>CM052899.1:53984514-54000414 GCA_028534135.1 Potos flavus
CTCTCATGCTTCGTCTCCCCCGCCGATTTGCTCCAATTCACTTTTCCTTTCCTTCTCCCAATGTCCTCCATGTTTTTCCTTATGCTCCACATGTAAGTGACACCATATGATAGTTGACTCTCTCTGCTTGACTTATTTCACTCAGCATAATCTCCTCCAGTCCCATCCATGTTGATACAAAAGTTGGGTATTCATCCTTTCTGATAGAGGCATAATATTCCATTGTATATATGGACCATATCTTCTTTATCCATTCATCTGTTGAAGGGTATCTTGGCTCCTACCACAGTTTGGCAATTGTGGCCATTGCTGCTATGAACATTGGGGTACATATGGCCCTTCTTCTCACTACATCTGTATCTTTGGGGTAAATACCCAGTAGTGCAATGGCAGGGTCATAGGGTAGCTCTATTTTTAATTTCTTAAGGAATCTCCACACTGTTTTCCAAAGTGACTGCATTCCCACCAACAGTGTAAGAGAGTTAAAAAAAGGATTTTTAAGAAAATCACACTGAGTTAATATAGTGGCTTTGGCTGGTTTTAACACATTCATCAATATTACTGTCTTCGTCCCTACTCCCAGCTTTGAGTATAATCTATATGAAGAAGTATTCCTGTCATCAAATATCAGAAAACACTATTCTCTTCAAATCCTTTGATGTCATGACATCCTTGACTATAGTTTTTGGGTCACTGTTAACAAATTTGTTATACAGTGCTCCTTATTTGCTACAGTGTTTAAGATGTCTATAAAAATGGTATGGAAGAGACTTCTCCCAATCTGTTTACTGATCCTTACTTTCTGTTTCTAAACTAATTCCTTGGGGAAAATGGTGGTGTAATAAAACCTGCATTTTAGTATTTTAATTAATAGACCTCTTTGGCTTTTTGGTACACTTTCTGTCAGCTATTATGTATCAAAACCTCTCATCAGAAAGCAAATTAATGTCAGAGAGATGGGGATGAGGACTGGGAAGGAGGACATAAAAATGCATAGTCATTTGATATGGTCCCCAGCTGTTTGAAATGTATTTGCATTCTCTGTACATTAAGTATAAGGTTCAATGTGTTATGTTCTATTATACAAGCTTCTATTAAATGGTAAAATATGTCTACTGAAACATATATGTGCATTACATATATACACACATAGGTATGTATATGTTATGTATACACACATATGGATCTATACATCTTCGTGTATATAGATACACATGTAACTGCTGCCTTCATCTCCAGATGCATATATATATGTATGTGTACATATATATATAATGCATACATATGTCTTACTCAGCATATTTTGCAATGTCCTGTTCTGTCCTTTTTATATCCTGTCTCTTTTCTCCTGCTTTTTATTTGTTTGTGCTTTTGCACTGAATTTTGGGAGAATCTTTTGGGTCAGTCTTCATCTCAGTACTTGATTCACCTGTTTAGTCTACTCCTCAATCTATTTTTTTGGTTCATTTTCTTGTTTTCCACTTAATTTTATTTTGACAAACATTTTTTCCCCTATCAATTCTAACAGCTTCTTTTTTGTCCCCGTAACTATCTTCATTGTTGTTGTTGATGCTTTTCGAATATCTCTGAGGGTATTAATTAAATTTACTTAATTTTTTTCTGCTTCCATTATTAGCTGTGTTTTTCAGGAGTTATCCTGCCTGTGTACGAAATTTGTAAATAGCTTGGTCAGATTTCTTTCATTCTTAATGCTAATTTTCTTCAAATTTTTGGTGATTTGAGGATATTTATTCATATTTGTGGTTTAAAATTTAGATTAACTATTACTGACAGCTAGAGGGTATTTTTAAAGACTATAGATTATAGAAAACTAATTTTGTTGTTCATTGGTTGGAGGGGTAGGAGGTACCACTGGGTAGCAGAATAGATAGGTGGTGTATTTTCTGAGTGCTGTGCCACTTCTGTTGGCCATAGGTAGCTGGGAACACTGTTTTACTCCAGAACCCATTTTACAATATACTTGCTTTAGTTGTACACACATAATTTAGGGGAAGTTTACATATATTTATTTAATTTTATTAATTTTATTTTTAAGTTTTCATTTAAATTCCAGTTAGTTAACATACAGTGTAATATTAGTTTCAGGTGTACAGTATAGTGATTCCACACTTCCATACAAGAGTTAGTGCTCTTCACAGCAAGTGCCCTCCTTAATCCCCATCACCTATTTCCCCCATCCCTCCCACCCACTTCGCCTCTGGTAACCATCAGTTTATTCTCTATAGTTAAGAGTCTGTTTCTTGGTTTGCCTTCCTTTCTTTTCTTTCCCTTTGTTTTATTTCTTAAATTCCACATGTGAGTAAAATTATATGGTATTTGTCTTTTTCTGACTGTCGTATTTCATTTAGTGTAATACTCTCTAGCTCCATCCACGTCGTTGCAAATGTCAAGATTTCTTTCTTTTTTGTGGCTGAGTAATACTATTTTTGTATATTGTATATTTTGTATATTGTATATTTTTGTATATTTGATTTGCATTTCCCTGCTGATGAGTGATGTTGGGCTTCTCATGTGTCTGTTGGCCATCTGGATGTCTTCTTTGGAAAATATCTGTTCATGTCTTCTACCCATTTTTTAACTGAATTATTCACTTTTTTGGGTGTTGAGTTTTGCAAGTTCTTTATAAATTTTTGAATACTGCCCCTTTATCAGACATGTCACTTGCATATATCTTTTCCCATTCTGTAGGTTGCCTTTTAGTTTTATCAATTGTTTCCTTAGCTGTGCAGAAGCTTTTTTATTTTGATGTAATCCCTATAGTTTATTTTTGCTTTTGTTTCCCTTGCCTCAGGAGACATACCTAGAAAGAAGTTGCTACAGCCTATGTCAAAGAGGTTACTGCCTGTGTTCTCTAGGATTTTTATGATTTCAGATCTCACATTAGGACCTTAATTCATTTTGAGTTTATTTTTGTGTGTGGTATAGGAAAATGGTCCAGTTTCATTCTTTTGCATGTGGCTGTCCTGTCTTCCCAATACCATTTGTTGAAGAGACTGTCCTTTTCCCATCGAATATTCCTTCCTGCTTTGTCAAAGACTAATTGATTATATATTCGTGGGTTCATTTCTTGGTTTTTCTAGTCTGTTCCATTGATCTATGTGTCTATTTTTGTGCCAGCGCAATGCTGTTTTGATTACTACAGCTTTGTCATATAAGTCTTGAATCATGATGCATTGAGCTTTGCTTTTCTTTTTCAAGGTTTCTTTGGCTATTTGGGGTCTTTTGTGATTCTATACTAATTTTAGGATAGTTCTAGCTTTGTGAAAAATGCTAGTGGTATTTTGATAGGGATTGCATTAAATATGTAGATTGCTTTGGGTTGCATAGACATTTTAACAATATTTGTTCTTCCAATCTATGAACATTGGATTTTTTTCCATTTCTTTGTGTCATCTTCGATTTCTTTCATCAATGTTTTATAGTTTTCAGAGTACAGGTGTTTCACCTCTTTGGTTAGATTTATTCTTAGGTATTTTATTGTTTTTGATACAATTGTAAATTGGATTGATAACTTAGTTTCTCTTTCTGCTGCTTTATTATTTGTGTATAGGAATGCAACAGATTTTTGTACATTGATTTTGTATTTTGCAACTTTACTGAATTTATTTATCAGTTCTCGTAGTTTTTTTTGGTGGAGTCTTTTGGGTTTGCTTTATAGAGTATCATGTCACCTGCCAGTTGTGAAAGTTTGACTTCTTCCTTGCTGATTCGGATGACTTTTATTTCTTTTTGTTGTGATTGCTGGGGCTGGGACTTCCAGTACTATGCTAAATAACAATGGTGAAAGTGGAATCCCTCTTTAGGGGAGGCTTAAAAAGAAGTATAGACTGTATCCAAATAGTTAAAACTAAATAAGTGTAAAATAAATATAGAATCAATACAGACATAAACAAAAGAATTATTGAGCATCTGCTATATTTCAGGTATTATTCCAAATGAAGATAAAAAGCTTATTAAAATGAAAAATAGGAATGGATACCAGGGAGAAGATGAATATGCTGATGAGGAGCTGGTAAATTGTAGTAAATTAAGAGTACTATACTGTTAATTCAGCTTTCATGTACCCTGGTAGTATTTCACTTTCCCAAGTTAATGTGAGGCTTACTTAAAGGCATTGTAAAGCATATACCTGTTACACTTACAGCAGATTTGTAGTTTCTGCAGTCTAGGAGTCAACATCTACAGCATGGAGAAGTACTAGTGGTTCAGCTTTGCTTTCTTAGGCAAACTCTAAGTCAGTATCCTCAAGGAGTGGTGTGCATCAACCTCATAGGTAGTTTCTTTCTTTCTTTTTTAAAGATTTTATTTATTTGAGAGTGAGAATGAGAGAGAGAGAGAGAGAAAGAGAGAACGAGTGGGAGTGGAGGGACAAAAGGAGAGGACGAGGAAGAAGAAGATTCCCCACTGAGCAGGGACCCTGACACGGGACTCGATCCTAAGACCCTGGAATTATGATCTGAGCTGAAGGCAGACACTTAACTGACTGAGCCACCCAGGTGCCCCAGTGGTTCCTGAAACATAGAGGCAAAAAGTCTATATATTACAGTTTTTGGTTCAGAAGAATCATGGTGGAGCCCAGGTGTTTCTTTTAAAAAATGTCTACCTGTGATTCTGATGGACGCCTTGAACTGAGAATCATTGGCTTATGTGAAAGAAGAGGATAAAATGAAGACAAAAGTAAAAAGAATGTAGAAAAAAGAAACAAGACAAAAGATGGAAGGTAATAAAATGGTGAGGGTGAGCTGGTTGTGTAAAATGCATTATGTGATAGTTGATGGTGTAAAACTCCTTGTGTTCTTGCCATTTCTTGACACCCTAATGCTATTGCCATCAATAACCTCCCTGTAAGGTGGAAGACATTGAAATTTACTCAGAATAAGAAAAGATTGAAAACAGAAAATAATAGTGATGTTAAATTTATGTCATGCATTTAACCCGTGGGAAATATTTCAAATGAGTGCTTAAGTCTGACAGACTTGGGGAAGAATTAGAAGTATGTTTCATCTGTAAGAAACTGCCAAACAGTTTTTCCACATGGATGTGCCATTTTGTATTCCCTCTAGAAACATCTGAGAGTTCCGGTTGCTTCACATTATCACCAGTACTTTTTTTAAAAAAATGTTTTTAAATTGAATTTTTAAAAAAAATTTCTAAATGCTAGTATGTATGTAGTGAAAAATATAAGAATATGAATAGCTCACAGAAAGCAATGAGTATTACTTCTTCCTAGTTAGCAACGGCACCCCTTTTCTTTTGGTCTTTATTTTACAGTAGGACGACCTAGAAGGAATAATGAAGTCAGAGGCCAGTCAAATACCTAAGTAATATGAAGAGAACATATAATTGCAGTTGACATGCTTATTAGTCACAGTGAATTTTTCCATGTTCTTTCCATGTTTATAACCTTCAGTTTCAATTATTAGAAAAACTTCTTAGGAGGATATCAGTCATGTATCACAGGGTTTTAGGTAATTTGGGTATCATAGGCAAAGAAAAAGAGACACTGGCAAAGTTTCTTGAATGCCTGTAATTATATATCAGTTGATTTTATAAAATTTCTTTTAAAAACATACTGATAAAAGAGAATAGATTTCAGACAGAAAATAATCTATGCATTGAACAAATACTTCCTAAATGTCTGCTTTATAAGAGGTGTTCTTTTAAGCACTGCAGCAGACACAAAATAGAATGTAATTTGGTATAAGCAAGGGTGATACAATTATAGAGTTATCTCTGGTTCAAAGTAGATTGTGAAGTGTACCATGGGAGATACACACCACAGCACTCTGGAGTTGGGAAGCAGAAGCCATGGCATCTGTTGGAGGGAATTAGAGGAGTCTTCTTGACAACAAAGGAAATCAGTTTGGTTCTGAAGAATGCATAAGGGTTTGTCTGTTTTTTCATTTTGTTTTCATTTTTTGTTATAAAATCAATGTTGTTGTAGAAAGTTTTAAAAATCCAGATGTTTAGAAAAAAATACATCTAAGATTTCATATCTAAATAAAACCATAAAATCCAGATGTTTAGGAAAAAAATACACCTAAGATTTCATATCCAACTAAAACCGTAATTAGCACTTGAGTATATTTCACTTTAACCTTTCTCTGTTTTACCTCATAAATTCAAGAAAATAGTATGCGTATAATTTTATATGCTGCTTTTTGAAGTTAATATTATATTAACTTAAATAATTTAAAGTTGTACCATATTTTAGAACTTCTACATAATTATTATAATGTTAATGGCTGTGTATTTCATCATTTTAAATATTCTAAATGCTGAAGCAGCCCACTTCTATAGGACATTTAGGTAGTCTTAGGTTTTCTAATAATGTAGTTACATATTGAACATCCTTTCATGTAAAGCTATTTTCTACATTTCAGATTTTTATAGGATAGATTATTAGGGGACAGTTTGTGAAATGCAGTTTTTAATGCCAGTGATATGCGGGCAGCTTGGGGAGAGAAGGTAGGTGTGGGGTAGAGATATGCAAAAAAGAGAGAAGAGCATAAAATTAAAATAGCAGTATAAGTAAGAAATCTAAATATGGAGAATATCTAGTTCTCCACCTTGACCGAAGATTAGTGTATATGGAAAGATGCTATAAGAGAATGCTAGATACGTCTTGAGGCAAGACTAAAATTTCCTAAACTTGAATATTAATTTCTTTGGATGCTAGTGAGTAACATTAGAGAGTGCTCTAGGTGCAAGTAATTGACCTAGAAATTTAGCAAATAAACAAGTTAATCAAATTAAAAAGTTTTTCGGGGGGGCAGGAATTTTCAGAGCTTTTAGTTTTTTTTAGTTTTTTTTTTTAAAGGTTTTATGTACTTGTTTAAGAGAAATTACTCTTGTGCAGCACCTGATTGGCTCTATCAGTTAAGCACCTAACTCATGGTTTGGTGGGGGAGCTGGGGAGCAGCAGGCAGAAGGAAAAGCAGGCTCCCGCTGAGCATGGAGCCAAATGGGGGACACGATCCCAGGACTCTGAGATCATGACCTGTGCCGAAAGTAGATGCTTAACCAACTGAACCACCCAGGCACCCCAGAGCTTTTAATTTTTTAATGTGAGTCACTATCCTTTAAGAGGAAAATATAGTATGTATGTTATAGGTTATATGCTAATAAATATGTTTCATCTATACATTTTATCAAGCAATACTTTCTTTAAAGAGTAGGATCAGTATTTCATGAAACACACTGGTAGGCTATGGAAGAAGGGATTTGACTGCTAAGGAATTTGAACTCAATTTGATGGGCACAAAAATCACTAGGGAGAGCCTCTTTGCTTACATTTACAGTAAATAGTGAAATTTTTGTGTTTGAATCTTCTTGAAACTTGAATCTTCTTGAAATTTTTGTGTTTGAATCTTCTTAGACTGAGCTCACATAACTATCTGTTGGTTGAAGAGTGAACACAATCAATATTTTTCATCTGCTTTTCCAATAAGTTTATGTTATTGCACTCATTGTGCAATCTTTTGACCTTTTGAAGAAATGCTTAAGTCCTCAAATGTTGCTATGAATAGCCACAATTGTTACCATATATATGTATTTGTGTAATAGCTCCCAGCTTCTCCCTTTACTATTCTGGTTAATTCAGAATGAACAATAAAATCTTATTTCCTCCCTGTTTGCTGTTTTTATTTTGCATTTCTAATACTTCATTACTGGTTCAATTCTACAACATTCCCTTTGAGGTCTTTCCTCAAATTTCTCCACATCCTTTCTTTTTCCTCCTGTGTTAACAGATGAGTAGTTCATGCCCTCCATCAAATACTCCCACAAGGTAGTGTAACCCCTATCAGAAACACTGAGCAGTCGTCATTTCTAAAAATGTCATCAAAATCTACAATCTATCCTTACTATTTTTGATTAGTCAGATATTTGTTATAGATGATTTTCCCCTCTCTCCTTCCTTCCTCTACCTCTTTTCCTCCTTCCCTCCCACTCTTTCTCCATTTTTACTATTTGGCAGGTGGTATAAATGGTACCTAGAAAATCTGGGTGACAGGTTACCTTGTCTGCAGATGCTAACAGGGCTTATCATTTCTGTTATCTCTTCAAGCCCTTTTTTCTTTTAAAAATTATTTTACTTACAATTTAGTCTGTCTTCCTCCCTAATACACATAAATCATATATTTCTTTAATATACCCGAAGACCCACCTTTTTTATGATTTCTTTTTTTTTAAAGATTTTATTTATTTATTTTAGAGAGAGAGAGAGAGAGAGCAGGGAGAGAGGCAGTGCGAGAGGGAGAAACAGTCTCAAGCAGAATCTTCTCTGAGTGCAGAGTGCAATACAGGGCTTAATCCCAGGACTCCAAGGTCATGACCTGAGCTGAAACCAAAAATCAGCTGCTTAACCGACTGCTCCATCCAGATGCCCATTTTATGATGTTTTTCTGAAAGATTTACCATAAATTAACTTCCTCATACACATAAAGCATATAGAACTAATCTAAATGAACAGGAAGGCAGGAGAAAATAAAAAGACACATGTTGATTCAAAATCTGAAATGCTAAAAATATCAAGTGCTATTCTAAAGAAAAGTGTTGACAGGTTGTATTCGAATACATATTTTTTTTTTTACTAAAATGACAAAACAGCTCACACTTACCTTCCATAGAGAGTGTAATGATAAAGTGTACCTGCCTAACAGATTGAATTAATTTAAAGATCACCTACATAAAATTTCAACCTTTCTAGCTTATTAATTTATAATCAATTTCTGGAAGATGTTTGATAGAAGACACCAGCTGTTATCTTCCTATCATTTTGGCCCATCAAGTTTTTTTCATTGCTGCCTGAATCTTGATTTCTTCAGGTACTGGCATATGTCCCTTGGGCTCAGGCAGTGTGATTCAGAGAATTATCACAATTCATCCAAACCAGTCCTGATAATTTCATTTTCCTTAGCCCATGATTGGTCTGGGAATAATTTAATTTGTCTAATTCCTTATGTAATATGTGCTTTATCCATTAGATATCTCCTGTCTCAGATGTTTTGAACGTTGGAGTACAAGATATCCCACAGTGTTTAATCTTTTATATTTAACACAGTAATCCACAGATGTGCTCCTATGTGTCTTCAAGAATGGCTTCATTATGGAAGTGATGTTCTTATTGTCAACAATTCATCAGCAGATTCATAGGCTATTCTAATTATATATATACTCTAAGTGTAGTGCACAAATTTAATAATGTCCATTAATGTATGTTTAAAATTATGGAGTACATCTTTTGAAGGATAAAAACAATTTTGAAATCCTCCATTTTTTTTATCTTACAGACTCCACTAGGAGAAAGTGTAGAACAAACAAAAATATTTTGAGGGAGCAAAAGGAAGTTGCCTAAAATGCCCCCAAAAATATATTATCCAACGTCCCTGGTGCTTTATTTTTGTTACAATAGTGGACTTCATTTCTAATAACTTTGACTATGATCTGTAAGGACTGACAAAGTATAATTTCCAAAAAGTTAAAAATGTAACCCTCATACAAGTACAAAGTGATAAATATTTTATTCAAATCATTAATTAGATAGGGACAGATAAGATGGTAAACCAGGAACAGCTGGGAAACTGGGATTACTTAGTCCATTTGCAAAAGCATTAAATTAGATAGGGACAGATAAGATGGTAAACCAGGAACAGCTGGGAAACTGGGATTACTTAGTCCATTTGCAAAAGCATTAAAAAGTGTTGGAATAAGATTTCTAGGTTAGATACACACAAAGGTGGTCATCATGACTTCCAAGGCAATAAATCCATCTTTTCTAGTGGACAAAAATCTATGAGTTAACATATAACTTCACAACATCTTTAATTAACTGTAATTAAATAGACATGGCAAAATCAAACACAGGTATATTCTCTTGGAGATGTAAGTAATCCTTGAGTGGTTTGCTAAACTATGTACTGGTATAACATTAAGAGAACATATTGCCAACTATTTTTTTTTTTTTTTGGTCTTTTTTCTGATTTTTAATTAAATTTTAAGAAGTTAATCAGAGATACTATAGTTAATAATTTTTAAAAATGTACAGAGGTACCGAATTTTTAAATAGCTCCCTTCTTGCTTCCTAAATTATTTTAGTGTTATAAGGGCATGGCCTAGATATTATCTCCTACCTTGTGTTAACATTTTATCAGTGAGGCTAAATTGAAATGTTGCATGATCTGTTTCTCTGAAATTCATAAAATGAAAGACTGGATCAACATAAATGTAAAATACAGTGGAATGTAAAGGTTTCTATTGTAATTGATTCTTCATTATTAAGATAAAGTTGATGCCTGTTCCTTATATTACATATTACCATACTGCTTTGAAGAAAATTTATCTGAAGATCATTTATTTTAGACTAGAGATAAAAAATAAATCCTGAACTTCAAAACTGATTTCAAAAATGGGATAAGAGCAACTGCTGTGAGAAGACAGGTATCATTTTGTTTATTAATGGGTCTTTTGTTTTTGAGCCATCTAATTGTTCTTTAGCTACTAATTGTGATAATATAGGACTAAATATTCAATTTTAATATCATTCTTCTGTATAATTAGTAATAAAAATATACTTCACATCTTTACAATCTTCCTCAGTGAAGTCTCAGCTGAGATATCCTAGGAATGCTCATGTAAGTGTTTCTTTACAAAAATGTGAACTTCATGTGGAACAAAACTTGTAGTTCTCAAGAAGGAATGTAATAGTAGAACATTAGGGAATAAAGTAATATCTATCATAACCCAAAGACTAATGTCTGGATATCCTAAGAATTCTAGTCCTTTGGGGGTACCTTTTACATTAATAGCCATAAAAATGGCTCATGCCCAATTTTCTAGCGAGGATTCTCTACAGGGTGGTCATCTTTGGTCACCTCCTTTTCCTAATCCCGTTTCTAGCTCATTGTTGTACAGCATGTGGCTCCTGTCCTTTCATCCCTTTCCCTTTTTCTCCGTGATTGTTTAGTGCAACCCTGTTAGTGTAAAAGACTCCCCCCCACCCCAAGGTTTGGGAGTGAGACAGAGAGACAACAACATAGAAAAGCATAGAAAAGAGCAAAATTACCACCTGAATTCGAATACTTAACATTGCAGTTCTCAGACTCTCATGGGTCCTTCCTCATTACAGAAAAATAATTTCTTTTTTTGTAAGATTTTATTTATTCACTTGAGAGAGAAAGAGAGAGAGAGAGTGAATAGGAGGGAGAGGGAAAGAGAATCTGAAGCAGACTCCACACTGAGTGCAGAGTCTGACGTGGGGCTCCATCCAAAACGGTGAGATCATGACCTGAGCCCAAACCATGAGTTAGGTGCTTAACTGATAGAGCCAATCAGGTGCTGCACAAGAGTAATTTCTTAATGGCTATTTCCAGTAAGCTCCCTTCCTTGTTTCTAGATATTTCACTATTGTTGTACTCTCATTTGAGTGCCAAGTACTTATTTCCCTTTTTATAGTTTTGTTTGCTTTATTACAGGGGGAAATTTAGCACATTATCTAAATGTTTTTCATAAATTGTGCATTGTGATTGTGCATTGAACCTTGCCTTTTCCAATCAGAAAACTTCTTAAAATGAATTTTTTTAAAAGATTTTTATTTATTTGACAGAGAGGAGAGAGATCACAAGTAGTCAGAGTGGCAGGCAGAGAGAGAGGGGGGGAAGCAGGCTCCCTGCTGAGCAGAGAGCCCGATGCGGGGCTCAATCCCAGGACCCTGAGATCATGACCTGAGCTGAAGGCAGAGGCTTTAACCCACTGTGCCACCCAGACGCCCCATTCTTAAAATGTACTCTTAAAGAGAAAACTTGTGACGTCTATGATGAAAATACTTTCCCTCTCCTAGGTAGCAGAAGTTAGACTATCTTTTTTTGAAAATAGTCGTTTATTTTCCTTTTCCGGTTATTAAATTATACCTCCACTAAAAACCTTCCTTAACAGTGAGCCCTGCTCTCACATAGTTTTCTCATGGAATAAGGTACCTGTAGGCCATAGATAATCCCTTCATTCTGGGTGAGTCACTGGGGTGAGGGCATTTCCCTAGTCTGCTCTGTATATTTTCATCGTATATGTAGAAAGATAGGAATACTGATGTGTGGGGCACACCCTTCAGGTTGCAATTTGGCTTCCTGGAGATGTACGTGTTCTACAGTTGATGAGTCTGCTCTTCCCCTTTGTGTTGTAACTATTTTAATAACCCTTATTCATGGTCTGGGCAGGATGTGCTCTTGAGGCAGATGTAGGCCATCAGTGCTGGACTCTGTCACAGAGTCTTTATCACCAAAGGTGTCATTAGTTGTTCCTGGCAAGTACTGTTCTTACTTACTTGATTGTGATTATTTAAAAATGACTGGTTTTTTGGAAAAGTATATTTTTCCCTTGTAATAGGCTATCTCTATCCTTAATAATACTAGTTGGCACTTTTTCCAAAACTTGTATAGAGCTTTTAGCCTTTGATAGATGAATGAATCATAAATGATTTTGTTTTGTTTTGTTTTGTTTAACAAATGTCTCAAAACTTTTGCCTTTAGCCTTATTTTCTTCCAGGCTAAGTCAATTAAAGCCTGTATCAGCTAGTGAAATCCCAGCTAGTGAAAATAGGCAAGTGATACTTGTCCCAAAATTGTTTGGGGAAGTTATCTGTTCTGATTGAGTGAGGATATTAAGAAAAACCAGACTAATCACAAGTAAGTTGTAATTTAGTACTAATATTTAGTCTGGGGTAATGGAATTCTATTCAAGAGCAGAAGAGAACCATTGGTAAGCCGCTGAAACATTGACAGATTGTAATCTCTAATAAATGAGAGTGAAAATGTGCTTGCTTTAAAGGTTTCCATTTATTTCTAGTCGATCTAATTCTGCATTTATATCCAAGCTATATTTATTTTCATGCTATTGATTAAGGCATAAACATCCTGAATATTTCTAGAATATTTATGAAAATAAATTCAGTAACTTGTAATTATATGTTTTTAAAAATTAACAAAAATTGGGGCACCTGGGTGGCTCAGTTGGTTAAGCATCTACCTTCAGCTCAGGTCATGATCCCAGGGTCCTGGGAAGCAACCCGGCATTGGGCTCCTGGCTCTCTGAGGAGTCTGCTTCTCCCTCTCCCTCTGCCTGCTGCTCGCTTCCCCTGCTTGTGTTCTCTCTCTATCAAATAAGTAAAATCTTTTTAAAAATTAACATTCTTGGATTCCAATAGTTACTAACATTTATAGATCACAAAGAAAGTGAAAGTATTATCATTTAAAAAAATATTATCATCTTTATTTAAAGTCAGGAATTTTACCTGCAGCAGCAGAGACCTTTTAAGAGCCCTGCTTTCACATGGTTTTCTCATGGAATGAGATACCTGTAGGACATAGATAATCCCTTTATTTTTCAAATCTGTAAAAACTTAAGAGTATGAGCTCTGTATTTTATCATGAAGCTCAGTATAATTGAAATATTTTTCTTCATCAGTAATTAATCTAATCCAAGAAATGACTTCACTTTATTAATAGAAAAATTAACTAAACTTGATCATTCCTTTGTTAGCAATTGGGTTCCAGCTAATTAAATTTTCACATAATTATTTTTTCAATCTGCTGCTGTGCCTTGTAAAGCATATTTTTTTCTTCTTTTTCCTTATTAGCATCACATACCCTTTCACCTCAAATTGGGAGATTTAATGAAATACTAATGAGACTTTCAGATTCAAAAGAATATTAAACAATGTTATTTTCCAAGGCATTTAGAATAAAGAACTGTAATTGCACATCATTTTTTTCTTTGGCTACCTGACAGTTTCTCCTAAAAGACATATTTTCATTTCTGAACAAATGAATCAACTGCCAATGTTAATACTTATGGTGTTTTCTTTGATAAAGGTCAAGGGAGAAAATGGCTATGCCATAAAGGGAAATACTTTCATGTATTCAAATGTTAGCATAATCACAAAAACAGGTTTTTCATTAAGACTTTAAATGTAGTCTAGGTTTGTTCTATCCTTGAGAAACATTTCCTGTGTTGCTGACCCCATGCAAAATTGAGCCCTAAGTATCCTCATTAACTATATAGGCCTTAGATAAGAACCAAGTTAGTTTTATATTGTTTCACTGTGTATTCTTTGATCACTTCCTAATTATATTGCAGCAATTTTATTGTATCATTTTTTTATAGAATAGAAAGATAGTTCAGAATTTTCTCTAGCATGGTTGATGGAAAATTGTTTTTACTGTTGTTACTTTAGAATGGTATATTTCAACTTCAGCTTTACAACTCATCACTGGTAATGCTATACAATTCTTTAGGATGGCTATCGGTTCTCTCGATTTTTTTGTTTTAATGTTCTGGCTATTCCTGCTTAGCCTTCTCTCTTCCTCCTCAAATCCTTTGAATTTTAGATTCCTTCTCAATTTCACTTCGATTTGTTGTTTGAAGGTTTTGACTAGGTATAGCACAATCTAACTATTTCAAGAGTCAGATAGTAAGGAGAAAATATGAGAAGGGATTTAGACAAGAGAAATTGGTGGGGACTATGGTGAATCATAGTGTGTATGTCCTATCCAAAGGGCAGTAAAGTTGTTTTTTTTTTTAAAGATTTTATTTATTTATTTGAGAGAGAGAGAAACGGGAGCAGAGGGAGAGGAATAACAGATTCTGTGTTGAGTGTGGAGCCCCGCCTGGGGTTCGATCTCACAACCTTGAGGTCATGACCTGAGTTGAAATCAAGAGTCAGATACTTCATCGACTGAACCACCCAGGTACCCCTAAAAGGGATTAAGGTTTTAAAAATATTATAAAACTTTCTGCTTACTAGAAAAAAAACGATCCTTGGCTAGCAGTTGCCGAACAATCTACCAATTTGTGACGTGTCTTCTAAACTAAGAAAGAATCTGAAGATCAGAATTTTAAGTACCTCAGCTAATGACATAACCCTGTGGTAGAGCTATGAATGGGATCTGGAGCATTTACAGAATCTTTGATCTGAGCTTAATATTGTGTTATCATATCATATTAGGCATTTAAGAACTAGAGACATTTTCTTGAGTATAATGGGGATTCAGGGAAATGAAATGATGTAAGCATTGGGTGTTATACTTAACTAATGAATCACTGAACACTACATCAAAAACTAATTGTGTGCTATACAGTGGCTAACTGAACATAATAAAAAAAAGAAACAAAGGTGTGTTTTCGAAGGAAACTTTGTTTATACTAAAAAATGGATTGTAAACTTGCAAGTACGGTATGGTTTCATGTTAACCAGATTAGAAGTTGTTAGCGATTTGTGTAACAAATTGTAAATGTAGTAGCTTAAAACCACATCCATTTATCATCTTACAGTTCCCAGGTCAGAAATCTGACTATCACCCAAAACTATTGGTGTAGCTTCTATTCCAATAATACCATTTCTTTCTATATTTTAGTGGCTAAACTAAGTACCTTATTTGTATTTACTTATCTAAATCTCTTAAGAATTCCATGAAGCTTTTAATGTTATGCTCATTTTAAACATGAGGAAACTGAACAGCAGTGGTTAATGGAATTTTTTCCATCAGCAGTTGAGCATTTCTCCCATTGCGATCCTTTTCCACCTCACCTAAAAGTGGAAAGTAAATAAAGGGTTTCTTGGGAGAAAGATAAAAGTAGAGCTGTCACTGGTGTGCTCAGTTATTCCCTCTCCCCACTCTAGTGTATTAATGGTGTCTCTTTAATATTTAGCTAAAATAGTGCTATCCTTTCTTCTCCCAAATATGGAAAAGTAGCATTTCATAAAAGTCTCCTAGTATCACTCATCATTCACACCGGAAAACAAGAACTATTGTAAGTATTACAAACAGTTATAGGGAATTTGTTAAAAAAGTTTTGGAATAGTTGGAGGAAGAGGGAAGTTGATGT
>CM052899.1:54000914-54019447 GCA_028534135.1 Potos flavus
AGGGGTTGGACACTTAACCGACTGAGCCATCTAGGTCCCCTGTCCATGTATTTTTGAAGGATCCTTTCTTTTATCTGTGTTGAATTTCAACCCTATCTGTAGTTGCTGGATATGTCCTGCTTCAGAATACAGCCCAGGCATAATTTCTCATTTTATCTGTGATGTCCATCCTAGTCCCGTATTATAGTAAATCTTACTGTTTTTAATTTGGGAGAGAAGAACAGTAAATTCTTGGGAATAGTTTGTTTTCTTAAAATCCAGTCTTCCTATTGAAATTTTTAATGTAAAAATGTCCAGTTATAAAGATATTCTCTTATACTTTGTTGGGAAGCTGTATAGTTTTAGCTTTTACACAAAGGTCTATAAGCTACTTCACATTAAATTTTGAGTATAGAATGATATAGGGGTCAAGATTAATTTTTTCCATAAACATATTTCTGTTGCTACAACATCATTTATTACAAAGACATTCTTTTCTTTTCCCTGTTCATTCAGCCTGATATTTGAAATATTCCATTTTTTGCTTTTGAAAGTTTTTTAAGGTGTATTTATCTTTGTTTTTATGCTTGTAGTATTTAACAAGCATTTAAGAAAATGTCTATTTTTGCTTTGTGTTTGCCGACCATGAAAAATTAAATATGTTCAAGGCATGTCAGGGCAGTAAGGCCAGTATCTTTGTTCCTGAATTCAAAGAACAACCTTATGCTTGTAAATTTATTTAAAAAGAGCTCTGCTTGAGGTCTAGTTGATCCTTTTTAGTGGCACAACATATTCAATTGAATAAGAAAAATAAGGTGTCCCCAGTAAGTGAAACAAAATGCTCATTTTAATTTTTATCAATTTTTAATTCACAGAAAAATATCCAGAAAGTTATATTAGACCTTTTAATTTATCCATTGTTTGTGCCAAATGGTAACATTTCTCTCCAGCAAGTCTAACTCTGCGGTAAGCTGGCTATTACCTAAGCTAATTCTCTCTCAAAAGATATACAGAGGAGTGAACAGGAAAGTACTAAATCTGACATGCAGAGTCACTCTGGAATGCTTAGAGCCCTCTTATGTCTCAATATTTCTGTTCATCTATTGATTTTTAATATACATATCACATTTTTTCTCATTATATATGTCATTGCTTCTTTAGTTTTTGTGTTCCATTTCTTTTTTTTTTTTTTAAGATTTTATTTATTTATTTGACAGAGAGAGAGAGAGAGATCACAAGTAGGCAGAGAGGCAGGCAGAGAGGAGGGGTGGAAAGCAGGCTCCCCACTGAGCAGAGAGCCCAATGTGGGGCTCGATCCCAGGACCCTGAGATCATGACCTGAGCCGAAGGCAGTCGCTTAACCAACTGAGCCACCCAGGCATCCCTTGTGTTCCATTTTTAATTTAGTTTTAATTCACACATTTTTTAAAGTAACAATGCCATGAAATTATGATAACTAATGAATATCATTTTCTGGCTTAGTCATATATTTATTTTTATGAGAATATTCTGATTAGGGTATATTTATTAGTATTGGCAATGTAAAATATACAATTTGTTTCTTTACATTTTTAATTTCAGTATAATTAACAGTGCAGTGTTATATTAGTTCGATGTGTGCAATATAGTGATTTAACAATTCTGTACATTATTCAGTGTTCATCACTAGTGTACTCTTAATCCCCTTCACCTATTCCACCCATCCTCCACCACCTACCTCCCCTCTGGTAACCATTAGTCTGTTCTCTGTAGTTAAGAGTCTCTTTCTTGGTTTGCCTCTCTCTCTCTCTCTCACTTTTTCTCTTTACTCTTTTGTTTCTTAAATTCCGCATATGAGTGAAATCATATGGTATTTGTGTTTCTCTGACTCATTTCACTTAGCTTTATACCCTCTAGGTTCATCCATGTTATTGCAAATGTGAAGATTTCATTCTTTTTGGGGGCTGAGTAATATTTCACCATGTATATATATTTATATATATATACACACATGTATATATATACATATACATTCCATTGTGTATATATATACACCTTTATATATACATATATGTGTATACATATACATTCCACTGTGTGTGTGTATATATATATACACACACACACACACATACACACACCCCATATCTTTATCCATTTCATTTATTGATAGACATATAGGCTCTTCCCATAATTTGGCTATTATAAATAATGCTTCAATAAACATAGGAGTGCATGTATCTTTTCAAATTAATGTTTTTCTATTCTTTGGGGGAAATAGCCAGTAGTGAAATTACTGGATCTTAGAGTAGTTGTATTTTTAATTTTTCGAGGAACTTCCATACTATTTTCCACATGGCTGAACTAGTTTGTTTTCCCACCAACAGTATACAAGGGTTCTTTTTTTCTGCTACATCCTTACGAACACTCGTTTCTTGTGGTTTTGATTTTAGCCATTCTGACAGGAGTGAAGTAATATCTCATTGTGGTTTTGATTTACATTTCCCTGCTTCTTTGGAGAAATGTCTGTTCATGTCTTCTGCCCATTTTTAATTGGATTATATGTGGGTTTTTTGGTTTTGAGTTGTATAAGTTCTTTATATATTTTGGATACTGACCCCTCATCCAGTACATCGTTTGCAAATATATTCTCCTATTCAGTTGGTTGTCTTTCAGTTTTGTTGATTATTTCCTTTGCTGTGCAGAAGCTTTTTATTTTGGTCTAGTCCTAATAGTTTGTTTTTGCTTTTATTTCCCACCCTTGCCTCAGGAGACATCTAGACAAATGTTGTTACAGCCGATGTCAGAGATATTATTACCTGTGCTCTTTTCTAGGATTTTTATGGTTTTAGGTCTCATATTTAGATCTTTAATCCATTTTTTAGTTTCTTTTTGTATATCGTGTAAGAAAGTGGTCCAGGTTCATTCTTTTGCATGTAGCTATTCAGTTTTCTCAACACCAACACCATTTGTTGAAGAGACTTTTTCCCAACACATATTCTTTTTTCTCTCTTTTAAAAAATATTTTATTTATTTATTTGTCAGAGAGAGTGCACAAGCCGGGGAAGTAGCGGGCAGCAGGAAAAGCAGACTCCCTGCTGAGCAGGGAGCCCAATGCAGGACTCCATCCCAGGACCCTGGGATCATAACCTGAGCCAAAGGCAGATGCTTATCCAACTGAGCCACTCAGGCATCCCCCATTGCATATTTTTGCCTCCTTTTTCAAACATTAATTGACCATATAATCAGGGTTTATTTCTAAACTCTCTAGTCTGTTTTATTGATCTACATGTCTCTTTCTGTGCCAGAACCATGCTGTTTTGATTACTACAGTCTTGTAATATATCTTGGAATCTGGGATTGTGATATATCCAGTTTTGTTGTTCTTTTTCAAGATTGCTTTGGCTATTTGGGGTCTTTTGTGGTTTCATACAAATTTTAGGATTATTTGTTCTAGTTCTGTGAAAAATGGTGTTGGTATTTTGATAGGGATTGTACAAATCTGTAGATTGCTCTGGGTAGTAAGAACATTTTAACAACATTTATTCTCCCAATCCGTGAACATGGAATATCTTTCCATTTGTTTGTGTCTTCAATTTCTTTCATCAAGATTTTATAGTTTTCTGGGGTGCCTGGGTGGCTTGGTCACTTAAGCATTTGTCTTTAGCTCAGGTCGTGATTCCAGAGTCCTGGGATTGAGCCCCATGTTGGGCTCCCTGCTCAGTGGGGAGTCTGCTTCTCCCTCTCCTTCTGACCCTCCCCCTGCTCATGCTTGCTCATTCTCTCTTTCTCTCTCAAATAAATGAATAAAATCTTTAAAAAAAGATTTTATAGCTTTCAGAGCACAAGTGTTTTTCCTCCTTGGTTAAGTTTATTCTTAGGCATTTTATTCTCTTTGGTGCAATTGTAAATGGGATTGTTTCCTTACTTTCTCTTTTTGCTACTTCATTATTAGTTAGTAGAAATGCAGTGGATTTCTCTATATTGATTTTGTATCCTGTGACCTTACTGAATTCATTGATCAGATTAAGTAGTTTTTTTAGTGGAGTCTTTACGGTTTTCTATACACAGTATCATGTCATCTGCAAATAGTGAGAGTTTTACTTCTTCCTGACCAATTTGGATGCTGTGTGTGTGTGTGTGTGTGTGTGTGTGTGTGTGTGTGTGTGTGTGTTTTATTGTTGTGGCTAGGACTTCTATTATTGTGTTGAATAAAATTAGTGAGACTGGACATTCTTGTCTTGTTCCTGTTCTTAGGGAGAAAAGCTCTCAGGTTTTCACTATTGAGTATGATGTTGGCTGTGAGTTTTTCATAGATGGCCTTTGTTATGTTGAGGTGTGTTCCCTCTAAACCTATTTTGTTGAGGGTTTTTATCATGAATAGATGTTGTACCTTGTCAGATAGTTTTTGTGCATCTATTGAAATAATTATATGGTTTTTATTCTTTCTCTTGTTGATGTGATGTATCACATTGATTATATTGTGAATATTGAACCATCTTTGTATCCTGAAAATAAGTCCCACTTGATCATGGTGAATGATTTTTTTTTAATGTGTTGTTGGATTTGGTTTGCTAGTATTTTGTTGAAGATTTTGCTTTGATGTTCATTAGAGCTGTTGGTCTGTAGTTTTCTTTTTTTGTAGTATCTTTATCTGGTTTTGGTATCAGGGTAATGCTGGCCTCAGAGTGAATTTGGAAGCTTTTCCTTCTTTTTCATTTCAGGAATAATTTGAGCAGAATTGGTATTAACTCTTCTTTAAATGTTTGGTAGATTCACCTATGAAGCTGTTTGGGCCTGGAGTTTTGTTTGTTGGGAGTTCTTTGATTAGTGATTCAAAATCATTGCTGACAATCCCACTATTCAAGTTTTTTATTTCTTCTTGATTCAGTTTGAGAGGTCGTATGTGTCTAGGAATTTATCCGTTATTCTAGGTTGTCCAATTTGTTGGCATATAATTTTTCATAGTATTCTGTTATAATCCTTTATATTTCTGTGGTGTTGGTTGTTATTTCTCCTCTTTCATTTCTGATTTTGTTTGAGTCTTCCCTCTCTCTCTTTCTTCTTTTGATGTGCCTGGATAAAAGTTTATCAATTCTGTTGATTTTTTTTTCAAAGAACTAGCTTCTAGTTTCATTAATCTATTCTATTGTATTTTTTTTCTTCGTTTCTATCTTGTTTATTTTCACTCTAATCTTTTATTTCCTTCATTCTGCTTGTTTTGGGTTTTGTCTGTTCTACTTTCTAGCTCTTTTAGGTGTAAGCTTAGTTTGCTTATTTGAGATTTTTCTTCTTGAGGTAGGCCTATATTGCTGTAGACTTCCTTCTTAGAATAGTTTTTCTGCATCCCAAAGATTTGGACAGTTGTATTTTCATTTTCATATATCTCCATATATTTTTGGATTTTCTCCTTAATTTCTTGGTTTCCCATTCATTGTTTAGTAGCATGTTATTTAACTTTCATGTGTATGTGTTCTTTCCAGATTTTTTTTCTTGTGATTGGTTTCTAGTTTCATAGTGTTGTGGTTAGAAAAGATGCATGGTATGACTTTAGTCTTTTTGAAATTATTGATCTGTTGAAACTTGTTTTGTGGCCTACCATGTGCTCTATTCTGGAGAATATTTCACGTGCACTTGAAAAGAATGTGTATTCCACTTCTTTAGGATGGAATGTTCTGAATATATCTGGTAGATCTATCTGGTTCATTATGTCATTTAAAGCCATTGTTTTCTCATTGATTTTCTGTTTGGATGATCTATGCATTGATGTAAGTGAGGTGTTAAAATCACCTACCTTTATTATATTACTATTAATAACTACCTTTATGTTTGTGTTTAGCTACCTCATGCATTTGAGTGCTCGCATATTACTTGTTTTATCGTTGTTTTTGTAGTTCTTTTCTGTTCCTTTCTGTTCAAAGTTTGCTGGCTTTCTTTAGTGATATACGTGGATTCTTTTCTCTTTATTTTTTGCGTATCTATTACTGGTTTTTGATTTGTGGTTACTAATAGGTTTATATTTAACATCTTGTGCAAAGAGCAGTTCATATTCAGTTGCTGGTTGCTTAACTTTGTACCCATTCTAAAAACAGTAAGTTTTTACTCTTTGCCCTCCCCGCCCCATGTTTTAGGTATATAGTGTCATATTTTATATCTTTTTATTTTGTGAATGCCTTGACCAGTTTTTATAGATATACTTAATTTTACTGCTTTTATGCCTTCAACTTTTATTTCTCTTGCTTATGGTCTTTCCTTTCCACTCAGGGAGTCCCTTTTAAGATTACTTGTAGGACTGGCTTATTGGTCGTGAATTCCTTAACTTTTCTTTGTCTGGGATACTTTTGATCTCTCTGTTGTAAATGATAACATTGCTGGATAGAGTATTCTTGGCTGCAGATTTTTTCGTTTGGCATTTTGAATATTTCATGCCACTCTCTTCTAGCCTATAAAGTTTCTGCTGAAAAATCAGCTTATAACCTTATTGGGTTTTTCTTGTATGTAACTTTTTTCTCTTGCTGATTCTAAAATTCTCTCTTCATCACTGTTTTTTGCCATTTTAATTACCGTGTGTCTTGGTGTGGAACTCCTTGGGTTGATTTTGTTGCAAGGGGCTCTCTTGCCTCCTGGATCTGGATTTCTGTTTCCCCAGATTCAAGAAGTTTTCATCTATGATTTCTTCAAATACATTTTCTGCCCTCTTTTATTTCTTTCTGCCTTCCTTCTGGGATTTATATAATGTGAATGTTATTATGCTTCATGGTGTTGCTGAGTTCCATAAGGCTATTTTTGGTTATTATTAGTCTTTTTTCTTTCTCCTGTTCAACTTGATTGCTTTCTGTTACTCTCTCCTCCAGGTCACTTCTCAGTTTTTCTGCTTCCTCTAGTCTATTATTTATTACCTCTAGTGTATTTTTAAATTCAGTTATTGAGTTCTTCATCTCTGATTGGTTCTTTTTTGTGTTTTCTATCTCTTTGTTAAGGGTCTTACTTAAGCCCTCCACTCTTTTCTCAAGTCCAGTGACAATCTTTTGACCATTACTTTAAATTTTTCTATCAAGCATATTGCTTATTTCTGTTTCATTTAAGTCTCTTGCTGTGATTTTGTCCTTTTCTTTCATTTGGGCCATATTCCTTTGTGTCCTCATTTTGTCTAACTCTCTGTGTGTCTACCTGTGTATTAGGAAAGTCAGCTATGTCCTCTGCTCTTGAAAGTAATGGCCTTATGAAGAAGATGTCCTTTGGTGCCCTGCAGTGCAATGTCCCCTGTTCACCAGAACAGCTTCAGGGGTGTCTCCTATGTGTGTTGCAGGTGGCCTACTGCTGTGGCTGAGCTTTGTTTTGCTTTCAGTCCAGTAGTCTTCGGTGCTTCTCTTTGCCTGTTTTTGGCAGGGTTTGGTCCCTGTGTTGTTTTTGGCCAGTCTGGGTCTACTTCGGGTTTGAGTTGGATCAGGCCAGGAATTTGCAGAGTCGCAATATCATGGAACTGCAGAGCACTCTCCATGTGATGTCCCTTGACGATCTTTTGTTGGTAGGTGGGACCTGTAGTCAGATCAGATATCTACCCCCAGCGAACTGCTGAGGCCATAGCAAAACTTCTATGTGTGTTTTTCTTTCTCTCTCCCCAGGGCAGGATTACTTTGGGTTGCTACTCACCCCTTTCAGGGCTGCTTGCACATTACCATCCTTCTGGCGCCAATTTGGATGGATTCTTGCAGAGGTCGTGTTGGTAGGGATGGGTTTGCAGGAGAGTGTGGGGTGAGTTGTGTGGTGTTAGCAAGGTTTGTATGGGTCTGCTGTTGGAGGAGCCTGTAGCTACTTGGGAAAACTTCTACCCAGGGTGTGTTGAAGGGAATATTCCTGAGGAGAATGTGGGGGGGCAGAGTACACTGTTTGCAAGGTAGGTAGTGACTATTGGCACTGTGCTGGTTCCTTCAGGTGTCTGTGTGTTTAGACAGGGAATGGGGAAAGGAAATGATACCTGCCAGCTATTTTATTCCCAGAGAAGTCTCCCAAAGATCCCTGCCTATCCAACACAGGCTCTGAGATTAATAAACAATCTCCCTCCTGTATAACCCAGGCATTTTAAAATTGATTTTTCTATGCTATATCTTAGCTAGGTTGTTTATTAGGGAGTACTCCCCTGTAGTGGGGAGTACTCTGTTTCCTATCACCCTCCAACTCTCCCAGAGCTGAGCCCACTGATTTCTAAAGCTCTAGGTGTTAAGTTCCACTGATTAATTGTAAGAACTTGAGAATTTAAGCTTGTCTGGTTTTCTAAGTCAAATGTTATTGGGATTCATCTTCCCAGTGTGTTCCCCTCTCTCTGGGATGGCTGGTGTGGGGTCTGCTCTTTTCCCCTCTCTGAGCTGAAGCGTCCCTTTCTAAGACAGACATTCTCACATGTCAGTTTGCCTCCCAACTGCATCTCTGTTCTTCCTGTTCTCTTTTATGTGGCCTCTTCTCTACATTTAGCTGTGGAGAGTCTGTTCTGCCAGTCTTCGGGTTGTTTTCTGGGTTATTTATACAAATGTGCAAGGTGAACTAAGGATCCCTCTACTCTACTGTCTTCCCTGGAGGTCTAACATATATGATTTTTTATCAGGATGAGGCGTTAGAACATTTCCTTTGAAGGTTCAATCTCAAAAAACCTTAACTACATTTTTTTTTTTTTTACTTAAGGTATTTATTAAAATTTCCTTTTCCTGATATCCAAAATTTGTTTTTGCAGACCAGTTGGTATAAGTTACACTTTTCAAAATTTTATTTATAATTGTGATATAATTGGCATATAACATTATATTAGTTTCAGGTATACAACATAATATAATATCTGTATATACTGCAAAATATCACCATAGTAAGTCTAGTTAGTATCCATCAACCCACACATTACTAAGATTTGTTTGTTATGATGAGAAGTTTTAAGATGTCTCTTAGCAACTTTCAAATATACAATATAGTATTATTAACTATAGTCACAATGTTGTACATTACATCTCTATTTTATTATTTATTTATTATTTTATTATTTTATTTATTTTATTACATCTCTTATTTATTTTATAGCTCGAAGTTTACCTTTTGATCATTTTCACACATTTCCTTCACTCACTATTCTTGCCTCTGGTAGCCACCAGTCTGTTCAGTGTTTCTATGAGTTCAGGCTTTTTTGTTTTTTGTTTTTTTGTTTTTTTGGTTTTTTTTGATTCTGACATATAGGTAAGATCATATGGGATTTGTCTTTTTTGTGTGATTTATTTCACTTAGAATAATGCTCTCAATATCCATCCATGTTGTCGTGAATGATAAGATTCTTTTTTTATGCCTGGGTAATATTCCATTGTGTGTGTGTGTGTATGTGTGCATATGTGTGTGTGCGTATATTCCATTCCTTTATATATATATCCCATTGTATGTGTGTGTGTGTATATATATATATACACACACACACCACATTTTCTTATGCATTTATCTACCGGTGGAGACTTAGGTTGCTTTCTACCCTTATTTAGTGTCTTTATTTTCTTTGGGTAAATACCCAGAAACAGAATTACAGAGTCATGTGGTATTTCTATTTTTAATTTTTTGAGAAGCCTCCATAGTGGCTGCATGAATTTACATTCCCACCAATGTGCACAAAGGTTCACTTTTTCCTCATCCTTGCTGGCACTTGTTATTTCTTGTCTTTGGTAATAACCATTCTGTTGTGTATGAGGTGATAGCTCAATTTGGTGTGATTTTCATTTTCCTGATGATTATTGATGTTTAGCACTTTTTCGCATACCTGTTGACCACCTGAATGTACTCTTTGGAAATATGTTTATTTAGATCCTTTGACCATTTTTAAACTTTTTTCTTTTTTTCTTTCTTCTTCTTCTCCTTTTACTTTTGAGTTGTACTCATTCTTTATATATTTTGGAAAATTAACCTCTCATCAGATACATGATTTGCCAATATTTTCTCCCATTTGGTAGGCTGCCTTTTCATTTCGTCAATGGTTTCCTTTGCTTGCAGAACCAAATTACATTTAAATTCATAAGGTTTTTGTTATTTATCATATATTTAGATTTCTAATTATACTTTCATAGAGCAGAAGATTAACATTTTAAGATAACATGATTTATTAAGCCCAAAGGATATCTCATATTTGATATGTACTCTAAATTTTTCTGAAATTAGCTTCTAGATTTAATTTCTAAGAATATTAATGATATAATATAATTTTATTAGCATATATTCGTATTACTTATATCCTTTTTTCTTTCCTATGGTCTATGTGTTATTTATAAGTTTTAAAAATAAAACTGTAGAGAAAAGTGGTTAAAGCATTTTGAAAATTTACCTGAGTTAGGAAATTATTTATTTATGATAATAATTTGTATGTGATATAAAAATAAACAGTATGCACACACACACAGGCTTCTTATTTGCCTTTGGTTACATTTTTGCCCTTTGCTGTTTTTCCCTCCCCCATATATATGTGTGTGTGTATTTAGATATGTGTGTATAAATATATGCATATATACATATTATGTATATGTATATATATGAGTATATATATATATATATATATCTGAAATAACATGGTGAAACAAAAGCATATGTGTCTTTCCCCAAACTCAGGAAAGAACAGAAAAAATTAAAAAAAAAATATGTCTGTTGTCATCTCTGGAAATATGGAAAAGAAAAGAAAACTTTAAGTAGTTTAGAGCACAAGCTCTGGAGATAAGACTCATTGGCCTTTTCAATGTTTGACTTACCATGTAGTGGCTAGATGATCTTATACAAGATACCTTAGTTTTCCTCATTTCTCTCCCTGCAAAAGGGGACAATAATGTTTTCTTTCAAGACTCATGAAGATTAAATGGGAGATATGTGTGCTAAAAGTTTTGCATAGTGTTTAAAACACAGTATATGTTCAATACATGTTGCTCTTACTATTCTTTTTCTTCTGCTGCTTATTAGCATTGTTATTACTATTAGGGAAATTATTAGTTACTTTAAGAAGAAAGAAAATCAAATACTACATGACACCACAATAATCTTCCTTCTCAAGGACTTTGTTCCATTGATATTTTACATTATTTCCTTGATCTCTCCCTTTCTAGTTTTTCCTTCCTATGAGTATTCAAACATGTTGGAGTGTCCTCCATCTTTAAAAAAAAATTCATTTAAATCTGCCTTGCCTTATAACTCTGTTTCTTTAAAGCAAAATTTATCAAAAGAATTGTCTCAACATGTCATCTTCACTTTCTTTTTCCACTTCTTATTTCAGCCATTACCAAATGGCTAATGAGTTGGACAAATTCTACTGCTGTGTTTCTCCTTTACTCACACAGCCAGTACTTCTGACACTGTATATGTGGGTTTTTCCCATACACCAAACAATTCTCTGTGTCCTATTATTCAATTCAATTCTGAGACTAACAGGAGTTAGTGCAGACACCACAGGTTAAGGTCTCAGTCCCCCTCTTTAGATGCCAGTCATAAGTAGGTCCCCGGTCCCCCTGGTTATCCATAACTTTTGTCCGACTTGGCTTTAAATTGTAGGTTCCCATGATGTGCTCCTTGGATTTGATCATTTGTTAGAATAGCTCCCAGAACTCAGGGAAATGCTTATGCTTAGTTTACCTGTTAATTACATGATAAAGGGTATGATCAGAGATATGGATGAACAACTAGGTAAAGAGATACATGGGGTGAAGTTTTGAAGGGTCCTAAGCAAAGCAGCTTCTGTGCTCATGGAGTTGGAAAGTGCTACCCTCCTGACAGATGGGTGAATGTCCCTGAACCCCATACTATTGAGATTTTTATGGAAGCTTCATCATGTAGGCATGATTGATTATTAACTCTATGTCTAGCCTTCCTCCCCTCTTTGGATAGGGAAGTAGGACTGAAAGTTGTAAGCTTCTAATCATGGCTTGGTCTTTTTGGTGACCAGTTCCATCCAGGAGCTACCAAGAGTTCTCTTATTAGAACAAAAGACATTCCCGTCATCCAGGAAATTCCAAGGGATATAGGAGCTTGGTGTCAGATGCCCCTACTACTCAGGAAATTAAGAAATCTTAGGAGCTCTGTATCAGGAACCAGAGTCAAAGAGTAAATGTTAGAACAAAAGATTCTCCTAGCACTTTTATTTACAAATGTTTTATGAGCTCTGTCTCAGGAACCAGGGGAAGAGACCAGTATACATATTTGATTTTCCTTCTGCCTTTCTGACTGTATTTTGTCCACATTTCTGGGTCTTATTTCTTAATATACTCCCAAATATTGAAGTCCTTAAGTCTCAGTACTGGGTATATCTGCCTATTAGCTTTGTTCATCTAATCTCACAGTATTAAACATCATCTATATGCTATGCCAAAGTATGCTAATATCTATATCTCCAAATTACTTGAATCTTCAGAGCTCCAACCCATACCTACAACTGTCTACTTGACTTTTCCAGTTGGGTCACACACAGGTGTCTCAAACTTTATATGCCCCAAACTGAACTCTTGATCTTTCTGCCATATCTGTCCTCTAATTTTCTTCATTTAATTTATGGAATCTATATTCATCCAATTGCTCTTGCTAGAAACTGAGGTTAGCCGTGATCTCTCTCTCCCTCATCTTCCTTATGTAACCTAACATGAAACTGTCCATTCTACTTCAAAAATATTCTGTAGTTTTAACCCATCAACTTCTCTGTATCAGCATCTCAGGGATGCTGATAAATGATCCAACTCCTCTCAAACTTAAGCAAATGTAATCATCATTTTCTTATCGATCACTCTGTTTCTACTTTTGCCTCTTTCTAATCAATACTCCCTATTATGATCAGAGTGATGTATCAGTTTTTCATTACATATTCTTTAATTTATACCAAAAACTGAAATAGTATAGCAAAACTTTCTTTTGCACTACTAGTGGAAGAATAATTTTCAAGGAAAAGGTAGAAAACATTTAATTATATGTAACCTGCCTAATCAAGATGTTTATTCAAGTAACTCATTTCAGAGCCAATAAGATCTAATTATTTATTCTTTTTCACTGTATTTCTTTTTTTTTTTTAAAAAGATTTTTTATTTATTTATTTGACAGACAGAGAGAGATCACAAGTATGTAGAGAGGCAGGCAGAGAGAGAGGGGGAAGCAGGCTCCCCGCCGAGCAGAGAGCCCGATGCGGGGCTCGATCCCAGGACCCTGAGACCATGACCTGAGCCGAAGGCAGAGGCTTCAACCCACTGAGCCACCCAGGCGCCCCTCACTGTATTTCTTAATACTTTTTTTTTTTTTAGTGGTTGAGAGTCTTCTCATCATTAATTCTAAATTTCACATGCTTTTTATGAAACCTAAAATTTCTTCTAGATGCCACTCAGTAAAGTTAATTAAGAGATTTTTCAAATCAGTAAAATATTCCAATTACAGATACATGTTAAATGAAGAGGATTGATTTTAGGAGAAGAAGCAGTGATTCATGAAAAAAAAAAGGCAATTTGTAATGCTGTATTTATACAATGGGGACAATTAAAAGCACTGATATGATTAAAATATTTCTGAAGAAGACACACTAATCTGCTTCCTTTCTTGCATTTGTCTACATAACATTAGTCTGAGGAAAACTTGCCATTCCTTACAAGCTGGACAAATGATCAAGCAAGAGAGAAAAGATAGGATTTCTTACAGGTATTATTGGGTAAGAACAGTGCTACAAAGTAGAACAAAACAGTTCTTATTTTGTTTCATTTTGGTCTTAGCCATTCCTTGTTCTCCATACATCTGGATCTCTTTGCCTTAATTAACATTGGTTGCTTTGTACCACACATTTTCCAGAAATACATACCCTAAGTCAGCCTTGCAGTTTCGGAGACTGTCTGGCTCCCAGTCCACCTCATCTCCCCTTCCTCCTGGGTACACAGCTAGACTATCTGTACCAGACTCCATGATGTTAGGTATGACCGAGTTCCTGCCAGTGAACTATGAACTGTGAACTGTGAAAAGATTCCAGCCCTAGGCTTTTAAGCTTCCTTTGTATGATACTCTATACTCCTTTCTGAGACTTGATACATAGGCGAGCATGGAGGTCTTAGAAACCACATTTGGAGGGGAACATTCCTGAATTACTATTTAAGAGGAGAGTCATCTGATCAAGAAGAACATTTTGTCTTTGACTTGAACAGAGCAACTAATATAGTAAGCCACTGAGATTTTTGTTGCTGTATCCATCAAAAGAGACTTACCTTATGTTAATGCCATAAAATGGCAACCTGAGTCTCTTGCTTTTTAAATTAAAGTTAACAATACAAAGAAGCTTTTAAACGCCCAGTTTTCATTATCTAGAACTTTCACCCATTCCCTTCTTTTGAAATAACACTGTTTTTATATGATACCACCCGTAATGGTTCTTATTTTTTCTTTCTTGCTTGATCATTTGTCCAGTTTGTGAGGAATGGCAGTTATCTCCAGACTGATGTGATATAGGCATATTCAAGTGAGGAAGCAGAGATTACGGTGTCTCCTTGGCAAATATCTTTAGATGGCATCTGGGAAGACTCACATTTAACTAACATTAAACCTCTGCAGTTGGTCCATGGAGATTTGGGTTCAGGTTAAACTCCTTTCTGGATACTTAGGGCTGAGCATTAAGTAAAATTCATATTTCCCAGTTTGCAATGAGAGCTCAAGGAGATAAAAAGAATCTAAGCCCCAGGGTATCAGAGGAATTCTGTGACTTTCCTTCCTAGGACCCTTTAAATACCTTCCCATTGCACTTGAGTCAAATTCCATAGTATTCATGTGACCTACTCGGCCTTGGCACCTGCCTGCCTTTTCAGCCTCTTCTCAATCTTTATTCGTTCCACCCACACAGATCATTCCATTCCTTGGAGAGCTCTTTAATGTCAGTGATTCCGGTATGCAGTCATTCCCCCCTGCCTAGATTGCTCCTCCCTGAAACTTTAGTCCAGAAGCTCCTATCTTCAAGGCTCTGCTTAAATATCACTTATTTAGTGAGGTCCTATCTGTTTCTATCCCAGTCAAAAAATTTTTTTAGAAGTTTTCTTAATAAACTGTGGTTTTCCTTTATTGAAGCTATCACAGTTTATATTTATAAATTGACTGTTATTGTGATTAGCTGCTTGTTTTATTCCCATATGCATTTGTTCCCATTGCCTATAACATAGTCATAGGAAATATTTGTCAAAATGAATAAATGAATGAAATTAAAACCGAAGATGGAAAAATCTATTAAACTTACTGGCCCACGATTGACTAAACGTTGCCAAATTGGCAACGCTATACCGGTGTGATCATGTTATACAGATGTATTAAGAAATAATGTTTTCATGCATTCTAAAATGAAAACATAGTGATGACTTCATTTTGGCATGTGTAATACTGTTCTTCAGTTTTGTTAAGAATGGCCTTCATTTTCCCTTCCTCCCTTCAAAAAAAGTCAAGGAGGAGAAGTACTTTTTGTTGTTACATGAGTTTATGCAATAAGTACTTAGTGCTTTCATACAGTAAGTTCTTGGTAAATGTTAGCTATTATTATATCATTATAAAAATTTTTACTTAGTATATATGCTACAATTTATGAAGTTATTATAAATTCTCATTTGGTAAAATACTTATAATTTTAAATTTGCTTTTTTTCTGTACTGTGTTTTACAGGGTAATTTTTCTACTGTGTTATTGATTTAAACTTTTAGTTCAAACAATTACTATATATGATAGTTACATATAGTGATTATATTCCAATTAAATATATGAAGATCCTATATTCACCCTTACATCAAAAAGTATAGCCTAATTGTTAGTAATAATTAACTTTAAAGGGAATGAGGCACTGATTCAAAAGTCATTTATGGATCTTTGAAAACTAAATAATCTTTCCTTATTTCAATCAAAGATGAATGTGGAGTTGGATGTTATAATAAGTTAATGAGCCAGAGGTTTTTCTTTGTTTACCTTTCTAATTCTTAGTTTGATGTCTGGCATAGCAAAGCATTGTGTTTTAAAATTTTAGTTTTAAAATTTTAGCTTCTTTTAGTTTTGGTTTTAATGAGTAAGTTTTTGACCCCATTTAATAGAAACACAGCAAAAGGTATAAAGGTTTACCCTGATCCATGTACTATGAAACAAAAATTTATTGTTTCTCATTTTCACTTGTTGCCAGAGGTAAGTTGGGGTATGAGTGTTATGCTACTTTTAGTGTTTATAAGCAGAAATCTAAGAATACAGAGTAAAATAAAGTGAGTCATTTAAGGTTTAGTCCTGAGCTTAATTTTTATGTTTACATTATTAAAACTGAGCCTCTTTTTTTTTTTTTAAAGATTTTATTTATTTATTTATTTGACAGAATGAGAGAGAGAGATCACAAGTAGGCAGAGGCAGGCAGAGAGAATGGGGGAAGCAGGCTCCCTGCTGAGCAGAGAGCCCGATGTGGGGCTCGATCCCAGGACCCTGGGATCATGACCTGAGCCTAAGGCAGAGGCTTTAACCCACTGAGCCACCCAGGCGCCCCCAAACTGAGCCTCTTTTTAATGGTCATTGCTAAAGTATGCATTTAGTTGTATACCCTCAGAAGATAATTACTGTTAAATATACCATTCTGAAAAATTCTGCCAAGTTATATAGTGTGGTTGGATTTTCAGTTTTCTCTGGTTACCTTATAATTTATTTCCACTATCTTTTTATAGTTGTAGAGATACCTTTCAGTATTTTAGGCTAATAGAGTTTCAAAATAATTAGAAAGATTTTTTTTTTTTTTTAAGTAGTAAATTCTGGCTAACCATATCAGTTGGATAGCCAGAGCAGAAAGATCACAGAAACATTTAAAATTCCTAGCAAGCATTTTAGAGAAAACAAACAAACAAAAATGATCCCTTCATACCATCAAGTCCCCAGTGGTCTGAGTGGAACCTCTATGACTGCTTGTTTAGAACACTTTTGGTTATTTTAAATTAAGATGAAACTTAAAATCTTCTTATTATGTAAATCTTAATCCAAAAAAATGAACAATGCTTATTTGTTTCATGTCAGTTCGTTCCCGGATAGAAAGAGATAGCAATGTATTTGGGAAGAAAAAAAAAAAGAGATAGCAAAATGATTTTAGTGCAGGTACTTAGCTTTTGTACATGCCAGAGTTCAAGTCTAGGTTCTTCTGTGTGGCTCTTGAGAATTTATCCTGCATAAACCTTATTTTTGTTTTTCAGATGCAGATAATAGTAGTGCCCCATCATTGAATTGTTATAAATAGTAAATAAAATAAAAGTTCTTTGTACAATTTGGGGACGTATTGACTGCTTAATAAATATAAGCTCTCATTGTTATTAAGTGGTAAAATGTAGCCAGCTTTTATATACAGATTGTCTCTCTTTCTGTCAATGACAGTGGAATTAATTCTTAGGTATCAGTTTCTTATGCAGGATTAAGAATAAGGTTTTCATTCAGGATTAAATAAGAATACAGGATTTTAAGGCATGAAATTGAAGGAAGGGATACAGTAAAATACTAGATAAAATTAAAACATGTCCTCAAAGAAAATGTTCACTACATTTGGTTAATTCTAGTTTTAAAATTATTCAATGCTATTTTATTCAACTTTGTTTATACTAAAAAAATTAGGTTCCTTGATTTTACAGAGAGATCTAATACCAGAATGGTAGAAGAGAGTTTCATGTTGTAAATGTAAAATTAAATATTTAATGCTCCCATTTAAATTTACAAGTCCATGAAGAAATTACCTTCTGATGAAACTGAATGAGGCTGGAAGTGTTGCTGCAGAGAAAATCCTTAGTACTCTGCTCTGAATGTCTTTTGACACCTTCAACATTACCTTTGACATTCCTTTCATAGCCTACGCCATTACTGGCTTTCTGATGCCTATCATAGGATGCATTTTCAGGGTTCCAGGCTTTCTGAATCAGACAAGCTACTTGCATATTTTATTAAGCACAAAGTTTTTAACACAGAATGGTTAGATAAAACTGGGTCATTGCTACTGAAAAGTGAATGACACATTTAATGTCATTTTTCACTGGCAAAATCTTCTCTGTGCTTACAGTGAATTGTGACTCACACAAAGTGAAAGGCTTATATTCTTTTATTTTCCCTTTGCCAGGCTGTCTTAAGGAGTGAAAACTAAAATAGCAATTCTTAAAAACAGGTTCCTTTATGGAGGTACATGTCTAAAGTCAGGAGGAAAACATTATTCATCCCAAACAATTCCTGTAAGTGAAAGACAGGTTTTTTTTAGTTTGAGTACTGTTCATACATTGATTTTTAATGTATATTCTTTTAACCATGTTCAAAATGGTGAACAATCAAGGTGTATCATCTTTTGCTTTGAGGGAATGACATAAAATCTGGGAAATTTTTGACTTTTGATCAGACCTCATGCAGCAAGCTTTTATGTAGCATCTATCAATTGTGTCTGGGCACATAAAAAATAATAGAGTCTATTCCTCATATTTAGTGGGAAAAAAGTCACATTAAAACAATTACAGTAGAGAGAATAGGTGCAAGTACAGTAATGTTCAAAGCACTATAATGAAGTAATGATTTTGGAATTATAACAGATCTGTAAACAC
>CM052899.1:54019547-54056909 GCA_028534135.1 Potos flavus
TGGACTATTAAGCCTCCACAATCACATGAGCCAATTCCTTAACATAAATTTCTCTCTGTATAAGAAAGACAATTATCATATGATCTCTCTGATATGAAGAATTTGAGAGGCAGGGTGGGGGGTCGTGGGGGGTGGGAGAGGGAAATGAAACAAGATGGGATCAGGAAGGAGACAAACCATAAGAGACTCCTAAACTCATGAAACAAACTGAGGGTGGCTGGGGGGTAGGGGCACGTAGGGATAGGGTGGCTGGGTTATGGACACTGAGGAGGGTATGTGCTATGGTAAGTGCTGTGAAATGTGTAAGCCTGAGGATCCACAGACATGTACCCTGGGGCAAATAATATATTATGTGTTAATTAAAAAAAAATTTCTCTCTGTATATACATATTTTGTTGGTTCTATTTCTTTGGAGAACCTTTACTAACATAACTCCCCTAACCAACTGAAGTTTCTGTAGAGTTTTATATCACCCTCATCCCTTGACCCTGAGGAGGGGATATTTACAACAAGTTCCCACATGACGATCCTATAGCTGTCATCTTCCAATTGTCTCTTCTCTTCTCCAGACCCTTCAGAAATGTTTGCCTTCTTCCACCTCTTCCCCCCTCCCTCCCCTTCTCCCTCCAGCTTTCCTTTCCCTTCCTTTTATCCTTCCTCCCTCCCTTCCTTCCTTCTTTCCTTCCCTCTATTCTTCCCTTTTCACATCTCTGTCCCTCTCTCTTTTCTTTCCTCCTTTCTGAGTATCCAAAAAAAATAAAAAATAAAAAAAATAAAAATAAATAGCTCTGTTATCTTATTCTCTCACTTCTCTGTGGTTAATTATAAACTTTTTACTTGAGTCTGCAAGTCTTAACATGTAAATTTTTAAGGCAAAACTCTTATAATTCTAAAAATCTCATAAAACCCCAGTTATTACTTGATTCAAGGCATTGAAATCCAGGGATTTCATGATTATTTTCTATATCAAGAGGGGAAAAAAAAGGAAAGAAAAGCAAAGAAAAACAAAAGTCAGAAACTCAGTCCACTCCTTTTTCCCTGTGTGTGTGTATGTGTGTATGTGTATGTGTGTATGTTGCTGGTTTGGTTTAATGGTGGATGGAATTAGGTCGAAAGGAACTAAGAGAATAAAAATTACATTGACTATGTCAAAATATTGTTCCATTACAGTTACTGTTGGTTGGCCAAGGAAATTCAAAGGAAGAAACATGCAACTTAGTTTCAAGCATTCTTAAGAATACTTTTATGTTTTGCAAATGACGTAAGCAAACAGTTGGAAGTATTTGGGGACTATGATTATTATTATGTGGATATAGCAGAAAGAGGTAACAGGACATAAAGCAGCAAGGTATGGTAGAAGAATGTAGATTTTAATCACACAAAATTGGATTTTTTAATGCTGGTTCTAATCCTAGCTATGTAGCTTGGACAGTTTTGTTTTGTTTTTTACACAAGATTTTTTCATATATATATATAGTAGGGATCACCATAAATCGCTTTCTGATAAACATTTTTGGAAAATCAATTTTTACACATTCTAGTCTTTTAAAAATTCTTATTGAGTTATACCATCATTCTGCTTTATGTATTTTATTTCCTTAATGAGGGTTAGGAGACCTTATTTCCTCTAACTATAACCCATAACCCCTTCCCGCCTCTGCAGTGATGTTTCACCCTACTTTTACCCCTTGCCTCTGTGATTCTGCCATATTAAACCATCTTAGTTCATGAAATCCTTCGACATTCTCTCATCTTTGGATTTTGGTGTAGATTGTGTCCTCTGCCTGTAATTCTCATTCAGCTATCTCCTTAGTTTAGATAACTCCTGTTCATCTTTCAGATCATCTAAATATAATGCTATTTCCTTGGACAGGCTTTCTAAATGCTCTAATCAAGTCAACTTCCCAAACTGTAGGCTCCCATACTGAAATGTATCCTTATGTAACGCTCATAACACATGAAATTATTTGTTGGATGTTTTTCTTCTCTACACATTGCAAACTCCAGTACAGCTAAAATATTTTTGTTTTGTTCACAACAATATCCCTAGGACCTAATGTTGAATGCTCAATAAGGATTTAATTGAGTAGAAACATAAAGTACCTTGTTCAGGGGATGAAATAATCCTTAGTTATATTTTCTCTTCTCTCCCTAATATTTTGAGAAATATAATATATACTTGATCTAAACCAAAAAAATTGAGGCCTTCTACATTATACTAAAGAATTTGGATATTAAATTCAAAGTATTCTTTCCACGAACAAAATTCTTAGTTTCCATCCCCAAATTTGTTATTTCCCTGTTCTTCCCCATTAAGATGACACCACCATCCTTCTGGTTGCTCAAACCAAGACTCAAGATGCTGTTCTTAATTATTTCTTTCCCTTCTCTCTCATATGCAATTTATTACCAATTCTTTGTCACTCTGCCTTTATAATGTACCCTATTTCCTTTTTCTAATCCACTAACAGGTTTTGATGGCAGAGCTACAATAGCCTCCCAACTCTTGTCCAAAATATATCCATTTTCTCAAAGCAGTCTTTTAAAACATAAGTCAGGTTTTGAACTGAGAAGACTTCAGTATCTACTTATCATTCTAAGATAAAATCCATATGCTTTTTCTTGATCTGTAAGGCCAATGAGTTACTCCTTATCTCCTCTCCTGACTCTCTGTCTCACACTTTTTAGCCAACCTGAGCTGGCTTTATTTTTGTTTCCATATAATCCAGTTTTTTCTGCCTTGGGCCTTCGCACTGGCTGGTCATTCTGCTTGGAATGCTTTCTGCCCTGGGTCCTAGAGCAGTTGGAACCTTTACAGGACAATCTTCCAACCAATCTTCCATCTACATGAAACTTCAGCTGCTCCCTATAACATCATTCTGTTTTCTTCTCTTCTTAGCACTTATTGCTTTCTGAAATTATCTATTTTGGTTGCTTATTTATGTTTTCTTTACTCTTACTGGGATATATACGATCCATTAAAGCAGGGCTTTTTTTGGGTTGTTTACTGTTGTAAACTCAGTGCTGAGGTTGTAGAAGACATTTGGTTTTTGTAGAATGAATTATTGAGGAAATATATACCATTTTTGTAGAGCGATAATCATGGGAGCAATTTAATTTGCAAACATTTGTTCAATTATTTGTGTATCTGATAAGAGACTATGAGGGCTTGGTAGAAAAGGGATATAGGAACAAAGAAATATGTTACAGAACTGTACCTTGAAAGATAAATAGAATTGAACTAGTTAGGAAAAAGGTACATACACAGGAAACAGGTACAAGATATATTTAGAAAATGGTAAGTTACCATCTGAGTATAACTCAGAGCATGACACATTAGAGGGTAGAGAGGTAAAGTGCACCTTATTTTCTTGGTTATTTTAATCTTGTTAGGACTTATGCTATCCTTGATAATTCTTTTGGAAAACATCTCAAAATGACTGTTTAATGTTCACAATAATATTTTATAGATATAAAGTTAATAAATAATATGACAGGCATTGGAACCCAAAATAATATGATAAGTAAGTAAATCATTGTAGAGGGAAAGCCAGATACTTAGCAAATAATACAATGTAGTAACTGCAGTGGTACAAACATACATACCATATTGTATGTAGAGAGAAGGGACACTTCTTGGAATCCAGACACCCTATAGAAGTGATATCTTAACTTATTTTAATAGGAAAAGTGACCAAAAGCAGCTGGGATGTTCAAGGAGGTCTCAGGCAAAAAAAAACACAAGAGTAGATGCACAAAGGTGGAAAACTACAGTGCTTTTGAGCACAGTTTCAGGACTTTGTTTCTTCTGGAGCATATAGCTTGGAGTACCGTGTAGTAGGAGGGGACTGAGCACATCCACAGCCCCAGAGCACAGAGGGCCATATATGTCATGATAAGATGACTGGGAAGACATTGGGAAGCCACTAAAACTTCAAGTATGGGAGGAGCATTGTTACATCTATATTTTAGAAGTAAAATTTTTGTGTTAGCATGGTAGATGGATTGTGGGAAGCAAAGCAGGAGGACAAAGTTCAGTATCAGAAGTTTATTGGATAGCTGTATACAAAATAATGTTGAAGGTCTGAAACCCAGTAGTGACAGTGGGGATGTACAAAATAGAAATATCTGGAAGTAAACTAGGCAAAATTTGTAAATGTTTATTTTCAAGACAGTTTACTTAAGCTCATTAGGATTATTTCAGTGTTCTCTTGATATGTGTGAGTTACAGGATTTGGAACATATGATAAATTTAAGCACACGTAAGTCAGCAATCTGAATAGGATTGTTAAATTCTATAAAAATTTTACTGCTGGGATTTGGGATAATATCTGGTTGTTATTTCTCATCTTACTTGAATCTATTGCTTTATATCCTTATAATAAAGGTTTTAGGAAATGTATTTCTATTTTCCTAGAGTTGTAAACATTTAGTTCTATACTTCTCCTTTTTGGTTATGGCACCTATCATGAGATGGGACAAAACGATCCTTCTCAAGTCACTGATTGGAAAGCGAGACCAAAAAAACCCTCAGAAAACCCACCACATTATTTATCCAAGGCTTTGGAGGTATTTAATGGTGGAATTATGGTTCAGACACAAATTTCCTAATGCCTGTTCTAACTCTTCTCAATAGACCACTGATTGAGTTTTCTTCTTCCTGAATATTTTTCCCCTAAATTCTGTACACCTGTGAAAAAATTATTTTAGGGAAATAATCTTTTTGATAAAGTACAGTTAGTAAACATAGAAACATGCCTAGTAACTGCTGAAAAAGATCTCATGATCCTTGTGTAAGAACTAATTAAAACCAGTAATATTATTTGTTTTGCTTACTAAAAACAAAGAAGTCTCAGAAAGGAGAAAATTATTTCTCTGTAAAGGGATATATATGGCTTTGTAATTTTATTCCTGTATCATTTGCCATACATAAATTGGTTTAAATGTTTTGGTTTTAATTATAATTTGACTGAGAAAATACAACTGAGATCACATTATGTGTGAGAAGTAGAAAATTCATGATATTTTATAACACTTTAATTAACAATTAAGTTACCAAGTTCTTTATTTGTGAGCTTTTTGAAATCTTTTCAGCCTAAAAACAGCCTACATTATATTTTAGAAAATACCAATAAAGGATAGATTTAGCTTTTTTAAAAGATTAATTTAGCATTTTATTTGTTCTTTCATTTGAGAGGAACTCTTACCAAAAATATGTCTTTTCTGCTCTCTGTGTTATTATTTATTTATTTTTAAGAGATTTTATTTATTCATTTTAGAAAGACAAAGAGAGGGAGAGTGCAAGTGGGGGTGCAGGTGGGAGAGGCAGAGGGAGAGAGAGAGAATCTCAAGCAGATCCTGCGCTGAGCGCTGAGTGTGGAGCCCTGGCTGGGCCCGATCCCACAAAACCCTGAGATCATGACCTGAGCCAAAACCAAGAGTTGGACACTCAACCAACTGAGCCACCCAGGTGCCCCTCTCTGTGTTATTTATTGTCTACTATCCATATTCTCAAGTTTCTTTTAATCTAGTATATGGATTCAAAGATAGAATCATCTTGTTCCAGGTCTCTAAAATTGAAAAACCAAATGAGTGATTGTGAAGAGTGATTCACTGACAATAAAGTAGACAGGAGTTCCTTGTGCTTTCACAAATTATCATCAGTGTAGGCATCAGATAAGATTTCTTTTTCATCTTTAGTCACACAGAACTTCTTACATGGAAGATAATAGATGCTAGAATAATTTGTCTGCTTGACCCATAAACCTGTCAATTCTTTCGCACATGAGATGGGTGAATATTAACAGAACAACAGCTTTCTAGAACATTGCTCTATAATTATCCTTTTTCTCTCACTCATTCTTATCTTTTTAAAAATTATAGCCCTTGTAGAGGAAAAGACATTACAACCCAGTTAGGAATTCTTGCTCCTGTTTTCAAATGAAATAAGGTCTGTGATGAAAAGAAAAAGTGGAAAGAAAAATTTACAATGAAATTGTTGCTGAAAAGATAGATTACATTGAATTTATTGCGAAAGCAAGTTTTATGTAATTTTTTGGGAAAAGAATATTTTGCTTTATATCTCATTTTATAGTTTATTTATTTTGTTATTTTTAAAGATTTCATTTATTTTAGAGAGAGAGGGAGAGAGAGAGTGTGTGTGCAGGGGGCAGAGGCAGAGGGAGAAGGAGAAGCTCAGGCAGACTTCTCGCTGAGTGTGGAGTCTGATATGGGGCTCTATCTCATGACCCTAAGATCATGACCTGAGAGCCAAAATCAAGAGTTAGACGTTTAACTCACTGAGTCACCTAGGCACCCCTCATTTTATATTTTAATTAAGACTTTGACTTCCAAACCTAGAGAAACTCAGTACAATTATTATTTTAATAGTATGTTGGAAATTACTTACATGGTGCAGAGTCATTGATGAAGCATTCTTGGGAATATTATGCATATATCTACTTTAGCAAAAAAGAATGGAAAAGAGATATCCTAGAAAGTAGTAATAACTAGCAATAATCAATAGCAATACATATCAGTAAACAGTATGATCCATCTCAGGGCATCATCAATGATACCTTTATTAATCAAGGCACTTACCAGTGTATCAGTTGCTGGAAAATTGCATGGTTACAACTATATTGAGGTTGAATTTTTAGCATTGACATCTTTATTGTTAGTACAATGCAGAATTATAGATCTCAACCAATTCTAGTCATAAGTTAGTTTTAGTTACTAATATCTGATTTCAGTTGTCCCTAACTCAAAGTTATAGTGTGTGTAAAAATAAAAGTCTATATAGAGCTTCAGTAAAAACTCAGAAAAGATTTATAATTTTTTATTAGTTTAAAACTGAGTAAGAGGAAACTCTAAGGTGACCATAAACCTTAGAGACCATATTCGAAGTGTCATTGGTTTATATTTATAGAACTTTATTACTGGTCTAGTCTGTCGGATTCACTTTAGTTCTGAAATTATCTTATTTTTTAAATGATGAAAACAAGACCACAAGCGTTTGAATTCTGGATCCAGGGAACAGGCCAGAGATTTCAAGAGCCAGGAGGAAGCCACAGGCTGTACTCTGGTTCCTTTGTGCTGCACAATAAGATAATACATTTATTTTCATTGTCATGGAAATTGTTGGAATAAAAAGATTTTGGAGATCTTAAGATTTGTACTTTACTTAGTTTCACTATTTTTACCTTATTAAGGTGGTTAAAATATTTCTGGTATCCTAAAAAAAAAAATATTTCTGATATCCTAAATATATCACATTTTCCATGAAACATAAATATAAAAAGTCCATTTCTCTTTTTACTTTTTTATTATTTGCTTTATAATAGCATAAGAATCCTGAGATTTTACATTTAAAATTTCATTTGGAAAAACATTTTCCTTTTTACTCAATAACCATATGACTATTTGTTACATGGAAAACAATTAACTAGATATGGGGGTTGGTGGTACAAAGATTAGTAAAACATGAATAGTATTCTCAAAGAACTTAGTGGAGTGGTATAAGGAAAATATGTTTTCTTTTTATAGTCGTCAGAATTTTCAGATGTGTGTGTTGATGCATTAGAGTGTACTATAACAATTCATTTTAGAATTTCTGAAGTACTAAATTTTGAATTTTATTATTTGATAATATTGTTTGATAATATTATTTGATAATTTTATTATTTGATATATTAGATGGCTAAAACTGTGCTTTTCTCCTTTCTTACGAAAGCCTAGTAAATGTTCGTAGAACGTGGCCTTAACATTTTGATATTAATTAATAGTATTCTGCTAAATTTTCTTGTAGAATGACAGCATATAATTAAGAGATGTAGAGTGTGAATGTGAAAAGTTAATTAACTGCAAGATTTTGACAGACACCAGGTAATTAAAAATTAAAATGAAAATAGTTTTAAAAAAATTTAATTATGCTTTATTTCATATTATGATGCTAAGAAAAGTGAAAGGGGATGTTTTCCATTAGCTAGATTTGTTCATCCATCATGGTAGTTCTCACATTATGCTCCCAATGAAGTCGTAATGCACTTCCCACCTGCAGTGCCCTTAATCTGTTTCTGAAAGTAATTTTAGAAATTAGAATACTGCTGTGGCATTAAAGTTTAATACTTTGTTGGCACCATAGGCAGAAACTGCTAAAAGAAAAAAAAAAAAACTCTACAAAATTGAAACTAAAATTATGTTTCTTACCCTCTTAACCTTTTCTCTTTTCACAAAAAAATGGAACTTGTGTGTAATATAGTCATGAGGACAAACAATTTAGTTTATGATTCACTATAATACTCTGGAAGCATTAGCTATTTCTTATTATGTCTTAATCTCAGTTTCCTGATATTTTAATTTTGTCGATGATTCTGATTGATGTTGCCTAATTTTGAAGGAACTCATTCTTGCAAATCATGGACGATGATCATTAGGATCTTTAAAATGGGCTTTTGTCTAGTGCATACTGAAATTTTTAGACCACTAACACCACTTCCTTAGAACTTCTGACCACAACAATAAGATTTCTTGGGGTATGTGAACAAGAGCCAGTTGCTTTTTAAAGGCAGGTTGTTTGTTACAAAGCTCTCAGTTTGGGGAGTCAGTTGACAAGCACTGGACTACTGGCCTGAATGTTACAGGTCTCCTTATAGGACTTTCGTTGACAAGTGCTGGAAGATTCATGACAGCATTTATTTTTTCACCAAATATTTATTGAGTGTTTTCTACATCATGATTATTATTCTAACACTGAAGATGAAATAATGAGGAGACATGGTAACTGCCCTCATAGAACATCCATGAGATTGTCAGTACTTAGTGTGGACAGAAGCCATCTTGGTAATTGAAGTGAAATTCATTCATTCTATTGAGGAAAAGCATGTTAGGAGGTATCTTCCTTTTATCTTCTCAGCAATTCAGATTTTGTCTAGGAACCTTTCATAAGGAGAGTGTCAAGTGGAAGATAAAAATCATTGGCACAGTAGCTGAATGCCCCTAGTGTGGACCAATGTTCTGAGTAATTTTTTAGGGGGGACTGAGGAACTCTTAATATCTCGAGAGTCGAATCTACCTTTACCAACTTTATTAAATGTTTTGTATTTTAAAATTCTAAAATTTGTTATATTTTAAAGCATTAGTTGGTTTTAGAGAAAAATGTGAAGAAATCTACTTGCCTCAACTTTCTGGTACATTACATATTATAAACTATATCAAATAGTGATTTTCAGAACAAGTACGAAATCCCATTTTTAGTATAAACTTAATTAATTCTGTAATTGTATATAGAGAATGGACAGACCTTAGGGTCATTGTTCAAAATTGCACTTCTCAAAGCAAAAATAAAATAAATAACACTATTTCCAATAAATTTGTAGAAACAGTTGTAGAAGTAATTATAAATATTATACTCAGAAAGTAGAACATATTATTAGTGAAATTTCTTTGTTAAATAATACTGCTCAGTATTGTGTGGTACATGAACAATGAATCTTGGAACACTGAAAAAATAAAATAAAAGTAATTGGAAAAAAAAAAACATAGATCAACAAACAGATTGACTGGGATTGAATTCTGGTCCCACAAATAACTTCCCTACCTGCACAATCATAAAAAAAAATAATAATACTGCTCAGTGCAACACTACATTAGTGATATGTGGTGTAGAAAAGTAATTACTGTTTTCAAATTATAAAAAAGTAATTATACTTTTTTTCAAATTACATTTGATAGAATTTGGTTTTATAGCTGGATTAATCAACTGATGTGCACATTAAGAATTAACTTTTTTTTGTAAAGATTTATTTATTTATTTGAGAGAGAGAAAGAGAGAGCAAATGAGCAGAGGGAGGGTCAAAGGGAGAGGGAGAGAATCTCAAGCAGACTCCACGCTGACTGCAGAGCCCAAAGCAGGGCTCGAACTCACAACCCTGAGATCATGACCTGAGCCTAAGAGTTAGATGCTTAACCATCTGAGCCACCGAGGAGCCCTAAGAATAAGCTGTTGACATATACGAAACAGAGTATGAGGGAGCGGTGTTCAATGTTGATTCAGCTCTATCTATATGAGGTTAAGAAAGGACATACCTACTGTGACATGAAAAGATTTTGCACTGAATTTTAACCCATATCTGAGTCTTGATTATATTGCATATTGAAAGAAATAGTGAAAATCACTATTATGATCTAATCACTACCACTGTATATAATTCTTTTCAGTATGCTAAGAGAACTATATAAATTTGTTTGTTGACCCTGAGGTCAGCTGACCATTGAGGATAAAGACATTTTGCCAAGTGTTGGAAAGAAAACAAACAAAAGAAGAACAATAAGAAACTGTTGCTTCTTGGTACTAAAAACACAAGACAAGTTCTGTGATTTCAAGGGACAGGCCCAAGTAACCATCTCAGTAATTAATGTACCTCAAGCCCGTAAAAGCCTAAACCTCTGCTTCAAAACTGAAGGAGAAAGATTTCTTATTATTTTGATATATCAGGATTTCATATGAAGATGAAGCTCAGTAATCAACAATTTGACACTTTCCTGATGAATTATTCATTCTAAAAATTTTTCCTTTGAGAAAGTATTTTCTATATATACTTGGACATATGTAAAAAGCACAACAAAATGGATCAAAAGCAAGGAGAAATAATTTCCAGGGCTGTAGTCATTCAAAAGTCAGATTTGAATTCCATACAGTGCCCTTTTTCCTAAAATAAAACTCAGCCTCTTAGTTTTGAGTGTGCCTTACTCACTGACTTTGCTTCTACAGTGCTAGAAATGGCCCTTAATGAGAAAACATTCGTACTTTTTGAATCCATACTTAATTTGAGTATTCTGAAGGACTTTATAGTGCCAAAAATTATTACCATTTATAGTAATTTATATTAGATAAGATATTTTCTGTTTCTAGAATCAGAGTCAGAAAAGATATGGAGACTGATAGGCAGTACAAACTTGGCCATCAGGAAGGTTGAATAGATCTACGTCAGTGAAAATAATCATAATTTCTTTTATTATATGAAGAAATTGGGACTAGTAATTTAAAAAAATATGCTTTATTTTTATTGGTTAATTTTGTATTAATTTCTTTTGACTTACCTATGATTGAGATCTACATTGTCAAGCACTCAGGCAGGTGCTAACTTTAGCAACCATCACCGCTGCTAGGTAGGACTGTCAGGTTTCCATCAGTTAACCAGTAAGGAGACAACGAGCCCAAATGATTTAGACAGTTTACTCCTTGCAGAACAGTAGGCAGCGGGCTTATGCCTGCTGTGGAGGAGGCCCAGGTAGATACTGTACACACAGTGGTTCTGTGTCACAGCTGAGGAGCTCCGGAAGTCCCTGACTCATAACGGAACTGCTACTAAACCTGCTCATCCTCCACTTCTGAGAGGGACATTATCCATATCCTGCCCCAGAAACCAGTCTGCTCTCTGGCCCAGCTTAGATACTTTCTTTATTACCCTGGAATAGCCCCAGGGGAGGAGGGAGAACTTTATTACCCTAGTATAGAAGCAGATCCGTACGCTGACCCACAGCAGGTTTGCAAATGTCCTGGAACAAAACTGTTGAAGCCCTTTGCTTGGCATATGGAAATACTAGAAGTATGGGGAATATTTCTCAATGCACAATACATCCAGTATCCATAAATGGTGGTCAGATGCTGAGAGCTTGAATAAGATTAGAAGATCACATGCATTTACCCTCAAATGATGATTGCTTCAGTCATAGTTTAAGGCAATTTGAAACCATTTCCAATCATTTCTTTTTAAAGATTTTATTTATTTATTTGACAGAGAGAGAGATCACAAGTAGGCAGAGAGGCAGGCAGAGAGAGAGGGGGAAGCGGGCTCCCCGCCAAGCAGAGAGCCCAATGTGGGGCTCGATCCCAGGACCCTGAGATCATGACCCAAGCCAAAGGCAGAGACTTAACCCACTGAGCCACCTAGGCGCCCCTTTCCAATCATTTTTAATAAAAACCTTTTTTATATGTTCTTTTACAAAAACAAAACCTACTTCTGACACACTTAGGCATCCTTGACCTGATCCTTGATCATGCCTTTGGAAATACTCTCCCTCCTAGCATTGAGATTTAGTCACATGCCTGCAAGTCCCTGAACAAGGTAAGGTATAGGAGAATATCTCTTGTATTATAAGAAACTGAAAATACCTAACTAATTAAATGGTAGGATAGAAGAATGAACTCTTCTGAGATCTTTAATTTAGCTAAAACCTAAGAATCCCAGTAGCTCTGCATTGCCCTGAGGGTTTTACACATGTGGGCCTCATCTACTAAGAAAGTCTATAAAGGCACACATCTGAGCAAATCTTAGTTTTTAATTAGAAGTGAGAGAACTTTCTTTTCTCAGATTATACTGTTTCCTGTTTTAAGAAAGATGTGACAGTAGAGACAGAGAAGGCAAATGCTTCCTTCCAAACAAGTACCAATAAATGGAACTGGCCTGTAGAGTGGCTCACTGCTTGAGTAACAGTTGATGGCAAAAAGTTAGGAATGAGCAAAGTATGTTTTCTCAGGATTTCATACATTTGGGTCACATAGAGCCAAATTCTTTTAGGATGGCAGGTTTTTGAAGGGAGAGCCATATACTAATATAACAATCAGTAGAAGCAATTTTTCTATTCTTTTTTTTTTTAAAGATTTTATTTATTTATTTGTCAGAGAGAGAACACAAGCAGGCAGAGAGGCAGGCAGAGGCAGAGGGAGAAGCAGGCTTCCTGCCGAGCAAGAAGCCCGATGCGGAACTTGATCCCAGGGCTCTGGGATTATGACCCGAGCCAAAGGCAGTCGCTTAACCAACTGAGCCACCCAGGCATCCCCAATTTTTCTATTCTTGAGGAGATCCTGAACACTAGTTAGGCACATTTTTCACTTTGGTGGTTGGAGAGCTTCAGGATTACTTGATGTTTTCAAAGATTATTGAAACCAGGAATCAACATTTGTCCTCAAATGTTAAGCCCTCAGCTAAAATAACAGACTGGGAAATGTAGATATGGCATTAAATATTTTTTTTTTTGTAACTAGTCCTACTATCTCCTGAAATATGAAAGGAATTTTAGTGTTTATTTTCTCCAAAAATAAGTGACTTATTTTTGTAAGTCATCTGGCTATATTCTCACCTCAATGAGGAAAAGTTTTATATTTGTATCTCTCCAGAGTTAGTAGCAAAGATTTGTGTAAAGAACTCTTCCTTTAGAAGAACTGAGACTCAGGTGACATGAAAACAAGCTTGACATTTAATTGTTGAAATACATTGCTTTTCAATAATCCATATGTCTCGAAGGATGTAATGTTTCAAAGCGTAGATGGTTCTACAGTAAAACCTGTTGTGCTAATACATGGCAACATTAGATAAGACCTTTTTGCAGTGTGCAGAATTTAGAGATTGATTAACCTTGGAAAGAAATTTTCCTAATAAGGTTATTGAATATAGTAATTGCAATATTTTTGTTATTTAAATAAAAGCTAAATTCAATAAATTAAGCATTCACCCAAATGCCTTATGCATGCCATATGTTTGTCACATAATATCAGCAGTAGAGCCTTAATCAAACTAATTTAGTATGCTAATGCAACATAAAGCAAATCCAAACAGAAATAAGCCTCAGAGTAAGGATTTATCTGGTATTTTTGCTTGTCTTAGCACTCATCCTGGCTATCTACATATAAGTCTTAAGGAATTTATGAGGGCAACAAAATTTATCTAAAATGACTTATGCTGTTTAAATCCAATATGATTTTTAAATTTTATTTTGTACTTTTTAAAAATGGTGGTAAAATACACATAAAATTTACCACTGTCACCATTTTTATGTATCCAGTTCCATGGCATCGAATACTCTCACTTGTGCTACCATCACCACATCCATGCGCAGAACTTTTATCACCTTGCTATAATAGCATTTTTATACAGCACACTCTATGCTGATTTGGGTGTTAGTGTCTAGTTCATAATTACTAAGAAGCTTGGGCTGTCTCCCAGGCATTGTGGCTAGCTTAAGACAAAAGAGACAGTTTGGTTCAGGCTCAATTCTCTCGTGTGTGTATGCCAGATGGTCAGCTCAACTTCAGAAGTCCATTGTTGCTTCCAGAGTCATACCGCCAAGAGAGTAATGTTTGATTATGTCTGTGCTTAAGGATATTATTCTATACTGAGTTTTAAACCAACTCATTTCTGTGGAAGGTTTTGCTCTGTGTCAGTAGACTAGGTGAACTTTCTGGGTGCTGTTTAGCATTGGTATATAACCTTTTTCATTGATTTCTTCAGGGCAGATAGTATCCTTTTGTGTATGTAACTTAACAATGGTGGTGTAACTCATGGTAGAAAGGAAGAGTGACTTTCTCCTTGTTGTGGAAGCCAAGAGTTGATTCCCAATCAGCAAGTAGGTAACAGGAAAAGGTTTAAGTAAAGTGTGTAGTAAATGCATATACATAATATTTGCTGGAGATGTTATTTTTCTCCATTTATTTCAAATCAAATCTTGGAAGTTTATGCAATCAGTGGGTGGTGGGAGGAGAAAGAAACTGTAAATGGAAACTGACAAGCAGCTTACTAGAAAATTGGAAACTATACAGAAATTTATTTCCAGAGAGACTATTGCATTGTTGAGTAAACCAGCTTTACATTTTAGTGAGTCTCTGCCCTTGTTGTTACTGAGGAAATATCTATATTTGAACCTGTTTTTCTATTCCTAATGGTTTCCCATTACTCTCAGAAAAAAGTCCAGACTCCATACCTGACTTTCAAAATTCCCCAACAACTGGATGGAACCTTCTATAAAGGAATTTCTTGGAGCACTCTTCCTTCCCGCTTTCTTTCTCTGTCGGTTGCTAATAAGCAGTAATTTTCTTTCCTGCCTCTGTTTAAATGTCACTTTCTTGTGGAAGTATTTTTAGCCCTCCTCCCCACTTGATTAAATCCTCCTGGTGTATGGTCTCATAAAACCATGAACTTTATTTCTCATGCAGTTCATTGCACTTTATTTAAATCACGGTTATGATTGGCTTTCTTCTCTGCTATATATTATATTCTGTGATCTCGTCAGTGCTCCATCACCCAGCACAGTGTCTGGCTTATGACATCCACCTAGAATACTGTTAAAGGTGTGTATGTAGAAAATGTGGCAGTAAAAGTGCTAAAAAAAAAATAGGATATTTCCTTTATAGCCTTGGAGTGAGAAGGCTTTTCTAACTCTGATTCAAAATGGAGAAGACTGGAAGAAAAGATTGATGGTTTTGACCATATAAAAATGAGAAACTTGTACATAGCAAGAAATTCCATAAACAAAGCAAGAAGGCAGATGGCAAGTTGGGAAAAAGATTTTCTACTCTTATTACAGACAAAGGGTTGTAAAGAAATAGAACGATATCTCAGTGGATCAAAAAACAAGCATTTGAACAAAGAATTCTTTGACATATTTTTCATGGCATTGGGAGAGTTCAGAAGTTGGTAACACACTCTTTTGGTGAAGCTGTGGGAAAACAGGCGTTCTCCTATCTTCATGATGGAGTATATGTTTGAACATTCCCTATACGGGATAACTTGTCAGTAACTCTTAAGGTTGTAAATCAACTCAGTAATCCCTCTTTTGAGTATTTAACTTAGAGATAAATTATACAATCTAAGAATGACATGGCACTAAGTTATTCCTTTTAACATTGTTTTTAATAACAAAAGATTTGAAATAAACCAACTGCCCATTAATAGGTTACAGGTTAAATTATGGTGCATCCCTATAATAAAACACTATGGATGAGAGAATGGAGAAGCTGTCTGTGTTTTAAAATGGGCAGGTTTCCAAGTTTTATTGTTTCAAATAAAGTTTTAAAATTGTATGTAGAGTATAGCATGTTATCTTAGGTATCAAAAGGGCTAACTCTGTATTTTTGTATTTGACTATTTTGTGTATAGCATCTCATGAAGAATATAAGAAAATAATAAGTGTGATTACCTAGAGTGAATGAGGAGATACTGGGTAGATGGAAACAGGGATGTGAGGTGAGTTTTTCAATGTATATTGCTTTTTAACTTTTTAGTCTTTGAACCTTACAGTCATATTACCTTTTAAAATTCAATAATAAAACAATTAGAGAAAGGAAAATGTTGGAAGATTTAAAAATATTAAATATGAGGAAAGTGTAGGAAGTAAGCTTGTTTATACCAGACAGGGAAGTTAAAACTAAATGGGCAGTAGTCTTCAAGTTTAAATTCTTTGGCTCAAAAATGAGGGATTTAGACCTTGATCTTTTGGTCACTTCAGAATCTGAGACCTTATCATTTGTCATGAAGAGTTTTTGTAAGAGCCCTTTGAAGTGTTATATCCCGGTATTTTCTGACTCTTTTAAGAATAGCACAAAGCAGAGTGGGCTTAAATTTTCAAAGGAAAAATATGCTGGATTTGGGAGAATTTCAAATCACCTGTTTCTGATAACAACAGTCTTGACTTACACATATTGGGAATTACTATGTAGTTGACTTTGAGAGCTTCCTCTTTGTTTAATTTAAAATTAATTTATTATAAATTATGTACATGAGTATCATAAAGCCTATCGTAGTATAAGGGTATGTAAAGTTAGAAAAATGACTTCAACTTCTCCAGTCCTACTCTGCAAAGGTAATTAGGGTATTGTAACTTTTTTCATGCAGCAGACATTTTTATAAATCTACGTGTATGTACTAAAATATGTGCATATTGTACATTATGGAAATACAGAAAAGGGAAGAAGGAAGGAAGGAAGGAATGAAGGGAGGAAGGAAGGAAGAAAGAAAAAGGGAGGAGAGGAGAGAAGGAAGGAAAGAGAGGGAGGGAGGGAAAGAGAAGGTTTTCTTTGCAAAAGAAATGAGCTTATTATATAATTCTTTGCAGATTGCTTTTTTCACTTATACATATAGCTTGTTTAACCTTCCTGTACATCTACCTCAAAAGATATGTTATATATGATTTTTGCTTTTTGAAATTGATTAGTATTACTCATACCTTAAGGTGACTTTATGTTTGCAAATATTGTGTGGGAACATTAATAGGATAAAATTTTGCCATATATCTATTAGTAAAATTAATATTTATATGTATATGTATATATAATGAAATTGATGAATATAAACCTACTTGTATAGACTGGAAGCTCCATGAAGGCAGAGATTGTATCTCTTCTTTGCTCATCATTTTATCTCTACCTCTGAGCCTAAGTTTTGGCATGTACGAAGGCCCAAATGTGTATCGATTACATGTGTGAGCTACAACTAATTCCATGGTAGGGAGCATATAGGCAAATGAAAGAACTTCAGCTTAAGGGCACAGAAGACGCATCATAAGATAATTCTGAGATTTTACAAAATAGAATCCCCAAATAAAATCACTTCAAAGTTATTTATTTCCATGGTAGTTTTTAAATGAAGTTCCTATAACGAACAGCGCTAAATTATGATGCTTCTTTGGAAAGGTGATTATATTTTTTGCACCATCAAATGTGCTAAGTGCTGCTAAGAACATGACAATATAGTCTTAACTCAAAGATTTTCTATAAATAAAATAGATGATTGTTCTTTAGATTTTTCAGCTTCTTTACACATGGCTGCAACACAATTCACAAAGTACTATTATTTTTAAGTCTTGTGTCAAGTTAATGTATTTTAGCTAAGGACTATGTCACAGCTTCTTGAAATTCTATTTGTAGTATCACATTACAAATTCCCTGAGTGTAAATAGAATTAAATCATTTGCCAGCGTCATGTTTCTCTCTTGGGACTCAATCATGCATACCACCCACAAAAGATGATATGTGTTGTGTAATTAGGACTTTAGGTAAAAGATATGTTTTCGCTTCTTTTTCTGTGAAACTCATTAAAATGGACCAAAGAACAAAATCCACAGATAAACATTCCAATGGCAATGAAATGCTAAGTAACTATGAAACACTAAGAAGGTAATCATAAAGGCATTAAAATTTCTACCAAATCAGGGTCCCTTTAGATATCTGTTTGTTTCCCTAGAGGGCACTGTACAGTGGGAGATGAGCACAGATTAATAAAATGAATAAAGGAAAGGTAATGTAGAGAGGATTATAAAATATAATATGTGCAGTTATATACATCTTACCTTACATACTACACAATACATATATGTAGAGTGTGTCGTGCGTGCCTGTGTGATATACGCATAAATATGTATAGCAAAGTGATACAAAAGAGATACCCAAGACCATGATACCAGCTAATATTGAAAGTTGAGTAGGAGTTAATTAGTCCAAGAAGTAGAGTAATGTATTCTAGGCAGAGGAAGTACCCAAGCAAATGCATTGTGGAGATGAAAAGTTGGTGGATATGAGGACTGAAGGAAGGCATAGGTGGCTGACATGGGAGAGAAGGGGACTCAGCCTTATGGGAATTCGCAGGCCATATTAAAATTTTGCTTTTATCCTAAGAGTAAGGAGACTGTAATAAAGGATTTTAAATACAAAAGTGAGATTATGAGAATTTTACTTTGAGAGGATTTCTTTGGCTGAAGAATTAAAAACGAGTTTTAGGGAGGCAAGTCTTGCCTAGAATGGATGCAAGTAGCCCAGGGAGAAGACTATATGTAATAGTCTCACCGAACCATGTGGTTCAGGTCAGAGAGATGACAGGTCGGACCAGTGCAGTAGAGACAGAGATGGTAAATGGACATTGCAATTCTAATGGCATCTGTCCCTTAAATACTAAATTCTATACCAGTCTAAATTTATTACTTATTAAATTTTACTTTAAAAATAGTAAGATTTAGTGGTGCCTGGGTGGCTCAGTCAGTTAAGGGTCTGACTCTTGACTTAGGCTCAGGTCATGATCTCAGGGTCATGAGATCTAGCCCCACATTGGGCTTCAGTTTCAGTGCGGAGTCCGTTTGAAAGTCTTTCTCCCTCTCCCTCTCCCCCTCCCTCCACTTGTGTGCTCACTCTTATCTCTCTCTAAAATAAATCCATAAAATCTTAAAAAATAGTAAGATTTAGAGTGACTTGTAAATCTAACTCATTCCTGATGATTAGGGTGAATTAAAACCTGCATGTTTGTTGTCCTAATGTAGATAAAATGTTTGTATTTGCTTAAAGATGGTATATCCTTGTCTCTTTTGCTGCATAATGCCCCATGTAAAATGAAGAATTGTACGAGCTATCATATTTTAATAAATCTTAAGCCTCGAACTATTCCATTGTTACTAGACACTGTATAATTTTCACAGTCAGTGCAGCCCTAAGTTATAATTTAACAATTATTAGATGGACATTAAATAGACATCAAACTGCACTTTCATGTGATTGACCTTCTAGAAAGATTAGTTCAACTAATCTTTAATTTTATAAACTCTAATGTAAAAGTTCAAATGACAAAAAGTTCTTCATCTTTTCTTCAAATTTAACACATGCTGAATCTAATAAATCTGTATTTATTACATCTAATAAAATTCTTACCAGAGCAAGAGCCATAATTCAGCATAAATTCTTAACTTAAAAAATGTATATATGTGCCTAATCATGAAATTTTTGACAACTATACTTCAGAAAAATTTCATTTGTCTTTTTATTTCAGTGCTCTCATTACTAAAAGATGGAACCTTTTTCAGCATTCTGTGATTTCAGTCAAGAAACAGTTATTCAGCACTTATGATATATAAATGCTAGTCATGGTTGGAGATTCAGTGGTGAATGAAGCAAAACATCCAACATTGAGAGTTTTAACCATCCAGTATGGAGTTATGTTTTGCTGGTCTGTCTTTGCTGTAAACAATCAGCCGGTATTCAAATTTTCCTTCCCCTGGAAATTACTGAAATATTCTTAGGCTGAACAAAACTTTCTTCTCAGTACTTTTCCCATCCTGTTCAGTCTTTTTATAGGTTATAGACCATTTAATTGTTTTTATGCAAATCAAAATTTTCTTTTGAGAGAAAAAAATCTCCTAGAGATTTTACCAGATGGAGAGTAATTAACTACAAATGAGAAGATATATTAATAGTATCTTATAAAAAGGACATTTGTCATAATAGCCTTTCAGAATACATGTGTAAAGTTTTCTCATTAAAGTGCCCTTTACAGCATGTGTATATGTGCGTGTGCACAAGTAGCGCGTGTGTTTTAATTCCAGGCAATTAATTCTTATAGTTGATTTTTACATTATCCCCTAACAGTAATTAAGAAAATCACATTTTTCAATGATTTCTGTACCATTTTGGGGACATTTTGTGACTCTGAAACTATTCAATATTATTATACAGTATACTAATTTCATAGTCCATATAAACTTACTACTTTTTGCCTCTGTTTGTTCAAGTATTACATATTTTGCCATGTGAACATGGCTATAAGAAATTGATACTCAATGAAATTACAGTACAGGGTTAATGAAAAGGATTGCTTATTAATTCTTAATAATTTTAGCTTAGGTTTAACAAGAGTTTACTATGTATAGGACCCTGTGCTAAGTGATTTTCTTAAAAATTAGTTTTATTGAATCCTAGAAGGAAGAGTCCGTGACTTTATCCTTACTCCATCACCTGCTGCTTCCACTCCCTGGGGTTAGGTACCTGGTATCCAGTAGCTGAATCTGCTTGTGCAGCCAAGAGACTCCTAGGGGTTGTACCAGGGGGAGAATGTCTTCTCTTCCTAAACTGCACCACCAGCCAGTATAGGGAAAGTCAGTCCTCTCTGTTTTTCTGCTCTGTGAACTCAGGCCCTGAACTTACTCTCTTATTCTTATTAACATCATTTTGCCTTGAAAAAAAAAAAAAAAGAAAGCCAAGAAACAACTGTGATGCCAAATTTTTCAACTCATGGGAGAAATGGTTCTTTATTTCTTTGTAATTTTCATTTTCCCTAGACTTGTAGTATGATTATTGTTTCATGACATTTTTCCCACCTAGAGCCATCTTTCTTTGAAACTTTAACTCCTGTAATTAAATGTACCACTTTTTTTTGAAATGTCAAAATTTCATTATTATTTGGTGTAAATCTTTATTTTAAAAGAGAAAACACTAACCCCTGCAAACATGATATAGTATTTAAAATTGTAGCAATGTTTAAATTTTCATATGCAAATTGGTACCACCAGTAATCAATGGGAGGCACAGAGCACATATCACTTACTGTTTGAGCTCCTTAGGTCTGATGGGAAGTACATAAATAATTATAATTATTTTTCTGTTATCTTATTAATTCAAATTATTAAATCAATGGGAATAAGGAATCCTCCCTGTCATTGTATATCCATCTTGAACTCATTCCTGCAGCTACGCTGGCTTATCTACCTTCCTTCAGAGAGCCCTGATCTCTCCTGGACCCACTTTCCTTTTGCTCTTTGATCTTTCCTTTATGTATCCCTCTGTTCTGCCTCTGTGTAAGTGTCCCCTTTTTTTCCCCAGAGGCTTTGCTATCTACTGTAGCTATCAGTGGGGGGCTAGGGAACCTCCAAGCCAAAAGTACCATGTATAAAGACTTTCTCCCTTTGCTGTCAAGACTGCACAACAGTTACAAGCAAGATGATGCAACTTCATTATATTATAGTGGAGTATCTTAATTTAGAGACGTGTTCTGAATTTGAATTATGAATGTAATTGGGTTCAAAGATGTATTTTCAGGAAACTGAAGTCTTTTTAGGTCATATTAATACCTCTTGGTATTAAAAAGTGTCTTAAAACTTGATCTTGGGAGAGTTTGGCAAAGAGGTCTTCTAAAAAATATCAGCAGATTGGTATTTTAAATCATTTTTAATCCTATTTCCCAGCAAGTATAGGTTCCTTTTTTTGGTGAGTGGCTTGAGAAAGATTGATGGATAATTTTAGGAATATTACTGAGTTATTGAAGCTGACACGAAAATAATTTAGGAAAGGTTTATATGGCCATATTGGTTGGAGTTCTCCAGAGGCACAGAACCCATATAGTTGATGTTGCGGTCTTGAGTGTGAAGGCAGTCTGGAGGCACAATTCCTCCCTTTTCTGGGGATCTTGGTCTTTTTACTTTAAAGCCTTCAATTTATTGAGTGAAGCCCACCCACATTATGGATGGTATCTCCACTCATTCTACTGATTTAAATGTTAATCACATCTAAAAAAATAACTTCACAACCACATCAAGACTGCTGTTTGACTAAACAACTGGGTACCATCACAGAGCCAAATGACATATAATTAACCATGACAGTGGGGTCTTATGAAAAAATGAATTATAGACTTTATATTACTTAGAAAAAAGAGGTGAAGTATATAAATACTATGGAGAAGACCTAAATTTTACCATTAGAACTACTAATGTGAGTACATGTGGGAAAATAGGGGACAAGGTTGTAGGAAACTGTGTCTAGATTTATATCTTGAAGGTTTACATTTTTTTAGTTTTTTCTTTTAATATTGAAATATAGTTGACATTAATTTTCTTAGCTTTTATAAACATAAATTATGTAGAATTTTGTAATAACAGTATAGTGATTGCAATGATATTAATTGCTAGTCACATATTCCACATTGATTATCTCATTTCATTTTCACAAGTCTAAAGTAGACACTGATATTATCTCTACCATAAAGATGCAAAAATTGATGCCCAATTAGGTTGAGACTTGTGCTAGCTTCCAGAGACAGTAATAAGTAGACCCAGGTAAATTATTGCATGTGTCCAGGATTTTCTTCACCTATCACAGTTGAAAACAAGTCCTAGATGAAAAGCTCTACAGTTTTCAGTCCTTACATACACCATCCAGATGGACCCAGAGTATGTTATAACCACTTTTTATAGGAGAAAACCCCTTTGCTCCAAATTATAAACAATTAGCTAGCTATTAATGCTTTTTAAAAAGCTATGATTCTTTCTTCTTCCTTAATGATTGCCAGAATTTGTTTTTCAGTCAATATTTTCTATGTAGATGGGAGAGGGGTGTATTAAGCACAGCTATACAACTAGTTACTCTGGTTAAGTAGTGTATCTATTTTTAAAGAATTATATTAGAACAACATAAGATCACTTTCGGTTTGACCTCTAACTCATGGAAAAAAGTTAAGCCTTATAAGCTTCATAAAAACACTTAGCTACTGATGTTTCATATCACCTTGGGATTGAATGCCTAGAGAAACAATCTCAACAGATCCAGTAATAAGGTTGAGTTCACTCTGCCAGCCTTTCTAATACTTTACTCTTCCTCACCTTATGCTCTTGGCTGCAGTCACTCTGTTTTTTGAACACCATCACAGTTGGATTTCTAATGTGTAACACGGTATTTGGCACACAGTGCTTACTAAATCTAGGAAAGAAGGAAGGAAGTTAGGAAAGAAAGAATATTCTCTAGAAACATTCACTTTTTGGCTCGTATTTACTTCACTTCAGTCTATTCCCTTATTTATTATATATCATTCTTTACTTGTGTAATTGGAAACCGAGAAGCTGCAAGCCTATAGAAAATGTATTAGTGTTCATGCAGGTGATTATACCGTCATTTCAGCCCTCCTCCTGTATTGTCTTTCTGCATCTCTTGCTGTGGGTTTGTCACACATTTTAAGGCCCAAGATTGCACATTTGGATCTCAGCATGTGCTGAGCCATGGTGAGAAATGCTTATCTTTGAACTTTTATTTTAATGCAGAAAGTAATATTGACTAGCATTTTCTAATGGGTAGTTTTAGAAAGTGGGCTGACACTGTAAAGTCAAATAATTTCTGCAGAGTAATTTTACGTTTTTAAAAACCTCTCCAGAAGTATTCCTTAGCCATAGAAAGATATTTGGTATAAATTCGGGGAACATGTGTTAAGGAAAGGAAAATATAGACATTGCATATTGTTATTTTAATCTAATAATTTGTCTTATCAGCTATCGTAAAAGTAATCTATGTTGATGATATTCATCTCAGAAGGTCAACCGCATTCAGCCTTAGTTTGAAACTAATAACTAGAAAAATCAGTCCTAATAAAATGCATTTTGGTCCAAGTAAAATTGGGTAGCCAGTATTATAGCCAAAAGTTAATTTTATTTGTTCTCATTTAAATCCAATTGTATTTGTCATTAGTTTTTTTTAAATATAGACTTCAAGAACAGATTACTTTTCATGTGAAAAATTAATCTGTTTTAGAACTTTTATTAAAATTGCTCCCAGAAGTCTAAATGGAGATTTAAATGCAAAACCTAAATATTTGGAAATAAATATTTGGTTTATTTTTTACTCATAACTTGCACATTGTACTTCATCAGTTTCCACTCCATTAGATTTCAATTTTAAGAATTCTGTGAAATAGCTATTACAGTGACATTTTAAAAAAATTGTCCTTTGTATAATAATCAGTCAAACACACAGAAATAATGGAACTCAAGGAAAATCATATAAAGATACTTTTACCTTAATTTTTGTCCTTTAATTTTCTTTAAAAAGATTCTTATGTGGGGATGGAGGTAGTGAAATTGTGCTTCCTGTGTATATGGTGAAGAGGGAGGGAAAATACGATAACTTTTGTTTTTTTAAGATTTTATTTATTTATTTATTTGAGAGAGAGAGAAAGAATCTGAAGCAGAACTGGCACTGAGCGTGGAGCCCAACCTGGGGCTCAATCCCATGACAATGAGATCATGACCCGAGCCAAAACTAAGAGTTTGACATTTAACAGACTGAACCACCCAGGTATTCCAATATAACTTTCTATGGAATTTGTAACTCGCACAGTTCCTTCTTCTATGGTCTAATATCCTTATGGATATAGATGTAGACTTGGAGGAGGTAAATTGACTTTTAATTCAGAAATTGTTTTGTGTACTCAATTGGAGATTCGTGATTTTTCAAAATAACTTGTCAAGGCCTATTTTGTATATTGGGAGACACTGGTGAAGAATAAATTTCTAGTCAGCTCATTGAGCGTTCAATATTATGAGAAGCACAGGCAAGGCTTAAAATTTACACTAATTCCTTATGAGGGAAAAGTTAACTCAGGCCTCTAGTGCTCGGAAAATGTTACTTTCTAATATGCATCCTGACTCAACAAGCATTTGAGTGATTACTAGAAGAGATATGTTGTTTTGGCTGACCATAAAGTGTTTGTACGTCATAAACAAGAATGTGGTTTTCTTACAGGTTTTTACTCTATTATGTTTGACTAATTTACTCATCCCCTCTGTTCTAAGGCACTAGGTAAAAGAATGAAGCCACACAGAGGAAAAGTTCCTGCTCCAAAGACTAGAGAGAAAGAGGAGTGATGGGTGAACATGAGGTAGACAAGAAAGGAGCCTCTGAGTATGGAGAAATAGAAGCGATTAGTAAAAGGTTCCATATTGGACCGTGGCGTTTATATTTGACCTCTTAATTCTACCCCATGGGTACTGATGCATGTTGGAGGGACTTGCTATGATGAAAGACCATGGAACAGGCCAGATGGATGAACCAAGAGTAAATTCTACTGAATAGAATGGAATATTCCCTGGTCAAGTCAGAATGTCATTCTTAAATAGAGTAAACTAGAAAGAAAAAAATCGAGAAGTATGGGATTCATTATATCACTGTTGTTTTCTTGAACTTATGTTTGCATTTGGTTGAGAAATCTAAAAATCAAAGTTTAAAGGGCCTACAGCATTTTTATTTTCTTAGCACTCATTTACAATATAATGAGACATTTGAGTGACAGGAGAAGTTGGTACACTGAGGAACTTGATAATGAGTTTTATTTTTAAACTTACTATTCTTTAAAAATATACATAAATTCCAGTTAGGCTTTTGATTCTCGTATTTGCCTTTCTTCATAAGGCTTGGGAAAAACTAAAGTACTCTTACTTTTTTTCTTTTAATGGCATGATAGTATATTTTGATAATATTTCTTATTTTTTAACTATTATTTGAAAACTAATTATTCCAGGAATCTTCTAATCACTTAATTCACTTAATATGATACAGTATAATAAGAGTGATCATATGTGGCCACTGGGCAATACATATTCAAAGCAAGTGGGTGGACATAAATAGACACATACATATTTATTATATTATTATTACTCTATTGTGAATACTGTTAATGTTGCTTCATTACATAGTTATTTTTCTAAGTCAGGAGTAAATTACAGTAATGGAAACATTCAACTTCATAATCATTCTCTCTTTGGACTATTTATGATGGAATTTACAAGCTTTTCAGTATTCTCATTGGAAAGAAACTATTGAAATAAATGGAAAATGATAAATGTTTACTGAAAGGGCAAAAGTACTGTGAATTGCAAATTCCCGCATAAAACAACAGGGCATTTTTTTCATGGCAGGCTAATTATACTTACCATTCAATTAATTGCAGTATTTATTGAATAAAAGAATAAGCATTTTAAAACATTGGTTACATTAAGGGATAAACATTTTTTTTTTTTCCAATTTGGGATCTATACTAGAAACCACCTATAACTAGTTATATAATTCTAAGTTGATGTCATCACATTTTCTTTGACATCTTTATTGAAGTCCATATGAGCTATCGTAATTACCCATGAACATTTGTAGCCTGTGAACAGGAATAAATTTTTCATGCTAATCTGCACATTATAATGGCTTCCTCCTGTGTTCTAGATCACACTTCCTCTTACCTCTACAGGGATTCGTTCCATCAGTTTTGAATAAATTTCTTCCTGCCATTTAGCTAACTTTACGTGTCCTTCAAAATTCGTTGTAAGGGTAATCTCTTTTACTATTCTTAGTTTTTTTTTTTTAAGATTTTTATTTATTTATTTGAGAGAGAGAGAGGGAGAGCATGAGTGCATGAGAGGGGGAGAGGGGCAGACGGAGCAGGAGATGCAGACTCCCCACTGAGCAGGGAGCCTGATGCAGGGCTCAATCCCAGGACCCTGAGATCCCAGGACCTGAGCAAGAGGCAGACACCTATCAACTAAACCACCCGGGTGCCTTAGTTTTGTTAGGTTTAAGTGATTCTTCCCTGCTCTGCTCCTATAGTACCACTGGGCATGGTTTTCCCATCACAATCATTAAAAAAAAAAAAAAAATTACACTATGGTTAGTGATTGACTGAGCAACCCTAAAAGAATATAAGCTTTTCCAGGGCAAGAACCATAAATAAGCCAATATTCATCAAGCACTTATTAAGTGCTAGACGTGGTCATATACATTATCTCACTTAAATCTTCACAGCAATAGTGATTGTGGAAGATATTGCTGTCCCTGCCCCAAGCTCAATAAACATTAGTTGATAATATTATTAATGACAATAATAATGTCCCTGGTGAGCCTGGGAATATACAGGCTAAACAAATAATAAAGTTATAAACTCTATCACCCATTTAATAGGTACCATTGACATTTATAACAGACTCTATAAAGGTATTTTTACTAAAGGCAGTTAATTCCTGCTAAGCTTCATGAGGAAATATACCTTTGCACATATGCAAAGGCTTTTTATGGCCAACACAAGTGGTTTAATTTATTATGCTTCTAAAATGACATGCTGAAATTTTCTGCAAAATGAGTTTACTGTTTCCATCAAAACATGAGAATTTAAATTTTCATGATAAGAGCTGGTTTGTGTTCATAGGACTTAAAGTGCTATCCTTTCCATTTTTCCTTTTGTTTGGTTTTCCTGGACACCTGCCTTTATGGGAAGATAGCTGAGAATTTTGGCTTTCAAAATACACCTGAGTCCAATTAAGCAGGCGAGGAACACAGGGAGCAGTATGACTAAGAAAAACTGGCCAGGAAATGGCATACGAGACACTGTTGCTAAATGAAGGGTAAATGCACATTTGTGGAGGTGATAGATTTTTATTTCTCCAAGTGGTTTTAAATTGTTTGGCTGTGCTCTCTGGCTGAAAATGATGTATAAGTTACTAAGTGAGTGAATCATTCTCATAAGTACAGATGGTAAGAGGGGAAGGTTGGGCCACTGGACCAAATTACGCATGGTACAGCAATACAAAAACCAGTGTCCAGCAGTCTTGGTGGTCATTTTGTACAATTTTCTTTTTAATAAATAATTTCTTTTAAATATATTGAAAACTCTTTGCTTCTAAGACGATTTATGTGACAGACATTTAATGTTGCACCCATAAATTACAATTCTCTTTTGGGGGTTTATGAATTATCATTATCCCAACAGAATACATTTTAAAATTAAGAACAAGTTTAGACATTGTTTATTTTCTTTGTAATCTATTGTCTGTCTTTTTAAAACACTCAGCATTTTGATATGAGATTTTTTTGGATAACTTGATTATATACATGAGGAAATAATGAAAAGCCTTAAACTAGATTCACACTTCATTTGGACTTTGATGGAATTTTATCAAAGTGAGCAAGCTCACCAAAAACATGCCTATGTATTTATCATCTTGTGCATGAAATAAGGGTGCCAGAGGAAAAGGCATGAAAAAACAAAAGGAGCACTTCAAAGGCAAGACTCCTGATTAGGCTGATGGAATTCTATCCCCAGGTTGATTTTTGATAGGCATAAAATTCTTTGAAATTCTTATCCCAAATTCCAGTGAGAGTGTGTCTCGTTTAGAGCTGCGCCTATCGGTCTCTGTTCCTTGCATGAATTAGTTTCTAAAAATTCCTTGCAAATGAATGGCTTCATTATTTGCTGAGTATATTCAGCCTGTGTACTTTCATATGTGAGTCAAGCAGACATGAAAGATCAAAAGCAACTGGAATGATGTTTTATTCCTCTCCTGTTTGGCTCTCCAAGGTTCACAAGCACTCTGGTGACGTGGCAGTACTTGATGTGTTGGGGTAGGAAAGACACGAGAAAGAAGGGAATTGAAGGGAGGAGCACTTGCGCTTAGCTGACAATCTCAAAGGATGAAGCAAGAAGTGGAATTTAAGGTCATCAGGGAAAATAGAATTCAAGTCATCCCACCTCCCCTCACACCCACCCAATGGGGATCTAAAGTACAGGATCTTTCGGCCCATACATATTTTGTGTTTTTGTTCTACAAAAGGTCTCTAATATGGAACCTACCTTCACCAGGCACAAACTACTTAATGGAGTGAAAATAAAAACTACAGATGTTTTGGTTCAGGCTGCCATAGCATGCCATAGACTGGGTGGCTTAAAAAACAGATTTATTTTCTCACAGTTTTAGGTATTGGGTGTTTGAGATCAGGATGCCAGCATGATTGAGTCCTTCCTACCTTATAAGACTGCTCTTTCTCCCAGTGTTCTCACATGGCAGGGGTGGGGGTGAGGAAGGGGGGTTGGGGTGCAAAGAGAATGGGGACAGGACGAGAGAGAGTGCTCTTTCCTGTCTCATCTTAAAAGGGTACTAATCCTATCAGATCAGGGTCCCACCCTTATGATATCGTTTAACCGTAAGCACTTCCTAAAGGCCCTGTCTCCAAATACAGTTAGGTTGGGGTTTGGGGCTCCAATGTATGGATTTTGGGGCGAGACACAACCATTCAGTCCATAACAAGTTACATATAGTAGTAACTGTCTCTGATTCAAAGACTTTACCAGAAAAATAGCCAGAACTATAGCTTGAAGATTCAATCTCCCTTGTTCACAGAATTGTTGGGTCATCTGACATGTGCTCTCTGCATTTCTAGGCATCTGATCCCCTTCTCTTGCTTATTTCCTCCCTTGCTGCATTGCACTGACATTGGTGAGTTCAATTCTGGCCATAGCCAGGCATCTTTCTTATACTGACATTACCATTCTAGATGCTTCCTTCTAATGGTTAAATGGGTCAGGGAAGGAGGAATGCAGGGACGATCTTCCTTTCTCCATTGCTGTTTTTTTTTTTTTTATTATTAAAGTAAGAGAAATAACTTTTATTTAAAAAATGTTACCCATTATAGCACATATTGTTTCATTTTGTCTTTACATAAACACTACATGATTGAGTTATCTATAAATGAGATTAATGACTTCTGGGTCATACAGTTAGAAACTAATGGATTCATGATTCAAATCCATGTTTGTATGCATTCAGAGCCTTTGTTAGTCTCACAATCCACACAGGTTTCTCTAGTTTAATAGCAGATCAAGGAATCATTCAAGCATTATTTTCTTACAATACCATAGCAGTAGACACTTGGACCACAAATTATTTGTGCATGTAATTTCACATATAAAACTCATTTATTTCAGTCACTAAATGGATGTTAAGTATTGGGAACTTCTTCTTTGTGTACATTACCTTTTTCTTTTTAAGATTTTATTTATTTGACGGAGAAAGCATAGAAGCAGAGGGAGTGGCAGGCAGAGGGAGAGGGGGAAGGAGGAGCAGGCTTCCCACTGAGCAGGGAACCTGATGTGGGGCTCAATCCCAGGACCCTGGGATCATGATCTGAGCTGAAGGCAGATGCTTAACCTACTGAGCATCCAGGCGCCCCTATATATTACCTTTTTATATACATCTGAATAAGGATGAAATTTATCAGGGATTCTCTTTCCTGGCTAGATCTGAATGTTTATTCAGAATGTCTTAAGACATTTCAAAAATGTTGTTCATGAAATGCTCTTATCTTTTAATATATGCAGGGTCTGAGTTATGTTACTCTTGTCATTCCTGATACTGGTAATTTGTGTCATCTATTTTTTCTGATCAGTCTGGGTAGAGGTTTATGTATATTATAAATATTTCAAAGTACCAGCTTTTTTTGGTTCATGGATTTTCTCTAGTTTTTAAATCTATTTTCTATTTCATTGATTTCTTCTTTAATATTTATTTTCTCTGTTCTGTTTACTTTGTATTTACTTGCTTTTGTTTTTCCTGTTCTTAAAGAAATGAGGTCTTTGAACTGAGAAATTTTTTCCCTTTTCTATTACAGACATTTAGTGTATATTTTGTTATCTCTTTCTCCTTCCTTCTTCCATCCTTCCTTCCTTCCTTCCTCCCTCTCTCCCTCCCTCCCTCCCTCCCTCTCTTCCTTCCTTCCTTCCTTCCTTCCTTCCTTCCTTCCTTCCTTCCTTCCTTCCTTCCTTCCTTCCTTCCTTCCTTCCTTTTAAAGATTTATTCATTTAAGAGAGGGAGAGAGACAGCTGGGGGGAGGGGCAGAGGGAGAAAGAGTTTGAAGCAGACTCAGAGCTCAGCATGGAGCCTGACATGGAACTTGATCCCACCACCCTGAGATCTCAACCTGAGCCGAAACTAAGAGTCGGACACTTGACTGCACCACCCAAGTGCCGCTGTTTTCATTTTCTCCTCCCTCCCTTCCTTCCTTCCTTCCTTCCTTCCTTCCTTCCTTCCTTGTTCTTCTTTGACCCAAGGATTCTTTTGGAGGTTTCTTTTTTGAGTTTTTTTGACCCAAGGATTTTTTTTTTTTGAGTTTTTCTTTGACCCAAGGATTATTTAGAAATGTGTTATTTAATTTCCATTGCTTATGAATTTCCCAGTACCTTTGTGCTGTTGACTTCTAATTTAATCATGACCGGAGCCAAAATCAAGAGTTGGACGCTTAACTGACTGAGCCACCCAGATGATCCCTAATGATTTTAGATTAAAGGATTATACTTTTAATTTCTAAAAGTTCTATTTGATTCCTTATCAGATTTTTTTATTGTGCTATGTTAGTCACCATACAGTACACCATTAATTTTTGATATAGTGTTCCAAGATTCATTGTTTACGTATAATACCCAGTGCTCCATGCAGTATGTACCCTCCTTAATACCCATCACCAGGCTCACCCATCCCCCCACTCCTCTCCCCTCTAAAACCCTCAGTTTGTTTCTCGGAGTCCACAGTCTTTCATGGTTTGCCTCCCTCTTTGATTTCCCCCCTTCACTTTTCCTTTCCTTCTCCTAATATCCTCCATGTTATTCCTTATGTTCCACAAGTAAGTGAAACCATATGATAATGGACTTTCTCTGCTTGACTTATTTCACTCAGCATAATCTCCTCCAGTCCCGTCCGTGTTGATACAAAAGTTGGGTATTCATCCTTTCTGATGGAGGCATAATATTCCATTGTATATATGGACCACATCCTCTTTATCCATTCGTCTGTTGAAGGGCATCTCGGCTCTTTCTGCAGTTCGGCTATTGTGGACATTGCTGCTATGAACATTGGGGTACATATAGGCCTTATTTTCACTACGTCTGTATCTTTGGGGGTAAATACCTAGTAGTGCAATTGCTGGGTCATAGGGTAGTTTTATTTTTAATTTTTTAAGGAATTTCCACACTGTTTTCCGAAGTGTCTCCACCAACTTGCATTCCTGCCAACAGTATAAGAGGATTCCCCTTTCTCCACATCCTCTCCAACATTTGTTGTTTCTTGTCTTGTTAATTTTTGCCATTCTAACTGGTGTAAGGTGGTATCTCAATGTGATTTTGATTTGAGTTTCCCTGGTGGTTAATGATGATGAACACACTTTCATGTGTCTGTTAGCCATTTGTAATCTTTATTAGAGAAGTGTCTGTTCGTGACTCCTGCCCATTTTTTGACTTGATTATCTGTTTTTGGGTGTTGAGTTTGAGAAATTCTTTACAGATCTTGGATATTATCCCTTTGTCTGTAGTGTCATTTGTGAATAACTTCTCCCATTCCATGGGTTGTTTGATAATTTAATATAGTTTGGTTTTTATTCATGTTTTATCTTCTTGTTTTATGTCTTTGCATATAAAAAACCTATTTCTTTTACGTGCTGTCTGATTACTCTTGTATTTGAAGTTTTCATGAGTCAGATTTGCTGACAATTGTTTCTTGCCTGCTTGCTTATGCTTTGTTTCTCTTAGTGTTTTGTGGTTTTTTTTTTTAATGTGAGTTCATATATCTTAGATTTAATTTATGGAAATTTTCTGAGTCCTGGGAATAAGATAGATTCCAACAATGAGTTGATGTTTTCTCCACCACATCCTTCAGTGTACTATGTATCAAGGGTCACTAAATTAAAACATTATCGCATTTGGGCCATATGAGGGATAATTCATAATTATTACTAATTATGAGCGGTAAGGTAGGTATATCTAATTCATCTTTATAAAACTCCGTTTATAATCATTTGGTGTTCTGGATCCACAAAAAAGTGTGGATTTTTTCTTTTAAGTAATCTACCTGGGAGAGGATCCAGGCTTTGTCTCTTAGGCTTTAAGTTATGCTAACATCAAGTCAAGTTTATGAGGCCTAATCATTATTCTCAAGGTGAAAGCTGTCGTCGATGCTTCACTCTTCTACCTTCACTTAGGTGTTGGCCTGAGTAATATTTATTAATATTATTATTGTTATTATTATTATTATTACTTTAACATCTTGTGGAGAGATTTAAGAATATACATATTTAAGAATATGCTTCCCTAAATCTTATCCAGCATTTACGATTATTTTAGCTGAACCAGTTAATGCATCTTGTTAGTGAAACTGCTAGAAACAGTAGGCATCATCTTATTCTTATCCTTTTGTCATTTTGTATTAGGTATGTCTTTTTTAAAGAGCATAGAATCAATTTAACTTTTATTAATTCTGAGACTTCGTGTCTTTTAATTGCATGATTTGTCTTTTAGCTCATTATATGCTCTCTGATATTTAAAATTCTTTACTTGGGTTATTCTTTAAAAGTTTTATGGAGAAGGTAACCCTTAAGCTGAATTGTGATGATGACATACCTGTCAGTTGGGGTTCTGTAATGAGAGGAGGGAGGAACGTGAGCTGTCACTGGTTGAATTCTTATGTTCATTTTGGGTCATGCTATTTCCTTTACTTCAAAGGTAGCATATAAAAATTTAAAGCTATTTTTTCCTGTTAGTTACCTTCATAAGAATTGTATATTTCTGATAATGGATATTTTATGGTTAATTGTAAAACATTTTCTAATGCTAATATTTTCATCAGAAATTTAAAGTCAGATTATAATGAAATTTTAATATGTACTTCTAATAAAATATGATATTTGAAAACTAATGAAGTCTTTAGAATTCATTTGTAGTTAGGATGACTGATGAAAATATTATTTTATTCCACTTAACAATAACAATAAAAATAATGGTAGTGGCTATCTTGAGTATAATACTAAGAAGGATACTAAGTCCTGGCTAAGTAGGAAGGTTATCATGAGGGGTAAATAGTATGTTCCAAAGGCATTTTACAGCCCAAAACAGTGAACATCACATATCTACTCAGAGAATCAGTTCAATGTGTTCATGTTACAGGTGAAGAATAAGATCTAGTGAAGAGACACAGTCTCCTAGAGTCAGGTAACTCTTAAGAGTCTGAGATAGGGTTAGCTCTAACTCTGACTTGAAGTTCAGTTCTTTTTCTACTTTATCTCTTGTTAGCTTACATATTTTTTCTATTTGTAATCATTTCCCCCAGAAATGTTTCATAATTATTTCATTTATGGCTTTTTATACCAATGTTACAAACTTTTCTGCACACCTATAAAGTATCATGTGGGCTAATGTAGAAGCTAATATGTAATTCTGTAATGATCTGCAGCATACAAAAGTCCTCTTAATTGCCTGAGGTGAGGAAGATCTCTATTAACTATTTTACTCATCATTTCCAATACAATTTTTTAAAAAAAATCATTGTTCAGGGGTTATTGGGTGGCTCAGTGAGTTAAGCGTCCAACTCTTGATTCAGGCTCAGGTCATGAGTTATGATCTTGAGCCTGTGTCAGGCTCAGCGTGGAGTCTGCTTGGGATTCTCCCTTTCTCCAAAATAAAAAAAAGCCATTGTTCAGAGTAAAGTACAATAACAAAGTCCTACTGAATTTATTTATTTTCTAGTTCTTCCTTATTTGTCTTTATCTATATTGTCTATTAAGAAAGAGAGAAACTCTGAGAAAGAGAGAAATCAAAGCCAAAAATAAATTATATATGTATATATATATATATATATATTTTTTTTTTGGAATGGGAGTTTTTTATTGTGGTAAAACTATCCGTGACCATTTATGCAAGTTATTTAACAGAGATATGGTATATATTTATACCATTGCACATAATCCCTAATTCCCAATAGTTTTAGTTAATATTTTTTAATATCAACTATATGTGCAGTATTAATCCTTATTAACCCTCTGTGAAGTTAATTATTTTATTATCTCATTTTGTATAAGAGCAAATCAAGATTTGGAGAGATTAAATAATTAGGCCATAGTTACACAAATTAGTAGTGAAATGGATTCTAAGTTTATCTGATTGCAGCACTTGAGTTCTTGTCCACAGCCCTGTATTGAAAGCTGAAAGGTACTAAAACTAGGTATTGAAGATGCATAAATATTTCAGATATCTAGATGTAATATTTCTTAGTACTATGATTATTATTGAGACTTAGGTTTATGAGAAGTATCTGTAATTATTATGTAAATTGGCTGCTCCGTTGATGATCTTTTCAGAATTCAACTTCATAAACATATGTGAATCAAATCATTAGGTGGTTTCAAAACAATTATCTTTAAAAATAAGATCCATGGTGAAAAGGAAATATTACTGAGGTAGGATGTGGCAAGCAGTAGAAGAAAATAAAGGAGGAAATATTGGACAGATTGAAAAAAAATCGGAAAAAAGCTTATTAGAGTTTGAGTTAAGAAAAAAACAAAACACCCAAATTGGAAAATCTAGAGGTCTCAGAGAACAACCATTTATTTAATATTTTCTATGTGTTAAACCCTGCACTAGGTGGTGAAAATAAATAGATCAATAGCATATATTTCCTTCTTTGAAGGAACTCAGAAATTAGTGCATAAACGCATCAACAGCTAACGATAATAGAATGCAATCAAAGTACTAAAACAGTTCTAGGGTAATAGAGAAGTGACTAATTCCATGTGTAGTGAGAGAGGATGGGACAGGGCAGAGTGTGAGCATGGACTGAGGGGCGTGTCTGGGCAGGCTTAAGGACTGATTTGGGATCTAAGGTGATCCTTTAAGGATGACAGGATTTCACCAGGTGGAGACAGGGAGGAACATTTGAAATTGACTGTAAGAAAAAAGCACAAAGGAAATATTTCATGTGTCAGGGAGCAGTGTAATAGGAACAAGGAATGTTTATTATTGGAAAGAGTATGTATTAGTTTTTTATTACTGTGTAACAAACCTGTCAGAAATTTAGTAGTTGAAAACAGCATTCCTTTTTTCAAACAATTTTTAAAAAATTTTAATTCTGCTGTAGTTAACATAGAGTGTAATATTAGTTTCAAGTGTATAATACAATGATTTAACAATTCTGTATATTGCTCAGAGCTCATCACAAGAAGTGTACTCTTAATCCCCTTCACCTGTTTCACCCATTCCCCCCATCACCTCTCCTCTGGTAACCATCAATTTATTCTCTATAATTAAGAGTGTGTTTTTGGTTTGTCTCTTTTTTCCTTTGTTTGTTTTATTTCTTAAATTCCACATATTAGTGAAATCATATGGTATTTGTATTTCACTGACTGACTTATTTTACTTAACATTATGCCCTCTAGGTCCATCCATGTTGTTGGAAATGGCAGGATTTCATTCTTCTTTATGGCTGAGTAATATTCCATTGTGTATATATACCACATCTTCTTTATCCATTCATCTGTTGATGGACACTTGGGCTGCTTCCATAATTTAGCTATAGTAAATAGTGTAGCAATAAACATAGGGGTGCATATGTATTTCCAAATTATTGTTTTTGTATTCTTTGGGTAATAATCAGTAGTGGAATTACTAGATCATATGGAGATTTTTTTTTGTGTGTATTTTTTTTTAAGGAACCTCCATACTATTTTTCACAGTGGTTGCACCACTTTGCATTACCACTAACAGTATATGAGGGTTCCTTTTTTTCCACATCCTTGCCAACTCTTGTTGTTTCTTGTGTTTTTGATTTTAGCCATTCTGACAGGTATGAGGTAATATCCCATTGTTTTTTTTTATTTATATTTCCCTGATGATGAGTGATGTTGACCATATTTTCATGTATATTTTGGTTATCTGTATGTCTTCTTTGGAGAAATGTAACTGTTCACGTCTTCTGCCCATTTTTTAATTGGATTATTTGTTTTATTGGTGTTAAGTTATATAAGTTCTTTATAGATTTTGGATCTCATACTTTACCAGGTATGTTATTTCTAAATATCCTCTCCCATTCAGGAGGTTGTCTTTTAGCTTTCTTGTTTCCTTTGCTGTGCCATGTGCTTTTTTTTTTTTTTTAATGAAATCTCAATAATTTATTTTTGCTTTTGTTTCCATTGCCTCAGGAGACATATCTAGAAAAATGTTGCTACAGCCAAGCCAGTGTGAGAGACATTACTATATACTCTCTTATAGAATTTTTATGGTTTTAGGTCTCATATTTAGATCCTTAATCCATTTTGAGTTTATTTTTATGTATAGTATAAGACAGTGGTCCAGTTCATTCTTTTGCATGTAGCTGTTCAGTTTTCCCAACATCATTGGTGGAAGAGACTGTCTTTTTCCTGGTGCATATTCATGCCTC
>CM052899.1:54057409-54076258 GCA_028534135.1 Potos flavus
TGTGCCTCATTCTTCTCCCGTGCGCCGTCAGGAAGCGGCAGAGAAATAGCTTTATTCGTTTTTCTCTGTGGATTCTGTCTCTTTTCCTGGGAAGGTATTCCCTGTAACTTATCCTTTTTTGGCCATATCTGAGCTGGGTATTGGAGAGAATGCACTCCCCAGAGGCTGCTCAGTCTTCACAGTCCATCTTTTGCTAGAGCAAGCTTGTGGTCCTGAAAGGTGTTTTATAGCTAAAACTGTAAAAGGCTCTTTTATTCTGGGTTTGCTATTTCTTTGGCGTGTGGTCCCTGTAAAGCTTAGTAGTAAGTTGTAGACAATTACATGTGCCCGTATTTTCCTAGACATAATCCTGAAGTCCAATTTATGTCTTTCTTTCTTTTTCCTCATGTATTTCTCTCAACTTAAAGAAGGATACTTTGAGGTCACAATAGATGAAAGGCCACACTTGACATTTGACAGAGATTGAATCTTGTTCAAAAGAAGTTTGCTGGGCATTTGTTGCTCACAGCCTTTTAAAATTCTCTCTCAAACAGTTGCAGTTACAGAAGCAAATGGACTTTCCAATCTTAAATGCTCCAGATTTCTGGGTGTCTTTTCAGCCTGTACACTGTTCTGTTTTCAAGCTGTTCATTGGCCTGTTCTTTGTTGAGTTCATTCATTTTTTTAAATATCTTGCCAGTGACAGTCAAAGAAGTCAAATGCACAATGCTATATTTCTTTCCAACCCAAAGCTCCAGATTCAAGAGCAGGTGTCTTCTGAGTGATCTCAGGTGGCAGCTTTAACAAATATTTTGCTATCACATAACACAGGTCACCATTTTTTCAGCTTCTGATAACAATTTACCTTCTGACAATTGACAAATTAATGTTAGGATTTTTTTGTTTGTTTGTTTTTTGTTTTGTTTTGTTTTACTAAAACCAAACCCTTCTTCGAGGTACCAGTTTTGGTACTAGTTATGATATGTCCACTACTATAACTAACAATCCAAAATTTCAGTCTGCTAACACTGAGAGTTTTGTTTTCACAGCATAATCCACAGTAGGTTGGCAAGGGTGTGGGGGGTCAGACTCTATCCATGAAAACACTTGGGGCTTAAGTTCCTTTCATCCAAAAGCTCTTTATTATCCAGGGTCTTGAAGTTCTCTTCTGATTTCTCGGGGTCTGACCAGAAGTGCAGAGAGGGAATGTGGAAGATTTCGTGGGAAGTTTTACAGTCCAGGCAGTATACGTCACGGACCAGGTGGTACACATCACTTCTGCTCAAATTCTGTTGGCCCCGAACCGTCAGAAGGCCACATCTAACTGCAGGAAAATCTGGAAGAGGATTTTCTAGCATATGCTAGAAATATGCTTGGGAGAATACGGAAAATAGTTTTGTTAATATTTAGCCAGGATCTTCCATTCCATTAAAAAGCTCAGGTAACCGAATCAGGCTAGATATGACAAAGACCTAAATTAGGCACTGAAAATAGAAAAGAAGTGATTATTTATTCACTCAGCAAATATGTACAGAATATCAACTCTGATCCAGGTAATGTACTTAGGATATGGGGAATCATTCCGTGGTGAACTAGATAGCCCAAATCACCACCCTCATAGAACTTACATTGCAGTAAGTTTAAAAGGCATCTTGGTGGTTTTATTCTGTGCCATATATAAGCATGTCACATTTAAATAATTTAATAGGGTGTATAAATTTAACATTAGTTTTATTAAAAAGCATGTAGTGCAAGATATCTATCTATCTCTCTGTCTATCTATCTTTGTATTTGATTTTATAGAATATTCTTCTGGGTGTGAGGAATGGAGTTAACCTAAATCAGTGTGTGTCTTTACCCTTTTGTACCTATATAACGAGCAAACATTCCCAGTGGGTTGGTGTCTAAACCATGTTGAGGCCAGGTGGGTGATAAAGTTGTAGGACCTCAGTGGAGGGGGAGGGATTCTTAAATGCAGAAATTTCATGGAGACCATGTCATTTAAACTGGGCCTTGAAGGAAGGGAAGAAGAGACGGATGAAGGCTGAAAAGGACATTCCTGGTGAAGGATGGTTGGGAATAAATGTAGGACTAGGAATGGGAGTAGTGAGTATGGAAACAAATAGGTCAATTTGGCTGAGGAGAGGTTGCCTGTGGGACAGTTAGATGAGTTAATTTTGGAATTAGAGACTTTCACATTTTATATTCCATGTATTTGGTTTAAATTTCCTTATGAAGCAAGTACAAAATTTACAGTCATTATCAATTTTAAGCGACTTTGTCCTCATCACGTCCTCATGACGTCCAGTCTTACCATCATCCTTGAGTCATTTAATCTCTGAACAAACTTCGCTTATTTCCTCTGTAAAATTGGTGTAAAACTGAGATGCATTGAAGATCAAATAAGGGAGAACATCTCTTTAGCTGAACAGTTCTTGGTGCCTGGGAAGTACTCACAATAGGCCTTGTAACAGATGTGTGGCTGTTAGATTGGAGAATCCTGAATAAGGTGGGGAACTATGGGGCACTCAGCCTCATTAAATGGCAACAATTTGAGTTTTCTTTTCCCTTTTCTCTATCAATAACTACTTTTCCCTTATTTTCCTATTGAAGGCAGAGCTAATTTTATTTAATTGGTTCAGCAGTTTTGAAATATGTACCAGATTTTTTAAAAAAGATTTTATTTATTTATTTGACAGAGAGTGAGAGATCACAAGTAGGCAGAGAGGCAGGCAGAGAGAGGGGGAAGCAGGCTCCCTGCTGAGCAGAGAGCCCGATGCGGGGCTCTGTCCCAGGACCCTGAGATCATGACCTGAGCCGAAGACAGAGGGTTTAACCCACTGAGCCACCCAGGCGCCTCATACCAGATATTTTTAAATGAACACTGAAGATGTAAAGACAGATATGAAGTTGTCACTATTTTCAAGAACTTAAAGGAAAGTTTGGTGTTACTAAGACTGATTTGGAGTTCTTGTTAAAAATGTAAAACTGGGGGCTTCACATCTAAAAATTTAAGTGCAGTAAGATTGCAATAGGATCGAGATTCTGTTTTGTAACAAGGATCCTAGGTAATTCTGGAGTAAGTTATCTATAAACCATTTTTGAAAAAAAAAAATCTGGTCTTAATGACCCAAAATTGATTGAATCAGCCCATTAATTCTTTACATAGTTCTTTATTACCTAGATGGAGACTTAAAAAAATGTATGATTTATTTAATCATTAACATATGTTGCTTTGACCCACAATTGAAGGATTAAAAAAACTCTTTGGGGGGAGAAAGTAAGATGAAGAGAAGGGATTTTAGATAAGAAGATTCATTTTACATGAAGAAACTTTTTCAACAGAAATCCTAAGTCCACAGCCTCAACAAGAATTGTTAAGTGTGTAGAAGACAGAGGTTAGAAAACCTATTTTGCTGCATGAAAATCTTTCTTTCAAATTGAAAATATTAAATAATGCTATATCTTTATTTTATTATTTTTTTCCCCAAATACTTTTATTTTATTTTTTCAGTGTTAGAAGATTCATTGTTCATGTACCACATCCAGTGCTCCATGTAATACGTGCCCTCCTCGATACCCACCACCAGGCTCGCCCAACCCCCCACCCTCACCCCTCCAAAACCCTCAGTCTGTTGCTCAGAGTTCACAGTCTCTCATGGTTTATTTTATTCTCATCTTTATTTTATTATTTTTAATATAATTTTTTTAATTAAAAATTTTTTTAAATCTATTTAAATCCCAATATGGGGCTTGAATTCCCAACCCTAAGATCAGGAGTTGCATGGTCTAATGACTTAGCCATCCCCTAATAAACACTATATCTTTAGTAGGATTAGAGGAATCTTAATGAATTACCAGAGTTCTTGAAATGTTCAATAATGTTAATTCCATAAAAACCATAAAAATGCAGTTCTTTTACTCAAGTGAGGGATATCAATTTTGTCACTACCACAGATGGCATGAGTAGTAGTTTCTCTATTGTAACTTTGAACTTATGGGCAAATGGGCTTGCAACCAGTCTTTCAAAATCCAACTGGAAAAGTTTCTGTAATATTTTTATCCTTGGAGCTGTCTCAACTTTATTGTTCATTGTTGTCTTAGTTTTCTACTGCTATTATAACAAACTATGGACAAACTTACTGGCTTGAAACAACTCAGATTTATTTTCATACAGTTTTGAAAGTCAGAGATCCAAAATGAGTCTCACTGGGGTAAAATCAGATGTCAACAGTTCATTCCTTCTGGTGGCTCTAAGGGAGGCTCTGTTTCCTTGCCTTTTCCAGGTTTTATGGGCAACTCACATTCCTTGCCTTGTGGCCCCCTACAATTTTCAAATCCAGAAGTGAGTGATCAAATATTTCTCACATCACATCATTCTGATACTGACACTTCTGCCTCCCTCTTGCCACGTAAGGACTTCTGTGATTACACTGGATCCACTCTGATGATCCAGGGAAAGCTTAGCTGACTAACAACCATAATCCCATCTACCACCTTAAGTCTCCTTTCCCATGTAATGTAATGTATTCATAGAGTCTGGGGATCAGGAAGTAGACATCTTTGGGATACAATTATTCTGCCTACCAGATTATATATTTTCTTTATGAAGATTTGGACTTTTCCAAAAATAAACACATCTCTAGAAAGGGGAAAATTCCACTTTCTGTCTTGTTGGAATGGCCTCAATCTAAGATAGAAAAGAATCTAAAACCTTGTTTACTTCTTGTCAGTTCATTCCTCAAAGAGGATGAAGCTCAAGGCTGCTGGAGCAGGGCGAGGTCAGAAATGTCACATTTATCTTTTCCAATTAGACTTATCCACTCTTTAGAAGAAATGCTGGTTCTCTGTGAGAAGGAAAAAATTCACATCCTTGTTATACATAACTACTTATTTGCAGACACATGGGTCTAAAATAACACTTCAGATGCAATGTTTTTCATACATTCCCTGTGCTTAATGGGAACACGTGAACCTCGGGAAAGACTTGGAACCAGTGCTTTGCATTTGCAAAGAACACAACACTGGGAACACTCCCAAAGTTTTTAGAAAATGAAGTTAATAAAAAATCATTTAAATCCCTATTATCTGCCCAGGTGAAATTTAATAATAAGGTTCATATATTTGACCTCTGTGATAGATTCTAAATAAGAATTAATCTCTATAATTAACTTGCAGTGGCATTTCACTTTCTAATTGTGTACAGGTAAAAATCAACAATTGCCTATTTTTACTGTTTTTAGCTGTAACTGTTCCATCACATTGTTTTATGAGGCAATAATAGTGTCTAAATAGAAAAATGCTGGGTGCAGATGATTTATGCTGTTGAATAACAAAGAGATGTCCATCAATAAATCAGGAAATCAGATTATTTTTCATGTGGGCCAGGCCCCAGTGAGACACTTATAACTACAATAAAAGCCATGATTAATGATGTTTGAATGTCAGAAGTTTGAAAATTTGACATAAATTTATTAAGTATCTAGAAATCCATAAGATAATCCACACCTTAAACAAGTAGTCTAATTTCTTTTCATCACTCATCCAATACCCACTGCACTTGGGAACCTTCTGATTTATCTGACTTTTAAGTATGTCCCAAACTATATGACTTCATGGTATTCCTTACCAAAAGCATGAATTTTTATTACTGATTCAAATATAAAAATAGTTGTTTTTACTGACATAGCCCTTGAAGCTATTGCCAGGGAACTAACTTTGGAAAACAAAGACAAACTATTATCAAAACATCTTGGTTAAAAAGGAGAAAACCTCTTAAGAGTAGCCATGTCTCAGAAGAGGTGATATGAATGACAAACTTTTCCATCCCCTACTTGTCATGCCGTAAAAATACCTTCTTACTGTACTCTCTGAACCATATATTCCATGTTCTGATACTTCCTGAGATGTCACCTGTTAGATTTAATAAAAATTCACTTTTTCAAATGTGAGGACCTCAGAGAAGGTCTGTAATCAATAGGGTACACTAAACATGTGTGATCCTTGCTTACTGGAAATTAAATGTGTGTGTATGAGAGAGAGAGAGAGAGACAATTACATTATACACACACACACATATATATATGTATATAACAACATGTATATAATAACAATTATATATATGTGACAGTTACATTATTGTCTTCATCCATGTTGATTATTATCTATGGTCAAGGAAGAAAAGGCACCATTTGCTTAAATCTCCAAAATTACTTATAGGAATTAATCTTTTATTTTATTTTATTTTTTTAATCTTTTATTTTTTTTAAAGAATTATTTACAATGGCACAGTGGTCAGTTAGTCAGACTTTTCTAAAGGACTGCAGACATATTTAAGAATAGCTTGGTTTATTGCATTTTTGTTAAAATAGCAATTTTTTTTTTTTTCTATTTGAGGACCTTCATAGAATGCTATGGGAACCCTAGCTTCAGGGAGTAGCTTACGCAGAATCAATATTGAAGTATCCCTATTCACCCAAAGATTTTCAGACTTATTGGGAAAATTAAGTATGAACTGTGAAACTAGAAGAGGGAAAGCAGTGGTGGACTGGGGTAGTGATTAATTGAGGAGAAGATGGCTGTCCACAGTTAGCAGTAATAGATGAGATGACTTCAGCAGGATTGGATCTATGGAGAATGGAGTTTCCCTGAAGAATCTGAATTATCTGCTTTCACTAATCAAGTAGTGTTTATTTTTACCCTATCTTATTTTGGAACTATAAGAATTGAGAGAAATCTGGCAAATTGACATCATGTCAGCATCTCCTATCCATAGTTGTAGTTTCAGTATCTATTGATCCTCTGTTAAATAGATTCCTGGTTAAGTTCATGTGCGTATGTGTGCATGCGTGTGTGTGTGTGTGTGTATGTGTTTAACCTAGGTTCAGGATAATCACAACTTTTAACCATAAGGCATTTTTGGTCATAACAAGTGAAAGGAACTGCGTACTAATTCTCAGAACATGAGAGTTTTCTAATATCCGATTGAATTTTATTATTAAAAAAACCTAAATATGATCCCATTAATTTTGTTTTATTAAATTTTTATTACATTTGAATGTTCTACAGGTTTATTTTTTTTGTGTGTTTAGCTAAAATCCACAAAGACTTTTTAAACTTAGTTTGCACTGATTTGAGTAATTACCTGGGACTACCAATGTTATTCCTAAAGGTCACTTTAAACAGTTATTTTTATACCTTTGGGAGGATGTGTGAAGAATTTGTACTTTTACCAAGTTGTCCTTTTATTTACCTAAAGCACGCACATTACCATTTAGAATGATGACCTCTATGTTGCAACTAGTAGGCATGCTATTTTTTTCTTTCTTTTTTTTAAATTGGAAGAGCCAACCTTGCTGTGAAGTGCACTGCCTGAAGACAGGACAAGAGCTAGACGAAGGAACAGCTGGGAGTATGATTTGGTCTGGTATCTTACAGACTTACTAATGTTAATGGAGATGAGGGGTTCATTAGATAAGTTTCTTTATAGGGCTTTTTTTGGTAAGTAGTTGCCACTAATCACTAAAAAACGGAACTTGCTATGACTTTTCCAGATGAAGCAATAAAAATTAACTGTGGTTGATTACACAGAGAAGGAGCCAATAGCTGTATCAGAAGCGAATTGATCTTAACAGATCTTAAAATAGTATTGGATAGGAAAAGATTCTAGAAGTCCTCATCTTAGGAAAATGTTAGTGAAGAGGTATATTTGCCAAAGGAAGGATCAGGAAACCAGTGTTGCTTGCTGCTACCCACCCTTCCCTTTCTACTTAAACATAAGTTCACTACATGAAGCCAATTCCAGAAGCTTCCACTGAAAATAATAGTGTCAGGTTATAGGGGCCTGTCACTTACGGGACCTCTTGCCACTAGGGTAGCAAATAGATTTTAATTCTTACGCTAATCCTAATGAATTGTTGGAATGGTCTTTGGAGCACTGTCTTGATGAAATTTGGGAGGTCATGTTCAGATTTGTTGAATAAGGATGTCGTGATTAGTTAGAGATACCTTTTGTGGGTATATAGGTACAACACAAGTAACTTAACTAGAGTTCAACTAATAAATAGATCTATACCCTTAATGCTTAGGGCCATATTTTATGTTGATATGGATGGAGAAATGTTGGTGCTGTTAGAAGTGAAAAGATAAAGGCTCTATTTAGAAATGGAAACCTTGATTTGTTAACTGGTCTTTAGATGAACGACATAGGTTATACCTGAGAAAATAGGGTTATTAGCTAGCCTTTGTTAAAAAAATGAAGTGAGGTATATCATCTTTTGTCCAGAAATTTGAGTGGGTCTAAATCTAATTTAGTGTCTTCTTATATTCCTAAAAGTTAATATAGTTCATGATATATATTATACATTGTATTTTAGCACTTACAGTAGCCATTAAATACACACGCTTGTATGTAGTGTTCTTTAGATTTTAATTCTCTAGGGTTGGTTTTCCATTCTGCTTCAAGCATCTTTGAATTTTCAAACAAAGACATTCTCTTCTCTTGCTCTGAAGAAGCAAGCCTTGCAGCAAGAATGAACAGCTCCTCCGTTCAGGTCTGCTTTTTCCTTATATAAATATTACATGTAGTTCATGGAACTCCAGCCCTTTGACTTTATTTTCCTAACCTCTTACTGACAGGAGAAGGTAGACATGTTACACACTCCTCTTCATTTTTCTCGCTTCAGGTAGCTCAGCTGCTGCTAACCAGTATTTGAGGTTTTATGTGGGAGAAGTCATTGCCTGTCAGAATGTGAACATGACTTACACAAAAAGGACTGGGTTAATGAATGTGAGATTTTGGGAAATTTTAAAAGATCAGTGCTTTCTACTTAAGCTTGGGCATAGAAAAATTGAATAATGTCATTTTTTAAAATCACTTTTCCAGTTCTCTTCCAGGTAAGTTAAAATGTTAAGACAATAGCATTTCTTCTGGCACATGATATTCATGTGTGTTTATTGTTGCACATTATCAGGTTCTCTAAGACTTTCTATGTGTTATCAAGTAGCTAAGATTCTCAGTTTTGTAAACTGTCATGTTTATCTCGCTATAGATCTTCATAATTCTGCAGAATTCTTAGATTTATGTTTTCATTTGCCAGGCCAGAGAGAGAAATCATTGCATTAATATCCATTTCACAGATAATTTAATTTCAAGAGAAGGTGAGTGAGGAGTTCCAATGAGATAACTAAGAATAAAATTCTGACTTTTTTTGTTATGGTTTGTGGGATGGCTAAGTCTATGCCTTACCGACCTAGGATTTCAGAATACATTAAAAAAAAAAATCAGATTGCCCATCCATGACAGTCTTTGCATTTCTACTTGCCCACACAAGAATTTATTCCCTTTTAATGGTCTTATTTATTCCTGAGTGCCTCTCAAAGAGGGAGTTGTCACTCGTGCTCAGGAAGAACCTTCAAATGAAGGCATGATACCAATGCCTTTTCAGTCCCTACCCCTCATGAGATCACCAAGACAAGTTGGGTAGTGGTGGATGACTATCTCTTGCTGCTACTCTTTACTGTCACCAACACTTTGTTCTGCCCTTGCTACCTCATCTGAAGTATAGACATATCCTTTCCTTAATTTACCCAAATACAAGCAGGATATAATGGCACATTTTTGGTAAGTGCATTCTAAAAGTTTAGGGAGGGGTGCCTGGGTGGTCAGTTTTGATCTCAGGGTCCTGGGATCGAGCCCCACATTGGGCTCTATGCTCAGGAGGGAGTCTGCTTGAGGATTCTCTCTCTCTCTCTTCCTCTGCCCCTTCCCCCTCTCTAAAATAAATAAACGAATCTTTTAAAAAAATAACAGTTTAGGGACAACTAAGAAAAGAAGTAGAATGCAGTGCTAACATGTAGCTGTACAGAGGTGGTTCCCACAGAAACACAGATCTTCCTTCTACAGGGTCTGTTTCAAGGGTGCTTTTTGTACAGTTACTGGCTTGCCCCTGTGATGCAAATGCCCCAAACCCACTACTAGTCCTCCAAGAATGCCCGTACCTTCCAATCCAGGTGCTACTTTTGAGAAGTGATTCCAATCTCCAGGGTCAGGCCTTGTTCTCTGCCAGGAATGGCCAGCAATCCCTGTATCTATAGATGAAAGATTAACTCCAGACTTTGCTGTGAAAGAGAAGAGAAGGCAAGGGGGTCAATACTCAGAGATGAAGACCCTTGCCCTTCTTTGTTCCCACTTTTATTGGTCCTTCAGGATAATCACAAATCCTTATCACTGTTTTTCAAGCTTGTGCTGTGTAACAAGGGGTCTTACTGGAACTAGGAGGATCTGTTTATGGGAAAGATACAATATGTTAATCTGTGTATTCTATGAGTTCTGCTAAACATAGTCTAAGGGACAATGCATACTTCTCTTAGATCATAGGATGGATGTTTGGGCTAAGAAAGCTTCAGGGAAGACAACTCCCTGTGGCAGTCCAGTGGCAGAGTGGTCCCACAGGCCTCAGCATTCCAAAGGCCTATGCCCTTCGCCCTTCTCTGAAACCTTCCATGGTCCCCAGCAGCTTCCGTGTTACATTTTAGCAAGCCAGGGATTATGGCTGATTGCATGCTCTACATTAACCCCAGTAGTTCTCTGACTCCCAATTCTGGCCACAGTATCTAACCATTTTTGGCTCACTGATACTTGAAAACCTTTATCTCATCTATAAGAATGTCTTCTTATATTGTATCTCTCCTAGGACAGTCACATCATTTTCCAAACTGTAGTTTGGCCAGTCTTAAATTCCCATATAGGACATTAATTTTGTAGTGCATACTGGACTCATCCAAGCCCAGACCATTTTCTTATTGTCTTTCGTGAAATGTGTTTATGGAGATCTAGGCTGAAGTCTTAGGGGTCTTAGGTTATTCAGAGAGTAACTTCTCAACAGACATATACATACACATTGAACAAATAGTAGTCAAATATTAAATTAATATAGAAGAAAGACTTCTCCCAAAGAAACATTCAGGTTAAGGACTTTGTCCAGAAACAATGGCAGATGACTCTCTCTATATTTAGAATATGAAAAGCCCTTTCAAGTTATTTTTCCACAACTAAAGAAAAGACTCATGCCATAGATCCCATGAAAAATGCAGCCCAGATTAGTTGCAATTTTAAAATGATGGCTCCTCTATAGGTTATACCCCTCGAAATTAGCATACAACCAACCAACCCACCCACCAAAGAAACAAATAAAATTAAAACATCCTTTGATGCTTATTTTTGTTGTTATTAACCTAGTTGTTAATAGATAGATAGGCTTCCCTACCTCTTGAGCCATAAATAATCTCATTTCCTGAGATACTCCATAAGCACTTTGACTCTCTCTATGTCATGGGCTTTTTAATCATTTGGGTACTGTGTCTTTTAACTATATTCTAAACTATGTGAAGACAGGGACAAATAATTTTTATCTCTGTGATTCCCTCCACAATGCTGTATCCTACTTTTGGTTAAGTGCACCTCCATTTTTGGTAAATAGATGTCTCTGTATGTAACCCTTTCTTAAGAGTAAGAGTATTACATCATGGACTCTAATTTAAATTAATTTATATGGCTGCTTTAAAGCAAGTAGTAATAGACTCCTAAAGCTATGGGGATGTTCCCTTTAATCCTCATGTTTACAAATACAGGTACTGAGGCAAGGTTGTCATGTGTATAAGAGGTTAAGTCAGATGAGAAGCAGGTGACTTCACCCCCCACTACAGTTTTCTCATTCAGGAAATGAGTATGCTAATGGTAACTTCTGAGTAGCATGTTGTAAGGATTATTTGAAATTATTTCATGAAAAGCTTTTAGAATAGCTTAAATTTTTTAAAATTTTAATTTGTAGCCTAAAGATTTTAGTTCAGTCATATCAGGAGGACATATTTCCCCAGAGATATGGAAATAGTATAAATGATTAGATATAAGCCTGGAATTTACCCTTTATCATTAATGATGTACTTTATTCATTGTTCTCAGATTGAAGATATTGAATTTTCTTTTTTTTCTGACGTATTTTACCAGTAATACATATTTGACATATTCTGAAAAAGGAAAAAGAGCTATTATTATTAGGTATTGGCCCAGTGAACCCAGTCCATAGCATTTGGTTGGGAAATCTGAAACTTAAAATCCGTTAATGTTGTGAAAACATGTTTATAGTTGAATTTTCCTTGCTGCTATTAAAAAATAATCATTCTGTTGATGTTCCATGAAAGATATTACCATGTATTTTATCATCAAGTTTTGCCTGTCATGTTCTATTGTCATACCATAGAAATATATTAACATATTTGTTTTTTTTCAGAATAGTTCTATTTTTGACATATACTGGAGTTTCAGTCTAGGAAATAACAAAGTTGTCTATTAAGAAGAAAAATCTTGAAGGAAGTCCTGACAACTTTAAAGTTAGAGAATGTGTCAGAATTATAATAGAAAATAAATGCCAGTGGTAAAAATTACAATAATACTTAGGCAAATAATGAGGGCTGTGAAATTTGAATTGAATGGAAAGACAGCATTAAAGTAGCAATATATTTGACTAAAGTAAAATTTGTCATATACTTTAAGTCTCAAAATAAAATTTCTAGTTTTTTTTTAAAAGATACGAACAAGTTGTTTAGACATTTAGTTCCTTTTATTCCTTTGGGGGCCCAACAAGACTCTAACATAAGTCTTACCATTAATTCTCTTTTCCAGAGATCTTAGTAATCACGAGAGTTATGTGTCAAAATTCTGCTTTCCTGGGGCACCTGAGTGGCTCAGTGGGTTAAAGCCTCTGACTTCGGCTCAGGTCATGATCTCAGGGTCCTGGGATCGAGCCCTGCATAGGGTTCTCTGCTCAGCAGGGAGCCTGCTTCCCCCTCTCTCTCTGTCTGTCTCTCTGCCTACTTGTGATCTCTCTTTCTGTCAAATAAATAAATAAAATCTTAAAAAAAAAATTCTGCTTTCTTGTTCTCAAGTTGTAAAATGACATGTTTTTAGATATAGCTGGCCCAAGTCTCAGCACTATATTTTCTATACTCTTTCTTCTTCCATACCACATAGATTATCTTCTTTGGTAATGATTATACACAGGGAAATATGTAGCTTTAACAGTCTCAAGTAACTATTTCCTGTGGAGTATTTATATGAAGTGGGCAAAGCACCAGATGTTATTTATATATGGCAAACAAATGACTTTCTTCTGAAAGTGAGAAAAGATTTGTTTGATTTTTGCTTGAAGGCAACGTATTGCAACTTACATCTTCTTGATCACTTGGATCTCTGCCCTATACTTTGGCCTTCCATGGCTAATATGTTCTTTTTGAATCACCATGTCATTTCAGATTGAACACCACTCCTGTCTCTCACCTCCTAAGTAACTCCTACTACAGTCCAAGATCCTGATAACTTAATGCTCAGGATGTGAATTACAACCTAAAGAAAAGAAATAATGAAAAGTAAAATTTGATTCTAAATTCTAAGTATGTGTAGGAAAAGAAAAAAATGCTTTAAATTTTACAGGAGTCCTCTCACAGAAACATTTATTCCTGGTTTGATAGAAGACTCATCAAATTCTTGTAACTTTCCTAAGCAGAGCACTTTACTTTTTATTATTAGCCTTGCCTTAAAAACTATCCCTAAGGATCAATCTGATTGAAAGAAAAAAGCCAATTATAATCCCTTCCCAAAGAGCCATATATTTGAAATCATCACCTTTAGCTACATAAAGACCAAGCAAAACTTTGAAATTATAGTTATTTTTTAAAAATACTTTTTGATACTGTACCAGATCAATATTTTAAGCAAGCTTTTCACTCTCACTATCTTTAAGGATTGAGGAATTGAAGCACTCACTATGAAGAAGAACACTCATTCCACACAGAGAATGAAGGCATTTAAGAGCACTATCATGAGCCACTGATCCCATTGAATGGGAGAAACTCCACATAACTCTTAGAATCTGATAACCAGACTTGGGAAAATTAGGTAAATGGCTTTTTCCAGCCACTTTCTGTCTTAAGGATGATTTTTTTTCCTGCTGTACTATACATTTGTCTATATTAACTGTTTTCCAAATTTTATGTAGCATGTATGGTCAACCAGGACCAAAAAATCCTTTTCTTTGTCTTAAAGTATTGAACTCTGTTAAGAATAAGCTAAGCTTCACAACCTTGACTCAGGTGGATTAAAACACACCGCCAAAATTTTAGTGGACAAAGAGTAGATGTTGTAAAAAACAAATAGTCCCTACAAAATGGCGCTCAAATAGACTTTTTCCTAAGTGGTTCTGATACATAAATAGCAACTCAGAATGACCTGATTATGACTATCTGTATTTTCTTTACCAAGTGTATCTCTCTTGATCTACGAGATGCTCCTTTTAAAAACCTTTAAGAAGTATAGACAGCATATGCCTAACAACTCAGAACATGCGGGGTCAACATGGCTACAAATACCCAAGTCTGGCATCAGGATAAATGCTACCTAGAGTTTAATGTCAGTGCTTGAGAAGAGGGCAGTGGAAAACAAACACAAACTAGGAGTGGAAAAAGCTTGGGTGTGGTCCTGTCTGACTAAATACAAGACCTTGGCCCAGTCACATAATTTCTTTGGATTTCATTTTCTTCAAACAAAGAAGCTAGAGCTGTATTTAGATTTTTTCTGTCTCTTAATATTCTATGGATGTAGGGTTTTAAATATTATATTAAATATATAGTTTGATTTTTCATCTTAAATAAATGTTTAATAACTTGATTATATTAAGCAAAATTCAGCATATGACTCATTTTGATTCAAATTGCTAATGAATCTATCATTATAAATAAAAAATAGGCATTATATTCTCCATATAGATTGTTTCATTTTCTTCAAAATTTGTGATAGTAAATACACTTGGTAGGTGTTCAGTAGTACTCCTTAGAACATTGCTTGGATGGTACATTTATTTCAGCATTTGCTATGAGTATCTTCAAATAAGTGTTATCATATAATTCTTTATAGCCCTCCCTGTACATTCCAGTGCCATATATTATGCTTCCATTTAGTATGAGACAATTCAGCATTTTCACTGGACAATGGGAACTACTATTTTATTATCTATTTTTTTATTGAGGTGTAATTCACATACCATAAAACTCACCTTTTTAAAAATGTACATTTAAGTGCTATTTCCAGTATATTCACAAAATTGTGCAACCATCATCGCTATCTAATTCCAGAATATTTTCATCTAGTTTCCAAGGAAATCCAGAATGACTTTCTTCTATTAATATAAAATCTTTATTTTGTATTAATATAAAAGTAATATTAGTATAAATGTTATATTATTTAAATATTTAAATTAATTTCTATTAATAAAAACATTTGGAATTTTTGAGACTTAGATTTGACATTTTTTTTTGAGAGAGTGAGTGCATGAACAGAGGGGGAAGGGAAGAAAGAGAGGGAGAGAGAGAATTTTAAGCAAGCTCCACGCCCAGTGTGGGGCCTGATGTGGAGCTTGATCTCATGAACCTGAGATCATGACCTATACCAGAATCAGGAGTCAGACACTTAACTGACCAAGCCACCCAGGCACTCAGATTTGATTTATGTTTTATCCAACTTCTCTTCGTCCTGTTGGTTAGGGAGGGATTTCTGCCTTATGTTTATGATGATGTTTGAACACACAACATCCAACAATAATAAGATGAGATTGACAGCAATTTATTTGTCACATTTACTCACAGCCCAGGTGGAGAGGACATTGCATTCCATAGAAGGCCACATGGAGATTATACTCAGGAACAGATTGAAAAAAACAGGGGCTGTAGGAGACAGGCTTTATAATATCAAGAGGATGGGGGTGTTCCCAGTTTCTGCAGGAGGATCTGCTTGACTTGTTTGAATTCTGTGGGCTGGCAGAGAACAGAAATGTACTACTCAGTGATGAGCAGAGAGTGTGCTGGGTCCCTTTCTTTGTCTAGGGGATCTTACTAACTTGTAGTTAAGCTATTCAAGAAGCCCTGATTTTACCAGATGTCAAGTCATCTGACTTGATGTCAAGTCATCAAGACTTGAATATAAGGCCTTAATTTGAGTGAAATTAATGAAACAAACATTTTTGCTGTTAACTGTTTTGATAACTTGAAAGATAACTTGATAATTATTTTGATAGTTGAAAGAACAAATATTCTGCATACATTTTATCCAGGGAACTACTAGTGTAGTCATTGTCAATGATCAAGTAATCCATAGGTCAGTTAGATCTATTAATTAGATTTAATGTAATTTTCCAAGATTAATACATTTGAAATACATAGTCTGTGCATTGAATTTATAGGGGATTAAAGTTGGAGCCAAACTTTCAGAAAATATTTTGGCTGAAATCTGTCACTTTGATTACTTCCCAGTGTGGTGTTGATTAAAGGTTTCTGATTTTTTAAAAGAGATGTTTCAGTGTTTAAAAAATATCCTTTCTTAAAATCTGACCCAGTCCATCTGAAAATAACAAACGAAAAGGAATACACTAAGTTTAGTATGCTAAGTATACTAATTTATTATGTGTATAAATTAGGCATAAAGAGAGCACTAGCCCCCCAGTAAACCCTTGTAATGAGATAAAAATAAATATTTATTTAAAAAAAAATCGTGCTGTTCTTTTCTTTTATTCTTTTATAATATTAAGGCATAATCTACATATTATATTAGTCTCAAGTGTACAACATAATGATTTGATATTTGTATACATACAAAACAATCACCACAATAAATCTAATTACCATCTGTCAGTACACAAAAGTAGATTTTTTTTTTTCTTGTGATGAAAACATTTAAGATGTACTCCTTTAGGAACTTTTATACATTATTATTGACTGTAGTCACCATGCTGTACATTACACCCCCATGACTTATTTCATAACTAGAAATTTATATCTCTTGACCTCCCTCAACAATCCTATCTACCCCCCAACCCCCTCTCCCAGCTGGCAACCACCATTCTGTTCTCTGTATCTATGACTTTTCTTTTGTTATTTTGTGTGTTTGTTTGTTTGATTTTGATTTTTTTAGTTTACATTTTTAAAGATTATTTATTTTAGAGTGACAGAGCTCGTGTGAGTTAGGGGAGGGGCAGAAGGAAAGGAAGAAAGAGAATCTCAAGCAGGTTCCTGCTCAGTAGGGAGCTTGATGTGGGGCTTGATCTCCTTACTCTGAGATCATGACCTGAGCTGAAATCAAAAGTTGAATACTTAACCACCTGAGCCACTCAGCGGTCCCTGTTTTAATTTGTAGAGTACACATATAAGTGAAATTATGTGTTAAGATTTCATTCATTTTTTATAGCAGAGTAGTCTTGTCTTTTTAAAATAATAGCCATTCTAACAGATGTGTAGTGATAGCTCATAGTTATTTAGATATGCATTTTCCTGATAATTTGTGACATTGAGCATCTTCTCATGTACCTGTTGGCCATTGGAAAAATATCTGTTCAGATCCTCTGCCCATTTTTTAATTGGATAGTTTGTTTTTTTGCCTTTGAGTTATAGGAGTTCTTTGTATATATTGGATATTAACCCTTCATTGGATATAACACTTGCAAATATATTCTTCCATTAAGTAAGTTGGTTTTTCATTTTGTTGATGATTTTCTTTGATGTGTAGAAGTTTGTTTTTGTTGTTGTTGTTGTTGTTGTTTTTTAGTTTGATGTAGTTCCACTATTTTTTTTTTTTTTATCTTGTTACCTTTTCTTTTGGAGGCAGATCCAAAAAAATCATCACGAAGAACTATGTCAAGGAGCTTACCACCTATGTTTTCTTCTAGTTTTGTGGTTTCAAGTTTTATATTCAACTCTCCAATCTATTTTGAGTTAATATTTGTGTATGTTCTAGTTTCTTTTGCATGTGGCTTTCAGTTTTCTCAACACCATTTACTGAAGAGATTTTCCTTTCCCCACTGTATTTTCTTGGCTTCTTCGTTATAAATTAATTGGCCATAAAATTGTGGGTTTTATTTTTGGGCTTTCCATACTGTTCCATTGTGTAGTTTGTTTCTATGTTAATACCATACCATACTCTTGTGATTACTGTAGCTTTGTAATATAGTTTGAAATCAGGCAGCATGATGCTTCCAGCTTTGTTCTTTTTTATCATTACTTTGGCTGTTTGGGATCTTTTGTGGTTCTACAGAAATTTATTTCTTTCCATAAAAAATCTCATTAGAAATTTGCTAGGGATTACATTGAATTTGTAATAATATTAATTCTTCCAGTATGTGAGCATGGGATATCTTTCATTTACCTTTCTTCAGTTTTTTTCATCAGTGTCTTTTAGTTTTCAGTGTACACGTCTTTCAGCTCCTTGGTTAGATTTATTCCTGTGTATTTTACTTTTTTCAGATGCAGTTGTAAATAGTATTTTCTTAATTTCTCTTTCTTATAGTTCATTGTTAGAGTACAGAAATGCAGCTGATTTTTGTATATTGATTTTGTACCCTGAAACTGAGTTGAATTCATTTATTCTAATAGTTTTTTGGTGGTCTTAGGGATTTCTATATATAAATTCATCTCGTCCACAAATAGTGACAATTTTACTTTTTTTTTCCCAATTTGGATGCCTTTTATTTTTATTTTATTATTTTTTAAATTTTTTATTAATTTTTTATTTTTTAATTAACACATAGTGTATTATTTGCCCCAGGGTACATGTCTGTGGATCCTCAGGCTTACACATTTCACAGCACTTACCATAGCACATACCCTCCTCAATGTCCATAACCCAGCCACCCTATCCCTACCCGCCCTTACCCCCCAGCCACCCTCGGTTTGTTTCATGAGTTTAGGAGTCTCTTATGGTTTGTCTCCTTCCTGATCCCCTCTTGTTTCATTTCCCTCTCCTACCCCCAGCAACCCCCCACCCTGCCTCTC
>CM052899.1:54076758-54223433 GCA_028534135.1 Potos flavus
GCTTAGTGATGTCAAGGGAGAGTGCAAGGATAAGGATAGCATTCCCCAGTCTGCATTCTCTGAGAGCACCTCTGCAGTCTCTAGATGTGTAGCAAACCTGGAGCCTGCCCCTCAGCCTGAACCTCTAGAGCAAGCAATTAGGCCTTTTGTACAAAAAGACTGGGGGCGTATTTCAGTTGCTGTTTTTCACCTTGGGTTGTTAGCCTGCCAAGAAACTTTTTCTCCATTAGTTTCAGTCCCATCAAGCCCAGAAATATAAACCCCTTGGCCACTATATCCAGGCAGTCAGAGTGTTCTGTATGTGGACTGCATATGCCTACTGGCTTTGGAGATGCTATGGGAATGCACGGGGTCTAGGAGTGCCCATCAGCTTTTAGCAAGTATGAGAGCATAGAGCCTGGGTATGTCCACTGGGTTCATCAAGGCACTGGGATGGTGCAGGGCCAGGGAGTGCCTGCTGGTTTTGAGAGGCACTGGGAGAATGTAGGGGTAGGTCACACCCACTGACCTTAGTGGGGCAGTAGGAGAGTGCTATGACTTCACAGGGTCCCCAGTGCTGGCAAGGTAGAAGAGTACAAAAATGGTACCCACCAGCACTGGTGCCAGCAAGGTAGAGAGAGAGCACCTGCCTATTCCTCTGTCCCTGGAGAGAGCTCCCAAAGTCTTGTGACTCTCTGACAGATGCTTTAAGATTAGCATATCTCCTTCCTATATAGTCTAGGTCATCTTCAAACTGCTGGTTTTGCACTAGGTCCTATGGTGACTGAGTTTGTCTACTAGCCCTTTAAGAATGGAATCTGTGTTTCCTACAGGCTTTGGGTCTCCTGAACATAAGGTCTATTGGCTTTCAAAGACAGAACTTTGGGGGCCTGTCTCTCTGCGGCAGGTTTCAAAGGTTGGGGTACCTAATATGTGGCATAAGCCTTTTGCTTCTCAGGCAGGAGGTCTGTATTTGTTAGATCTTTCTTAATTGTAGGTTACTGTGCTAGGGTTGGGGATTTTGGCAGGACCACAGCTCTGCCTCTCCTCCAGGTCTAAATGTAGCTCTTTTATCCTTTGTTCTGGAGGAACCGTTAAACTAGTTTTTAGGTCTTTTTCAGAGGGAATTGTTCCTTTGTTCCTTATGTAGTGGTGTGTCTATGGGAGGCAGTGAGTTTAGGATTTTCCTACACTGCCATTTTGAACTACCTCCTGTTTCTTTTTGTTCTTGGTCTTCTTGTTTTTTTCTTTTTCTTTTTCTTCTTCTTATTAGTTATTCAGCAGTAGCTCAAGTTATCTTACATATGTCAACTTTATATATCTATTATATATCTGTTTGTCACAGAGCATCACCCTTAGTCATGATATACTGAAACTGATACTCATCTGCAAAGGAAAAAGAAATGGAAATTTGATCATTGAAATTAAAGATTCCAGATGGGAGATGTAAGGTTGACAATTTATCTACTGAGAATTAAAAAAAAAATGTTCTTAGACTACTTTCTGAGAGATTCAGTTCAACAAAAGGAGAATTTTCTGAAATGAAAGTAGGGCTCTTAAGGCATTCACTCTGTTGCTAAGGAGGCCAGAAACTCCTCTGGAAATTTCCAAAGACATGATAGACTCTCATAGACTTGGAAATAGTGTTCTGTTGATGATAGCAAGGAAAATAGATAACAACTTGAAGAAAACTGTAACACACATTTAAGGATTCTATACACAAAGCAAGGGACTGTGAAAGCTGGAGAGAGAATCAGCCTTAGAAACATTAGTCATCCCTGACTGTATTTTATTAGTTTAATTTAAAAATTGAAAAGAAATGTTTTAGGGGAAAAGTGAATGCTTTTATTTCCTTCAATTTCATGTTTGGAAACAGTTTTAATTGGATTTATTAATACAAAAGAGAATTAAAAACCGAAAGAGTAAGGGAAAAAAGAAAGGGGCTAAAGTGAAGCATTGAAAAAGTAGAATATATTTTATTTTATTTATTTTTAGTAGAATATATTTTAATTTATAATGAGATAAAATAGTTTTATGGCCCAAAGATGTATAGGGATGTACCTTGTTTCTTATAGTCTTACTATTTTTCTAGGCAGACATATCACATCTAATATATTTAATTATTATAGGTAGAATTAATATATTAATATTTTTAGTCTTCAACATTTTGAAGAAAGATTTGAGAAAAATTGTGCTCAACTTTGAATTACTTCATTTTCTAGAGATTGCTAAGTGATAATAACCTTGTTTTACTGCAGATATAACAAGACCATTTTATATTTTCATGACCTTGATTCCATGGTACTTGAAGAAGTGCTATAGGTACATACTTATTTATGATAAGTCATTAATGCCTTATAATGAAACCATAGAATTTGGTTAAAGTTGCATACTTATCTTTAATCATTGTCTCTGTGTTATAAATATGTTTCTTATATGTCTCATCTAGTTCAAAATAATCTTTTTAGCGCCTTCTTCTTCCCCTATGCCCTCATTGTAACTACTACCTGCCACCACACCTTTTGAAAATAGCCTTAGCTGAGTGGTTACCAGTATTTATTCAAACAAATAAATGCCAAAATGAATATTCCTCCAAAGAGCTAATATTTCCCACACAAAAATGCTTTTATTTGGTTCTCCTTTAAAAATTAACATGATTTATTTCTTAGGTTTCCACTGAATCTTCACTCACTTGGTACTGTATTATTTTATATAAAATTATATGTGTGTCCTATTACATGTGTACATGTAGGTGATTGTGCCTATAGGTGCAAAATAGGCAATCATTATTGACATTTCATATGTTTACATTTACATTATACTAACACTTTATATATGTATATCATTTGTAGTCATATATGCCTATTCATATAGATGTTTTTAAATCTATTAGCAACCAATACAATCATTTTACAAATAGAAAACATTTTTTTCTGAATTTCTCTTAATTTTGGCACCATGTAAAAATGTATTATAATCTTATAATTTATATCAACTGTATCTTCTATGTACTTGGAAACAGATGCAGTCTCTCTTTTTTAAGATTCTAGTGTCATTACCTTAGGGCTTAACTATAAAAAAGATTCTAGCTATGGGTTTAAAAGCATCTAGATGCCTAGAGTGGACCACTAAACATTCTGATTTGTTGGGATTGAGGAAAAGTTGAAGCATCTATACTTTTAACAAAGAATTTTAGTGATTCTGATGGCAAATATTTCTTGGACTACATTTTTGAGTATTCTGTCCTAGACAGTGATCGCCTAGATCAGTATCAAATGTAATTTAGGCATTAAATAAATTATCTCTGTTGATGACTTTAGTAAATATTAGCAAATCCTTCACTAAATTGTTGAGTGATTCTTACTGTAAGCAGAATGCCAGAATTAAAAAACAAACAAAAAAAAACCCTGCAGTGTTCTACATTTCTCTATCTAATTAGCTTCATTGCTGTGGGTTGTGTTTCCAAATGAAACTCTGTAGCTGTAACTCACACGTAGTTCCTCTCCAGTATTTCTAATTTATATGTAGCTAAGGAGACTCTGCATGGAAGAAAGAAGACATGAACTGTCTTAATAACCAACTAGGAGGCCCTGTCCTTTTATTTGAATAAGATCTCAAAGACAATGATCGAAGCAAGTTCTGCATGAACTCCTTCAAAAGACACATAAAACAATGTAGAAGTAATAGCAAAAGTAACCATTATCCTGCTTAAACTTGACAAGTGCAGGATACTTACTTCATACCTTAGTTGTGTGAGGGAAATAATTGCTCAATTAAACCTGGAAAATTAGTTTTTCTCAAGACTGATACTTTGGCAGACCTCATAATGTTTAGATTTGTGCCTTGAGTCTTCTATTTGTTTTTCAATTGATAATACATGCAATATGTTAACATAAGTTCAAGGAGTTAAAAAAAAAATAGAGATGAAAATAATTTTCTATTTTGTCCCTGTACACAGACCTTTAGTTCTCCTCCTTAGAGGTAACTGCTATTAGGCATTTCATATGTATATTTCCAGAGTTTGTTGAGTATTGTGGTATGTGTGTCTGATGGAGGACAGGAAGGATATAAATAAATGCAGGTCAGGAATTTCCCTTGATTTTAAATTAGCAGGAGACATGCATTACGGAGTGACTTAGTGGCCTGAGTTAATGTCACTGAGCAGCATATTTACCACCAAAGAGTCACTTAGATACCAAAGGATATATAATGTATTATTCAAGTAAGCATGTATTCTCTTGGGGGGAAAATGGAATTTTTAAAGCAGATACTGCTTTCAGAAGACAATAGAAATTTAAATGAGAATGCATTTTAGCATAATGAAAATTACCAGAGTTTTAAGATACCCCATGAGATTGTGGAAACACTGGTACCCAATCACTTGTTCTGGCAGAGTAAAATCAGTGAATACCAAATTGTAGTAATGTGTTTGGAAAGTAATTTGGCAGTAAAAGGAGAAATTGCTTCCCCTGACCCATTCATTAAATTTCTCTGTAATATCTAAAAAGGTTTTAGAAAGATAAAAAATAATAATAGCCTAAAAGGGGTAAAGTTTGTAACTGATTATTGAAGAGAATGACTCTGAAAATAAAACTTTAATTGAATACCTATTTAGAAGATACTATGCTAGGGTTATAAAACACTAGAGGAATTTTCATTATAGTTAGGAAAGACACATATGTGAAAAAATAAACTTTGTATCTGTTTAGGAAGTGAGGCCATCCTAACTGGAATCTGTGAATCACATTCTTTTCAGACTAAAGCTACTCTTTATAGATCTTGGATATCAGTCCTTTGTCTGTAGGGTCATTTGTGAATATTTTCTCCCATTCCGTGGGTTGCCTCTTTGTTTTGTTGACTGTTTCCTTTGCTGTGCAGAAGCTTTTTATCTTGATGAAGCCCCAAAAGTTCATTTTCGCTTTTGTTTCCCTTACCTTTGGAGATGTGTCTTGAAAGAAGTTGCTGTGGCCGATGTCGAGGAGGTTACTGCCTATGCTCTCCTCTAGGATTTTGATGGATTCTTGTCTCACATTGAGGTCTTTCATCCATTTTGAGTTTATCTTTGTGTATGGTGTAAGGGAATGGTTGAGTTTCATTCATCTGTACATTAGCTGTCCAATTTTCCCAGCATGAGCCGAGATGCCCTTCAACAGACGAATGGATAAAGATGTGGTTCATATATACAATGGAATATTATTCAGCCATCAGAAAGGATGAGTACCCAATTTTTGCATCAACATGGATGGGATTGGAGGAGATTATGCTAAGTGAAATAAGTTAAGCAGAGAAAGTCCATTATCGTATGGTTTCACTTACTTGTGGAACATAAGGAATAACACGGAGGACATTAGGAGAAGGAAGGAAAAATGAAGGGGGGAAATTGGAGGGGGAGATGAACCATGAGAGACTGTGGACTCTGAGAGACAAACTAATGGTTTTAGAGGGGTAGGGGGTGGGAGGATGGGTGAGACTGCTCGTGGGTATTAAAGAGGGCATGGATTGCATGGAGCACTGGGTGTTATTGGTAAACAATGAATCTCGGAACACTACATCAAAAACTAATAATGTATGATGACTAACATAACATAATAAAAAATAATTTAAAAAATAAAGCTACTGTTTGTCCTTTTTGAAAAGTACAGTAGCTCTTTTAGGTTAATAAGAGGATCACTAGCTGCAAGTAGATGGGTAGTGTTCACTGCTTGGATTAACCAGATGCTCCTTTAGTACATACCAAATTTCAAGAATTTTAGTTTTTTTGGACTGTACTTCTGCTAACCCTTTCCAACAGCCTACATAAATAATTTTTGATAAAGCTATCCATAATTGAGTAGTCTTTGGACATTAGAGTATATCACAAGTATATCACCTTCTTTTAGGTAAAATTTCTTTGTTGCATGCATGTGCATGTGTTTCTGTTTGTATTTTAATGTGATGAAACTTTTGTTTACAAAAAGACTGTGATGATTTTGAATCCAGTAAAAGGATATTTATCTTCCTCGTCCGAGTTCACAACCAATTAAGAGATAGAGAGGGAACATAATGAATGGAGATAAAAAAACAAAAACAAAAAGTTTCATTCTTGATAAAACCTACGCCGGAATACATACCTCAAATCCACAGATATAATGGGCCTGTCCTCCCACCTTAAACTAGGTAAATTTTTCCATCAGGTCATTGGCTTAGTTGGGCAACCACAGTCTTCCTCTACAGGAACAGATCCTTGAATGCAGTGGATGAGAGAGTTCTGGAATGCATACATCATCCTGACACCTATGTAGAAAGTGAACCCTGAAAAAAAAAAAAAAGAAAGTGAACCCTGAAGATCCGGATTGAGCTGCATTTTCCTGGTTCCTTCTTTAATATATCCCCACCAGATAATTTATTTTTTTTCCTTCCTAGGCAGTTGATTTCAGATCTGTGCAACTACAGTACAAGTAGTGCCTGGGATATTGTATTCTACTAAAAATTAAGGAAGTTTAAGGACTAATGGGATCACGTTCAGAGGAATGATAACCCAGTTTGAAGATGTTCCTACTGGATACATTTATGATATGAATATCCCCAAATATTCCCAAAAATGCCCAAAAATTGATAGTGTCAAAAATTGATTATAATATCTGCTATTAAAAAATTCATGAACCCTAATGATAATAAATACAAACATGCATACATACATATGCAGGTATATACAAACATAAATGAGAAAGGGGGAAAGAAGACAAACTTTTTTGTCAAAGGCGTTCTAAATATAAATGTATATGGAATGGTAGAATTGGAAATTCAACATTTATAACTGATTCGGGGAAAGATCATCAATTAATGCTAAAACCATTACCTCAGCGATTGTTGGGGAATGGGATATTCAAGTGTTGGCAGAAGTATACAGAATAGATTGCAAAAGAAAAATGTGCATTTACAGTGGCCAGAACTGCCAGTCATTTTCTTAGCCAAATGAGTACATCTATAGTTCATTATCACTAATAGGGCAATGTGATTATTTTTTATTTTCTGATATGATGCAACATGAAGAAAATACCCTATAATGCATTCTTGCCAATAATGTTAACCTGAACATTCCAAATCCTAGCAAAAAGAAGAAAGAGGGAAGGAAGTTAAGGGAAAGGAGGGAAGGAAGGGAGGAAGAAAAGAAGGAAGGAAGGAGGGAAGGAAAATGAGAATTAATGAATACTTGAAGAGAAGGAAGAAGGAAGGTAGGAAGGAAGGAAGGAAGGGTTATTTTATCATTCTATTTCTGTGACACAACAATTTGTCTCTCTTCAGTCATGTATACTACTAGCACACAGGGAGCTACGGGTTTTTGTTTATTTTGTTTTAATTTATTCTGTTGGCTATTCTGTGTAGGATTTCTTTTAGAAGCTAGTACATTTCAAATAGTAATTCAAAAGTTAGTATTAGTACTAGTAACAATATTAGTATTAATAGGATTTATAAGTAAATATTCTCTTGTAATTTTTCTGGTGAGGACCAATCAGTCAACACATTCCTGAAAAATTCATTTACTTTTTAAATAGAAATTTACCTGGTATGTGTCATATGTATTCAATACACAAACTTCATGTAAGAAATTACATTTTTATGAAAAGCTAGTTAATTCACTGAAGGCCACTCAAGAACTATGCTAATTGAAATGGTGCTGTTTTATAGAGCAAAATGATGTATCCATGGCTACTCAGACTAACAGTTACAGGAAACTAGTTTGTAAACATGGCCATCATCAGTAGAATTTTGAAGGCTTTGCTATTTTCTTTGATAATTAATTCTTAGAATTTCCAGGTTCAGATCCTAGGACAGCCACAAATAGTTACTGTTTCTGTTTACCTATAATCATTCATAGGAAGAAAGTATAAATTTATATTAGTATAATATAATATTAATTTGTTTTTCTCAGTCAGTTCTTAGAAACTATCTTTTTCCTTGATGAACATTATGATGCCATTATAAAAACTGCTCTCTCAAGATCTAAAACAAATTAGGTTTATAATTATGCGATTGTATTTCCAAATGCCAAACGTAATTTGCTCTGACAGGAAGAATTCTCTCTCATAGACAAATGTTCAAGTTCTTCCATTGTTTAATGGCAAAATAAATAGAAAATTTCTCTTTTTGTACCTGAATATACTTTATTTAGCTTCCTTCCATCTGCTCTGCAAATGCTCTTGTAAAACTGTATCCCATGGCAACCCCCAATGGCATTTTAGCTTCTAGTCTCCCAAGCGAGCTCATCTCTCCCAGGGAAACCACCTTAGCACTTCAAGGACAGCATTTTCAGTAATTTGGAAGGGGACTGGTTTTTGAGAATCCCCCCCATTTCCATTATGGAGTATAGATATTGCATATACATTCCTTTATGCTTACAAGAAGATACTTGATTTTCGCATGGTATTTGAATCATGTTTAAAACCCAAAGAAGAGAATGAGTCACGTTATTTTACAGAATCACTATTCTCTGTAGTGATTTGTCTGTAGACAAAGAGATGACAGATAATCACTGGGAAGGAAGTCTAACCTAGAAAGTTAAATGAAATAAATGCTTATAAATTTTGAATTTTAGTGGGAAGAAAAAATCAAGTCCATTTATTTCATATTTATAATACATAACTGCATCAATTAACTTGTTAATTTATGCTGAGAGAATTATGGCATACTGAAAAGAACAGTGAGCCAAAATCAGCCAACCTGGGATCTCTTCCCAGGGGGACCACTTACAGCCAAAGTGTTTGGAAGTCATTTAATCTCTCTAAGCCTCAATTTTCCAGTTTAGAGAATGGGTTAAACTTCACAGGGCATTGTGAAAATAATAAGAGATTTCTTAAAAGAATTCTTCATTAATGACAAAGCACTATGCAGGGTTTATTATAACATTTATCTCAATATTTTATTATTGTGAATATTATCTATACACAGTTAAAACAATGATGTTGTAGCTTTAAGCACATTTATTTAAAACAATGAAATGAAGTGAAATTCTAAATGAATCATTGTTTAAAATCTTGAATGAAAAGGAATAGTAAACTGCTTCCCGCATAGTCTTTCTTATGAAGCCAAAACACTCCGTTATATTCACTATTTGAATTTAAAATTGCTTTTGTACCTTTGCATATACATCCATATTTTAATAACTGTTTTCAAAGCATAATTAATTTGAAAAATGCTTTAACATTCTATTGTGTAAACTGCTATGAAGAAATTAAAATTTGTAAGTTTAAAAATACATTTATTTTAAAAATATCTATTTTTTCTTCCAGTTATCATTGGTGCTTAAAGTTAAAATGATAATGTTTATAAAAGAAATGCGTGACTTTTACATTCTGATGAATCTTATTCAAAACATTATTCTAATTTATTACAAATGCTTCTACAAACCACTGGATTGATTGTACATTACAATACACTTGATCAAAATTGGTAACATAGCATTTACTTTCTAAAATAAATGTGATGATTTTAGAAAAATTTTAAAGCTAGAAATTTATTTAGAACAGGAATTTCTTTAAAGAACCTTTAACGTTTGATTGTATTTACTGATAACGAAGAAACCATGGGGAAAAGTCTACATTGAACCAACATTTATGTATAATAAAAATGATATAATGAAGAAAATCATTATGTACATAATAAAATCAGATAATCAACTAATTCAAATGAGAGTTCAGATAAGTAAGTGGAAATGCATATCATTGTACTTTTCAGTGACCACCTCTCTGTGACTTTGCCATCCTTTTGGATAATTTATTCTCAGATAATTTATTTCAGCTACAAAATTAGAAGGAAAGTCTCAAATAAATTTCTATTTTTCCTTACCTACAACCATACAAAATAGGAATGTACAAATTTATGCTGCTAAAATACATTAATTTTTTATTAATATATTTTGAACTATATGTTTTTTAAAAACTGTATTTTTAAACTATATGTTTTTAAGTGTTATCAAACTATTATAAAACTGCTTTATCAAGTTTTAAAATGAGTTAGATTTACAATTATAAATTTATATTTTTACTTATTTTTATGTATTTATTTTAAACTTTATTTATTTATTTATCTATTTGGCTCTATGCCCAGGTTGGAGCCCAATGTGGAGTTTGAACTCATGACCCTAAGATCAAGACCTGAACTGAGATCAAAAGTCAGATGCTCAACCAACTGAACCACCCAAGCCCCCCTGAATTTGTATTTTTAAATGATTACATTTAATTACATTTATTGTGACAAGAGCTCCTCATCCCTCATCTTAATCACTACTATTCTGTTGTAGGACACAAAAATGCACATTCTAGACGGGCTAACATTTTGCTAAAATAACACTTTAGGCTTCTCTGTGCCAACCTTTTCTCCTAGGGGCCTTAGAGCCTTTAGTTAAGAGAAGTATTTAAAAATCTCAAACCCTGCACTCTTTATCTTCTCCTTATTTCACTTTCCTTCACATTCTAAACAATCCAGTTCGAAAGCTAATAGATGGAACCAAACAAGGTAGGCATTTATACAGAGTGGGGGTTGAGCTGTGAGGCAATAGAGTAGGGTGTTGTAGTTCAAGAAGGGGAGAGAACCTATCTGGTTGGGGGTGGGGTTGCTGGCCTGGTAAAAGATACTGGACTCTGATTGTGGTGAACAGAGTGGCTACATGAAGAAAGTAATCCCATGCTGGGTTTTGGGGTTCATCAGAGGAAGAGATCCACAAGGGGAAGTGGATCATAGGACATTGTGCATCTTGTTTCATGTTTGCAGAAGACTTTCTTCAGTGTACAGTGGGATTCTTGGGTCAGTGGGTAAATCCATGCACAATTTTGTAGGGGATTGCAGAGATTTTACTATTATGAGTTCTCACCTGTAATTTATGTGCATGCATATGTTGTTTCCTTACAGCTCTGCCAAAGTGTGTTCTCCGGTTTGTTTTGTGTGTGTGTGTGTGTTTTTCCCAACCTGACAGATGAGGAATAGTACCTCAGGATATTTTTAAATTATATTTTTTTATTATGGGTACATGAGCATCATTTCATGTGTTTATTTTTTAAAAGATTTTATTTATTTATTTGACAGAGAGAGAGAGATCACAAGTAGGCAGAGAGGCAAGAGAGAGAGAGGAAAGCAGGCTCCCCACTGAGCAGAGAGCCCAATGCGGAGCTCGATCCCGGGACCCAGAGATCATGACCTGAGCCAAAGGCAGAGGCTTTAACCCACTGAGGCACACAGGTCCTCCAACTTTGAGTATTTCATGTGTTTAAAGGTCATTTGTATGCAGGCATACCTTGGAGATAACTGCAGGTTTGGTTCCAGACCATCACAAAATAGATATCTAAATAAAGTGAGTCAAATGAATTTTTTGGTTTCCTGTACATATAAAAGTTGGTTACATTATACTGTAGTCTATTAAGTGTCCAATAGCATTATGTCTAAAAAAAGACCAATGTACATATCCTAATTAAAAAGTGCTTTATTGTTAAAAAAATGCTCACTATCATCTGAGCTTTCAGTGAGTCATAATCTCTTTGCTGGTGGAAGGTCTTGCCTTGATGCTGATGGCTGCCATATGATCAGGGTGGTGGTTGCTGAAGGTTGGGGAGACTGGCAGTGCAAAAAACTAAGACAACAATGAAGTTTGCCACATCCACTGACTCTTCTTGTCACGAGTGATTTCTCTGTAGTGTGTGATGCTGTTCAATAGCATTTTACTCATAGTAGAACTTCTTTCAGAATTGGAATTAATCCTCTTAAACCCTACCACCTTTATCAACTAAGCTTCTATAATCTAAATCCTTTGTTGTCATTTCCACAGTCTTCACAGAATCTTCACCAGCAGTAGGTTCCATCTCAAGAATCCACTTTCTTTGCTCATCCATAAGAATCAAATCCTTACTCTTTCCAGTTTTATCGTGAGATTCCAGCAACTTAGTGCCATCTTCAGGCTTCACTTCTAATTCTAGTTCTCTTACAATTTCCACCACATCTGCAGTAACTCCCTCCATTGAACCCCTCAAAGCCATCCATTAGGGTCAATTTACAAACTTCATGTTGATATTTTGGCCTTTTCCCATGAATCATGAATGTTTTTAATGACATCTAGAATGGTGAATCATTTCCAGAAGGTTTTCAATTTACTTTGCTCAGATCCATCTAATAAGTTATTTGTGGCAGCTATAGCCTTACAAAATATATTTCTTAAATAAGAAGACTTGAAGGTTAAAATTATTCCTTCATCCATGGGCTGAAGAATGGATGTAGTGTTAGCAGGCATGAAAACAACATTAATCTTGTTGTCCTTCCCATCAGAGCTCTTGGGTAACCTGGTACATTGTCAATGAATAGTAATATTTTAAAAGTAATCGTTTTTTGTTTTTTGTTTTTTTTTTTTTTTTGCTCTAAGTTTTAACACTGGGATTAAAACATTCAGTAAACCATGTTGTAAACACATGTGCTGTCATTCAGGCTTTGTCGTTGTGGTTCATTTATAGAGCACAGGCAAGTGGATTTCCCATAATTCTTAAGGGCTCTAGGATTTCCAGAATGGTAAATAAGCATTAGTTGCAGCTTAAAGTTACCAGCTGAATTAGCCCCTAACAAGAGAGTTAGCCCATCCATGTTGTGGCTGACTTGATTTTCTATCTAGACCACTAAGACTTTCTCCATATCAGCCATAAGGCTGTTTTGCTTTTTTATCATTTGTGTGTTCAATGGAGTAGCAGTTTTCATTTCCTTCAAGGATTTTTTCTCTGCATCTACAACTTGGCTAATTGTTTGGCACAGGAGATCTAGCTCTTGTCCTATCTTGGCTTTCAACATGCTTTCCTCACTAAGCTTAATCATGTCTAGCATTTGATTTTAAAGTGAGAGGCATGCAACATTTTTTTCACTTGGACACTGAGAAGCTGTTGTAGGGTACTTAATTGGCCTAATTTCAATATTTGTGTCTCAGGGAATAGAGAGACCTGAGGAGAGAAAGAGAGACTAGGGAATGGTCTGTCAGCAGACCATCTGAGCAGTCAGAACACAGTATTTATCAAGTAAGTTCTCTGTTTTGCATGGGTGTGCATGGTTCATGGTCCCAGAGTGGTTACAATAGTAACATTAAAGAGCACCGATCACAGTTCACCATACAAATGTAATAAAAATGAAAAAGTTTAAATATTGAAAAAATTACCAAAATGTGACAAAGAGACAATGAAGTGAACAAATGCCATTGGCAAAATGGGACCAATAGTAGCTTAATGCAGGGTTACCACTAATCTTCAGTTTATTAAAAAAACTCAGTATCTGCAAAGCATAATAAAGTGAAGCATAATAAAATGAGATATTCCCATATCTTTTCATGTGAATTCTCTGGATTTTTTGGCCATTTATTATTTTTTTATTTAAGCATAATTAATATGCACTTTTATTTTAGTTTCGGGTGTACAATATAATGATTCAACAATTCTATATATTTATCACTGCTCATCAAGATAAGTTTACTCTTAATCTCTTTTATCTACTTTTCACCCATCCCTCCACCCACTTCCTCCTTGGCAACCACCAGTTATTTCTATTTAAGAGTCTGTTTTTTTGTTTGTCTTTTTTCTTTGTTCATTTGTGTTGTTTCTTAAATTCCACATATGAATGAAATCATATGGTGTTTGTCTTTCTCTGACTGACTTATTTTATGTAGCATTATATTCTCCAGGTCCATCCATGTTGTTGCAAATGGCAAGATTTCATTCTTCTTTTTATGACTAATATTCCATTATATGTATTTGTATGTATGCATGTATGTGTGTGTGTATATATATATATATATACACACGTGTATATACACACACACACACACACATATATATATATATATATACATATATGTATATATAAGTGGGCCCCAACTTCTCTATCCATTCATCTATTGATGGACACTTGGATTGCTTTTATATCTTGACTATTATAAATAATGTTGTAATAAACATAGGAGTGCATATATCTTTTTGAATTAGTGTTTTCATTTTGCTTCGGTAAATATCCAGTAGTGTGATTACTGGATTGTAAAACAGTTCTATTTTTAGCTTTTTCAGGAACCTCCATACTATTTTCCACAGTGACTGCATGATCTTGCATTCCCAATAGTGCAAGAGTTTTCCCGCATGCTCACCAACTCTTGTTATTTCTTGTGTTTTTCAATTTAGCCATTCTGACAGGTGTGAGATGATATCTCATTGCAGTTTTTATTTGCATTTCCCTAATGATGAGTGATTGAACATCTTTTCATGTGTGTGTTAGCCATCTCTGAGTCTTCTTTGGAAAAGTATCTATTCTTGTCCTCTGTCCATTTTTAAATTGGTGTCAAGTTATAGAAGTTCTTTATATATTTTGGCTATCAATCCCTTATCAGATATATCATTTGCAGATATCTTCTCCCATTCAGTAGGTTGCCTTTTTGTTTTATCAATGGTTTCCTTTGCTGTGCAAAAGCTATTTAAAAAAAAAGTTTTTATTTTGGGGTAGCCTCAGCTGTTTAATTTTGCTTTTGTTTCTCTTGCCAGAGGAAACATAGCAATTGTCAAAGAAGTTACTGTCTATGTTTTCTTCTAGAAATTTTATTGTTTTCTGGGTCTCATATTTAGATCTTTAATCCATTTTGAGTTTATTTTTGAGTATGGTGTAAGAAAGTGGTCTAATTTCACTTTTTTGCATGTAGCTATCCAGTTTTCCATTTGAAGAGGCTGTCTTTTATCCATGTGTATTCTTGCTTCCTTTGTCATAGATTAATTGACCATAAAAATGTGGGTTTATTTCTGGACTCTCTTCTGTTCTTTTGATCTATGTGTCTATTTTGTGCCTGTACCATACTGTTTTGATCACTATTGCTTTGTAATATATCTTGAAATCTGGGATTGTAATCCTCCTAGTTTTGGCCATTTCTGTAGGGTTTTAAATTTGCTTCTCTTTAATTTAAATAAGTATGGTCAATATTCAGGGCTGTTTGTCTAAGAGCTTATAATTTACCTATTGAATTTGCTTATGGTACATTTTGTCATTTAAAAAAATATATGTGAATACATTTGTATTTTAAACATATTGGTGAATACATCTGGATTTTCTTTTATTGCTCCTGGATTTACATCATTGTTAGACTATTTAGCCTTCATATTATAAGGAACTAACCCATAGTTGTTGGGTTTTTTTGGTTTTTGTTTTGTTTTGGGGTTTTTTTTGCATTTATTTAATTTCTTTTTACTAAAATTTTTTTTTTTAGATTTTAATGTCTTACCTAATTAAGGCACTTTTGCTCTGTGATGTTACATAAAGATCCAATTTTATCCAAAAGTCTACACGTTTATTTATACATTTTTATTTAAAATTTATTTTCTCCCAGAATTATATTGATGAGTCTAATTCTTGAGTGTCTACTCTGTGTGTATTTATGGGCCAGTACAATATGTTTCAATTATAAAACCTTTATGACATGTTTCAGTATTTGATAAGGGCAAGATCCCCTCTTTTTTTTTTTTGGCAGAGTTTACTTGCTATTCTTCTTTATTGATTTTCTCATTTGTGTTTTAGAATGAAAAACCACCACTTTCATTTGTCCAGTTTTGAAAGAAAAATATAAGAGTTCTCAGCATTCTTGGGGGATACTTAACAATGTAAATATTAACTTGGAGAGAAATTATTGCTTTATTCTTACATCACAACTTTCATAAGTTATTTGAAGTTTTCTTCATATCGAGTGCATTCTTTTCCTGATAGATTTATTCCAAATCATTTGATTTTGTTGTTTTTTTATTTAAGATATTCCCTTGCATTATATCTTGAAATATATATGAAAGGCATTAATTTCAAATGTCAATTTTTCTGTTTTTCTGTCCTACTAAATTTGTTATTTTTACAGTGTTAGATTTAGCATTGTTTCAGCCCTTGGATTTTCATCATCTGCAAATAGATATTGATCTGCCTCTTTCTTTTGAATGCTTATGTTTCTAATTGTTTTCTCTTATCTGATTGTTTTTGTTATTAATTCCATTGGTATTGAGCACCATTTTCTTGTATCTTAACTTTAGTGAGAAAGCTTAATAATTCCCTTATTAAAATGTTGCCTCAAATGAAGGGGTCAAGAAGAGAATTGAAATTAATCATTTGACCCTACTGGCTGAGAAGTGAGTTTATTCAAACTTCTTATAACATTAATTCATAAACTCAGGAAATATATAGGTTTATACCAGATCCAACATAAATGAGAATTCTTTTAAGGTTATTATTTTTTGAGGTGAGAACTCTATACCAGGTGGTTGGAATTTTCTTTCTATAAATATAAATTAATGATAAGTAGCAGCATAAGAGATTGAGATTATATAAAAACTGAAGGGCACCAAAGCCCCTGGCCTCCCTGAACTGATATGGTTCATACTTCTTTCACCCATCCATATCTCCCTAGTCCCATTTCTCAGAAACATGTGTATCCCAGGAGTGATTGTCAATATCAGATATTGTGCCTAGGATTTACAAGAGTCTTGATGTGTGTGCTCTGTTTTCTATTTCTATTCTATGCTTTTTGTCCTCCAGCTTTATTGAGACAAATAAAATTGAAAGATATTTAAAATATATAACAAGGGAGCGCCTGGTTGGCTCCATGGGTTAAAGCCTCTGCCTTCGGCTCAGGTCATGATCTCAGCGTCCTGGGATCGAGCCCTGCATCAGGCTCTCTGCTCAGCAGGCAGCCTGCTTCCCCCTCTCTCTCTGCCTGCCTCTCTGCCTACTTGTGATCTCTCTCTCTCTGTCAAATAAATAAATAAAAAAAAAGTCTTTAAAAAAAATATATATAACAGGATGATTTGGTATACATATACATTGTAAATTCCTCCCATGGAGTTAATTAACACATCTATCACTTACGTATTTATGTTTTTAGGTTTTTGTTGTTGCTGTTTGTTTTATTTGGTGAGAACATTTACATTCTAATCTCAGCAATTTATAATTATACAATACAGTTTTATCAGCTATGGTCACAGTGTTATACATTAGATCCTCAGATATTATTCATCTCATAACTGACACTTTTATCAATCTGTATCCTTTCTTAACTTAAAGTTGGTCTTGGTTAAAGTCTATTATGACTCATGAGCTTGGCTGTCATTCTGAGCCTGCAGTGCAGAAAGAGAATTATAGTGACTTTTGGGTGATAGGTAATTTTATCATGTTAAGTATGTATTTATCAAGTGCTATTGATAATGGCCTTATATTAAGAATGAATGTTGAGTGCTACACCACGTTAATAAAAGAAAGGTTAAGAACCATATAATCCTCTCAGTAGAAACAGGAAAGCATTTGGTAAAGTACAGCACCGTTCTTGATAAACACCTCAACAAAGTGGGGATAGAGGGAACATGGTCATCATAAAGGCCATATATGAAAGACTCCAGCTAATATAATCCTCAATGGGGAAAGCTGAGAACTTTTCCTTTAAGATCAAGAACAAGACAGGAATGTCCACTCTCACCACTGTTATATAATATGGTATTGGAAGTCCTAGCCTCAGCAATCAGACAACAAAAAGAAGGAAAAGGCATCCAAATTGGCAAGGAAGAAGTCAAACTTTCACTCTTTGCAGATGACATGATACTCTAGGTAGAAAACCTAAAAGACTCCACCAAAAAAATCACTAGAACTGATACACAAATTCAGCAAAGTTGCAGGATACAAAATCAACATACAGAAATCTGTTACATTTCTGTACACCAATAATGAAGCAGCAGAAAGAGAAATCAAGGAATTGATTTCATTTACAATTACATCAAAAACCATGAGATACTTAGGAATACATCTAACCAAAGAGGTAAAAGATCTGTACTCTGAAAACTATAGAACACTTATGAAAGAAATTGAAGATGACACAAAGAAATGAAAATATATCCCATGCTCATGGATTAGAAGAAAAAATATGTTAAAATGTCTATCCTAGCCAAAACAATCTACACATTTAATGCAATCCCTATCAAAATACCACCAGCATTTTTTCACAGAATTAGAACAAACAATTCTAAAATTTGTAGGGAACCACAAAAGATCCTGAATAGCCAAAGCAATCTTGAGAAAGAAAAGCAACCTGGAGACATCACAATTCTGGACTTCAAACTATATTACAAAGCTGGAATCATCAAGACAGTATGATACTGGCACAAAAACAGACATGTAGATCAGTGGAACAGAGTAGAAAACCCAGAAATGGACCAGAATTATATGGTCAACTAATCTTCAACAAAGCAGGGAAAGTGTATCTAATGGAAGAAAGTCTCTTCAACATATGATCTCGGAAAAGTGGGCAGTTACATGCAAAAGAATGAAACTGGACCACTTTCTTACACCATACACAAAAATAAATTCAAAATGGATGAAAGATCTATATCTGAGACAGGAAACAATCAAAATCCTAGAGAAGAATACAGGCAGCAACCTCTTTGACATTGGCCATAGCAACTTCTTACTAGACCTATCTCCAGAGGCAAAAGAAGCAAAAGCAAAAATGAACTATTGGGACTTCATCAAGAAAAATCTTCTGCACAGTGAAGAAAACAATCAGCAAAACTGAAAGGCAGCCTACCGAATGAGAGAAGATATTTGCAAATGACATAGCTGATAAAGGGTTAGTATCAAAAATCTGTAAAGAACTTATCAACACAGTACCGCAAAAAACAAATAATCCAGTTAAGAAATGGGCAGAAGACATGAACAGACATTTCTCCAAAGAAGATGTACAAATGGTCAACAGACATATGAAAAGATGTTCAACGTCACTTATCATCAGGGAAATACAAATCAAAATCGCGATGAGATACCAGTTCATGCCTGTCAAAATGGCTAAAATTAACAAAACAGGAAACAACAGATGTTGGCAAGGATGCCAAAAAAGGGGAACCCTCTCACACTGTAGGTGGGAATGCAAATGGCTGCAGCTGCTCTAGAAAACAGAAACTTCCAAGATTCAAAATGTTTAAAATAGCACTACCCTATGACCCAGCAATAGCACTACTATGTATTTGCTTCAAGGATACAAAAATATTGATTTGAAGCGGCACATGCACCCCAATGTTTACAGCAGTATTACCAACAATGGAGAAATTATGAAAAGAGCCCAAATGTCATCGACTGATGAATGGATAAAGAAGAGGTGGTACACACACACACACACACACACACACACACACACACACACACAATGAAATACTACTCAGCCATCAAACTGGATGAAATCTTGTCATTTGTAATGACGTTGATGGAGCTAGGGTGTATTATGCTAAGCAAAATAAGTCGGTCAGGGAGTGACAGATAGCATGATTTCACTCTTACGTAGAATTTACAAAAGAAACAGATGAGCATAGGGGAGACACCCAAGTATAGAGAACAAACTGGGGGTTGCTGGAGGGGAGGTGGGCAGGGGATGGGGTAACTGGGGTGATAGGCCTTAAGGGGGCACTTGTTATGATGAGCACTTGGTGTTATATGTAAGTGGTGTATCACTAAATTCTTCTCATGAAACCAATATTACAGTACATTTTAACTAGCTAAAATTTAAATTAAAAGAAGGAATGGGGTACCTGGCTGACACAGTCTTTTGAGCATCTGACTTGGTTACAGCTCAGGTCATGACCTCAGGGACATGAGATCAAGTCCCATGTCAAGCTCTGCACTCAGCATGGAGTCTGCTTGAGACTTTCTCTCCCTCTCCCTTTGCCTCCAACTCTCTCTCTCTCCCTATCAAATTACAGATAAATAAACCTTTAAAAAAAAAGAATGTTGAATGACAAAAATATTTTCAGCACTTAAGGTGATCATAATACTTTCTCCATATATCTATTTATATGATAAATTGTCTTAATGAATTTCTTAATATTGAACCATCCTTGCATTTCTGGAATAAATCTCTGTAATAATACATTTCGCTTTTTAATGTGCAATTAGATTCTGTTTGCTAATATTTTACTTGTGATTTTTTATGAATAGACCTACTATAGATTGATTTGTAGTTCTCTTATGTAGTACAATTTTATCAAGCATTGGTATTATGTTCACTTCATAAAATAATTGGAAATGTTCTTTTGTGTATTCTCAGGAATAATTTAATAACGTTAATTATTTGGTCTTTGAAGATTTGATTGATTTCATCTATGAAAATCTCTGGGCCTGGTTCTTGTGTGTGGTATTTGTTTTATAATTTTATTCCTTCTTTGGAAATGGAAGCTTTTTTCTCTGCTGCTGTCAATTTCTGTAAAATATATTTTCTTATGAAATTATACATTTCAGCTAGATTGTCCAATCTATTTGCATATACCTGTGCAAAATGTCTTAGGATTTTTGAACATCATCAGTTTCAAAGGTTATTGTTCTTACTTATCATTTGGTGTTCCTATGATTTCTATCTCCTAATCCTTAGTTTAGCTCATGGTTTTGATGTTTTTATTCATTTTTTCTCAAAGGATAATTTATTATTACTTCTTTACAAAATATTTAACCTTAGTGTTTGCATTGTTTTTATTTTTTTTCTTCCTTTTGGTTTACTTTTTTCCAAGTTGTTGAATTTCATATTTGACTCATTTAAACTTTTTTTATTTGTATTGACCTATGTAATAAAGATATGAATTTCCTTTGATCAATGTTTTTATTATAAACCATAAATTTGACATCCTAAGATGTCATTATTATTTTTAAAAATATTTTAATTTTGGCACATATTATCCCTTCAAGTCTGGAATTTAGTAAATAAGTTTTTAAAAGTTTTGAGTGTCAGATTTTAACAATTCATGTTACTATTTTTTAGTTTTATTGCATTGTGACTAAGGAATATTGTTTATATTATTTCTGCTATGAGACTTGCTAAGCTTTTTTAAGGACCTCCTGCTTGGCCAATTTATATTAATATGAAGAAGTGTGCCTTCTATTTTTGGTGCGTATAAAGCTTTTATTAATTTGCTTTTTAAGGTTATATATATCTTTATGTATTTATTTTCCCACTTGTGTTTTTGTCTGAGGGTCTTTTGTTATTAGTGTTTTTCTACCAATTTCTTCCTCACTCTACTTGAGTTTGTTTATTTTGAAGGTGGTTGTGGTGTGAGTTCATTCAGGAATTTATAACTCATATCTACATTGTTATTTTTGATGATTAGCACTATAAAGTATCTATTCTGTGTGCTTTTTGTTTTGTTGTCTGTTTTAGCATTTTTGGATCTGAATTTTACTTCCTTATGTTAGAATTGAAAATTACTGCATTTGACTGGCATTTCATTTTATTTGCATTAGGTAGAATACCTTTGCATATCTTTTTATAGTTTCCTTTTGGAATACATTTTGTTTATCTGTGGATCTTATATTCAGAATAGAATTGAATTTTGCTTTAAAAAATTAAAGGTGAATTAAGAATGTTTACATTTACTGATGTCACTAATATGTTTGTTTTCAGCTCTGTCTTACAAAATCAAATAATTGTACATGTATTACATTTTATATTACTGGTTCATTCATTATACTATTTTGTGGGTTCTTTTATTTAGCAAGATTTGCATCTTTGTTCTAACAATTATATTTGTCTTAATACTTGTTACAATTCTCTAACTACTTCCCTTATCTTTCTGTTAATTGCTTTGTTAGCTTTAGTGTTAAGTAATATCCATTTTTTTACATACTTTCTATGTGCCAATCATTCAGGTCTTTGTCTTCTCTCCTGCTTTTCTTCTCATTTCATAGTTGAATTATTTCTGTTATCTAAGTTCATAACCTTTACTTACTATTTTTCCACAAATATCCCAACCTACTTTTCCTTTTTGGTTCACAAATAAATACATGCAAGTGTTCATCACTACTTGATTTGTCATAATTTCCCTAATCATCTCTTGATTAGCTAGAGCTCTGTCCAAGGGAGGGTTCACAAGCATAGCTTCCCCTGAGTACTTGAAAGTTTAATATTGTTTTCCTAAGCCTTGATGCTTAAACATAATGTAGCTGTATATAAAATCATCTCACACCTTTCATTACTTCATTGATGATGTTTCTTCAGTGTTTCCTTATTTTGAATATTTATGTCAAGAAGTCTATGGTCAACCAAATTTTCCTTTGTTTCTCTGTGAAACATTTCTTCTTTGCTGTATGTCCAGAGGACTTTTTTCTATATCTCGAAATTTAATAATTCTATTAGAATACATTTGTCTTGTATTTGACTCTTTTTTTCAAGTACAGATTGACACTTCTAATACATAAAGGTAACATTTCTTTTTGAAATATTTTCTTGAATTATATTTTAAAATATTACTTCTCTCTCATTATTTGATTTTTCTTCTTTAGTGAACTTAATTAATATGCTATGGATTGTTTGCTTCTATTTATCTCTTTGCTTAAATCATCTTTTTCTGTACTTACAACTATGCACTCTAATTGATGTATCTGTGTTCTGTCACCACTGAGACTCTTCTCACTCCAGTTCTATACTCCTAGTCCACCTCCGCTTAGGAATGGATATGAACTGTCAATATCGATTCCAAAATAGTCACTTGTTATTGAAAGTTTTATAACTGTCTCTTATTTATGCTCTAAGATATGGGTGATTTTGTTTTATAAACTTATTGATCTCTATCAATAAGTTTATAAGGAGACATAAAAAGTTTCAGATTGAGGCAACTAAAATTTTATTATGGAAATCAGAAATTCATAGTTCAATTATTTAGACAGTTTCAATATTTATATGCTCCAATATTGAATTTTCTACTTTAAAGTTTGGTATATTTGATAGTCTTTTTGCAGAAAAATACTTTCTAATAATTTTAATTTCGAAAAGTTACATTTATATTTGACAAAGGTATGGGATATTCTGGGAAACGTATTGAGAACTATTTGGTAAATTACTACTGCAAGTATTTTAAAATACTTCAGTGAATGTCACGCTAGCCTTTAAAGAATTTCTTAAGGGTCTTAGTTACTGATATCATGATTGCTCATGAATACATATTATTAGTAGGTTAGGTCAATATTAAAGTATTAAATAGTTTCCACTTATACTTATCATAACCCATTAAATTGCAGACATTATCCTGAAACTATGTCCTTGACCCCGCAGTTTCAGTATCACTTAGGAACTTGTTAAAGAATGCACAATTTATAGCCCAATTCAGAACTACTGCATCAGAATCTGCATTTTAAAAAGGTCCCTAGACGATATGTATGCCCATTAAAATGGGATAAGCATTGATCTAAAATAATGAGAAAGGATTTTTTTAGTATTATAAAATGTTCATTTAAAGTACAAATTATTCTATTATTTAAAGGTGACATTGATTTGACATATTGATATGGCTTTTAATTTTGGATTAAAGATGGACTAACAATGGAATTCATAGTCAAATTAAGTCATCTTTTTAATTCTGGTCTTTTCTACATGGCAGAGGTTAGTATCAATGTCAAGAGATTCAGCCATTATTGCTTTGATTTTTCCTAGTGTTTATAAGAGATACACACACACACACACACACACACACACTGGTGCACACACATTGGTTTCTTGCATATATTTTTTCTAAAGCAGTCCTATCCAATAGAATTTTTTAAAATGCTTTCTACCTACAGTAGCCAATAGGTACATGTGCCTATTGAGTATTTGGAATTATTGAGAACTTGATAATTTTTAACTTAATTTTAATTGCTTAAATTTAAATTTATACATGGCTTTTGAGAAATTTGATGTGGCTACTATAACTGAAAAACTTTTTAAAAAATTTTGATTATTTAAAATTAAATTTACATGTCACTAGTGGCTCCTGTGTGAGGAGACTCTAAAACAGAAACTGGCAAACTATGGCCTACTTTTGCATGGTTCATAAACTAAAATTTTTTTTATGTTTTAAAGGGTTTTATACACACACACACACACGCACGCAAGAATATGCAGTACAACCTAGACTATATTCAGCTTGCAAAGCCTAAAATATTTAGTATCTGGCCATTCACAGAAAATGTTTACAGACTCCTGTTCTAAAGTGTTACTTTTACTTAGTGCAGCATTCAGAACTAGGAAATCAATTTAAAAGCAGATATTTTGTTTAGCATTGTCATCAAGAGATTTATAAAAAGAATTGCTTGATAGCTTTGAGTTTTGCTGTTATGAAGCATTAATTTAACTTATGCATTGAATAGTCATAATGTTTTCATGTTTATGGTGGACAAATATTCAATAACATCCAAATTTTAATGGAAGCCAAGAAAGTTGTAGAGATCTTCAATCTCATAAGACAGTATCACTGCTGGTCAAAAATCTTGCTGTATCATTAAGTATTCATGCTTACAAACTAGACAGAAAAATAATAAATTTAAAATTCCTTAGAATTTTCTTTTGGGCATCATTTCCTCAAATCAAAATTTTACTGAAATCTATTATTTTTTTGTATATTTTGTGGCAGCTATGACATCACTTAGTAATCAGTTTTTCCCTCTAGATTCTGAACTTTAGAGATCTGCAAAACTTATGTTTTGTTGTAACTCCGGGAAAAAAATTCTCAAAAATGTTTGCATAAAAATATTGAAAATTTCAAATTAACAGATTCTCAGAAATTATAATTTGTTATACAAAGCTTATTACATCATAAGCTGTATATAAAAATAATTTGAGTATAAATGTTACTTTAAAGCATTTCCTTTAAAGAGTGATTCATTACTTCTGCAATAAATCTAATTATTCAACTTTATATATCATTTCTTAAATATGTGTCATGTTACTTGATGCCAATGTTTGTAGTCTGAATAAGTATCCTTTCACAATATTATCAAGTTTTACTATGATCTTTGCCAAATGCAGATAATTTCAATTATCACTCTCAAACTTTTTTAGATGATCTTATGAACACATTTGCTTTGCCAAAACCAAAATTATGTATATTATATGTTCAAAAACATGCCATCTCTTATTTTCATTTAGTGTCTGTTCTTCAGCAAAAATAGTTATTGATTTTTTTCAAGTTAGATTTACATTTTAAATACCCGACACTGTGATTGCTGTTCAGTCTACTTTATTCATGTTTACTCACTCCCTGTAATTGATTATTGCTCATCCTCAAGTACTGATTGATATTTTTTATACCAGCAGAAATTCAGACTAACTACAGGATCCTTTGCATAAAGTAAACAGCGTATAGTGATTTTTCTCACTTGAAAAGATTGGAATATGGCCAACATCCCAAAACTTCCTACCTGTGCTGACTTTTGTAAAGTCAAACTTTCTTTTATAAGATAATGATTTTTAGCAAGAATACCTCATTGATGAATACTAAAAAATATGTCCACATTTTGGGATTTTAGGGGAATACATTTGGTTTGATGAATTTTTCAGGATTTTTGTTTTTCTGCTAATTTTTCTTGAAAGTCACTAGTCATTGTAGACATAGAAGTGCGAGATAACTTCACATCCTGTTGCATTAGTGATAATTCATACTACATTCTGCTAAAACTAATAGTTCTGAGGGTTTTTTTTCTCTACCATTTTTTTTTTTTTTCATTCAGGTCTCACTCTCCAAATTTTTTTCAGTGTTCCAAATAGTTTTTCTTTTTTTTTTTTTCCTTTGGTGGTCAGCAAAGCAAAGTCTTTTTTATTTTATTTTTTAAAGATTTTATTTATTTATTTGACAGAGAGAGAGAGACAGTGAGAGAGGGAACATGAGTAGGGGGAGTGGGAGAGGGAGAAGCAGGTTTCTTGCTGATCAGGGAGCCGGATGCAGGGCTCCATGTGGGGCTCAATGTGGGGCTCAATCCCAGGACCCTGGGATGATGACCTGAGCTGAATACATACGCTTAATGATTGAGCCACCCAGGCGCCCCATCAAAGCAAAGTATATTGGGCTCCTAGGTGGCTCAGTCATTAAGGGTCCTGGGATTGAGTCCCGTTTTGGGCTCCCTGCTCAGCAGGAAGCCTGCTTCTCCCTCTCCTACTCCCCCTGCCCGTGTTCCCTCTCTCGCTGTGTCTCTCTCTGTCAAATAGATAAATAAAATCTTAAAAAAAACCCCAGCAAAGTATATTGAGAGTCCAAAGCTCCTAAAGAGGGAGGGGACCCCAGAGGGTTGCCCTTCTTTTGTGTGTGTATGCGTGCAAGGTTTCCATTTTTTTGTTTTCTGGTCTCAATAATTTTTATTTTAATAAAATATACTTATAACAATTGTGTTCTAATAACTTTATTGTAAGTTTTATTGTGTTTCCACTACTTAGGGAAAATAAAGCATAATATAACATCGTACAATATATAGCTTGCTTTGGAAAATAACAGCAAATTTTAATACAACATTTAATTTTTCTAATGACCAAATATCCACACTAAATATTTTGATTCTTTCATAATGAGTGGATCATTATATAGTAATCTTTCATTTAAGCCTATGTCAGTATTTATTTTTGGATTACTACTGATTAATTGATAACAGTTACATAATGATTTGTATCATAATGAAAGCATTTTCTAGGCACTCTGCAATGCGGTACGTTACAGCAATGTTGCAGTAAACAAAATATAGTTCATGTGAACTTCTATAAAAATATATTAAATATAGCCACTGCATTAATGCAATGAGAGATTTTTTAAATTTTATGAATACATATATATTACATACATATTAAAGTAGAGAGGCTGGATAAGTAGATATAAAGATTGATGGATATATCAGTTTGAAGCCCAGCTACTTGTTTAGAAGCACAGATTATCATAGACAATATTATATAACACTACTTTTTGATTATTATATTTTAGTTCATCTAACGTGTTCCTTTGTAAACTCAGGTGGAATGATGTATATTGACCCTATTCTATTATAATAGGACAATTTTTCCCATTTACTGGAAGTTTGGCATAATAAATATGCAAATAAACTATTTTGGAGTAAACATTTATAATAAAAATATAAAAATACAAATGTTTGAAGAGAGTGGGACACCCTTAGTTATGCTATGCTCAATCTGAATAACCAAACGTATCCAGCAATTTTAGTGAAACAATTTCACCTTTAACTCACATTCCCCCTCTTTCTAAAAGAATCTGCAATAGTCATCATGGCAGAGTGGTTTGAAAGATAAATTGCATATCTAATCATTATGTACCATCTGTTGATTAAATCATGACATTCTCCCACTTCTGCTTGAATAATTTATTTGTGGGATAAATTTGTCCACACAGTTCTTTTTTCACTTAATTCTCTCTCAGGATTCTCCCCAGTTAACTTACAATTTTGACACCCACCTCACCACATGCCCAAAAATATAAGAACACTATTGGTCACCATAGTTTAGTGTCAGACTCCCTCCTTTCCCCAAATACATGTCTCTTTATGTAAGCTTAGTTCTTTCCTTTCTCCCTCTTTCCTTACTTCCACTCTCCTACCTTACTTCCTCTTCCCCTGCTCCTTCCCTCCCTTCTTTCTTTGTTGACTCTCATGCCTTATCACACAAAAGGAAGTAAATGTTGGGTAAGTACATATGAAGAAGAAAAACATCTGGTTTATTAAACTTTTGAAAGACCAGCTTGGAGAGCCTAAAATGATGAAGCAACAGTGCCTAATAGTGATCTTATGCTATTAATGTCAATATAACTTTTGCACCATTTGTTAGGTTTTCTATTTGTTTTCATTATGCTAGTAGATCTATTGATATTTCATAATGCTTTGTATTTGGAACTCAGATTTTAATAACTACATTCCATTTACATTATATAGTCTGTAAAAATGACGTCCTAAAACATGCAAAAATTTCAAGTTATCCAGTTTAATTTAAGCAAAACAAGGTAGCCATAGTTAAAGCTGGATAACAGTAGTTGGACTATTCTGAGCCAAAGAAGGATACCGTTCTTTAATTTGTAAAAGAAGTCTTCTGCAGTTGTTGATGGGTACTTGATTGGTCAACCACTATGAATTTTGGGTATTTGAAAATGGACAATTTATTTAAAAAATATTTAGTGAAAGTAGAAATAAATTTGAAGACTTACTTGGTTTTAAAACTGCATTGTTGGGGTGCCTGGGTGGCTCAGTCTATTAAGCGTCTGCCTTTGGCTCAGTCATGATCCCGGGGTCCTGGGATCAAGTCCTGCATCAAGCTCCCCGCTCAGCAGGGAGTCTATTTCTCTGTCTCCCTCTGCCCCTCCCCCACTCGTTCTCTCAGTCTCTCAAATAAATAAAATTTTTAAAAACTGCATTGGTAATAACTTACAAATTAATAGCAATTCTCATAGTTCTATACACTGTATTATTCTCTTGCAGAAACATTTTTTGTTATTGTTATTTCTCAGATTTATCTGATTTTCAATTTGTTGTGTTTGTTTGAAGTTCATTTTTCTGCATATATAGTTATAGTGTGTTCCTAGTTGCAGCAGTTGACTTTCATAAATCAGTTTATTAATTCTATAGACAAGCTTATTTCAAATAACTATCACAACCTCCACTTTAGCTCCCTGTACATTGATTCTATAAGTAGATACAATTTTGAAAGGAAAATGTCATATTTGACCTACTACTACAATGTTACATTATATATTCTTTGAAAAATGATCAATAATATCCTCTAATAGTTTGTTAAAATACCACCTTGTTATTTTTCTTCATATAAAAAAGATTAAGGAGAGTTGTAAGAGATTGATACCAGCTCACTGTATGGACAATTAGCATTCTTATTCCTTTCAGCCAGACATAGACAATTTAATATTGTAGTCATGTTTGCCTTCTATTGGAGTGAATCCTAAAACAAATAAAAGATGGAATAGTTGGTGCTTTTTTTTTTTAAAGATTTTTATTTATTAGTGTGTCGAAAGAGAGAGAGAGAGAGAGAGAGAGAGAGAGAGCCAGCATGAGCGAGGGCAGGGAGAGGTTCAAAGGGAGGGGGAGAGGCAGACTCCCTGCTGAGCAGGGAGCCTGACATGGGGCCAGATCCCAGGACCCTGAGATCATGACCTGAGCCTAAGGCAGATGCTTAATCTACTGAGCGCCCAGGTATCCTGGTGATATTTTATACATAGGGATATGAAAGAGAGTGAACCACCTGGCTCGTATTCATGATATACTGCTTAGAATGTGTAAGGATCCAAAACCAAACCTGTTGCTTAGCTTTGCGCTGTTCTTTTATATATCTTTCAAGTGCTTCAACTTTTTATTCATCCTCATTATGTTTAAAACATTCTGTCAGTTTCAGTCTATTTTCATGAAACAACTGTATAAACTGGGACCAGGTATGCTAGTTTGGTTTTTAGTTTGTCCTCTGACTTTGGAGTCATCGCTGTGTCTTAGCTGCTCAATGGCATATAAATGGCATAAATAACTTTTTTTTTGTCTTATACCAGAAAAAATCATTTTGAACTTTTTTATTAGAATATAAACCTTCAGGGACGCCTGGGTGGCTCAGTTGGTTAAGCAGCTGCCTTCAGCTCGGGTCATGATCCCAGGGTCCTGGGATCGAGTCCCACATTGGGCTCCTTGCTCAGCGGGGATCCTGCTTCTCCCTCTGCCTCTGCCTGCCTCTCTGCCTGCTTGTGCTCTCTCTCTGACAAATAAATAAAATCTTTAAAAAAAAAAAAAAAAAAAAAAAAAAAAAAAAGAATATAAACCTTCAGTTGACTCATTCTTAATATATTGAAGTAGCTTGATATTTTGGAACAACAGAAATTAAAATTGATAGAAATTCTTTTGCATGACCTGAATATTAGCACAGATGGCATTAGGAACCCTCCCTATTATATTATATTATATAGTTTAAAAATTATTTAGATAGGCCTACAGTTTGTACAATATATGTGTGGTCTATCCATTACAGAAACTTAGTTTGTTATAGTTACTTTTTTTAAGTCTAGCCTTTAAGTTTATTTAAATTTTCTTTTTCAGGAAATGTACCCAAGAAGAGTTCTGAGAGAATATACTCAATTGTCCTTCTGTGATTAAACGAGACGCTGCTGTATTTTGTAAGTTCATCTATTGTTATCCTAGATAGAGAAGACTTTCTTTGCAGAAAACCACATTTTTCATTTTGAATTTAGAAAATTTGGAGTCAAATTTTCTTTAATGGAAGAGTTTTAATTGATTTTGTTTTTTTCAAACTTTTTTTACTTAGATTTTATTCAATTTTAATGCATAGAATTTCGTTTTTAAAATGAGCTCTGTTTCCTTGTATCTATTAGCCAATATTTTAATGACTTGTGATAAGAACTTTATCAGTTGAAGAGCTAGATGAAAGGAGCAGTGCTGTCAGTAACACTGATTTGCCTGGGCAGGTATATTGATAATTATAATGTCCTCCATTTCAGCAAACAAATATATTTAATTTTATCTGTATAACTGCCTTAAGTGGCCTCACGAAGGTAACTGAATATTGACTACTTTTGGGAAAAATATTGATTTTATTTTGTTACTAATATAGCTTTTGCATTCAAGGATTATAATATTCATCATGATGAGATGTGCACTACATAACTTTGATGTACTAGAATCTATCTAATATTCATGCATTTCACATGATAGAAAGAAAACAAGCAAAGGCTTCTGTGTGAAGACTCATGAATGACATGAAATTGAGTGTCTCCTGAACCTTCAAATTTACAACCCTTCTGGTTATCTCAAAGTTAAAATATTTTGCTCTTTCAGTTTCTAAACAGAATAAAGCAAATAGTTTCCCCCCTTTTTTATAAGTTATCTTCAGATACTGAGATAAGGTAATCTCCTTGCATCTAATTAGTTTTCAATGAAAAACCCAGTAGATTGAAAGAATATAATATTAGTCATTTATTTTTACTTTTGAAACCTTTTCTTTTTCTTTCTTTTCTTTTGTTTTTCTTTTGGGCAGACTATTTCCACCAAACAAAAGAAAAAATTATTCTGTGTCTCTCTATAATAAATGCAAGAGAGTTCAAATAAATGAAAAGATATACCTAAATATTTGTAATCTGTGGCACAGTAGCCATTCTAAGTGGTTTTCATTGGGAGTATTTTGCTAACCAGTATTTTTGAACAACTTAATTAACGTTGAATATGATAACATGAAGTCCACACTTTAAGGCAGATTTTAGAAGCTCTATAGTAATTTGGAGGGCATAAATCACTTTAGTAAGATCTAGAAACTGATGGAGAACCACATACAATAAAGGAAAATTTGTAAAGACAAATATTAACATATGTTATGAAGAAAAAATACAGATATAGATTAGTACAAAAATCATCTTAAATTTAAATTATGGCATAGCAATTCCAACTTTTTTCGAACCCTACCCATTTTTATTATTTTTTTCAATTTTATTGAGAAAAAATTGACATAGGTCACTGTATAAGTTTAAGGTCTACAGCATGATAGTTTGATTAACATATGTTATGAAATGATTACCACAATAGGATAAGTTAACATCCATTATCTTGTACAGATAAAATAATAAGAAAAGAAAAAAATTCTTGTGATGAAAATTCTTAGGATTTACTCTCTTAACAACTTTCCTGTATATCATGCAGCAGTGTTAGCTATAGTCATCATGTTGTGCTTTACATCTCTACTTATTTATCTAATAATTGGAAGTTTGTACCTTTAGACCATTTTCTTTTAATTCCATCTTCCCTCACTCCCTGCCTCAGGTAACCACATTCTTTTTCCATGAACTTGGTGTTTTGTTTTTTAAGATTCCATATTTAAGTGAGATCGTACAGTATTTGTCTTTCTCTATCTGACATATGTCACTCAGTCTTATGCTTTCAAGTTCTATCCATGCTATCCGAAATTATAGAATTTCCTTGTTTTTCTTTTTATGGCTGAATAATATTCTGGTGTGTGTGTGTGTGTGTGTATGTGTGTGTGTGTATAATAGATGATGATGATAGATAGATAGATAGATAGATAATATATATTATGACTTCTTTATCCATTAATCCATTGATAGCCACTTAGGTTATTTCCATATCTTCTTGGTTATAGTAAACAGTGCTGCTATGAACATGGGAGTGCAGATAACTTTTCAAGTTAGAGTTTTTGTTTCCTTTGGCTATATTTCCAGAAGTAGCATTGCTGGATGAAATGGTAGTTCTATTGTTAATTTTTTGAGGAAACTTCATGCTGTTTTCCATGGTTGCTGTACCAAATACATACATTATAGTCCCACCAACAGAACACCGTGTTCCCTTTTCTACACATCTATGCTAGCATTTATTATCTTTTGTCTTCTTGATGATGGCCACTCTGACAGGCATGAGATGATATCTCATTGTGGTTTTAATTTGCATTTCTCTAATGACTAGTGATTTTGAGCATCTTTTCATGTATCTGTTGACCATTCATATATATCTTCTTTGGAAAAATGTTTATTCAAGTCCTTTGCCCATTTTTAAATTGGATTATTTATTTGTTTGTTTGTTTTGCTATTAAATTGTAGGAGTTCTTTATTTTTTAGATATTTACCCTTTATCAGTTATATGCTTTGCAAATTTTTTCTCCCATTCTGCAGGTTGTCTTTTTAGTTTGTGTATAGTTTTTTTGGCTGTGCAGAAACTTTTAAGTTTGATGTGGTCTCCCTTGTTTATTTTTTATTTTGTTGCTTGTGCTTTGGCTGAGATTTCCAGAAAATCATTATCAAGACCCAGGTCAAGGAGTTTTATTCCTGTTTTTTTCTAGAGTTTCATAATTTCAGGTCTTACAGTTAAGTCTTTAATCTGTTTCAAGGTAATTTTTGTGAGTGGTGTAAGGTTTGGGTCCAGTTTCATTCTTTTAAATGGGAATATCCAATTATTCCAGCACCATTTAGTGAAGAGATTGTCTTTTCTCCATCAAATGTTCCTGGCTCCCTTGTCAACATTAGTTGGCCATATATACTTTTGTTTATTTCTGGGCTCTGGATTCTGTTCCATTGGTCTATATGTGTTTGTTTGCTTGTTTTTTGCCAATACCATACTGTTCTAGTCACTATAGCTTTATAGTATAGCTCGAATTCAGGAAGTAGGATCCTATTTTGTTTTTATTTCTCAGACTGATTAGCTATTCATGGTCTTTTGTGGTTCCATATAAATTTTTAGAGTATTTTTAAAAATTTCTATAAAAATGCCATTATAATCTGGATAGTGATTACTTTGAATCTATAGATGGATATGGGTAGTATTGACTTATTTTTTTAAGATGTTATTTATTTATTTGTCAGATTAAGAGAGAGTACACAAGTAGGGGGAGCAGCAGGCAGAGGGAGAAGCAGCTTCCCACTGAGCAAGGAGCCCAGTGTGGGACTTGATTGCAAGACCCTGGAATCATGACCTGAGCCAAAGGTAGACACTTAACTGACTGAGCCACCCAGGCATCCCAGTATTGATATTTTAACAGTATTACTTCTTCCAGTCTATGAACATGGGATCCATTTTCATTCATTTGTGTCATCCTCGATTTCTTTCAACAATGTCTTGCAGTTTTCAGAATAGAGATCGTTCACCTCTGTGGTTAAATTTGTTAGGTATTTTATTGTTTTTGATGTTATTATAAATGGGATCAATTTCTTTGTCTTTTTCTTTTAGAAAATTTATTGTTAGTGTCTAGAAAAGCTAGTGACTTTTGCATGTTAATTTTATATCCTGCAACTTCACTGAATTTGTTATTTAATTCTAACAGTTTCAGGTCGTCTTTAGGATTTTCTATATATAAATTCATGTCATCTGAAAAAAGAGACAATTTTATTCTTCCTTTCCAATTCTGATGGCTTTTATTTATTTTTTTGCCTGAATGCTCTAGCTAGGACTTACAGTACTATGTTGAATAGAAGTTGGTGATAGTGGGCATCCTTGTCTTGTTCCTAATGTTAAAGAAAAAAATTTCAGCCTTTCACTATTGAATATGATGTTAGCTCTAGGTTTGTTATACATGGCTTTTATTATGGTGAGATATGTTCCTTGTATGTCTAATTTCTTAAGTGTTTTTGTAATGAATGGATGTCAGATTTTGTCAAATGTTTTCTCTGTATCTGTTGAGATGATTATATAATTCTTCTCTTTCATTTTATTAATGCAGTGTATAACATTGATTAATTTGCATATATTTAACCATCCTTGCAAATTGGGGTAAATCCCACTTGTTAATGGTGAATTATCCTTTTAATGTGTTGCTGAATTTAGTTTGCTAGTATTTTATTGAGAATACTGTATTTTTTTGCATCTGTATTCATCAGGGTTATGCCTATGGCTTTTTTTCCTAGACTGTCAGAATCAGACTTTGGCTTTGGAATCAGACAGTGGTGGCCTTATAAAATGAGTTTGGGAGTTTCTTATAAAACAGTGGTGGCCTTATAAAATGAGTTTCTTTTTTTGGGAGGTTTGAACATAATTAGTGTTAATACTTCTTTAAATGTTTGGTAAAATTCAGCAATGAAGCCATCTGTTCTCAGGCTTTTCTTCATTGGTAGATTTTGGATTACTGTTTCAATTTCTTCTCTCTCTCTCTATTTTTTTTTTTTTTTTTTTATAGAGATGGGGAGAAGCAGGGGGAAAGGGAGAGAAATAATCTTAAGCAGCCTGTGTACCCATTGCAGTTTGATCTCACAATCCTGAGATCATGACCTAAGCTGAAATCAAGAGTCAGGCACTTAACCCACTGATCCACCCACGTGCCCCTCAATTTATTTAACAGTAATTAATCTGTTCATATTTTCTGTTTCTTTCTGATTCAGTCTTGGTATGTTGTATGTTTCTATAAATTTTTCCATTTCTTCCAGGTTGTCCAGTTTATAGGCATATAATTGTTCATGGTAGGCCTTTATAGATCCTTTGTATTTCTGTGGGTTCAGTTATTTGTATTATTATTTTTCTCCATGGAAACCATGGAGTTTTTACTCTAAAACACTGCATTTAATAAAAATAGTCGATTGTCTTTTTTATACTAAAGATTTGTCTGTGTATCTCTTAAAATCCATTTTTTGATCATTGAATAGCAATAGCATTCAATGACTATACAATTTATATTAATAGGAAGCATTTGTTGAGTATTTACAATGTATCAAATCCACTGCGTGAAATGGCAAAGAAATTTGGTGTTGAATATGACCTGTAGTTTTATCAGTGGTGAATATACCTTTTCTATTAGGATTTTATAAAAGTCTCCTGTTCTCTCATTACTACATCAGTTCCTACACATCTAAGAAATCCCATTTAGGAACCGTGGAGGTATTATTAGAACTTAGATTTGTAAAATGCAAGAAAGATTTTTAAGATCCAGGAACAAATGTATTTTTGTCTTTGGTCATAATCCTCTTAATTATTCTGAACGCTTGTGGTGTGTTCATCTGATGAAGAACTTGGAATATGTGGAGGAAGTTGAGGAGAAAAATAAAAATTATGCTCACAAATTATCAGTAATAGTATTTGTGATAAAAATTTTAAGGAAATAGAAAAATTTCTTTAAAAAGGAAAATAGTGAAATAACTGAGTATTATTCTTCATGTATATGAAAAGATCTCATAGAAAATGTGGACAGTTCATTATTTTGTAGTGACTAAAAAAAAAAAACCCAAAGTATAATAAACCTGGACTGTTAGCAATATATATTTCCGTGCTGTGAGAATTTTTAAGCACTAGAATACCTACAAGTAGATGTTCGAAAATACTATATTTTGAAAGAGCTCTTAAAGTACAACCTAGCCCGTCTTACAGGGACCATCTGAGAGAAAAAGTGCTAACTAATTCAACATAAAATCTTTTAAATCTAGGATTAAGTGTTCATAAATTAGTTACTGTTTTACCTTCTGTAATAGGTCATTAGCTTCAATCAACATTGGCTTTGATTTTCTGTGACCATACAGAGGAGGAAGTTAACTGGTTTAATAAAACATCTCCTGCTCAGCGGTGGTCCCAGTTGAATAATGCTCTAGTCCCTAATGGAGGATTAGTACAGTTTTCTCTAAGGGTTTAAAAGATGATCAAAGTAGACCCTTTGTCTTTGGCATGAGATCTTCCTGGAGCTATAGTAATTTCATCTGGCTGGAATTCTTCTAAACAAATGTTGTTGTTGTTGTTTTTAAATATTTTATTTATTTATTTGCCAGAGAGAGAGAGAGAGAGCACAAACAGGGGGAGTGGCAGGCAGAGGACAGAGGCAGACTCCATGCTGAGCAAGGAGCCCAATGTGGGACTTGATCCCAGGACCTCGAGATCATGACCTGAGCCAAAGGCAGACGCTTAACCGACTGAGCCACCCAGGTGTCACTAAACAAATATTTTAGTAAGCATATTACAAAAAATTATAGCTATCTTTTTTCCATCCATTATTGTCTTTCCCTTAAGAGAGGATTATACTTCACAGGTGATACCTATCAGTAGAGGCTACTCCCAAACCCCGGTATTTTAGACAATGAATGATTTTAGCTTAGAAATAACTCTGTCTTCTGGCTTATAATACCACTTATTTTATAGATTTTGTTTACCCAGAGACTCAGTAGAGATGACATCACCATTGTATTTTTTTTTTTTGAGTTTTTAAAAAAAATTTCAGGAAAACAATAAAATGAGTATTTGTGCTAAGAACTGTGGGAAATAAAAATGCAAAATGTGAAGACTGCTTCTAAATTACTATAATCTCATTATGTAGAACAATCAGTTATATAAAAATTAAATGTAGAATTGAAGTCACTAAAACATATAGACTATATTATAGCTCTATCACCTTCCACAACATCTTAAGGATATCCTTTGTATGCAACATACTTATTCAAAAAGATGTAGAAAACAAGCAATCACTGAATGAATGAAGTGTTGCAGTTTTTCAGAGAATCAGTGTAATTAAAATTGGGATATAAAATATTGGTGAACCTTAGATGAATAATAAATGAGATCAGAGTATAGAGTAAGAACATTCTTAACTTAGGAATTTACTTACAATGTATTGATAGTTCCCAGACTTCGAGATATTGGATAGAAATTTTTATGAAATGAGTAGTAGGAAGCAAAGCTAAGTAAGTAAGATTAGTTGAAACCATGAAAGGTCTTAATTCCATGGTGGGAAGCCTATACTTTATTCAGTGGGAGGGGCAGTAATGAGAAACATTTCAGTGAAATTCTCTTCTTTCAGTTCTCAACAGTTGATGCGGGGGAAGGTGAAAAAAAAAATCTAAGATGATGCCATAGTTTTAACTTTGAATAAGTAGGAAAATGTGCAATGAATGATAATATGAAAATTAGAAGACGTAGGGTAGAAGTGGCAGTTTATATGAGAAACACATAGTTTGATCTTCCAATTTTTTTTTAAAGATTTTATTTATTTATTTGTCAGAGAGAGAGAGAGAGAGAGCACAGCAGGCAGAGTGGCAGGCAGAGGCAGAGGGAGAAGCAGGCTCCCTGCTGAGCAAGGAGCCCGATGTGGGACTCGATTCTAGGACCCTGGGATCATGACCCGAGCCGAAGGCAGCCGCTTAACCAACTGAGCCACCCGGGCGTCCCGATCTTCCAATTTTTGAAATATTCTGAACTTATTTTCCAGAAGTTTTTTATCTCTAACTTTTATTTTTATCTCAAACACATTCTTTTTTTATCATTCGCATTTTTGATAGTAAAACAAATTGGTCATCTGTATTTATTTTTATTTTATACTGTCACTGAACCTCTGGTTTATCCAAAAGTGAATTTTTAAGCGAAAAAACTTAGGAGTTCTTGAAAGGTTGAAAAAAAAGTTTGTTCCTTTTGTAGTAGTTTTTACACACGTAAAGTCCAGAGTTGACATTTAGTAGTAATTATTTGCTTCATTAAAGACATCAGTTTATTTTGTACTCATGAACATTTTGTAGCAACAAAATGGATTTGATTTTTTTGTTTCACTTACAAATATGCTTTTTACTTTCCTAAAAGACAGAGACACTTGGTCAGAAAGAGTGAACTATGAAGTTGTAGCCCAGACATTTCATTTGCTGGTTTGCTTGTTACATGATAGGCATCTGTTTATGATGTGCCCAGTAGTACTTAGATATTGTTGAGGAAGATAAAATGATGCCTACCCTGAAATTTAAAAAAATTTATTGAGCTATTTAAGCAATATTTGTAAAACTACACATAGGATATATGGGAGTAGTACAGATGTCATAGAAACCTACTGAAGGAAGTTGACATAAAATAGTAAAAAAAACCCTTAATATTTCCCTAAGTGCCAGTGAAGAATAATGTAGAATTAAAATGTTTATGTTTTTTAGTAACTTTTAAAGAGGATTATGAAGATCAGAGGGATTTGGTCATAAGCACTTGTTTGGGGCTCTAGCAACCATTTGCGATGGACTAGAATGAAAGCAATGATTTCAACAATGCAAACTAATATTTCATATCCTGTTTTTAGATCTACTTTTACCATTTTATTTTTAACATATATCACAATATGCTTTTAATTGTTGTTACATATTATCTAATCTAAAAGTAATTTATGGTGATTGATAAGAAAAATGTAGACTCTGAACTAAAAAAACAGTAATATATGATGCATGGGTTAAGCTGGGCACAAAATTGAACAGGGGACTGCGCACATCAAAACCAACCAAACAACCAAATAAACAAGTGTGTTGGGAAAGCTACAGCATCTCAGTATATATTTGAGTTTGCTAGATTCATAACAGAAAGGATAGGAGTTCAAGAGAACTCATGTATTGTGAGGATGCATATCCATTTGAATGACATAATGGCCTATATTCTCATTTGTAAACTGTATGATAATTGACTCTCTCTGCTTGACTTATTATTATATGGTTTCACTTACATGTGGAGCATAAGGAAAAACATGGGGGACATTGGGAGAAGGAAAGGAATGGTGAATTGGGGGAAATCGGAGGGGGAGATGAAGCATGAAACTGTGGACTCAGAAACAAACTGAGGGTTTTGGAGGGGAGAGGATGGGGTGTTGGGTGAGCCTGGTGGTGGGTATTGAGGAGGGCACATATTGCATAGAGCACTGGGTGTGGTGCATGAACAATGAATCTTGGAATACTGAAAAAATAAAAGTAAATAAAAAAAGAAACTGTAAAATATGAGAAAGATCTTCCACATATGATCAGCCTTTGGTAGACTCCCTGAACAAAACGTAATGCAATTACATGATGAAGCAAAGTGAATATAGCAGCTTTCTGACTACCTGGAAACACAGAAAAAGCCTGAAAAAGTTTGAAGGAGTAAATAGTTGGCAGCTTATTCCTTAGACAATTGAGTATGAACTATCTTCCATAGGTTTAAGGTAGGAGTTTTATGGCAGACCATTCAAAATGAGATTTTAGGGAGTATCAAAAGGGCAGGAATTTTAAATTCCTGACTGAAAAAGTACCTCTATGCTAAAGATATCAGCCATGTTGAAAATAAATATATTTCTTTTTTTTTTTAAAGATTTTATTTATTTATTTGTCAGAGAGAGAGAGCACAAGCAGGCAGAGTGGCAGGCAGAGGCAGAGGGAGAAGCAGGCTCCCTGCTGAGCAAGGAGGCTGATGTGGGACTTGATCCCAGGACCCTGGGATCATGACCTGAGCCGAAGGCAGCCGCTTAACCAACTGAGCCACCCAGGCGTCCCAAAAATAAATATATTTCATTGCAAAAGTTCAAGATTATGAATTCATTCATTTAGGCAATACATGTGCTTATTTAGCATATATTGCTAGCTGTTCTGTTCGTCATTGAAAGTTGAGGTACTTGTGCTCGGGATGAAAATTTTTGTCAGGAAAACACTCTCAATGCTTAAAAGAGTGCTGAGAGGATATCTTGAAGTATTGTATGTATGTCTTTGTCTTAAATATGTGAAAGAAGATCTTGAAGACATGCTACATACCATCAACACAGTAAAACCTTACATTACCCTTGATGAATTTAATCTGATTAAAACTCCATTGTGACATTGTTAGGTAAACACAGTTTTCAAATTGAGCAATGGAAAATGTGCACATTTTCTCCTGCTCTTTCTTTCCTTATCTATCTTCTACACTAGGGGGTTATGGCACTTTTGTTATTTGGAATAAAGCTCTTAACACCTCTAAGTGGGAAAAAATTACTCTGTATCATAAATACAAATGAGTAAGTGCAAAAATTAGAAGTTGCTAAGAGGAAAATTCACAGTTTCTTTTCAGTTAGCGGTATGTATATAGAATAGAGATCGATATAGTGAGCATCAGTTCTAAAAATAACAAAATTTTACCCATTATTCCTTTGCATGAGCTGCATCAGTGGTCCTTGCTGTTAGCAGAGAGATGCTTATTTCTTCTTTGTCCATAATTACTATCAATTGCATCCTTGGGCATCCATGATACAAACCATGACAAAATTTAGGAGCCTTAGGTTCTCCATTTTTATTGCTTTTGAAAAGTTTACAACACACACACACACACACACACACACACACGCACGCACGCACAATCTTGATATTATAATCTCAGAAAATATTGATGAAATTTCCTTTTGAATTATTTCTTTATTAAAAAAAGATTTTCCTTAAGTGTGGCAAACTGATTTATTTTCTCAGCATAATTAACAGCTATGACTTTCTATTTCATTTGTATTAACATTCACATTAATTAAATTCACCTTTTTCTTTGCTCTGAACTTGATATTGAAAAAGTTTTATGCATCATTGATTCTTACTGTGCCTCAGATAATTGGTCCTGTTACAGTGATTTATATAATATATATCTGAGAAACGGAGAGACTTTTCCAAGAAATAGAGTTTATCTAAAACTGATTTTGTTTCAGTTAGGTCATTATCAACATGGAAGATGTTTTAACAAATCTATAAAATTATAGAAATTGAAAGAAGTATTTAATAGACTGCCAGATAGTATTGTTGCATATATTGTTGCATATAGCCGCAGATCTCCCGAACACTAAACATTCTAAAATTCCAGCTTTCTATTACTAATAAACTTTATTGTTATTATTAACTATTATTAATAAACTTTCCATTATTTCTATCATTTTCTGTGAAATGAGCTCCTTGCAATTTTTGTGGTAGCAGACTAATACATAAATATCAATCTGCTGAGATGTTTCTAGATGATTTCTAGACTATTATTTTATTATTATTTCTAGACTATTACTATTTCTAGACTATTATTTCACTTTTATCATTCTCTGAGTCTTCTGTGGATGAGCAGCGTGTATAAGTCAGACCTTTTATTTATGCCCTTGAGAATACTGATTTCACGTTTTCTACTGTATTTTGAAGAGACTGTGAATCAAATCTTCATTGATGACAAATGCAGGCATTTGACTGTATTTTGAGGATTCTACACATAAATCCAGCATTGGTCATATTTTGAATGCTTAATCCACAAAAGGGAATAATTTCTGCTTCACAGTGGTACAGAAAATTCTACAATATTTGTAACATAAGAGGGGAAAAATTGGGCCATTTACATGGACTTTTCCTGTGGTTAGGGCAGTTCCTCAGTGTTCTTAGTCTAAAGCCAAAATGGTCGTGTATCTAAATGCATTATTCATTATGTTTGCGGACAGATGAGAGCTAGCAACATAGATACTCAGCCATTGTACAAAAAGAATCAAAAGAATTTTCGCAACACATTCAAGTCTTAATTGAAGAATATCTCTTTTCTCTGACTGAGAAATCTCCATTCTTTCTTAAAATGACTGGGAATATGTCCCTATATATTGGTGGTGATATCCTGTCACTTATGTTATGACACAATAAATCACATAAATTCTTTAAATGCCAATCCTAGAGTAAGACTGAAGCATAAGACTGAATATTACAGCATGGGATAAGACTAAAGTGTATTATGAACTCAACTAGAAGTAGAATTAAATTATCCCCTTGAATTGACTCATTGCATTTTAAAGACTGCTCTTTAATAATTCCTTCTCCCTGCTATGAAGGAAACATTTCCTGGTAATATTTTCTTTTCTGTGTTGTTGTTGTTTTTTTTTTTTTTCATTCTACTCTCCATTTCAGGGTTGTCTTCCTAATATACTTGGTCTGGAACAATTAAATATGTGCTAAACTAAACAAAAATATGTGATTAAGTCATTTTATTATGGATTTAACCTACATAATTCTTAATAACTAGAAAACATCAGCCAGCACTTATTTTTAAATTAGAACAAGTATTAGCTAATTTAATGGCCTTATAATTATCACTGTCTATAGATAATATGAAAATCTTCTTTAAAATAGGGTTTCTTAATATAATTTTTGTGCTGTATCAGTGTTCAGTCAGAAACTGAAAAATAGATATCTACCTACACATATATCTTACATACATTTTTTTGTATATGGTGTAAGAGTGACTCTTTTTCTTTTTCTTTTTTCTTTTTCTTTCTTTTTTTCTGTCCAGTTTTTACAACAGCATTTATTGAAGAGACTTTTTTCTTTTTCTTTCTTTTTTCTGTCCAGTTTTTACAACAGCATTTATTGAAGAGACTGTCTTTTCCCCATGGTATATTCTTGTTTCCTTTGTTGTAGATTAATTGACCATGTAATCATAGAGTTATTTCTGGACTCTGTGTTCTGGTCTGTTGATCTATGTCTTTTTTTTTTTCCCAGTATCATGCTGTTTTGATCCTAGAGCTTTATGGTATAGTTTGAAATCAGGGAACATGTTACCTCCAGCTTTGTTCTTCTTTTTGAAGATTGGTTTGGCAAATTGGGGTCTTTTGTGGTTCCATACCACAATTTTTTCTTGAGGATTTTTGCATCTATGTTCATCAAGGATATTGGCCTGTAATTTTAGTGTGTGTATTTGCAAACTGAATTCAAAATACACTAAAAGGGTTATACGCCATGATCAAGTGGGATTTATTCCAGGGATGAAAGGATGTTTCAATATCCACAAGCCAGTCAACATGATAACTGTATTAAAGTGAGGGATAAAAATCATATAATCGTCTCAATAGATACAGAAAAAGCATTTGACAAAATTCAACATCCATTTATGATAAAACTGTCAACATGATGGGTAGGTATAGAGGGAACATAACTCAACATAATAAATAACATATAAGGCAAACCCAAAGCTAACATCATACTCAATGGTGAAAAGCTAAAAGCTTTCCCTCTAAGGTCAAGAACAAGGCAAGGATGCCTACTCTCACCACTTTTATCAACACAGTACTGGAACCGCAAGCCACAGCAAACAGATCAGAAAAAGAAATGAAAGGCATCAAAATGGTTAAGAAAGAAGTAAAATTGTCACAATTTGCAGATGGCATGACAGTAAATCTTGAAAACCCTAAGACCTCTACCAAAAAAAAATAGTTTTCATTATTTTTGGTTTCTCATTTATAAAACTAATGAACGAATGAATTCAGTAATATTGCAGTATACAAAATTAACATACAGTAATCTATTGTGTTTCTATACACTAATAACACACCATCAGATAGAAAAATTTAGGGGCGCCTAGGTGGCTCAGTGGGTTAAAGCTTCTGCCTTAGGCTCAGACCATGATCTCAGGGTCCTGGGATCGAGCCCCGCATCGGGCTCTCTGCTCACCAGGGAGCATGCTTCCCCCTCTCTCTCTGCCTGCCTCTCTGCCTACTTGTGATCTCTCTCTCTATGTCAAATAAATAAATAAAATCTTAAAAAAAAAAGAAAAATTTAGAAAACAATCTCATTTACGATTCCATCTAAAGAATAAAATACCTAGAAATAAATTCAACCAAAGAGGTGAAACGCTTATACTCTGAAAATTATGACAATGAAAGAAATTAAAAATAACGTAAATAAATGGAAATGTATTCTGTGCTCTTATATCAGAAGAATGAATATTCTTAAAATGTGCATATTATCCAAAGCAATATACAGATTCAATGCAATGTCTATCAAAATATCAAAGGGATTTTTCACAGAACTAGAACAAATAATCCTAAAATTTGTTGTTCAGTAACATGGTGTTTAATCTCCACTTATTTGTGATTTTTCCAGTTTTTTTTCCCCATAATTGATTTCTTGTTTCATACCATTTGTGGTTAGAAAAGATGCTTGATTTGATTTCAGCCTTTTAAATTTTTTGAGGTTTTTTTGTGGCCCAACATATGAATTATTCTGGAGAATGTTCCATGTGCACTTGAAAGGAATATGTATGCTGCTTTTGGATGGAATGTTAGGTATTTATTAAGTCTATCTGGTCTAAAGTGTCATTTAAGTCTGATATTTCTTATTGATTTTCTATCTGTAGGATCTATCCATTGATGTATGTGGGATGATAAAGTCCCGTACTATTATTGTATTACTGTCAGTTTCTCTCTCTTTATTCCTGTTAATGTTTGCTTCTTATATTTAGGTGCTCCTATATTGGGTGCATAGATATTTACAATTGTTATATCTTCTTGTTAGATTGATTCCTTTATCATTATGTAATACTCTTCTTTGTCTCTGATTACCATCTTTGTTTTAAAGAGTGTTTTGTCTGATATAAGTATTGTTACCCCAACTTTCTTTTTGTTTTCATTTGCATGGATTATCTGTTTCCATCTCTTGACTTTCAGTCTGTGTGTATGTTGAGGTCTGAAGTGAGTCTCTTGCAGGCAGCATGTAAATGGGTCCTGTGTTTTTTTTAATCCATTCAGCCACTCTGACTTTTCATTGGAACATTTCGTCCATTTATTTTTAAAGTAATTATTGATAAGTTTATATTTATTGTTCTTTTTTCCATTTTACTGTTTTTGTAGTTTTTTTTTTTTCTGTTTCTTCCTTCTCTTGCTCTCTTCACTTGTTATTTTATGACTTTCTTTAGTATAATGTTGGGTTGATTTCTCTTTATTTTTTGTGTATCTATTATAAGTTTTTGGTTTGTTGTTACCATGAGGTTCATATATAACAATTGATCTATGTTATATTCTATTTTTAGTTGATGGTTGTTTAAGGTCAAATTCATTTGAAAACTCTACATTTCTATTCCCACACCGAGATGTTATATATTTGACATCATATTTTCATCTTTTTATTTTATGTATCCCTTAAGTAATTATTGTAGATATGGTTGATTTACTCCTTTGTGTTTTAACTTTCATAGTAGCTTTATAAGTGGTTTATCCACTACTTTTACTATTTGTTTGCTTTTATCATTGAGATTTATTTTAATAATTTTCTTCTAGTTTTGACCTTTTCTTTTTTGCTTAACGAAGTCCCTTTAACACATCTTATAAGGCTGGTTTAATGGTGATTATCTCTTTAACTTTTGTTTTTCTGAGACTCTTTAGCTCTCCTTTAATTCTGAATGATAATCTTGTCAGGTTAGAATATTCTTTTTTTTTTAAAAGTTTTATTTATTTATTTGACAGAGAGATCATAAGCAGGCAGAGAGAGAGGAGGAAGCAGGCTCCCTGCTGAACAGAGAGCCCAGTGTGGGGCTCGATCCCAGCACCCTGAGATCATGACCTGAGCCGAAGGCGGAGGCTTTAACCCACTGAGCCACCCAGGCGCCCCAGGTTAGAATATTCTTGTTGTAGGTTTTTTCCTTTCAATACTTTGGATATGTCCTGTCACTTCCTTCTGGCTTACAAAGTTCCTGCTAAAAAACCGTCTTTAGTATGGGAATTACCTTGTTTTTGTTTTTGTTTTGTTTTTTTTATAGATTTTATTTATTTATTTGACAGAGAGAGAAAGGGAAAGCCCAAGTATGCAGAGCAGCAGGCAGAGGCAGAGGGAGAAGCAGGCTCTCCTTCAAGCCAGGAGCCCTATGCGGGGCTCCATCCCGGGACGCTGGGATCATGACCTGAGCCGAAGGCGGATGCTTAACCGACTGAGCCACCCAGGCGCCCCATGGGAATTCCCTTGTAATAACTAGCTGCTTTTCTCTGTTTTTAAGATTGTCTCTTTATGTTTAATTTTTGACATTTTAATTATAATGTGTCTTGGTGTGGATCTTTTTAGGTTCATCTTGTTTGTGGGTTTCTGTGTTTCCTGGCTCTGAATATTTCCATCTTCAAGTTAGGGAAATTTTTAGCCTTCGCTTCTTTAAATAAGTTTTCTGCCCTTTCCTCTCTGTCTTCTCCTTCTGAAATTGCTTAATGTGAATATTAGTATACTTGATGTTGTCCTAGAAATTCCTTCAATTATCTTCATCTTTTTTAAACTGTGTTGTTGTTGTTGTTGTTGTTGTTCACTTTGGGTGATTCCTACTACCTGTCTTCTAGAGTGCTGATTCATTCTTGTGCATCATCTAACTTCTGTTGAGCCCCTCTAGTGTATTTTTTATTTCAGTTATTATTTTCTTTAGCTCTGATTGGTTCTTTTATATTTTCTGTCTCTTTGTTGAAGTTCTCACTGTGCTTATCCATTTTTCTCCTGAGTTCAGTGAGCATATTTATGACCATTACTTTGAACTCTTTATCATGTAGATTGCTTATCTCTATTTTGTTTAGTTATTTTTCTGAGGTTTTGTCTTACTCTTTCATTTGGAAGTTACTCCTCTGTCTCCTTATTTTGCCTGACTCTGTGTTTGTTTGTTTCTCCTTATTTTGCCTGACTCTGTGTGAGGTTTTGTCTTACTCTTTCATTTGGAAGTTACTCCTCTGTCTCCTTATTTTGCCCGACTCTGTGTTTGTTACATCTCCTGGCCTTGAAGGAGTGGCCTTATGTAGCAGGTGTCCTGTGGGACCCAGAAGTCCCTTCCCACCTGGTCATCAGAACCAGGTGCACCAGAGATGTCTGCTCTGTGGGCTGACATGTGCCCTTCCATTATGATTGGGCCACCACTGCTGTGGGCACACCAGAGGCAGGGCTGGCCCCTGGCCTGGCTGTCTGCAAAGCCCTGCCATGACTATTGTGGATGTGCTGGTGGAAGGGGGTTGGTTTCCCATCCCCAGGAATGCTGCTTTGGGGGCTCTGGTCCAGGCCGAGTCCATCCACTGGTCATATTGGGTGGCAAATACTTTGGGGTGGCATTGATCCTGGTTGAGGTGTCTTCTTGGGTATGTTAGTGTGGCTGCTATTTTGGAGGGGTACCTTCCGGGGTTGGCCAGGTGGGTAGGGTAAGTATACAGGGGAATGCTAGGTGGGATAAGTGGTGCTAGCAAGGTAGATAGACAATGTCAGAAATGCTGCCTATCAACACCAAGCCAGAGAGAGAGAGAGAGAGAGAGAGAAGACAGAGAGAGAGAGAAAAAAAAAATGGCACCTGCCAGTGCTTCTGTTCCCAGAGGAAGTTCCTATAGATCCCTGCTCCTTTGACATATGCCATCAAATTATTCAATAAATCTCCTTCTTATATAGCACAGGCACTTTTCAAACTACTGACTCTGACTCTACACTGGATCTTAGAGTGAGTAAGTTTGTATGCAAGCCCTTTAAGAATGGCATTTCTGTTTTCTATAGTGCTCTGACTCTCCTGGAGTTGAGGCTTTCTTGTCTTCAAATCTAGATATTGTGGGGGCTTATATTCCTAGTACAGACCCTCGGGGCTGGAGTGTCCAATGTGGGGTCTGAATCTCTTACTCCTTAGGGAGGATTTCCCCATTTGTGATATTTTTTTCACTTTTGGGTCACCATGCTGGGTTGTGGGTCCTGATTAGACCTTGTCTCTGCCTCTGTTACCCATCTGGAAGTGAGTTTTTCTTTATATATTTATAGGCGCCCCCTATAATGCCTCTTTAGAAAGCATATGACAAGGTGGATCACCAGCATATCAATTTAATTTTGTATGACGTTTGGTCTAAGTGAAAGCCAACTGATTTTTTAAATAAAAAGTTGCAACAACTTTTAAATTTCTTCTACAACCAACCTCATCTGACTTTATTTTACCACCCCATAGAAATGATAGCCAACTTTTTTATCTCTTACCCACCACAGCTCCTCCTTTCATTTTCTGAGAAGAGGCAATAGAGACATTCCATTGGTGACTTCTTTTGTCCCCTTATAATACAGCTATAAAAATGTCATGTGTTCCAAGAAAGGGAAAGGAAGGAAGGACGTATAGTAAATATGGAGACCTTCCCTGTCAAAACCACTATTTACATATCTTTTCTAGTGAAATATAGGAGAAAATATCTCAATATGTGTGAAGAGCTTTGAGATATGAGATTCAGGGCAGAATAATGGCAACATGAGTTTTTAATGTCGATTCTAATTTAAGTATTCCACATGGCTTGTGCTGATTTGTAGCAGTGATTTGTGAAGATGTGCTTCATTACAATCCTGTTTCTTCTCTGCTTAAAATGGATTGCAAGTTGGATGAAGGCACCAAGTTTGGCTAATTTCAGGAATGATCACATTGCTTGCTTCATGGATTTGAAAATGAGATGCAATTTATGAATTGGTATATTTTTAACACATGCATTTTTTTGCCATTACTCTGAACAAATGAAAGCAATAATACAATGCCCAGTTACTTGATGTCATAATAATTTGCCATGTTAAAGTATAGATAATGTTGGTATGTATGCTTTCTAGGAAATGTGTACATCTTTTTTAATGACGTGAAGAATTTACACTCCTTTTTTACTTTTTCTTTTTTAATTTCTTATAAAATTGGCATCCTCTAGATTATAAGCTAACTCAAAGCCATGTTGAAGACCAAAGGCAGGAGAAGGGCAGATAATTATAAGAGTCTTTCCTATGTTGCTTCACTTATTATTATGCATTTTTTTGACAAAGTGTACAATGGGGTTTATAAATTGATATATTTAGGCTGATGGCAATAAGAAATGGAGCATCTGTTGCTAATATTCTGGAGGATAATTTACTTTACTAATACATAATTTCATGCCTTGTGAAAAAGGGAAAAACTCTTGACTGCTGAAGGTGAAATGAGAAGACAGGCTTCACTGGAGAAAAACAAACTTCTGTGTTCTTTGGAGAATTTGACATTTACAGGGAATATGCATATGCAAGGATGGAGAGGAGAACCCTTTGGGAAAGTAGCCTCCTGGGGCTGTTTTCATAATTTGGAAAACACTGATACATGAATAACTTGCCTTGCTGTGTTGGCAAGGTAGACAAGATGACATGCACAGAGCATAGCGAGGAAGCCTATGTACATTTGCCAGCCAGATGGTACAAGACAGTTTATTAGCAGTGTTCTTAGATGATGTCTTCATTAGTCTTCTTAGTCAAGATGACTATTAGTCTACTGTGGCTCTCATGGAACCATGGAGAAAACGTACCCATAGTGGGAAAAACCAAAGGCTAAACATATACATAGCTCAAGGTCTACTGATCAAATTTCTTAATAGTTCACAAGGATGGAGAAGGACCCAAGATCTGGTTTCTGCATTATTCTCGGTGTGTGTGTATGTGTGTGTGTGTGTGTGTGTGTGTGTGTGCATGTGCGTATGTGTATGTGTATTTGAGCATGCTTTCAGGACTCATAAACCAACTTAGGATATCTGGACTATATGAAAGGCTTTTTTTTTTTTGCCACAAAACTAAGAAGAGACCTTGTGCTATACTGTTAAGTGATGAGCAAAGGAACATTCACAAAAATATGTTTAGCTTCTCGCATTCCCTTGGAGATCCCAGGATTCTGGGAATGTTTTCTTTTTTGGAAGGCTCAGTTTGTATCTTTAGACAAGGAAGAACAGTATTATTTTTTATTTAGGGACTTGTCAGAAAAGTTCTTATTTTAGAAAAATCGTTATTTGCTAAGTTATTCCAAAAGTGCTCACATATTATGAAACAGTATTATTTCCCATAAATTTATATAAAGTCAGTTAACAAAAATCTGCTAGCATAATTATGTCATATGCCCTTCTGAATCAGAAATATTACCAATTTCAATAATTTATTTATTTTTTTCAAAAGACTTTGTTTATTTGACAGAGAGAGAGAGGTCAGAAGTAGGCAGAGAGGCAGGCAGAGAGTGAGAGGGAAGCAGGCTCCCTGCTGAGCAGAGAGCCTGATGCAGGGCTCGATCCCAGGACTCTGAGATTATGACCTGAGCCGAAGGCAGAGGTAACCCACTGAGCCACCCAGGCACCCCAATTTTGATAATTTAGTCTATAAATAATATTTCTCAGCTTCAAGGCATTTATCTAGTTTGGCATTCTTAAATTATGATGATGTGAAAAATTTACCATTAATAACTGCTTTGACCTTTGTCCAACAATTTTAAAAGTTTTCTTTTCCCTGTGACTTGAAAATTTCATATATAATTCTCTGAGAATTTAGGGACTTCTTTGCTTTTCATGCTTTTAAAATATTTCATGCTTTTAAAATATTTATATTTTTTACTTTTGATGCTTCAGCTTATGTTGCAAGAATATATATTTGATCATTATCAAAACAAAGTGAATGTGTATATAATAAAATACTACTGAACAAGATTTTGTGAAATCTATAGAAGACAATGGAGAAGAAATTTCTGGTAGAAATTTCTGGTTCACTAAAGGAAAATGAAGGAAGAGAGTCTTTGAAAATGTTTATCTAATTTATGACTCAGAAATGTCCTCCAGTGAAAATGTGTGCTCCATTTTCTTCCTCAACCCTCCCCACTCTCTTCTTTGTGGTAATGGAAATACGGTAAAGATATATTTTGATGTTGGGAAAGCTGGGAATCTGTCTTATTCCGTGTAGTCTCAGGACTTCATGTAACATATCCACATGGCCTCTTTAGTCAGGTAGCCAAAGTGCTTACAAAGTACACAGGAGAGAAACTTCCAAGCCTTCTTAAGGCTTAGGCTGAAAAATGACACAGTGTCAATTTAATTAAATTCTATTAATCAAAGTGAGCAACAAGGACAGCCCCAAATCAGGCGAGAATTAGATTATACTATGGCATGAATACTAAGCTATGGCTTATTTTGAGCTATATAATAGACGACCACATTGATATTAATAGATGATATTTAGAACACCATTCACTCTTTCCATAGTAAATTTGAATTATTAATATTATGGAAAGATATGGTACTTAAAGTTCAAATGAACACTTCTTTTACAATATGTGCATTGTGAAATTTTATTTTATTTTGATAATGGTCAAATTACAACTAATGAAATGTAGATAAATAGAAGTTGAAAAAAATTGAATTTCACCGAAAGGAAAAGACACAGAAATCCTTTTATAAACGAGGGTAAATAATTAGGAAAGTTTCTATATGAGAAGGTTCATTGAACTGCCATGTTGGAAACTCTTACTGTTTTATTAAAATAGAAGTTTTATTAGGCCTTCAGTTTATTCTTCTGTTCTGGTAGTATTTTCTGAGGTATCTGTCTCTTAATGAATTCTGTTAAAAATAAGAAGACATGTTGTCTAGACAGATACATTACAATAAAAAAACTTGTACATATTAATTAACGTTGTGAAGAATAGAGTTTCTATAATAGCAATGGCATTGGCAGTCACTATAACTGTTGATTGCTTTGTGGTAAATAAATATAATCATTGTGATCATCTGATTTCTATTTTCTGATTTCAGTTCGGATGAGAACAAACTTCTCTTTTGTTCAGTGACTTTCCCCCTGTTTTTCTTAAAATAGTGGTCTTCCAAAAATAGTGAAATCACAGTTTTTTTAATTTTTAATTTATATTTTATTGAATTCAATTAGCCAACATATAGTACATAATTATTTTTTGGGGTAGTGTTCAATGATTCATTAGTTGCATATAAAAACCATAATTTTTTGATAAAGAATACACACAGAAAATATTTGCCATATGTAACACACAGTATCAATATCATAATATACAATGTATTTTCTAGTGGAATAAGATGCAAATATATAATGCAGTAGGAATATAGACAAAATATCAATAAGCAGTTTTCCAGAGAAAGAAATGAAAAAAGCCATAAAAAGATGCTCAACATCCTTAAAAATAAAAAAAATGTAATGTAAAGTAATAGTGGATTACAATTTCTCATCCATCAAATTTGCAAAGGTTTTGAGAAAATAGACCCATATTTTGGGTGGAAGGATTGTAAATGTGATTTCTTTACATTTTACACAGAATTTTTATCCAATGACATACCAAAATCATCTCTTAATAAAGAAGATAAAATAGTCATGTCTAATATCTTAAGCCAGTCCTTGAATTTTTAACTTCAGCATTAGTATTCATTTTTAGAAGTTCCACGGAGTTCTTTTTCAAAAATGCTATTATTTCTCATAGTTTCCCTATTAACTGATGCTATTTTAAATTTTGTCTTTTATTTCTTTGAACACGGGAACCATAGTTTTTAAATCTGTTTCTTTGAATTCTAGTATTTCATCTGTTTCCAAGTCTTTTTCTGCTCTCTGTTGTAGTTTTTGTTCATAGTTCCTATTTCCTAATGTACTCACTCGACTCTTGTAATTTTTTTCCTGATGATCTGCTTATTATTATTTTTTTAAAGAAAATTAATTGTTGGAATTCTTTGACTCCTAAAATGAAAGGTGTCTTTCTTCAAAGAGATATTTGTTCTTCCTTTGTCAAGCCCCTGGCTCACTACTATGGAAGGATGGCCTCTTTGATCCTACCTCCACTGTGGGGACACATCCTGGCCTTTAACACTCTCTCCTACTCCCTGTAAATATTATCAAAACAAAAGCATATACACCATGGTGACTATAGTTAATAACACTGTTCTGTATATCTGAAAGTTGCTAAGAGAGTAGATTTTTAAATTTCTCAGCACACACACAAGAAAATTGTAGTTATGTAAGGTGATGGATGTGTTAACGGATCTTTTTGTGGTAATTATTTTGTGAAATATACATGTTTTAAAAAACATAAATCATTCAATTTGGCAAATTCCCTCAGGTCAAAACAGAGTTCTAGCTTCCAGTTAGGCATCTGCCTTCCAACTATCTCTCAGACTTTGGCTTACATATCAGCTCTCTATTACTGCAATAATGCTATGTAATAACCACAGTACTTCAGTGATAGACAAAAATAAGGATATATTGCTGATGTATCTGAGGCGGCTCTGAGAATCTTCAAGGGGCTCATTTAGCTGTGCAGGCTTAGCTTCTGTCAGCAGAAGATGGCTGCAGCTGGCATGATGGGTGATTTGACACCACTGCTGATGGTTCTCATCCTCTCTCTGGGCTCTACAGAGCTAGCCAAGGCATATTCCTCTCAGGGCTATCTCAGGGGTTATGAATGAGAAAATCCAAACTCAAGAACCTTTTAAGCTCCTGCTTTTGCAGCATGCTGACCAGTATCCCATTGGCTCAAAGTAAGCCACATGGTAAAACCAGGGACAGAGTGGGAGGTCACTGCATAACAAAGGGTATGGATACTTTGGATTGAAAAATTGGGGCATTTTTTTTTTCAATTTAATGCAGCTCAGTAATTTTTTATTATTTTGTCAGTTCTGTGATGCTATTATGAAGTTTATTGTTTTTTATTTACCTAATATTTTTGCTGTTTCTGTTGGTTTCTGTGGTTGAAATAGACCAGCCTAAGAGAAGAAAGGCTATTTTCATTGATTTATTTTTTTTTAAATATCTATAATTATTGATCTCTTTTAATATTTTGAGGCAGATGTCAAATAAAAAGCACATATAGTTATAGCTATCATTACAAATGGGTGAATTAGTTGAATCAAACATTAATGTAATTTAGGGTGGTGTTTGTTTTGTTTGTATAATTAGATAAAAATTAAGTTTTCCTATAATAATTGAATATATAGATTTATAAAATAAAGAAAATATGACCCATACTTTACCTAAAGTATCTGAAAGAAATCACTGCAGTTAGGTTTTTAAAAATAATTAGTGTTGTTTGTACTAAATATAGTGTTTCATTTCACTTCAGAACATACTGAGGAAAATATTTCCATGTTGATGAATACTCCTGTACTATATATTTTTAATGGCTACATGCTTTTTTATTTCATTGTTTTCCACAATTTATTCAGCCAAACTCTTATTTTTAGACAGGTTGGCTGTATTTTTTCCAATATTTTAAATAATGCAGCAAAGGAATACTCCTGTAGATTTTTATGTTCTTTGTATTTGTTTCTTTAGAATAAATTACCTGAATTAGAATGAACTGATTAAAGCTTATTCCCATTTTCAAGGATATGATACATACTTCTTTTTTTTTTAAGAAGAAACAAAATGTTATTTTATTTATTTTCTTAACTTTAAAAAAATTCCAGTGTGGTTAACATACAGTGTGATATTAGTTTCAGGAATACAATACAGTGATTCAGCAATTCCATATATTATGCGCTCCTCATAATAAGTACTCTTAATCCCCTGCACCTATTTCACCCATCCCCAATTCACCTCCCCTCTGACAACCATCAGTTTGTTCTCTGTAGTTAAGAGTCTGGTTTTTGGTTCATTTCTTTTTTTTTTTTTCTTTGTTCTTTTGTTTTGTTTCTGAAATTCCACGTATAAGTGAAATCATATGGTATTTGTCTTTGACTAGCTTCTTTCGCTTAACATTATAGTCTCTAGATCTATCCATGTTGTTGCAAATGACAAGATTTCATTCTATTTTATGGATGAATAATATTCTATTCTCTATATCTATGTATCATCTTCTATATCACCTCTTCTTTATCCATTCATCAATCAGTGGGTACTTGGGTTGCTTCCATATCATAACTGTTGTAAGTAATGCTGCAATAAACATACAGGTGCATGTATCCCTTTGAATGAGTGTTTTTGTATTCTTTGAGTAAATTCCCAGTAGTGCCATTATTGCATAATACGGTAGTTCTATTTTTAATTTTTTGGGGAACCTCCATACTGTCTTCTACCATAGTTGCACCAGTTTGTATTTGCAAAAGTGTATGAGGGTTCCTTTTCTTCCACAGGAATGTGATACATATTTCTATATTTGCCTCCAGAAAGGTTGTTTACCTGTTGCATACTCTAGAAATGAATGAAGACCACTCCAGTGAGATCAAATGGAGGATTTTGTTCAGAACTTGCTGTATCAAAGGAATCAGTCACCATCACTTGCATTTGGCAGAGACTCAGAGGTAGTCAGGCGAGAGGGAAAGCTTTATAGGGAAAGAAAGGGAAGGTTACAGGTATACTCCGATTGGAATTTATTGGCATGGGAAAGTTGGAGACAGGCTCACGAGCAGCAGTGCGTATTATGTGATGGGTTTGAGGAGCATATTTAGCTTTCTCTGGTTGGTCCCAAGTTGGAAGCAGGGGCAAAACAAACAAAACAAAAACTCACAACTTTGAGTTGTTGATCAAATCTTGACTGCTCTGGGCCAGTTGGTGCAAAGGTTTGATATTTTGACCTGTGTATGTGTGTTTGTTTTTTTGTTTTGTTTTGTTTTGTTTTGTTTTGTTTTCAGAAGTTGTAGTGTGGCTTCCTAGACTTCTTAAAGATTTTATTTATTTATTTGTCAGAGAGAGAGAGAGCACGAGTGCAAGCAGGGGGAGTGGCAGGTAGAGGGAGAAGCAAGCTCCCCGCTGAGCAAAGAACCCAATGCAGAACTGGATCCTAGGACCCTGGGATCATGACCTGAGCCCAAGGCAGAAGCTTAACCAAATGAGCCACCCAAGCGTCCCTCCTAGACTTCTTATATTCATCAGAGCTCTGTTGTCACAGATGGTGTGGCTTTTGCTCATTTGTATATTCAGTCTTTCAATACTGAAAGAACCATATAAGAACTAAATGCTTAATTTGGATTGTGGTTTTATTTATTTAAAAAAAAAACACTCTTAAATTAAATATTCATGGAAAGGTTTTGGCAAAATAATTGATTCATTGCAAGGTCTGAGCAAATACCAGCTATTATTATCTACTTATTTAACTTTCTAAAATAGTGTATTAAGCACATTACCCCTTATGAAAATTCAGTGGCATTTAATTTCCTACGGGATTATCTTAGTTCAGGCTGTTCTAACAGAATACAATAGACTGGGTGGCTTATAAACAAGAGAAATTTGTGTTGTAGAGTTCTGCAGACTGGGGAATCCAAGATCAAGGTGTTTGCAGATTGACTTTCTAGTGAGAGCCCACCTCCTGATTCATAGACAGCCAGTTTTTTTTTGCTATGTCCTCACATGGCAGAAAGGGCAAGGGATATTTCAGGACTCTCTTTTAAAAGGACACTAATCCCATTCATGAGGGATCCAGCCTCATGACCTAATCACCTCCCCAAGGCCCTATCTCTCAATACCATCACATTGGGGATTAGGTTTCAACAAAAGCCTTTGGGGAAGACACAGCATTCAGTATAGCAAGATATGTGAAAATCTTTATTAGATGCTCAAGACTTTCATATTATGTCCTAATGTGTACATCCAAGACTCACGTGCCTAGTCATAAACTCAGCTCATAAACTCTAACTTATTTATGTCTGCACAGAAACTTTGTTTCTGACTCTGTTACATTATTTTTTCCTTTTCCAAAATTCCTTCTCCCTTTATCTATTTGAATATTCTAGTTCTTCAAAACTCATTAATTTTCCACCTTCTATATTAAGATTAGTTACCATCAGACTCTCCTCTTTTTATTGTACTTCTGTCGTGACTACTAATTTGATATCATATGCTAATTTATTCCTACCTTTTCAGACCAGTTCACTTATATGCAAAGGCAAACATTCTCACATAGTTTTATATCTTTTTATTGCTGAATGTAATAATTTCTATTAATAGTTACTGAACACATATTTCTTGATCAATTAATGTTTTCTTATGAAACCATGGATCTGGAGTGCTAATACAGTTCTTTACCAGAGAAAATTACTTAACCTCAGGGTTTTAGTGCTCCCATATTCGCAAAGGAGATAATGCTTTGAGTTTTCTTTCAGAAAAATGAAAATGAGAACATTTAACATTTATCTGTTTCTAGAGAAGGCATTATGTAATGAAAATAGTGCTGGCAGGAAAACATGAATAAACACTGGGAAAGTAAAGTTTTTATATTTGTTGTAAGAAAAATATTATGACCTAATATAAGCAGTTTCTATGTTGCTCACTGCTTATCTTCTACAATGTATCAAAGAGGGAAGAAGTCATGCCTTTTGTCTGTCAAAAATGACTTTTTCCCCCCAGATTTTGACTAGCTCAAACTGTAGAGCAAAAATGCTTGTATTATTCCTCTTTCTGGTTTCAGTATCCTTTGAAGAAAATCTACAGATGATGGTCACATTGTTGGCGTTGGAATTATCTATTTGATATGAATTCCACTTTCTTGCAGCACTAAAAATTCATAGAAGACAAAATGAAACATTTCTCGTTCACATCAGAGTGGAGTAGTTGGGAAGAAGAAGATATAAAGTTTTATTTCATGTAGTGTATACTTGCAATAGGAGCCAGAAACACACAGCAGGGTGAAAAATTTTAAAAGCAAAATTTATCACTAGGAAGCTATGGGTATCAGTAACAACCTGAGGAGATTTCTTAGAGAAAGATACAAGAACAGCAAAGTATCTCAAATAAAGGAACAAAATAAAACTTTATATATTCGTTATAACGAGTTGGATTAATTTGGGGGAAATGTCATTGTCTATGCTTTATTAACATTAATTTTTTTAAAAAAACATTAAATAAGATAACTTTCCACTAAATGCAAGTGAGATTAAAAATATAGCTTTATTCATTGATAGGCAAAGATATTTTGTATTTTTAAAATATTTAATATTTTCTTAATATTTAAAACATTTTTAATCACTATTAAGTTTTATTTTGAAATGAATGAGAAAATATAAGTTTTTGACTTATAGCATTTATTTGTAAATACTCCATAGTCTGTACCAAAAAACTCAACTGCTAGGGAAGAATTAGGCTTTATTTTTTTTTCTATTTTTTTTTTTTTAATTTGAAAAACACTGCAAAGTTGAAGGATACTTATTGATAATTATTATTTTTACAAACTAATATTATCATACAAAAGAACTAAGATGTTATACTCTGAAGGGGAGGTAAAATGCTGCCTATTAATGGTTAATTTTTAAATTTTAAAGGTGATTAATTTATAACTCAAAGATTATGGTCAAAGCAGTTAGTTATATTACATAATTAGACATTTTAACCGTGGATTGGAGTGTTTTGCCTGGCATAAAAAGTGTTGTGACAGACTGCCTTATAGGTATTTAATTACTTGTTAAAATATACAGGAATGGAATTTACTTTGTACGTCTGAAAAACCTTTCCAAATGAATAGTTACATAGTATAGAATTAGGATAAACATGTAATTTTTCATTTAAACCAGGACACTTTGGGGAGGAAAAAGAGCACTGACTAATATGATGTTGGGCCAACTGGAGCAAATGTGGGCTATTCTAGGCAAATCAGAATATGTTGTCAGACTACAAAGAATGCACACTAAACCCTTTACCCACATCCCCAACTAACCAGGTTTTTAAATGAATCCCCCTTTTGGTTTTATATACACATATACATTCTAGTAAGATTCTAGAAGAAAGACCTTTTTATTTATTTTATTTTTTATAGAGGGGGGAGGAACAACTGAGAAGGAGAGAGAGAATCTTAAGCCTGGTGCGGAGCTCAGTCTCACAACCGTGAGATCATGACCTAAGCCAAAATCAGCAGTCAGACGCTTCAACCACTGAGCCATCCAGGTGCCCCTATATCAAGACCTTTTTAAATTCATGAGTACCACCTCAAATTTCTGTGGGGAAAATACCCTGCATACTTTTTTTTTCTGCATACTTTTCACAGAGTACATTAACATTGGATTTTATGAAGATCTCTATATATCACTTATGTATTGTATTTAACATTGTCATAACACAGATTTTTTCAAAAAGTGCTATTTTACATGTTTAAAGCAATGTTTGCAACAACTTACTTTCTCTGGCTGTAATGTTATAGAGATGAAGGAGTGTAGTTTGAAATTTTAAGAATAGTATTTATATTCTAAGAGTTCAAGATAAAATCTGGAAAAATTTGAGCATAGTTAAAAAGAAACTCTAACTTTTGTTGAAATTAAGAGAAATAAAAAGGAGCCAGGCTTGTCCCATGTAGAGCTAGATGGTACAATGATCGCAGATGACAAAATTTACATACTTGAGTACAAATTTACTTTCTTTTTTTTCCCATTGAAATACTTCAATAGACATATTCCAAAGAAACTGAAGTTCTAGGAATAAATAATTCTAGCTAAGGCACTGGAAGAAATTGCATAAATGAATCAATTATTCATATTTGGGGAAACATGATGAATTGAAGAATTGATGAAAGACGAAGATGATTCAAGTGGGGAAGATTGGAATTCAGAAACAAAGTACTCAAAAAACATGACAATTTTTAAAAGAAATTATTTTTGAGAATAGCTTGTAAACAAGTAGAAACAATAGCACTGTGAGTGGGAACTGACAAAATACTGATATGAATGTCTTATATTAGTTCCTTTTTGTCTTTCGTTGTTATTACTCAACTTGTACTTTATTGGACTGTTATAAACATAGACCACAGTAATTTCTTATGTTGACTTTACAGACCAAATGGAGAAAAGAGTGTGCAATGATAGGTTAGTTGTTTGAATTTGTAAGTCATAGAACAACCATTGTCAAAGAGTATTGATTAATAAATTGATGTAAGTTTTAGGACCATCCTTTAGCAGCAAATAACTTGTATCTTCAAAATTTTTGTTAGTATGGGGAGGAGATCATTAAAACACTTATCAAGTCAGAATGTGATACATAAATGAAAAAGATAAAATATATGGTTTAGGAGAAATGTGGAGAAGAATATCGCCAGTGCTGCTTATAAAATTCATCTTCAGAAAATTTTAACTATTAGAAAGTTATTATTTATGTTGAATGGAAATTAATCTTCTTGTAACTTTTATTTATTTATTTATTTTTGTTTTATTCCTTGGGGACTCTAAAGAATGCTGAACCTTTTTTTCTAAATGAAGCTATTCAGTTATTTGAAAGCTCTCATGATTATCTTGGTAAAAATCCTGAATTTTTTCGATTACTTGTGCAATGACATGGTTCTGCATTTTAATGCAGTATTTGTTATTACCATTGGTCAGAGGGTATTTTTATACATTTTATCACATCTCATTCCAGAATTATAAATAAAATAAGAAATATCTGATAAATTTAGAAAAACATATGATTGTCATCTCCCTTTTTGAGGTTCTATTTCCTGTTAAGATAGCTGGAAAGCATACCAAAAAGTGAGCGATCACTATCTGTTAAATTCTCAAACATATTTTTTAGTGTATGCTTATTCTAAACTAATGTTTATCTAATTTGTACTAAGAAGATTAAAGTGCAAGTCCTTAGCTAAATTCTTATAATTTTACATTATACTAGCTAACCTAGTACTAAAAATGGATATTTTTTGGGAAAAAAAGACCATACTTGATTTAAAAATCCCTGGTTTTGTTTCTATAAAAACTGTGATATAGATAGAATGTGACCCAGAAATGGAACTAAAATCATTTGATTTTTCAAGTTGATTTATATACTACATTATGTGATTTAATTTCAACAGAATTTTCATTCTACACATAAGAAAACTGAGACACAAAGAGGATAAACTGCTTGGCGATGTTTATGTCAATACTAAGTGGCAGGCCTGAGAATCAATTAAAAGGGTTATTTACATACCTCCAATCTATAAACTGGTTGCAAAAATATTTTATTTAGTTTTGTCCATCCTTAATGATAAATATTAAGGTCACATTTTTTATCACATTTTCATTACTTTAAAACAAGTGTATAATTGAAAATCATCAGATAACACAACTTTGTAAGTTTCACATAGTATGATATTTAGGATAGATTTCATTGATAGGAATTAGCAAAAATGTACCAACCATAATGATTATGGACATCTGTATTTATTTATAGCAGGTCAATGTTGATTGGAAAACATAAAAATGGCATAACAAAGCTTACATGTTGTTTAATGTTATTTTTATTGCTGAGCTTGATGCTACACAAAAGCTGCAATGCCTCTCACATGGTCAGGACTCTTTCCCACTAAATTATTTAATGCCAAGAAAGTTGAAGAAGCATGTTTTATTTATCCATCCTAAAAGCATACCAGTCATGTAGAATTTTATTATGAGTTTGAAAAAGCTAAAACTTGACTTGGTACGAAACTTGACTTGGTCTCAACCCAAAAGCCTTGTCTTAAAGCGTCCAGAATTGCTTATCCCATTGCTAAGAGAAAGAACCCATACACATTGGAAAGCTCTTGGTGAAGCCATATGCCCTGGAAATGTCAGGTTGGTTTATGAGGAAGCAAATTGCATCACTGCCTCTGCAATAAGACATCATTTATATCAGAGTCACTGATACTCTTTAAATATTTTGAAGAAAATGATGGAGGAATTGGCAACTCTAATTTCCCTTCTACATACAACTAGATGAAACTGCTGCCAATGTTCTTTCAGTTTAACCAGCTCTTATGTTCAAGCATCAACTATGAGTAAAGAATTCCTATTCTATGAGCCCCTTTTGCAAACTGTGAAGGTCATCATTATCTTCAGATGGTGAAATATCTATGCCAAGCCAGACATTAAATGGAAAGAAATTCTTATTACTCTGCATTGACGGAGCACCTGCAGTTTTTGGCAACATACCTGAATTTAACTTTAAGAAAGAAAGAAGTTCAGCAGGCATCATTGCAACTCATTGGTTTCTATATTATGAATATTTACATCAGAGATTTTGAGAGCTATCCCAAACAGATCTTTTGCATTGCTCTGTTGTCAATTTCATCAGAGACAGGGATTTACACAACCAGCTTTTCAAGAGGTATATTTTAAAATCCAGAAATGGAATAAAATGTGATGTTCCTTTTAACTACATCAGTGAACATTGGCTTTCAGTGGTTACATCTCAAAAAAGATTGATTAGACTTGTGGTGAGCATACCATAAAGTATAGAGATATGGAATCACTGTGTTATACACCTGAAATGAATTAACCTTGTTTGTCAATTATACTCAAAAATAAAATTTAAACTCAAACTTAAGAATGCCTGGATGGCTCAGTCAGTTAAGTGTCTACCTTTGGCTCAGGTCATGATCTCAGGGTCTTGGGATAGAGCTCCACATCAGAGTCCCTGCTCACCCGGGAGCCTGCCCCTCCCCCTGCTCATGCTCACTCTCTCTCTCAAATAAATAAAAATCCTTAAAGTGAAATTTAAAACTTGATTATATTTTAGACATTTCTTTGAGGGAAAATAATTACCTTTTTTTGTCAGCTAAGGTTAAGTTTGCCTACATTTAAGGGGGGAATACACTGTTACTTAAAGACAGAAGTTTCTACTTCCCTCTTACATAAAGAAGAGTCAGATATAGATAGTTCAGAGAGTTATGATGCTTCCATTACAGATCTAGGCTTTTACCTTTCTGCTTCTCTACCTTAGCCCTTTGTTTGTATCCTTAGAGCTACCAGATAAGTCAGGATGGTTGCTTCCTGTTTGAGTTTTCAGTGCCTAAGAAGGATGAAAGACAAATGGGCAAAAAAATTTTTCTTTAGCTACTTTTAGGCTACTTTCTTGGAAGTCCTGTACAACATATATGTACATGTCACTGCCCAGAATTTAGTCAAGTGACCATATCCAGATATAAGGGAGAATGGAAAATATAATCTGAATCATATGAGATAATATATCTAGAGAAATAGCTAGTTATCTGTTACTGATGATGAGATATAGAAGTGGAAATTGGGATAAGCAACTGCAGTTTCTACCAATTGACTTAGAATAATTTAGTTGGTTGTGTTTCTTTTAAGCTTGACTTAATTGGTGGATATTCTTCTGGTATGAATAAGTTAATACTTTCCAATCAAGGCACTACAGTCTTTGTTGTAATTATTACAAAGACAAAGGTATGAGCAGGGCCAGCTATTTAACTTGGGGGGCTATTGCAATATGAAAATATGGACTTTTTGGTCAAAAGCAGGAAAACAGCTTTTTGTTTTATTTTGCAGTCTCTCTCTAAATGTCATGGTGTTTTTATTTGATATTTAATGTCATATTCCCTCAGAAAGAGAGATGCTCCTGGGGTGAGTACCAAATTCACAATGCCTGGATCATCACTCTGCAACTCCACGTAAACTTCCCAGCATCCACATGTCGGCCCCCGCTGGCGGCAGAGTGGCTGCAGGTGCTCATCAATGTGGCAGACAGAGGTTGAGAATCTGTCTTCCCTAGGGAGATGGAGAGGTGCAGAATGCAGAATCATGTGTTAGCCGAGGCCCCAAGCCCCCTGCCACTTGCCCTGCTGTACCATCAGACCTCAGTAACAAAACACAAATTAAAGATAATATTGTTAAGAATTTTAAGATGGCATCCACAAAGTTTTAACCCCCATGTGCTTGTGGGACTGTACTGATAACAATTCTGTAAAGCCAGCCCTGGTTGTGAGTTCTTCTATCCAGTCTGTTACTCTTAAGTGAAAAGATTGGAAATGGATAACACTACTAATATTTTTAGTTTGGATTTTCCAGAAACAAACCTTGATGAAAATGTTCCAATGAAAGTGATTCATTAGGAAGTCTTTACAGAAAAGCATGGTAGGAAAATGGAGAAGTGGGGCAGGAAGTGAAGGAACCCAAGTGGGATTCTGAAATGTCTCATGGAAACTTAGTTTCAAATGCTCAGGTTATCTCTTCAGCCAGTGTAGGTCACACCTCTGAGTTGTCTTGCAACAGCAGGAGAGCTGAATTATTTATAGCTCCACACCTGCCAGTCTTCAGTTAAAGGATACCTCCCAAGAATGAGTTCCCAGGTACTACCTGTTCTCCCAGCAGCAGGCAGCACTCGTTGACTGGGGCAGTCTGAAGGGAGCCCTCTGATAAAGAAATGGAGGTACCAGTTGTAGGGGAGAAAGCACGCAGAATCAGAGCATTGTTGCCCTACAGAATGGTAAAAGGGACAAGAGGATATGCACCAAGCACCAAGAACATGTGCTGTAGTAAGTATCCAAAGTTGAAGGACTGCTTCTGCAGGCTACAGTTGGACTTTTTTTTTTTCCCCACTGTTTCTGATAGTCATAGGCAATGGAAATATTGTGAAGTTCTTTGAAGGTCACTTCTGCAAGATAGATGTTTGCACCTTTCCTTGGTGACAAAGATGAGTAACATCAGCAACGCAGACTGGACTAAAGAAGAACAGATTTTAGTTAAACAAAAAGCTAACAGTCACATCTAACATTCAAAGGTCTTCAAAAAATTGGGTTCTTCTTGTTATAAGCCACGTCTGGCAAAGTTGATAATGGGGATATAAAATAAAGATGATGAAAAAAAAAAAGATGATGGAGAATGTTGCATGCATATGTATGTGTGAATTTTTCTATAGAGTAACTATAAATTTAATCAAGTTTCAAAGTAGTGGTCCCCATAGGGCCATTACTCTGTGACTGTATTCTTTTCCCTAATCCATGCTACTTACTTAGCATACATTAAAACCCAGAAGAAGAATGTTTAAGTTGACTAAAAGTTTAATTTTAATTTACATATATCTATTACTACTATCCTTTTTACTTATTTATCCATCTAATAAATATTTATTTAGCACCTAGTGCCTATGTTCTGGGAGAGAAAGCCTCAGTGAAGATATTCCTGACCACCCAGTCCAAGCGACTTTCCCATCTCTAATGTCTTATCACATTATCCAGGGTTATTTTCTTAATTGTAGTTTTCACTAACTTACTGTGCCTTTTTTATTTGCTCACTTATTTATTTCTTTATTCCTTCCACTTACATAACCAGATTGAATAAAAGATTGAATTAGAATACCCAAAGTAACTTGCAACGTTCAAATTACATGATGCTATAAAGGATATATATATTTTTTAACAATTAGAGATATTTAAAATCAAGATGGGCTTCTTCATGACATAGTGAGTTATTACTGAACTTTTTACAACACAGTCTGAATGTTGGTTTGATTAAGATGTTGAAGAGATGATTCTTGCATTAGAAAAGGAGTTTGAATGGGATGTTCTTTTTTTTTTTTTTTTTAAGATTTTTATTTCACAGAGAAAGAAAGCACAAGCAGGGGGAGAGGCAGAGGGAGAAGAAGCAGCAAACTCTCTGCTGAGCAGGGAGGGAACCTGATGTGAGGGTTGATCACAGGACCCTGAGTTCATGACCTGAGCCAAAGGTGGTTGCTTACCTGAGCCACCCTGAATGGGATGTCTTTAAAGATCCTTTTTAATCCTTGAGAGTAAAAACTAAGAAAAAAAAAATAGTAAAAGGAGAAATATGAAAAGAAAGACAAATGGTCAGGTACTTGAACTATTTCTTTGTGGGCTGAAACAGGGCTATTTCATGAGGTTAATGGAAGAAACATTTGGGAAACACAGTGACTGAATACTACATTGAAAACTAATGATGTACTATATGTTGGCTAATTGAATTTAAACAAAAAATAAATTAAAAAAAAACAAGATGGAAGAAAAAGGGAGAAAAAAGAAAGAGAAAGAAAGAAAGAGAAGGAAGAAAGACTACTTTAAATGCCTCCTGATGGATAGGCCCAGTTAGGAAAACATCTCTTTTAAAGGAAAAGGGGCCTGGGTCTAAAAACCTAAGATCCAAGTATTGCTGGCCAGACAAAAATTTGGACACACTGGAAAACCGGGAGATGGATTATGCTTGAATCTTTTCTATATCACATCAAATGCAGCTCTGCCAAGCATCACTGTTACCATCATATGTGCCGACATCATGAACTATGCAAGCGCTTTTAACTGTATTCAAACATAGCATCATTAAATGAGAAATATCATTAGACTTAATTTTCATTTCTCAAATTGCATGTATGGGGTTGACCCATAGGAACTGACATTATAGATAAAAAATGTTCAGATGTCAGCAATTTCATATAGCCAAATCTATAACCATGAGACATAGTCATTGATGACTCTGAAAGAAACATCAAAGTCCCTTTCGTCTTTCTTAAGACAATAGACTTTCAATAGACTTTCTTCAGACAGAATTAAAAAGGTTTTCACTGTATACAGTATATTATAGATCACAAAATTTTCTCTAATTCAATATACTTTTTCCATCAATAATTTACTAAATATTTTAAAGGATTTAATAATCTTATTTTGATTTAATCAAGCCAGATTTAATTATGTTCTCTTTTAGAAGAACCCTAAAAGTGGAAAAGATGAAAAGACTATGTGAGGCAGTTGCTGAAAGAAAAGAGGCCTTGCAGATGTAAAAAAACAGGCTTTGGAAAGAGACTTCTACAATGAGTGGAGTCCTTTCATGATTCTAGTCTGGAATCTTTAATTATCTCTATTCTAATTCTGCTAGTTAGTATTTACCCCCTCTCAGTGACTACTATGATTCCCATCCTGGTGTCAGGAGCTGGCATGGGTCTGAGATTTTACCTTGCCAGTTGCAGAGATGCTGACAGAAGACACGAGGCCTTTGGGTCAGAGACAAGAGACTTCATCATGCCTGAAACAACAGGCAGAATAAGCTTCAGCTGCATCAGTTACACTTTCTTTACAAGTTTCATGGGAGTGGTGAGGAGCAGCCCAGTTGAGTGCTGTGCACACAGTAGGTCTGTGTCACAGCCAAGGGACCCTGAATTTCAGAAACTTTTAATCTTATAAGGGACTGCTGGCAGACCTATCCAGTCTTTGCCCAGGAGGAGGGCATTATCTTTGTTATCCTGATTCAAAAGAGACATAGTTTCTAACTTCTAAGGCTGTCTGCTGTGCAGACATCCTTGAAGAGATAATACAAAACAAAAAAAAAGCTGTCACAAGATGTATAGAAATAAATCTCAGAGAATTGTCTTAGAACATTAGTAGTAGGTTTTTTGTTTTGTTTTGTTTTAGTAGAAAGAAGCAAGCATTGTCATTTGACTTATTTAATTTCTGTTATTGTCTGGAGGGGTCAGAGTCTCATGTATGTATCTTAATGTATTCAATATCTGAAATATTGTTGCAATATTTACTTTCCTTGGATGCAAATAAAAATTCTTTTGCATTTTGAAAGGGTTATGTGGGTAAAAGCAGAAGTGTCCTGTGAACTAAAGTATTAAAAGTTCTTCCTTATTTTGAAGAAATCAGGCTAATCCTCTATAAATTCTCTCTTGTCTCTAAACTTTTGTGGTCCTAATGCATTGTCTGTTTTGTTTTCGCCTCAACACTAGGAGTAACGTGATGAATAAATGTCTGGACTATGGAATCAGATCTAACACAAATGCTAATCTGCTACTTGCTGGTTATATGTTCTTGGGAAAGTTGCCTACCCTCTATAAGTCATGGGTACCTCTTGTAGTAAAGCAGAAAATAGTAATACCTATCTCATCAAATTTTGAGACTTAGTAAAACGTCTGGCACATTGTTAATATGTAAAATGCTACCTATTATAAGAATACTAATTTAGGAAATATGGAAAAGCATGAATAAGAACATAATTTTTTTCTCCACCAGGAAAAAAACACTATTAGCATTCTGGTTTATCTGCTACAGAGACATACACACACACACACACACACACACACACACACCCCACATATGGAGTATATCATATATATTTATGTTCTAAACTGCCCTTCCTTCTTGTAAGTATGTCAGGTGCATTTCTTAAGTTGGCTAAATATTCTATAAAAGACATGCTTACCTGTGGCTGTACATTATTGTATCATGTAGATATATTATAATTGAACCAACAGACATTTAGTTAGTTTCCATATATAAAGTTATATACATTTATATATATATACACACATATATACACACACCTCTGAGGTAAACATCATTATATATAAAGTAAAATCCAAGGAGTAGAATTGGAAGGCTAAACAAGAGTGAGCATATTGAAATCTTTTGCAACATGGTACCAAAGTGGTCTCTAGTGTTCAACAAAATAGTAATATAATCTGTCATTTTAAAAGAATTACTGTGGTTACTGTGCAGAAATAGAAGGCAAGGGAAGAAGTAAGGGTGTCAGTTAGAATAATATGTATCAAACTTTAATGTGTCTGCGATCACATGGGATACCATTAAAATGCAGATTCCAATTCAGTAGTCCGTAGTGGGCCTGTGACCCTACATGTCCAGCAGTGTCACAGGTGATGTTGTGCTGCCTGCTGGTCTGTGGCCTGTGTTTTGAGTAACAAAACGCTAGAGGACAATTTCAGTAATTGAGTTGAGAGATTATGGTGGCTTAGATGAGAACATAACAATGGAAATGTGGATGTTTAATGTATTTTAAACGTAAAGTAAATCTAGTCTTTAATAGCTGAGTATATCTAGTCCAGTTAATTAACCTCTCTGATCCCCAGTGTCATAATTTGTGAAAAATGGACTATAATACATTTTACCCCAGATTGTTGGAACAAACCAGAAAGTGTTTTATGAACTAGTGATTACTATTTAATACATTAGATTTTTGCCATCTGTTAGTTAATGTGCAATAACTATTAGCTTTTAATAGAGTATTTATTCTCTAGAAATTTTTGACTAAGATAATTTTATAGAATTCATTTTTGATGCTTTTTTTTGTTCAGTAGGTAGGGGTAGATAAGGTAAGTAAAAGTATATAAAATCTTTTGTAAAGTAGCTAAAAGATAATATTCAGCCTATTTAAGAAAGAGAGGATGAAAAATTTTACCCTGACAGTTAATTCTAGATAGGAATTTTCAGTAGCTTACTTGTATTGATTGGAATATTCTAGTGGGAAAAATAACTGAGACAAAAATTCCAAAGAATTGAAAGTTTCTCATAAAGGATTTTGCATCATGAGGCCAAGATGCTAAGCAAGATAAATTGAGATCTGCAAATTTTAAAATGTCAAAGGGGAAAAAAATCCTAACACAAACAAAAAACCCCCAAAAAACAAAAACAAAAACAAAAACAAAAACCTTTAAGGAAAACACTTTCAATGTTAAGCTTGGGTAGGAATGAGATGAGCAAAACTGAAAAAAAAAGGAAGTGGAATTTTGATGGATCATAAAGACAATGATAATATATACGCAAGAGAAAACTGGAGTCATAGTGAATTTCTTAAAATTGCAGATTAGTTTTTTACTATGTTGTTTTCTGAAAGAACATTAAAAAGTGAGCACAAGCTAAGGGCAAACAATCTGTCCACTTGCTTAGCAAGTGAGAATATGCAACTAAAGGATGGTCACATGACCTTTGGCTTCCTTTGAAAGCTTGTATTTTTTTTAGAAGTGCTCAGAAAAAGGAGCTGGCGGGTAATATAGAAGTGTATTTTAGATAACTTGGTTAAAGTTTTTGTTGTTAGTTTAAATTCTCTCTAAAGTTATCAGTTATCACTTATTTGGACTAATTAGTTTTTCTCCTATATAGAATAAATTATATTTCATATTCTTGAATTTTAATTTGATACTGGGCAGTGATGTGCTTCATGGGTTGTTAGAATAATTTACAATATTTGGCATCAACACTTATGAGATTAAGTGCTGAATTCGATGTGAGTGCCTGGTAGATTTGAGGTATAAATCAGAGAGGCACTTGGGTAACTCAATCAGTTAAGTGTCCGACTCTTGATTTCAGCTCAGGTCATGATCTCAGGGTTATGAGATCAAGTCCTGTGATGGGCATGGAACCTACTTAAGATTCTTGCTCTTCCTCTGTCCCTCCTCCCCCCATTTTCTCTCTCTCCCTCTCTTAAAAAAAATGAAGTGTAAATCAGAAATAAAAGTGTAGATATGTTTAAGCTGAGTTTTAAAAATTTCTATTTATGAACTCATAACTGAGAAATAATGTTTTTCATGTGATTTGGGAATTTGACATCTGACAAAAGACCAGGGACCATTTTTTTTAACAATTTCACTTTTATTAATGTGATGTTCTATTTCATATCTGTTGAGATTTTGTTTTGTTTTGGCTTTTTCTTTTACTTTTCTCAGTAGAAAGAAATTTTTTAGCTATTAAAACCTTTTTTGGAGAATTTTGGATGTAATAGGCACTGTCTTGGGAAAGAAGACGGTCATAGAGAAAGATAAAATAATATCATTCCCGTTTAGGAACTACAAATCTAAATTAGGAAATAAGGTAAATGAGAAAATATAATTACAAATGCAAGACACTAATCATTTGCCCACAGTGGATTTTTATAACATGAGCACTGGAATTTATCAAATTAGAAATTTCTTTAGGCCTAGATAGTCAAGGATGAAATCATTTGTCTTAGGATTTAAGCTAAACCATGAAGGATGGATATGATTTAATCAGCAGAAATGGCCCATAAATGTCTTTCTGGAAGATACATGTATATTCAGAAAACAAAAAAGTAAGAAAAGATTAGAATTAGAATATTTATGTGGCCAAATGGAGGGTGAGCACAGTAGTAAAACCTGCAAAATTAAGTAGGGATATGTCACTTTTTGGTTTTCTGTTGTTGCTGTAACAAATGACTACAAATGTAGCAGCTTAAAACCATTTGTTTAGTAACTTATAGTTCAGTAGGTCAGGAGTCCGTGTGGACTCTGGCTCTAGATCCCACAAGACTCAAATCAAGGTATTGGTCAGCCTAGGCTGGATCTGGAGAAAAGTCTGCTCCCAGGTCATTCATGGCAGAATCTCATTTCCTTGTGGTTGTAGGTCTGAGGTCTCTGTTTCCATGCTGCTCATCAGCTGAAGGTCATTCTCAGCTTTTATGGGAATTCTCTCTCCAGGGCGTTATTTATATGGATGTCATTAGGATCAGGAGCAAAATGACCAAAAAGTGTTTTAGGAAAATTCATTTGGATATGCCTTTAAGCAAATTACCTTTATTTCAAATATGTGTATTTATATTTAATAACACTTATGAAGGCTTACCATTCCTTGAGGAATATTCATTTATTTAATATAATTAAGTTTGTGGCAGTGATTTTGTCCTGAGGTTTAAACTCTAATGTAACATACTTTTTCAATCTTTTTATAAAAATATTAATCTGTATTTAATATGCATTTCCCTATTCTTCATCAAGGAATCCCTTTCTTTTAAACAGATCTGAAAGTATTTTCTCTCCCATAAATTTTTTCTGTGAGCTCTCATCGGAGTAACTGGCTGCTTTCTTTCTCCCTGTTCTAGATAATCGTATTTCTACAGGTACTTTTACTAATCTGTATACTAATTATGTAATTCAATTTACTTTGCTTTTATAGATTACAATGATGTCTTGAAGATAATGTTCTTCATGTTGACTCATGTATTTCAGGATCTAAAATATTTTTTTATTAATAGGTATTATCTTGATTTATAAACTCATTACAGAATAAGGATGATATATCTGTTAGTCTATAATTTTTAGTATAGAGCAAAGACATATTAAACATTTAATGACTTATTTTAGTAGGAAAGATGAAAACTATTATATTCATATTGGTCATTTAAGATATAGCAATAATTAATGTCAGATAATGCTCTGAAATAGTGCTTATAATTGGAAAAATTTTCACTGTCTCCATCAATTAATCAAAAACTGGAAATGAGCACCTATTATGTATTGGGATCCAATTCTCCACGAGTCTTTTGTGTGTGTGCACATCTTGTGAACAGAGGCACTGACAGCTTTTGTTCTGGAGGATCTTTGCAAGAATATTTCTAAGATAAACACACTCGGAAAATTAGAAATATTGTTTCTTGTGGGAAAGAAGGAAGATTTGTTGGCTGTCCATATAAAGATAATATGTTTGCTCTGGGACAAGGGCTCATTATAAAATGTTGGAGTGAAGATTGAGATTCCTCTCCTGTAAAGCATCCCACTGCATATGCAAGTGTCACCTATCTCTTGTTGTGTCAATCTGTGATAATTGGGGTGTAGGGAACTGGAGCAAGAAAATGATCATACTTTGGCCAGTGCTATTGCTATGGGTAATTAACTGCCTTCCTCTCTGACTCAGGAATTCTGTGTTTTCTGCAGCATCTGTGAAATTGAGGCAGCCTAATTTGTTAGCTTGTGAATAGAGTAAGATCCTAGACCCTTCCTAGTTCTTGACATTATGTTTGATACATTGCTGCATGTATAAAGTAGAATAAACTATATTTTTGCTCTCTTGTAGCTAATAATCCATCTTGGCCTGCTTATATTCGAGACAATAATGACATAGAAAAAAAAAAACTAGGAGGAGGAAGTTTATTATAGGAGCAGCCTTGCTGTTTTTTAAAACTAAGCTGCAATGTTTTCATCAGTGTAATCCCATTATTTCTGCATTAAAGAAACTTGACTAACTTGAATCACATAACCCTTAAAATTTGCTAAGAGAATATTAATTTAAAATTAATCAAAATTGCACTCATTTAGAAAGTTTAAAATCTTTTAGAGAGTCCTTATTTTTGTTGTTTTTGTTTGTTTAGTTGGTTTATTGGGTTCTTTTTGAGATTTGTAGGAATACTTTGATTTTTGTTTCTAATTTTCATACAGTAATATTGACTCTTTGTGTGTGTGTGTGTGTGTGTGTGTGCATGCACTTCTGTGAGCTTAGGTATTTGTAACAAGAACCATATTAGTTCCATAATCTTCAGAACCACTAGAGGGTCCTTAATTGCCATTTTCCTGGATTACTGTAAAGGTTATCTTTTCTTATATTTGCTGACCATTAGCATCTCGGTACCATCCCTTTTGTACTTCCAGATGACCCTCTGCTAGTTATTTTAGGATTAGGGGAGAAAATTATATTTAATAATAATAAAAGGGTGCCCTAAGGTGGTTTGAGGAGACAGAGGGGAAAGGCTATTAGAGAGATTCTGCGGCCTAATTCCAGGCATGCACCATCTGTTCCCTGAGTCTAACCTCACCTCTCATAGAATGATTTATTTTAATTAGAATATGAATCCTTACTCATTTGGCCTAGACCACTCAAGCTGGAGGGACACAGGAGTCTCATTCTTGGACCCTGGTCCAGATGAACAGCTTCCTGGGACAAAAGATATGAGACCATAATAACCATAGTTCATTCTTTTAGAAAATAATATTAGGAGGAATAAATTGAGAAATGTCGGTTCTATCATTTTACAGTAGTATTGGTGTCTCTAGAGGGCAGGGGCAACAATAGATGATATGATAAATTATGGTCATAGGGAGGAGTGTCTTGTCTTCTAAGCCCAGCTCGAACACTTAAATCTGGTTATGGGAGCATTTTTTCCCTATACAATACCCACCTTAATTAAAGGAAATAAGATTACTTAGTGTTCTATGTGAGCTACAAGCAAAAGCAAATGAAGGATTATGAGCCTGCCATAAATCTTTAGGCCAGTGTTTCTCAAACCCTCGCCTACATCAGAAGAACTAGGAAGACTTATAAAAACATAGATTGCTGGGCTCCACCTCCAGAGTTTCTGACTCAGTGTTTCAAAATCATAATTAGCATTTATAATTAACCCCCAGGTGATACTGATGCTGCTATTTCTGGGCTCATACTTTTGAGAACCATAGTTGTATGCTATTGGCAGAATAGAAGAGAAAATATTCTCATCTAAGGTTTAGTGCTCTTTGTTGTAAGGCTTGTACAATTTGCCTCTGTAATTAATGTCTTTATCCACTCAACAAATAATTGCGAAGGCACACGAACCAGGGAATCACTATGGTAGTAGTGTGGCTGATAAATTGATGAAGTAGATAGACGTGAATCTTATCCACAAAAGGCTTCCACATTAAAAGAAGAGATAAGGCATGTAGAAGAACAATGATTTCCAACAGAAAGTCTAAGTGCCATAACAAAAAGTGCCAATATAATGCTGTGGAGGGTGAAAAAGGGAGAGATTTCTGAGAGAGGTCTAAATGGTGTGGCGGTCCTGATAACTAGGATGGCCTTCACTGCTCTACCCACGGCTAAATTCTCTTCTTGCCTCATAAAATGTATTCAGTTTGCACACTTAGATGCTGCCATACAGCTCTACTTCTGTGACAAATATCTAAGTATATTTGCCGAATACTGAGAGCTGGAGCTGGTTGGCATGGTTGGTTTCATAATATAATATGCGGTAATAGTTTTATTGCACTATGATTCTATTATCATTGTTTTATAAATAATTATGAGATTCGGAAAAGGTGGTAGTGAACATATATTTGATAAAAATATGCACACAATTTTAGAAGGATAGAGTCTTTCAGCCTAACTCATCAGATTGATATTAAACAGTTCAGAATTTTTGGTTATATACTGTAATCCTTTACTTAGAAAATGGTCACTGTTACTTTCTAAATTTGATTTCAATGCTGAAAGCTCCTCAAGCACAAAATAAAGCCACTCCTTTAAATACAGGACAGGCATAAGTAAAAACAAACACATTTGCTGGTGTTGAGCAAATTCTTACTTTGAGTATTAAAAAGGAAACAAGAAAACATCATCATGTGTATAGTTAGTGCAAAATCCAAAACCATATTGATGCTTAAAATATATTTAACATTATCATCTTTTAAAAATCTACTTAACAATCATCAACATATTCATCCCAATTCAGAAGCCTACTTAAAAAATAATTTCAAAAATATTTTTATATTTTTAAATTCTATATATATTTCAAATATTTTTGTGTCTATGATATGCATTAGTTATATAAATATAAATACAAATATATATTAATATATATTCCAAAAAGTTCATGAGGTGGGCTTTATATTATCCAAGATGAATATGCATATTCTTAGCCTCTTTCACTGGTCATTTCTAGAAACCTTAAATATCATAAAGTTGACCTCGGGTTTACAGTGCTTTGTGTGGGGAAAAAATCCACCTATGTAAATGCTTTGCAGTAAAGAACACTTTCATTTTATTAAACCAGATGTCAGGAATTCTTGAAATACTCATTTAATATTCCCTGAACCTCTACTATGAAGTAGCACTGTACTACAATAGGAAAGTAATATGACTATGCTTTTATTTATTTATGTGGTGTGAAGGTATGGAGAGAAACAATGTTTTAAACAGAAAATTAACTTGAGCGGTAGTAAATAATAGATGAAAGTTCATACTTCAGGGTGCCTTTTCTTCACAGTTCTTTCTGTTAATGAAGCTTCCCAGTGAGTAGATGTATTTCACCATGTGAAATTGGAAAGTGTGATAGATTTCTTTTTCTTTTTTTTTTTTTTTTTGACTGTGATTACATGCACCTCGTGTCTTTGGTGGTAATAGCATTTAGAAAGGAATTCTTTGTTAAGAATATCACTACTGTTCACCTAATTTTGTTGTATAGGTTTTTACTGTTACACAGTAAATGCAATTTTAACCCAATTTCTTTCCATGTAACTTTATTGCATGTCAAAATCAATACATGTTGCTACTCCAAGGCAAGAAGTTCCACAAGGAGAGTCAAGTTTTATACCAAGCCTGTGGCTCTGATTATTTTTTTGAAACATCTCAAAAGGCTGGATTGGCAAACTATCAGTGTGTTGAATTTAAAAAGTAAAACAAATATACAGAAAATTTTCCATTTCTTCAAATTAATGAAGAGAGGTGAATGGATTATTTAACTCCCTTATCTAATACACACATGTGTATATTTATCTTTTTTATTTAAATTCAATTAGCCAACTTACAGTACGCCATTAGTTTCAGATGTAGAGTTCGATAATTCATCAGTTGCATACAGCACCTAGTGCTCATCACATCATGTGCCCTCCTTAATGCCCATCACCCAATTACCCCATCCCCCGACCCGCATCCCCTCCAGCAACCCTCAGTTTGTTTCCTATAGTGAAGTGTCTCTTATGGTTTTTCTCCCTCTCTAATGACTTTCCATTCTGTTTTCCCTCCCTTCCTCTACGGTCCTCTGCCCTTTTCTTATATTTCTCTTTCTGTGATTGGCTTATTTCGCTTAGCACAATACCCTCCAGTTCCATCCACGTCAGTGTAAATGGTAAGTATTCATCCTTTCTGATGGCTGAGTAATATTCCATTATATATATATATATATATATATATATATATATATATATATACACACACACACACACCACATCTTCTTTATCCATTCATCTATTGATGGATATCTTGGCTCTTTCCACAGTTTGGTTATTGTGGACATTACTGCTCTGAACATTGGGGTGCAGGTGCCCCTTCAGATGACTACATTTGGATTTTTGGGGTAAATACCTAGTAGCACGATTGCTGGGTCAAAGGGTAGCTCTATTTTTAACTTCTTGAGGAACCTCTATACCATTTTCCAGAGTGGCTGCACATTCCCACCAACAATGTAAAAGGGTTCCCCTTTCTCCACATCCTCACCAACATTTGTTGTTTCCTGTCTTGTTAATTTTAGCCATTCCAACTGGTGTGAGGTGGTATTGCTTTGAGGTTTTGATTTGTATTTCCCTAATGCCAAGTGATGTGGAGCATTTTTTCGTGCGTCTTTTGGCCATTTGTATGTATTCTTTGGAAAAAATGTCTGTTCATGTCTTCTGCCAATTTCTTGACTGGATTATTTGTTTTTTGGGTGTTGAGTTTGATAAGTTCTTTATATATCTTGGATACTAGCCCTGTATCTGATATGTCATTTGCAAATATCTTCTCCCATTCCGCGGGTTGCCTTTAGTTGTGTTGATTATTTCCTCTGATGTTCAAATTATCCGTTTGACCAGTGGAGCCTTTTCAAGGTGATTCCTGTGCCCTCCTTACAAGTTGTCCCAGGGGGTTTGTATGTTTGTTTGTTTTTAAAATTAAAAAAAATTATGTTGCTCCTCTCCAGCCATCATTCTCAATATTGGTCCCTTAATACTCCTTCACCTTTAAAAAATATACATATACTATTCAATTTATTTAAACTTAAAAAACAAACAAACAAACTAAGCAGTGTAACCATTTCTCCCACCCTCTCATCCCTCTGCCTCTGGTAACCACCAATCTGTTCCTCGTATCTATGAGATTGATTTTTATTTTAGATTCCACATATAAGACAGATAATATGGTATTTGTTTTTCTCTAACTTATTTCACTTAGTGTAATGCCTTCAAGGTCCATGGACACCATATGTGATATATACATATGTGTGTGTGTGTGTGTGTGTGTGTGTGTGTGTATGTGTGTGTATCCCATATTTTCTTTATCCATTCATCCATGGATGTATACTTAGGTTGCTACCATATCTTGGCTCCTGTAAATAACACACAATGAACATGAGGCTGCACATATCTTTTGGAGTTATTGTTTTTGTTTTCCTCAGATAAGTAGTCAGAAGTAGAATTGCTGAATCATATGGTAGTCCTATTTTTAATTTTTGAGGATCATTCCATACTGTTTTCCATAATGACTACATCAATTTTCATTCCCAACAACAGTGTACAAAGGGTATAAAGGGCACCCTTTTCTCTATATCCTTGCCAATACTTGTTATGTCTTGTCATTTTGATAATAGCCATTCTGACAGGTGTGAGATGATATCTCATTGTGGTTTTGTTTTGCATTTCCCTGATAATGATGTTGAATATCTTTTCTTGTGTCTACCGGCCATCTGTATGTCTTCTGTGGAAAAATGTCCATTCAGATCTGCCCATTTTATGATTGGATTGCTTGCTTTTTTGCCATTGGGTTGTAGGAATTCTTTATATATTTTCGATATTAGCCTTCATCAGATTTGAGAATATTTTCTCCCATTTGATGGGTTTCCATTTTATTTTTCTGATGGTTTCCTTTTCTGTGAAAAGCTTTTTAGTTTGTTGTAGTCCCACTTGTTTATTTTTTATTTTGTTGCTTTTGCTTTTGGCACCAGACTCAAAAAATCATCACCAAAACCTATGTCAAAGGAACCTACCACCTATGTTTTCTTCTAGGAGCTTTAAAATTTCAGGCTTTATTTTCAAGTCTTTAACCCATTTTGAGTTCATTTTTGTATATGGTATAACGAAGTGGTTCAGTTTCATTCTTTTTCATGTGGCTGTACAATTTTCCCAGCACCATTTATTCTACAGACTATTCTTGCCCTATTGTATATTCTTGACTCCTTTGTTGTTAATTAATTGACTATTTATGCATAGGTTTATTTCTGGGCTCTCTATTCTGGTCCATTGATCTGTGTGTCTGTTTTTATGCATATACAATAGTGTTTTAATTACTATAGCTTTTTTTTCTTTTTTTAAAGATTTTATTTACTTATTTGACAGAGAGATCACGAGTAGACAGAGAGGCAGGCAGAGAGAGAGGGGGAAGCAGGCTCCCCGCCGAGCAGAGAGCCCGATGCGGGACTCGATCCCAGGACCCTGAGATCATGACCTGAGCTGAAGGCAGAGGCTTTAACCCACTGAGCCACCCAGGCGCCCTACTATAGCTTTGTAATACAGTTTGAAATCAGGGAGAGTTATACCTTCAGTTTGTTTATCTTTTTCAAGATTGCTCTGACTATTTGCAATCTTTTTGGTTCCATAGAAATTTTAGTATTATTTATTATGTTTCTGTGAAAAATGGCCTTGGGATTATGATAGGGATTGCATTGAATCTGTAGATTGCTTTGGGTATTATGGACATTTGAAATTATGACTTCTTCCAATCCACAAGCACAGAATATCTTTCCATTTATTAGTGTCTCTTCAATTTCTTTCATTAATTTCTTGTAGTTTTCAATACACAGGTCTTTCACTTGCTTGGTTAAATTTATTCCTAGGCATTTTATTCTTTTTGATGCAGTTCTAAATGGGGTTATTTTCTTAATTTCTGTTTCTGATTGTTTATTATTAGTATATAGAAATGAAACAGATTATTGTAGGTATTGATTTTGTATCAATATTCCATTTGTATCAACATTCCAATATTCGTGTATTCCATCCACATCGGTGCAAATGGTGTGTATTCATCATTTCTGATGGCTGAATAATATTCCATTGTATATATATGTACCACATCTTCTTTATCCGTTCATCTGTTGAAGGGCATCTCGGTTCCTTCCACAGTTTGGCTATTGTGGACGTTGAGGGTTTTTTTTATTGTACATTTAATCTCCTTACTTGTAATCTGTGCAGATTTTCTATTTCATTATGATTCAGTCTTTGTAGGTTGTATATTTCAGATAACTTAGCCATTTCTTCTAGGTTGTCCAGTCTGTTAGAGTATAATTGTTCATAGTAGTCTCTTATGATTATTTGTATTTCTTTGGTATCAGTTATAGTATTTCCTCTTCATTTCTGACTTTGAGTTCACTCTTCTTTTTTCTTGGTGAATGTAGCTAAAGCGTTATCAATTTTGTTTATTTTTTTAAAGAACCATCTCTTAGTTTAATCTTTCTTTTTTTAGTCTCTATTTATTTCTTCTCTAGTCTTTGTTATTTCCTTCTATTAACTTTCCACATTATTTGTTCTTCTTTTTCTAACTTCATGAAGTATAAAGTTAGGTTTGTTTGTTTGTTTGTTTTTATCTGAGACTTTTTTGTTTCTTGAGGTAGGTCATTTTTGCTATACCAAACCTTCCCTCTTCAAGCTGCTTTTTGTTGCATCTCATAAAGTTTGGTATGACATTCTATTTTTGTTTGTTTCAAGGTATAATTATGATTTCTTTTTTAATTTCTTTTTTTACCATTAGTATTACCATTACCATTTAGTAGTAGCATGTTTTTTAATGTCCACATATTTGTGAATCTTCCACTTTTCTTTATGTACTTAATTTCTAGTTTCATACCATTATGGTCATAGAGATGCTTGATAGGATTTCAATCCTCTTGAATCTATTAAAGCTTCTCTTGTGGCCTAACATATGATTTATCTTGGAAAATGTTCCATGTGCACTTGAGAAAAAATGTGTTTTCTATTCCTTTAGATGGAATATTCTATAAATATCTGTTAAGTCCATCCATTCTAATGTTTCCTTTAAGGCTGATGTTTTCTTATTAATTTTCTTCCTCGATGATCTATTCATTGATGTAAATGGGTATTCAATTTCCTACTCTTATTCTATTGCTTTCTATATCTCCCTTTAGGTCAGTTAATATTTGTTTTATATATTTAGGTTCTCCAATGTTGGGAGCATAAATATATACAAGTGTTATATTCTTTTGTTGGATTAACCCATTTATTACTATGCCACACCCTTCCTTGTCTCTTATTACAGTATTTGGTTTAAATTCTATTTTGTTTGATGTAAGTATAGCTATTCCAGCTTTCTTCAGGTTTCCATTTTCAAGAGACATCTTTTTCCATTCCTTCACTTTCAGTCTGTGTGTCCTTCCATGTTAAGTGTAGGAAGCATACAGGTATGTCTTGTTTTGTTTATTTGTTTTGTTTTTGTTTTTTATTTTGTTTTAATCCATTCACTCACTCTATGTATTTTATTGGAGAATTTAGACCATTTACATTTAAATTAATTATTGGTAGGTATGTGATTATTGTCATTTTGATAATTGTTTTCCGGATTTTTTTTATTTCCTCTCTCTTTCTTTTCCTGTTGTCCTCTTCCTTTGTGGTTTGATTACTTTCTTTGGTGGTATGCTTATATTCCTTTCTTTTTATATTTTGCATATTTACAAATTATAGTTACCATGTGGTTACCATGAAGCTTGCATATAACAGTTTATATCTATACAGTTTATTTTAAGTTGATAACAACTTAAGTTTGATCTCATTCTAAAGCTCAATATTTTTACTTCCCTCCCTGCATTGTATATTTTTGGCGTTATATGTTACATAATTTTATCTGTGTGTATCCTTTAACTAATTTTGTAATCATAAGCATTTTTACTATTTTTGGCTTTTAATCTTCATATAGTTTAATTTAAAAAATTAATATATATTTTTAAGGATTTTATTTATTTGAGAGAGAGAAAAAGTGAGAGCATGCATGTATGAGCAAGGGGAGGAACAAAGGGGGAGGGAGAGAGATAAACAAACTCTGCACTGAGTACAGAGCCTGCCTCAGGGCTTGATCTCACAACCCTGAGAAACCAAGACTCAGATGCTTAACCAACTGAGCCATCCAGGTACCCCTTAAACTTCATACTAGTTTTATAAGGGATTAACCCACTACCTTTCCCTTTATTTACTCTTCCAATGAGATTTATTCTCTCATATGTATTTTTGTTCATTAGTACCCTTTCTTTTTAACTTCATTTTATATTAGTTTATTCTTAGTGAATTATAAAAATTATTGATTGTAGCACTTAAAACCATGAAATTGGAGATAATAAATGTGGTAATATAAGTAAGGTTTAATAATCTCACTTTATGAGAAATTATCTTTAACATAAAATAATGCTACAGTATTTATAAATGTATCATTTATGTATTAGCAATCAGTTATCTAGATAGGGTGAAGTTGAGACCAATGGATATAAGAAGAAGAGAGTTGGGAGGAGATGGGAGTTTGCCAAAGATAATCGTACTATCCTGTAATTTTCTAAATGTCAGATTATAGTTTGTTGGTCTCGCCTCCTAGTTGATACCAGGGAAGAGATATAGTGAACTGTTAAATCCAGAAGACAGTCTCAGCAGAAAAACTGATCACCCAGGCCACCTCTAGCCTATATAACACCTGTACAAATTTCATTAAAGTGTTGCATCAAATTAGATTTTTAAAAATATACTATGTTAATAGAAAACTTGAGGTACAGTGAGGCCAATGGATCATGAAACAATTACCATTAAAAAGAAAGTATATTACAATTCCCAGGAGAAGGGGAGCATGCCACGCAATGAGGGGGGGGCCACACAGGAAATCACGGTGATTGGGCATTTGACAGTGGCCATATCTACAACCTTGAAATTTTTTGGCAACACAGAGGAAACAACATTCTTGCTTCTTGGAAGGTTCCATAGTGTTGCCAGCATCTGTCTGCAGATTGCTTATCCAGCTGTTGCATTAGTACCCCATTTTAACATCATGGGTACGGGTGGGTCCTGGCTTTGTCTGTGTAGACTGATTACGTCTTCTCATTTGCTGAAAAGGTCAAGGCCTTCTTGGCTGATCCGTCTGCATTTGTGACAGCTGCACCCTTGGTTGCTGCTCCATAACCACTGTCCCCACCCCTACTCCTGTTGCTGCTGCAGCCCCAACCAAGGTTGAAGCAAAGGAAGAGTCCAGGGAGTTGAAGGAGGATATGGGATTTGATCTCTGAACTTTGGTATGGTTGTTTATAAAACTGGGCTAATGATGAAAAACAATCACTTTGAGAATTAAGCTAGTACTATACCTGCAAAAAAAAAAAGTTTCGTAAACCGAAATATTTCTGTTTGTAAAGTACTGGGCTGTGCCATGTTTTTGTTTTGTTTTGTTTTATAAAGTTGGTGTACATATTTACCGTAGAATCTTCTAAAAGTTCAAATAAAAAGTTATAAATGAAGTAATCATAGCATATACTTTATCTCTCAAATGAAGAATAGTAACAATCTTGCAGGTAGTATTTTAGATTATATTAAATGTAATGTTTCTTGATCCCATTCTATATTGCCATATATACCTGAGTCCTGCTTTTATCCACATATATATGCATTTGGTTATTTAAGCTTGTTGCAATCTTACCTCTGTTAGGTAGATTTGTTAATGTGGCCTTACTTGTGTATTAAAGAATACTTTTATTATAAATTTTACTCAGTAATAGATGAATATAGATGAATGGAACATATAATAAATACTTAAAAAATTCAATGCCACAAAAAATATTTCGACATTATCTCTGTGACTATAGATACTAAAAGATTTGTCTTAGTTGGTGATGGTGACTTATATAAATAATTTACCTTGAATTTTAGAGTTGTCCGTATAATCAAAGAAATTGCAAACTAAATTAATTTTATTCATATGCAGTCTCTGGATTAATAGTTGTGAAACTCAGTTGAGTTATTGGCCACTTTTGAGAATCAATGTAAGATATTATTCTCTACAGAAGAATATACAAACTCCCAGACGCTGGATATTTTTCGTGAGGTTTCAGAAGATTCCTGGATCCCTATTGATGTCCACAGATCCATGGAACCCATATTAGGATATCTTGCTTGAGTAATTATTATTTTTCTTTTTTTTAATTGAGTTATAATTTAAATAATGTATTAGTTTGAGGTGTACAACATCATAATTTGATATGTGTATATACTGCAAAATCGCCATCACAGTAAGTTTTGTTAACATACTTCCCCATACGTAGTTATAATTTTTTTTAATGAGATCTTGAAAGTTCTTATCATGAGAACAAAATGTTTGGGTAGTTAATTTTTTTTTTCAAAAAATAAATACTTAAACATTTGGATACAATTTATAACACACAAAAATGTAAAAAGAAACATTCCTATAGTCCTGGAGGAATTCCTGTAGGAATTCACTTTTCTCTTGGCATTAATTGTGCCATAAAATATTCTTCTAAGCTTCACCTATAATGACTGCATATTACATCATTGAACTGAAACAGCATATTTTTTGAACCAGTCTTCTTGCTGGTAAACATTTAGCATGCTTATTTGTTTGTTTTCATATTTTAACCGAACTATGGTGAACTTACTTGTAATGAAAGATTTCCAGATGTAGAATTGTAAGAATAAAAGGATAAAAACTATTTTTAAAATTTCAGATTAAATTTCCCTCTGGAGATGTTTTACTGACTTATAATTACTACCAGGAGTTGATAGCCAAGATCCCATGTCCCTGAATTCTTGCCTCTACTCAATATTAGTACTTAAATAAAAGCCTTTGCAAATTTTGACTATGAAACTTATAAATTTAGTGTAATTTCATGATTACTAAATAGACTTAAGAAATCAAGCTAAATTATCTATGATTTATACAGTAGCAAAAGCAGCTATGACAACTAGGGTCTGGTCACCACAAATGGGACAAGAGAGTTGAAGTCTCAGGATAGATAAAAAAGACAGCTTTTCTACCAGTGATACTTGGAGCTTAGAAGAGCAGGGATCAAAAAAGTAATTAAACACATAGCTGTTAGACAACTAGAATTTATATCTATTTTAAGGCATCCTAGCTCTAAAATCATAGGCTAATTATGTAATCATTCTGAAACTTTGTTTACTCCTTTGGAAAATGGAGTTAGTATCATTGCCTATTTCGTAGAATTTTTGTGAAGGTTAAATATTGCAAATCATGATCTTAGCATGGTGTTGGTATGTACTAGGATCTCGATATAAGTTTACTATTATTATTCTTTGTTGGTATTGGTAACCATTTTTGTAATATTATTAGCATGCCTCAAACCAAAAAATAATGTGGGCAATGCAGATTTATTTCATTATCGTATAATCGTTTTGGGTATTTTAACTTGAAAAAGATTTTCTGTTATACTTGGTATTTTGAATATATTCTGAAGTCATTTTTTATGAAGCTGATGAATAGCAAATCACATTTTGATGTGTTAAAATTGGATGCAAAAATGAACAATGGAACATATGGAAAAGTGGGAAACTAAGGTGAAATTACAAGGCATATTTTTGACTCCTCAGCATATTTTCCAGAGAGGAGTCACTGTGCCTCGTATACATATTTCAGTTGTTTTTTTTTTTTTTTTTTTTTTTTAAAGATTGTGTCTTTTCTTTTTTTTTTTTTTTTAAAGATTTTATTTATTTATTTGACAGACAGAGAGGGATCACAAGTAGGCATAGAGGCAGACAGAGAGAGAAGGGGAAGCAGGCTCCCCGCTAAGCAGAGAGCCCGATGTGGGGCCCGATCCCAGGACCCTGAGACCATGACCTGAGCCGAAGGCAGAGGCTTTAACCCACTGAGCCACCCAGGCGCCCCTCAGTTGTTTTTTTAAAAGTAAGTAGGATTTTTTGAGAAAGATACTTTTAAAAAACTATCTCTGAATTTGAACATCTTTTTTCCTTTTAGATGTAATAACCTATTTTTAAGGAGTAGCCACACATGGAATTTCAGTTCATAATACATATATATAATCTAAAGCATCAGTATCCCACTTCAAGCTCTTGCTCCAGAGGAAGTTACTTGAAACCATTCTTCCTTTTACTTGTTGTAGTGACTGCATTCATTAATCTTCATTCCTTATACTTTTAATTCTTGCAAGTATTCTTTGATTCCTACAGACACAGATGAAATTTGGCTTATTTACATACCCACCCCCCAAACTGTTGCTCTGCTCCCCCCATACTCTAATGTTTTAAGTGAGATTATTATGATTAGCTATTTTATTTTTTTATTTTATTTTATTTTTAAGAACTTCATAACTTTAAATACATATAGAATCTTCTGTATCTTATTCCATGAACAGCAGATATTAGCTTTTGACTCTTTACCACAAGATATGAGAATTTTATATTCTCCACCTTAAACCTCCATCGTTTATTTCTCTTCAATTTTCCATAAAATTCTGATACAGACTTCTGTGGTCGAGGATTGTTTGTCTTTCCCTCCTTTTTTTATAGAACAAAATATAGCATACAGGCTCAAGATTATCTTCTTGTACCACCTTCTCTCCACTTACCTACATCTTCTTCTGATCATTTTCAGTTCACCTCTCTAATCTCACTTTGTCAGTTAGAAATGCCCTTTCAAAGACATACTGATACATTCAGGCTGAAAGTTATGCTGCAGTTATTATCAGTCCCACACGAATTTATTGTGTGTGATACTATATTAATCCTTAAATAGAGACTTTTATAAGCTTTAACTCCTCCACAATGCTATTTTCTCATGCTTTCTTGCATACTCCCCAGTGCCTAATGCCATTCTGGACATTCAATAAACATCCCTCAAAGTTGTTTAATTGTAATTAAAAGTCATCACATTCAGACATGTCATTTATGATTAGGGTGAATCTTTTGTGTTAAAATGAACCTTTCACAGAAAATGTTCCTGTAAGCAGGTAGTTTGAGCTTAAAGAAGGATGAAAACATAGATGGCAGATTATTACACAAGGTTATTGGAGAGCAGCTTTTCATCTTCACTGACAGAGAGTTTATGCTAAGAATAAAGTTTAGTTTTAGAAAGAATATTAAAAAGGATTTTACTGCATTTGAAGGTTACAGAACAGTAGAAAAAATGTATAAGCTTCCATCTAAAGTTTTTAAACAACAAGCTGGATTCTCATTTTTCTTCCCAAAAGCCATCTTTGGTTGGGGGGGGATGCTTGTGTTCTAGGAGATATTTTAATTTATTATTATAGTAAAATAATATTCCGTTTGGGTCTTGTAATAGCACTGTGTGGTGACAGATGGCAGCTATAGTTGTGGTGAGCACAGCATGATATGTAGTTATCAAATCACTATGTTGTATATCTGCAACTCATGTAACTTTGTCAATTACAGTGAAAATCAAATTCTAAATTTAAAATGGATTTTTTATAAAAGTTATTAAGAGTATTCAGAAATACTATTGTTTATAGAGGAAACAGTACATATGTCTTACTACATATTGTTTTGTATATTGCATATTGTCCTCTAAGTGGTTTTTGCTTTTCCAAGGGTTTTTGCTACTGACTGTTCTCAGTGTGTCACTTATAAAATCCCTATGAAATGTAGAAATCAGGAAGGAAAAGAAAATGCTTTTTCAAAAATTGTTTTCTCAAAAGCATACAATGTCAAGAGAGAGATAGTTTTTTTTTTTAAGATTTTATTTATTTATTTGACAGAGAGAGAGATATCACAAGTAGGCAGAGAGACAGGCAGAGAGAGAAGGGGAAGCAGGATCCCTGCTGAACAGAGAGCCCGATGCGGGGCTCCATCCGAGGACCCTGACATCATGACTTGAGCCAAAGGCAGAGGCTTTAACCCACTGAGCCAGCCAGGTGCCCCGAGATATAGTTGTTGTTGTTTTTTTTTTAAATCTTACATCTGTGAGAAATAAAGCATTTAAAGAATATCTATGGATTTAAAAAAACAGCATTTGAAACTATGAAATCCCTGATGCATTTCTCATAGGGCTTTAATGGCTGCTACCTACAAATCCTAGGGTAAACTAAAAAAATTATCCCAAGTATCATATTCAAGCAACCCTAAATTTATCACTTAATAATGTCACTACAGATCAATACAAAGAAGATGGGATTTAATAAGATTTAATATACCCAGCCATCCGTGCCCACCACAGACATTTTTTGACAGCAGTGCTGTCCAGCAACCCTTCCTGAGACCAGGGAAATGTTCTGTTCTTTATGATGAGATGATCACTAGCCACATGTGGCTGTTAAGCCCTTGACAGGTGGCTAGTACAACTGAAAAAGTGAATTTTAATTTCATTTGTTTAACCCCATGTAGCTAGTGGCTAATGTATTGGACAGTGCAGTCTTGGAGAAAAGGAGAACTTGGATATAGTATCAATTTCCTGGCAGGAAACACATTGTACAATCAATGGGATTTAAGTAAAGATAAATAGTAACAATATATTGTGTTTTTATGGCATTTGTAAAGGTAGTATACATGACAGAAAAGCTCCAAGGGTGTTTGTTTTCGGTTAGTACTCAAGTATAGGTCTCATTATTAGACTGGAGGCAATGAAGGGTGACGGTGATGTTGGATCCTGAGAATAATCAGCATACTGTTTTGAGGCAGCTGTCCAAAGTGAAGTCACTGAAACATTTCTTTGAAAGGAAGACAGGTTCTGTGAGCTGAAGTCGAGGAGCTGCTTCCATTGACAAGAACATTTCAGGAGGATTTTTAAATTCAAAATTTCAGCTTTGATTGTTTTTGCCCAGTGTCTAAACCCCTGTTATTGTGGCTCCACTCCTTCCCACCAAGTTGTCTTCCATTAGTGTGAATGATCTGGCAAGTTGTCCGTTTTACTAACCGTGCAACTCTGCATCTCGTACAGTTAGAACTTGGGTTTGATCCTTAGCCTTGTCTGCCCTATGTTACTACAAATAAGGGAGTTTTTAAGGCTGCTACTAACATTCTGCATATCCACCTCTGACATGAATTGAGCGTTCATCATTTTGGACATTTATTTATCTTTTTGTAAATTCTCCAGAATAGTCAGAAGCAGTAATCCCATTCCACAATCTTTGCAATCACCATTTTTTTGCCATAAAAACTAAATACCAAAGACAGTTGATCACTCAATGATTTGTGATCAATCAGTAATTCATTTCATGTCATTCTAGTGAAAAAATTGAAAATTGTCTTATAGGAGAGCAAACCAGTCACAGGATACTGCTCATGATACCAATTATTCTATCAGAGTAGTGGCAGAAAACAGCATATTCATTTTTTTAAAAAAATATTTTATTTATTTACGAGAGAGAAAGAAAGCATGTGTTTGGGGGAGGGGCAGAAGGAGAAGGAGAAGCAGACTCCCCACTGAGCAGGGAGCCCAACTCAGGGATTGATCCCAGGACCCCGAGATCACGACTGAGCCAAAGGCAGATACTTAACAGACTGAGCCCCAGGTGCCCTGCAAACAGTATATTCATGTTGGTTTTACTAAAAATAATTTAAAGAAGACAGAGCTAAGTGAACCAAAAGGGATGGTGAGCCCATGGGTAATTGTAGTATGAATCCTAGTGGGAACAGCAGAGAAAACAGTGTGTCTGGAGAGACCTAGAGCAATTGGAGAACCACTCAAAAGGTGTTAGAGCGAAACAGAAAAGCAGTTACTGTTCAAAATGTAATGAAATAGAGAGAGGATTGGGAGAGTTAATACCTTGACCTCAGTCTCCACAAACCTCCATTCCCTTGCTGCACTTCACACTTACCAAACTCAGCCGAAGCCAGAGGATGAAACAGACCCAGTTGATACAGTCTATACTTTATCTTGGTATAGAGAGCAGAGCAGGGAAGGGCAGAGAATAGGAGAGAAGCCAACGGGAAGTAATGAGCACAAACATTTTAAGACAACGTCAAGCAATTTTTGAAAGACCAATATGGTAACTTCTGTTGTGGCTACAGATTTTAAAGTAAAACTTCAAGTAACTAACTCAGTAAATGGATTTTTGCAATGTGACGTAGATGCCATCCATGAGCACCCTGTCCTCTTGTATGAAAAGTATTCTGACTTGAAAACCTCTATGTCATTCTGTGACGAATCCATTATTACTTTCGTAAGCAAAATCTTTGCGTTTGGTATGCATTATTTTTATTATTATTATTTAACTAACTGTAAAATGCAGATGGTTTAGTTTACCGGGAAGTTACATCACTTACGCAGCTGTGTGTAAATAATAACAAGCACAAGTATAATAATTATTATTTTTTGAATTTGTCTTTATTAGTGGGTATGTAATGGTATTGAATTTTTATTTAATTTGCATTGCTGGATTACTAATTATGTTGAGTATTTTTTCATAGACTTATTATCAATTATATATCATTGATAAAACATCCATGAAAATAATTTACCAACTTAATATTGGGTTTTCTTATTACTGAGTGATAACTCTTTTTTATATTTGCAGTGTATATCTATGTTGAATAGACAGATAAATATTTAGGTATAAATATAGATATGTAAACACAGCTATAAATATTTATAATCATATAAATAAAAAATTAAAATTATATATATATATGGAATTAAAAGGTAAGCCATGGAGGAGAGAAAAAATATGTTTTATTATATATTTTTATGTATTTTGTTATATATCATATATATGTGTATCATATATAATCTTTTCTCCCACTCCATCATTTACCTTTTCATTTTCTTAAGTTTCCTTCAAATACAGTCATTTCGATTTGAATAAAATTTATGAAATGTTTTTATTTTACATTCATGGCTCTTTTTTTTTAAGATTTTATTTTTTTACTTGAAAGATAGCAGCAGAGATAGTGAGAGAGAGCACAAGCGGGGAAGAGAGGGGGAAGCAGACACCCCACTGAGCAGGGAGCCCCACACAGGCTCAGTTCCAGGACCCAGAGATCATGACCTGAGCTGAAGGCAGACACTTAGCTGACTGAGACACCCATGTGCCCTATTCATGGCTTTCTTTTAGCTTAAAGTATTTGGTTACCCCAAGGTTGCCAAGATTTTCTCCTATTTTCCCTTTTAGAAATTTTGTTTGACTCTTATACTTTGGTCTTTGTTCTAATTTGAGTAAGGGTATTTTCTTTGGTATTTAATTTGAACTTGACAGGTTTGTTTTTTTTTTCTCCCAGATGGACTAAAGAGAAGTTGGCATGATTCTTATTTTTCTTCTCTTACATTAAACAGATCTTTTTCTCTGCAGCATTCTTAAAGATTTCGTTTTAAAGGTTTTCAGAAATTTGAATTTGGTGTGCCTGCGTCTGATTTTCTTTATATTTCTTCATTTTGGAGTTTGGTAAGCTTCTTGGATTTGTCAATTTAATTGTCCTAAATTTTGTAAAATATTTGAGCATTATTTTTTCTAATATAATTTCTGTCCCCTTCTCTTTCCTTCCCTTTTGGCCTTCCAATTGTATGAGTGTTCCAACTGCTTGATTTTCTTCCATATTTCACTTCTTCTCAATCTATTAATTTTCAGTCCCACCCTCCCGCCCCCCCTGTTATAGTTGGACTCCCATCTTTGTGTTTTCGTTTTAGCCAGTTTATAGGAGCTATTATAAAAGCGTTTCTGTTAATTCTCTCACTTCTGAAATTTCTGGATCTGCAACATTGCTGACTTTAATTCTGACTATGAATCATATTTTGCTGCTTCTTTGTATGTCTAGTTGTGTTTTATTCAGTGCTAGATATTCTGAATATTCCATTCTTGAAAATCTGGATTTTGCTGTCTTCCATTAAGAAGTGCAAATAGTTGTTTTGGCAACAAGTTAATTTACTTGAGGTTTAATTTATTCCTGCAGAGGTTGGCCTTTAAGATCTATTTACTAGAATTTACTCTGAGGTATAATTGTTTGGGGATCTTTGTTAAATATATGATGATTCCATAAGTTCCATCCTCTCTCACTTGCTAGATTCTTGAACCATGTGTAAATTCTGGGATTTGTTTGGTTTATAGCTCCGAGATAGTCGTTCTTTCCTTCCTTCATCTTGTGGAGTATCACCTTGCAAACATGCAGGTTAGTGTGTGGCTAAAGTCTCAAGGGGACCTTTATACAGATTTCTAGAGCTGTTTTTCTACAAGTTCTTTCTGATTCTTTGCTTCACAAATTCAAGCCATCTTTATTTTCCTCCACTTCAATCTCTACCTCCTCCCATAAGATAGACAAGCAGGTTTTGGATTTGTTCTTCTCTGTACCAGAGTCCAGAAATTGCCTCCAGGCAGAAAACTAGAATATTATAGAAATTATCTCATTGATCTCCTTTTGTCAGGAATCATGGGTCTGTGCTGCCTGGATGTCCAATGCCTGAAAACGTTTGTGTAATGTATTTTCCCCAGTTTCATATTTCTTCACAATTGTTTATACTTAGAGACAGTGGGAGGGGAAGCCTCAGAGCAATGGAGAAAGAAATCTCCCTCCCTTAATTTTTAACATTTATACCACTTCCTTCCTGGTACTATCTACCTTGTTTCTTGTATTATTACCTGATTCTATGGTTTCCATTCTTTTCCTAGGTATTTATAATTTAACTTTCTTGAGTCCCTAAACTGTTTCATGATCTGTGTGTTTTACACATTTTATATAATCTAACCACATATTTCTTAACTCTTTATGTATCGACCTCAAATGAAGTTATTAGATGTTTTTCTAGTATTCTCATATAAACTCTTATCTACCTTTATTTAAAGCAACTTAAAATTTTTTTTATTTAAAAAGCAACTTAAAGGATAAAATATATATTAGCCTCTTTTTAAAATTAGCCTCTTCTTTAAAAGAAAAGATAGATTATTGGATAATTTGTATAAGCTTTAAACTCTGGAAATTTTATGTGGTAATTTTAATATGGTCTACATGATCATCACTTTCTTTTATGTTTTACTTACTTGTTAATTGTAGCTATTTTTAGAAAAATGTTGGGTAATTGCCTCCTCTTCTACAACAGATGAAAAATCATTAGTTAATTTTAAAATTTTTAACAAAGATCTATGTTTTTATTCTTGTATTATGTTGATTTTATTCTCTGTATAATAGCAAACATTTTATTAGGTGGTTGTTCTTCTATGAAGGAAATGATATCAAATTTAAAATTATGTAAAAAGTTTATAATAAAATCATTGTTCAGATTGCATTTTATTTCCAGATGGACTATTGGTATTAGTCCATTATGTGTTCTAGTAATAAGTACCTCTTAATATTCTGTTCACGTGTTTCTTCTTCAGTGTAACTTCTTCAGGGACTAAAAATGATTATTAAAGTCAATCCAACTAAGAAATTGAATTAGCAAATATTCTAGCCCAAATATTACTCTTTTAAAGTATTTTAGACAAAGTTGTTCAGTTTCTCTGTGTGTACCTGTCTCTTTCTTTTTCCTTATAGATTTATGTGCACTGAATGTTTTATTTAATTTACCAGCCAATTCCTGAAGAGCTCTTAGGGTAGTAAATTAAGTTTGTTTTCTGAAATTTAGGTACTTCTTCTGATTATTAGGCATCCATAGTGACTGCCATCTGTGAAAATTTTGAGGAAATAATCCTTTGCCGAACACTTGCCTTTTCAGTTCAGTGATTTATAATCTTGCATAAAAGTAGTTTATAACCTCTGTGTTTCAATTATTTTTTCAACCAGTATGAAGTTAATTTTCTAGACTTTGACCTATTAATACTCTATCGACTCCACATTCTTGGAGAAATGTCCAAATAGCATGGGAACTTGTGATAAATATATTCATTTTGCTCACTACTATGAAAGCAAAGACATTATTATAGAGCACATTGAGCCAGGTGTCCTTTACTAAAATTTTAGGAGCAATCATTGACTGTTCGACTTTGTGGCATGGACTGCAAGGACAGCATAATCAGAGTACCATGATGAATCTGATTGGCACTTCACACAATCAATGTTGTAGTTTTTCTGCATTCTATCAATCAGTACTTTCTATTAACATGTTGTTTTAAAGGTGCTTGTGTCAGGCACAGTTAAATTTAATCTTAAGTCAGTCATTGACTCTATGTGAAAACTTAAGCCAATCGTATCTCTCAGAGCTTTAGTTCCTTTCTCTGTTAAATAGAGATAATCATTCTGCCTAGAAAAATTATGATGAGAGCCAAATCGGGTAATACAGATGTATAGTGCCTGATACATTATTTGGCAGAGAGTAGATGGCTCAACAAATAGTAATTACTACTGTCATCATCAATATTTTCTGCAATATAATAACTCAGCTTCATAATAATGATACTGAGCTACTGCAACCCTCTGATCATGAAGAGTTACATTGTATAAAACTACAGTTTAGATGTAAGGTATATGCTATTTTCTTAAAATTCTTAGTTTTTAAAAAGTGTTCTGCATGCATATTCCTATTTATTCAACAAGTGGAAATAATTCCCTTTACATGTAAGACACTGGTTATTACTATGTGTTTGGATGCTCCTTTCTTAAGAGTATGAAGGAATGTAACCCAATTATTTTTTAAATGTTTAATCTTTCCTATTCTTTTAAATATAAGTACAGTTTTTTAAAGAAGCATTTATTATGTAATTTTAAACTTTAGATATGAGTCGTTGGCTCTTACATGGCACTTAGTCCATGACAGCCCATGTACCAAGAAGTTTATAGGCATTATCTCATTTATTTAATTTAACATAGTACTCCTATGTTAATAATTAATGCTGTTTATAGAAAAGAAAATGAGAAAAAAACCGCTCGGTCTTATTGGTTTAGAGAATTGAAAAATCTAGGCAATTATTAATATTGCTAAAAATAAAGAAAAATATGGGATGCCTGGGTGGCTCAGTTGGTTAAACATCTGCCTTCAGCTCAGGTCATGATCCCAGGGTCCTGGGATGGAGCCCCACATTGGGCTCCTTCTGGTGAGTCCCACATCGGGCTCACTGGGGAGCCTCCTTCTCCCTCTGCCTGCCGCTCCCCTCACTTGTGCACTCTCTCTCTCTGACAAATAAATAAATAAAATATTCCTTTAAAAATAAAGAAAATATTCAAATGATTATTATGGTGTTCTAATTCATTAGATCTTGGCGATCTAATCATGAATATAATAGCATCCTATAAAAATGATATAATATACATCTGATAAATCTTTTGGTTTATTCTCCTTAGGAAGTAGTTATAATAATACTATTAAATATTCAACAGCCCACTTTCAAATATTTTATAGCATTTCATATTTCATTTTATGCCCTTTAATCTTTTTAATAAATGTCTCTTCTCTGAAATTTTCTTATAGTAGTAACTTTGAAAAATCTTTAGTACTTCAAAGTTAATTATATTGGGAAACTGTCCCATTATTTCTGCTTCCTTTTAGAGCTTTTACATGTAGAATTCGTGTGTGTGTGTGTGTGTGTGTGTATGTGTGTTTAAGTCAGACACTTTATTATAAGGTGCGTGTAGTTGATAAGCGATATAGTCAATATCTAGGCAGGTAAATTCCTTAAATTTGTTGCCACAAGGTGATGACTTAAGTCTTCTGTGGCAAGATCTAAGCTCTTATTCCCTGTGCTTTTCTCTTTCATTTTTTCTATCTTTTATAGTAAGTAATCAACAGCAGCTCTTTGCTTATTCATATTGAATCTTACTTTAATAAAGTATATGGTATCATAATATTAATATCTTTACACAAGGAGCAATCTTACATACTAGATAAACACAAAACCTAATGTCACAAAGTCCCCAAATTAAAAGATACTTCAGAAGTTACTGAGTCCAGTTTTTTTATTTTTATTTGACACACAATGTTATATTAGTTTCAGGTGTACAACATAGTGGTTTGACTTCTTTCTACATTTGCTATCCTCATCATAAGTTCAGTCTTTGAAAAGATTTTTGCATTTATTTGTTAATTGTCCCAATAAGTGGTTGTGTATCCCCTATTTGAACATTAAAGTTTAAAAGAATAGCTGGTTTTTATTTTCACAGCGCTCTAATTGTCAAAATTATTTTTCTTACAATGACTCAGATGGACCTGTAACTTGACATATGTTTAAGACAGGGAATACATGTTCCATTACTTCGAAATACACCTGGGTCGCAACTTGGGTTCAACCATTTACCACTCCTCCCGTCCTTTTTCTCTAGCTCCTTCAAGCCCCTATAACCACACAGAAGGGAATGCACAGAATACAGACACTGATTCTTCATTCTTCACTCTTCATTCTCAGGCTATTTTCTAAAATGCTTTTCTCTGCTCTTGGCTCTCATTACATCATCCTTGGTCTTCTCTTTCTATCCTGAGCTGTTTCCTTTGAACTTGATGCCCACTGCTATTATCTAACTAATTATCTGGCTCTTACTGATGGTAATTCTTATTTTCTAAGAAGATATGCTATCTTAGAACCCAATAGATACTACTCTTCTAAGACTATCCTCAGGACCCTCTGCTTCACCTGGTCCTCTATCAGCCCTCACATATTACATATCATGCGTCATATGTTTTACTGGTTTTGACTCTCATGTGGGTCAACCTGAGTAACATGTCTTTCTTGACGCTCAGGTTTCAGCAAATTGCTTTGTAACTTTTGTACACCCATCATTTGCCTCTCATCAGAAAGTATTTCTAACCTGAAGAAAAACATTGCCAGATTTGATGAGCAATAGTCAATTGCATAGAGTTAAAAAAACAGGAATATTTGAGTGCTTCTTTTAATTCTCTTACTCAGCATTTGGAAGGTAGATTGTAAATCTGTCCTTTTGAACATTACTTTCCTCTTTTCTAGAAAGAGATCATACCTATCTTAGCCATCTGAGTATGAATTAGGTAATGGTTAACCAAAACTGCTTTAAATGCATCAAAAAAATGTCAAGTATAAACAATGAAATAAGGAGTTAAGGTTTCAGTTGTTTCTTATTTTCCATTACTGTATTAATTTTATAATGGTAAATTAAAAAGTTGGTGTAATATTTTCATTCATATCAGAAAATAAATTAGAGCACATTAATTTTTAAAATAACAATATATCCAAAGGGAATATTTAGTGAATTTAGCACACTTTTTTCTCTCGACCATTATGTTAGCTACTCTAAGTTAATGAGTACCTCATTTCTTATTTCATTTAGTTCTTTCTAAAACTCTTCCACAAATATAAATGCTGGTTTAAAGAATAGGAGAAGGTAATTTTCTTCTCAAAAGGATCAAGAGATGGTTTTCTATACTCTATGGTATCTTAAAGTACATTGTTCAATTGAGGTTATAGCCAGTTATTTTTTAGTAGTTCACACTTTTAGGGAAGAGTTAATAGTAAAAATGGTTCGAAGAAACTGTTTATAGGAATGAATTAGATTCCTAGAGCTGTTGTAACAAAGTACCAAAAACTGAATGGTTAAACCACAGAAATTAATTATCTCACAGTTCTGGAGGTTACTAGTTGAAGATCAAGGTGTCAGTAGTGCCCTGTTCTTTCTGAGGGCATTAAAGAAGCATCTGTGGCAGGCCCTAGCTTTTGGTAGTGACTTGGCTCATGGTAGCATAACTTCAAATTTCACATGGCAGTCTCCCTATATGCATGTCTGTCTCTGTGTCAAACTTCTGCCCCCTCTTTTTTGGGGGAGACACTGGTTGTACTGGATTGAGGCCCATACTAATGATCTCATACTGAACTGATGGCATCTTTAAAGACTTTTTTCCAAATAAAATAATAAGGTACTGAGGACTAGGACTGTAATATGTATTTTGGGGGAGACATAATTCAACCCATTATAGGGAGTAGTATAGCTCATCAAAAAGAAGTATTATTAAATTCTGGTGAATTCCATGTCCTATTTCTAAAAGTCTGCAAGAAATATACATGTTAGTTAAAAAAAAAAAAGGATAAGCAATTTTGTTCTCAAAAAGATCAAGAGATAGTTTTGTATACTCAATGGTCTCATAAAATACATTGCTCAATTTGGGTTATACCCATTTAGATTCTATTATTTTGGACAAAAACTCTCAATTCTTAAGCTGCAAAAACTGGGAAATTAGTGGTCATCTATTATTTAAGGTAGCATATTTTCTATCTCATAAAATTTTTATTTAGTGTATTACAACTATTCAGTAAAATGAATAAATAAAATTTTCATTTTAAAAATTGAAAATATATTATGGATTAGTTTTGTCAAAAGATGGTAATTTCCAAGTTCTATTTCCAACTAAAAAATACCGTAATAATTTTTACATTTGGATGAAAAAAATTCTGGGTGAAATAAAATAGATATATGTGCATCTGATAGTACCACTCTGAATTGAAGATACTCTCTATAGAGGAAATGTTGTATTGGGGTTGGCTAAAATGTATGTATATTCATAAATAACTTATGAAAATCAGTATTCTTATAGTCAGTTACACCTTCATTCTCTCAGTGATATTAGAAATGATGTTTTGGCTGTGACCATACATGGCTATCTGGGAAATTAATCAAATTGCCCAAGTCTGCTTATCATTTTGGAACTTTAGAGATACAGCCTATTTAGTGAGAGAAAATACAAAATACAATCTTGTGGCAATAATTTTGTTATTATGAAAACTGCCAGATATGAAAGAAGAATATATAGATTTACTTTCTGAATTTGACTCATTGTTTCTTACATGACTTTCCAAAGTACTGACTATTTTGTCAAAAGAATCATTTGTCCTAAATATAATTTACTCTGAAAACATTAATAACATTGGCTTAATGATACTTGACATTTTTTTCATAAACACTGGGTCATGAGAGCCAGAAAAAAAAAAAAAAAAGGAAAGAAAGCTAGCTAGTTCTCAAACAATAATTCTTTGAATAATAAAATATCAGATCTTTCAGGAATTAAAAAAAAACCAAAATCTTTAGTAAAATGTGATTTCCAAAGAGAAGATAATATAGTTCACAGTTATACTACAAAATATATCTCTTTCAGAATAGCTAAGAGTGAGAAAATAAATGCATAATATACTTAAATAAATGTATTTTTTTTTACATAGCCTGTTTTTACTTTAAAACAGATCTAAGCTTCATAGTCATCAGGTTGGTTCAAATCATGCAAAAGGGCAAGGAATCTTTGTGAATCGGGAGATTGTTCTGCATTGACTCTGCATCAGCTAGTCTTCACTTAATTTGGTCATCTGTAAAATGGTAGGGTGCTTTCTGATTTTCTTTTTAAATATAAAAATCTACAATTCTGTTTTATACTTAAACTCAATAGACTAGAAAGAGAAATTTATGTATAGGGAGTACAAATAAGTTATATTTGAGCAGATACATATAGCTTTATATCCAGACTTGAATTTTAGTTAGGAATCCAAAATATCATCATTTGTTTTGTGTTTTTTGCATATGTGCTTGTGTGCATGCATTCATGCGTGTATGTATGTGTGTGTGTTTGGTTGATTAGGATTGTCAGGGCCAATTCTCCTTTGCCTAATATCTTAAAACCATCCAAGAAGCACTTAATTAAATTTGCTCTTTAATTTTCTGATGCCCTGCCAGAATTTTGACATGAACGAGGAGAAACCACTGTGTTCTTCTTTAAGTCATCGAAAGGCTGAGAGGAACTGTGTTTCTAGGCTCTGAGAAGGCTGTGGTTTATGAGACCCCTCGAGACACTGACAGTTAAGTTCCAGAATATGGAAGGGGAGGGAGAGCCACTGCCCTGTGTAAGAACACCCTGTCACCCCCTATTCCTCAGAGATAAGGGTGGGAAGGTTCTGAAGCAAGTGACTTGAATACCCTCCCTCATGACTCCGAATTCCCCATAGATGTCAGTCCATCCTTCTGGGATGACTGCTTTGTATTTTCTGAAGATGTATGAAGAAATAGATATTTTCCCTTAGAGCTTTGTTTGTTCCTATTTGCTTTTTGTTCAGTCAGATATGCTAATATTTTGAAAGTCATAGAGAACATTAACAAAGATTAACTACAGGTTTATATACTTGGAGACAAGGCCATTTAAGTTTATTTGCCAAAATAAATCTTGCTTTTTAAACAAAATTTTAATTTATTTATCTGATCAAGGAAGTAAAATACAACATAAAAATTTTACTTTATTTAATCCTAAATTATGTCCACAAAGCTGATTAAATATTAGTGTATGCTTACTTTCCTTAGATTTTTGATTACTTATAGCATGCAATTTTTTTTTTTTTAGAGAATTGAACAAAATGCTTTTTTTTTCTTTTCCTCAGCAAATTAGAATGGAGCAAAGATCAGTCCTCTGAGGTTAGGAAGGAGATTCTGTTTCTGATGAGACTTTTTTGTCATGAGCATAATATGAAAATACAAACTAGTTACAATTGACTATTTCAGTGCCTGCTTATAATTATCACACATTTTATGTAACTGTGAAGATTGCTATTGATTCTCCAAAAGACTGAAATAAATTACTTGGCTCCATTGTAGTCTAGTTCAACTTCAGAACACAGATGTGTCCAAAATTAGGACCAATACTCTCCAGAGAAGAAAATCGAAGATCTTGAGGGGTCATCTGATCCATCATCCTATGTTCAGTATTGAAGGTTGATCATCCAGTTGCTCCTGAAAGGTCTTCAGGGACAGAATTTCTGCATTAAATGCATATTCTTCTAATTATGAAAGATGCTTGTACATCCCAAATATAATCACAGTTGGATTTCAACAATCAGGTAAAACCCAGGAAAGCACACCCACTTGGAAATGCTTCGTTACATTGCATATTTTTTGTAAACCCAGAACCAGAAATTTTAATTTTTTTGTTTTTATTTTTTTCTCTCGTTTTCCCCATTGATCTTGTTTTGCTGTTTAGTATTTTCCCTAACTCTACATAACTCACATAAGTATATCCTTCAGCATTTCCTTAGTAAAAACAACTTTTTAACCTAAGGTTTTCCCCCCTCTCTTCCATGAGATACAAACTCTTTTTTTTTTTTTTTTTTGAGATACAAACTCTTAATGCTGTGATGTCTTGCTCATATGTTCTTCCCTATAACCTCTGACAGTGGCCATCAGGTGCATTGCGCAATGGCAGGTCGAAAACCCATTTGATCAGTAGGGATGTGCTACGAAATATCCTTTCCCCGACTCAGAATGCCTTGTTTCCATTTTTAGAATTCATTTAATGTTCTTATCTTTATTACTTATATGACCGCTATCAGTGCATTTATAATTTCAATATTGCTTTGCATAGACTTGCTCTTTCTTCCAGTTGTTGGCCTGGTTTCTTCGCTCTCTTTTCCCAAGTTTCAATCAGTGGCACATTCTAATAGCCATACATGGCCTAAACCAATTGATAACTTTAAGCAAATTTTCTCTGTTATTCAAGTGAGTGTCCTGAGCTCACACATGCCAGTCTCACACTCATCTCTATGATGAAGTGACTAAATACCTTATCTCTACTAAGCCCCAGTTTGGACTCCAGATCCTCCTTAAGATGATCCATTTAGACCTGTGATGATTTTTTTGGTGTTCAAACCTTCTTTGACACTTATATTTAAGATTCTGTATTAAGTTTCAAATATTGATTGTATCGTGCCATGTATTTTTCAAACTGACTAACCTGTATAAGTCATGACTCCCTAGTGACACAGCAAACTCCTTGACTACTAAAATTTCCCCATATAATTTCGTATATAACCTCCTGCCCCTTGATTCCTAGCATGGCTCAGAAAACACAGAATATGCTCAATAAATGCTTGTTGAATTATGAGCCTGTCCAGTTAATGCAGCAGCAGATATTTACTTGGTTACTTGTCTTTGCCTGATGCTGTGTTTCTTTTCTTGCTTAATTATAATAAAAATAAACCTTAGAGGCCCCTTTTTTTTTCTTTTGAAGCTGACAAAGATTGAAGTAGGTCTTACTTATAGTGGAGCATCAGACGCATATTTTGTTTTGCTTTCCTTTTAAACTAGAGACAACTTAGGTTATCAAAAACAAGGAGAAGCACCAAATTGAGAATCTCTTAGGGAAAGCTTCGGTCCTAACGTTAGAATTACCAACTGCAAATGCCAAATTTAGTAGCCAGAGGCAGTAATTGAGGTACTGTTCCCAGAGTCAGAAGGTTGGAAACCACAGGGTAGACACAAAACAAATGTAATTCAGGCATGTGTATGAAATAGCGTCCAGGTGGAGAGTGAATGTTCCAGAATGGCTTCAACAATAGAGTCAATAGTTTCCACGAAAATCAAGTTTGGAAATCTGGATCACGTATTGAGATTCTGTACACAGATACAAAGTAGCTGGGTGATTCCAGAATCTACACAGCTCTTCTCTGGTAGCATGGCCAGTACCTGGGAGAGCTCAGGTGTTGAATGCAGAATGGCTCTTGTTTATTCCGTAGGGTGTAATTACTGCGCAAGGTGGACTGTGCTCCCTTGGGAGAAATGCATTCCACGACATTTTTTTTGTTTGTTTGTTTGGATTGTTGCATGATGAGTCATCCCAGAGAAACTCCATGCTTCCTGTTGGCAGAACACTTTGGGAGCTGCTTTAAGAAAGGTGTTAGATAAATCCAAGTCACTGACATTAGCTGATATCAGCTAATGTCATCAGTGACATTATGTCCCTGATGTCACTGATGACATGTCACTGATGATATGTCACTGATGACATTATGTTCCAGTGTTCTAAGTACCACAGAGTGTTAGAAGCCTTTTTTCTCCGATAGGGTTCGAAAATTTTGAAAGTTCAGTTTATGGGAATACCTAATATAGTGCCATCTAAATGTTATTAAATATCCCGGTTATTAATTTTCCTTGTTATTTCTGAAGCACTTACTTGCAAAAACATAATAAACCTCTTGTTTAGTGTATAAAATGCCCTTGGAAGTAAATATCCTTTTCCTGAAATTTGATTTACATTTTAAATTTCAAGATAAAGCTAATTGAAATAACTCGACCACATAAATCAAATTAACTTGAAATTCAAATCTGATTTTTGAAAAATCTCAGAGTAAACAAAGGATAACTCACATGCATAATGAAGTAAAGGATTAAGACAGCCATTTAGTTAATTCGAGCTAAAAACCTCCTTTCCTGTAACTTCAATGAATATTTTGAGCAAAAGTACTGGAGTCTAAATTATCTGGAAAGATGCCTTAGCTTTTCATGGAATTTTTCATGGATGTAAACACTGACGATATTACTTTTCTAAACAGAGTCATAATTTACATTTTAGTATTTGCCACACACCATTAAATTTACAGACTTCTATTTCCAACCTTCCCTTAATTAAGATAATCCTTCTAGACAGAGGGATTAATGATGATTTTTCAAGTAAGGAAATACCCACCTCATAATTATGGGTCATAGATGTGATCCTTAAGCTATAGCAATCTTCAAGCATTATCAATTTAACTTTGGACACGGCATTTTTGGAGGAGTTTGGCTTTCAGTCCCTTCATTAAAGCTTCAGTATTTAACAAATATGCTCTGTAAACTAAGAGTGATGATGAGCAAATGCCAAGGTTAAGGCTACCTAACTCTCTTGTTTTTTACTATTTTAAAGCAGAGATTTGTCACAAGGCAAACTTTGATTAGCTTATTGTTTTTAAGCTATTGTATTGATACAGTACAGTGGTTCTTAAAATTGGTTTGTATCAGAATCATCTGTGATATTTTTAAGAAATGCCCACCTCTGGTTTCCGCCATAGCCCTACTGAACCCAAATCTGTTGTAAAGTGAGTCTCAGGTATCTGTGCTACCAAGTCTCCCCTGAGCCTGATGGGTGGTAGAGATGGGGACCACTGCCAGAGCTCATGAGGGGGAACTCACAGTTAGACCAAACTTGAAAGTACATTGAAGTATTTGTTTCAGCAAATATTTAAATTAAAGTTGTTGTTGTTTTTTTTTTTTTTAGCAATCTTTACAGTGATTATTGTTGGCTAAATTGCCAAGGAGAGTACCTACCTTTTTTTTTTTTTTTAATTTTTATCTTTATTCTGAGTTTAAAGAAATATAAACATCAAATAGAAATGGCATTATTGGGATGCCTGGGTGGCTCAGTTGGTTAAGCGGCTGCCTTCGGCTCAGGTCATGATCCCAGGGTCCTGGGATCGAGTCCCACATCGGGCTCCTTGCTCGGCAGGGAGCCTGCTTCTCCCTCTGCCTCTGCCTGCCACTCTGCCTGCTTATGCTCTCTCTCTCACTCTCTCTGACAAATAAATAAATAAAATCTTTAAAAAAAAAAGAAATGGCATTATTGTTGTGGAATACAAAGCTAGTTAGAGATACATTGGAGCTAGAAACTACTTTGAAGATCTATGTGATTGGGGACAAATCAGATGTGTAAGGATGTGTGAAAACAACAGATTTTCTGAATTTTGCTTCTTTCAGGGTGAAGAAACATAAAACACGAAAGAGAGATCTGATCTATTTGCAATGTCTGGAAAATATAAAGTGCCTGTATCTAAAATTCTGTCCTTTTAAAGGCAGATTACTGAATACCTTAACAAAGAGTAAATGGTCACAGGGGAGAGTGATTTCTAAAAAGTTAATGTATTTGAGAATACATCCTACTGAGAGATTGTTTTGTTTTTTTTTTAATTTGAAGGGCAGAAATTTTGATTAACCATTTTCTCCAAATTGTATTAACTGTTGAGAGCACAGTCACAGACTTCGCAGAGTCTGTTTCCTTCCTGGCAAAGCAAATAGAGGCTACTACTGATCCTAACAAATATAGGACTTTTTCAGAGGCGCAGGAGTTGCAATAGAGCTGCAATGGGCAGTGCGGTGCTGTATGCCTCGGAATGATGGTGCCTTTTCACTCCTGTTGCTGATGTCTTACTCAGGAAGGTTCAGGGAACGGTTAACTCTCTTTTACAACCAGCCAAAGAAAGACATTTACGCTTGCTCCCAGTCCCTGTCTCTCTCTGTCTTTCTCTCTCCCTTCTTATATTTAAACACCTTGTTCAACGCTCTTCACTTCAAGGCAGATCCCTTGACCTAAGTAGATTATGGGGGATGCATGAAGGACATAGCCAGCTAGCCGTGCTTTTCAAGGAAGAGATTTGGCTCCAAATAGGACACTAAGCTTTTCAGCCTTCTGCTTATTTACCTAGTCAGTAGGATACAGTGTCTCTGGGTGCTTAGTGGACTCCTGGGGAATCAGGGGAGAAACAAAAGCAGAAATGGCAGCCGCTGCAAATGTGGGAGTCTGTGCCATTAAAGGAAGCAGTTGCTAATAAGGGCCTGTGAGACCTAGGTTTCCTTGGTTTCCATGACAGTTATTAGGTACCATAGAAATTGAATTGTCTCCCACAATGCTCTTAGGGGAGAGGGGGTGCTCCAGTGACAAAGCAGTGCAGTTATGACTTGCAGTAAATCGTCCTTTTGAGAACGCAACACTCCCCAGATTATTTGCTCCTGCGTTTCTTTTAAACTCCCTTTCAGTGTATTTGACATTTTGGCCAGAGACCCTGGCTTTTGCTGCACAGTGTCTCAAACACTATTTTTCCCCCTTTTTGTTTAGAACTGAGCTTGGCAAAGCAAGGATATGAACAATTGTGCAGGTGGGCTACTCAGGGCGAGTGAAGAGATAAGGCATCCAATCAGGGACTGGCACCGTGCAGCCCTGCCGGTATGCCCCTCCACCAGATTTCCGTAATCCCAGCCCGGGAGACTGCCAGCAATGGGAGAAGTTCAGTGGGCAGAAACAAAGAGAAGAACAAGGAAGTCGAGGTAAGAGGAGGTTTGCTTTGATAAAACAGGACAGCCAAGCCAGCTGTAGCCAGTGCCGCTCTTGGCGCCACGGGACGTGGCGAAGGCTGGCTCACGCTCTCAGTGTGTAATAGTAGACTGGAGGAGAATCATTTCTATCTCACAGGAACATATTAAATGTAACCACTGTTTTCTGAATGAAGAAAGGAATCAAATCCATAAAGACACTTGCTGCTTGACAGATAGAAACTTCTGCCTCTTTTTCTAAACATCTAGAGAGTCACTCTGGACTTTGAGGGCTCATGGGGCACAACCCAGCTGTCCCCGGTGCCTGCGGACATTGCTGTAGTCCATTTGCAGACCCTCGGGCTGTTTACGTTTCCTAATTTTGCTCACTGCCCACTAACCTAGAATGTCTGAAAATAACTTTCTTAACAAAGTGTCGGAGGAGTCACAGATATGCCAGCCGTGTCACCGAACACATAGCATGAATTAGGGTGACATTTCTCTGTCTCATAGGATCTATTGCTCTCTATAGTCATTCTGAATGTGTACGTGTATATTACTTTTGTTCGATATCTGTTTCGTTTGTATTTTTTTCTTCACAAAAAAAGCATTATTTGAAACTTACATGGGCTAGAGAAATAGATTATCCAATTTATCACACTTGGGCTTTACTTGCAGTGAAATTTAGCTACTGTTGTTCTAACAAACTGCTTGAAAGATCACATGCAGAGAACTTATTTCAAAGATTTTTAAGAAAGAGATTGAGCAGACTCAAGGATTTGGGTGAAAAAATTATAAAAGTTGTTGTGTTCCCCTAAAAAGGAACCTTGACATAGGATGCCAGAAACTGTAATCCCCTTGTTTCTTTAAATATGACTATTGTCAGACCTCGGTCTTAGTCACTTCGCAGAAAATAGTCTTTCCCCACCTCCAGTTCTATATGTTAATCTTTTTTTCTCAAGAATAGGTGCTAGGGACAGAAGGAAACAAAAACAAACAAAGCAAAACAAACAGAGCAGATGGGAGTGAAGTATCAAGAAGTGCCTTAGAGGAAGAGACTAGTAAACTCAAATATTCCTTCAAATAAGAAAAGACATTTACCCCTTTTTCTACTTTGTTTGAACTGATTTTGAAAATGTCACTGAAGAGCAGTGAGATCTTGATGTGGCTAGAATTTGTACAAAACTTCAAGAGATTTGTCTAATTCAGCGTGAGAGCTACTTTTCTTTTAGTAATTCTCCTGTCATAGGCACATTGGGTATTTCTGGAGTTGCTGAGAATGAAAACATGTTTGTAAAGTGAGTAAACTTATTAGCTTTATATTAATTGGAAATATTCTCTGTGAAATGTTTCTTTTCTTTGATCTGGTAATGTGATTATTAGAACATCAGAAAGCTGTCTCTTAAATTTATTGGTGTAGGTTGCAGAGTGAGCGGCACTGCTGGGTGGTGAAAATAGACATGGAAATGCTAAAAGCAAGAAAAGTTACATATTACTTACCCGTTATCTAGGTTCTTGGTAGAATTTATGATAATTTTGAGGGAAAGTTCATGTGACAATCTTAGGTGGCAATTTTGATTGATATCTAGAATGATCAGTCTTTGAATAATATTTGAGAATGAATACGCTGATTTAATCCCAAGTGTTCCCCGCACCTCCCCCCAGCCCATCTCCTCCCCCAAACCTTCCCATCACATTCTGTCACCACCAGAAATCTCCTGCTGCTCATGTCTGCTTGGCTATGAATCAGAGAAAGCTGGGATGACTTACATGACTTTTGAAAAAAAAAAAAGAAATTTGTGTTTTAACAAGTTAGAAATAATAATGAAATTCTTCAGTCTCAAAAATAGCTGCAATCTTTATCCTGATATTGATGTTCAGACACAATTCAGACATTCTCACAAATCTTTTAAAGAAGTACCCATTTACGAACAGCTGCGTTTCTTTTGGGGGCAAACATTTTTTATTAGAGTCACAGTGTGAGTCAGTGGGCATTCTTAAAGGGAAATAAGGTCAATTATGAGAAAAAGAAAGGAAACTCCAAGCCTACATATTATTTCGAAAAGAGACATAATTCTGAGTATCAGAAAGGGAAGCACTTTTCTGGTTTTAATTACATCTTGGTTTTCTATAGGATAGAATTAAGAGATTCTCTTTAAGACTATGTTTGAAACATACTGTTAAATCTTATAGCCATTAAATTGCTTGTTTTGATGAACTAAATAAATAGTCCAAAAATTGCAAATTGCATTTAAGGTGGATAAATTGCACAGAATATACCCTGTGTGTTGGAAAGCAAGAAGAATCTAATTCAGGACAATGCTTTCTGTAATTTCAAGTGTTGATTCTCTCTAAAGGAAGGGAAAACATCTTGTACACAAAATGGACATTTCCTGATTGTTGAACAAATGAGACAGATCCTCCTTTGAAGTTTCCTTAATGTATTTTGCTTATCTTAAAGTTATCAAAATAATACATGCATATATAGGGCAAATGATCTAATTTCAGAATTAAGAATTTGCTAATTCAAGTGTGAGCCAATTTAATATGTTCTATTAGAAATTTAGAGTCCCTTGAATATACAAATTTATTAATTCACATCTAGTTTTTTGTTATTGTTGTTTTAAGGCATATAAAGAGAAAAAGGAAAATGTATAAACTATTTCTTAGCTATTATTATAGTACAGAAGATTTAAACTAAAGAAATAATTCACAGATTAAGATTTTAAAAATAATAAATCTAACTCTAAGCTTTATAATCAACATACGTTTTGACATATTTCATGTGGCATAACACTATAATTATCTCTTTGGTCAATAACCCTAGAAGTACAAAAACCGTAATAACATATTATCCATTTTGGATATAGTTGATATTAATACTTAGGGGAAGGATGTAGACTTATCTTCCAGAGATATCAGCTCTGGAGGTTGTTTGGACATTTAAGGGGCAATGCCTCACCCTTGCATTCCAGAGATGAGATTTTATTAGCATGACCAGAGATGATCAATCTCTTATGAAGTGATAGATGAATCAAAGTAATAGAAGATTTTTGTGCAATGCAGTTGGTCAAATGTATATGTGTATATGTATGTGTGTGTGTGTGTGTGTGTGTGTGTGTATATAGTGCTTAAGTGCAAGATCCAAGAAAGTTTTGGAAAGCAAATTAGCAATTAGATTTACCTGGATTTACCAATCAGATTTACCTGGAGTCAGTGAGGGAAATTAAATGGTTTGGAGTGGGGTTAGATCATCTACATCTTCAGAAAGCCATGACCTTGATTGAGAAAGCCATGGGGGAAGATACCTCTCTAAAGAGATTCATAACTCCAGATCTCTCTTCTTCTCTAGTGGAGTACAGAGACTGACCAATCTAGTTTCTTTAAATCTCGTTTGCCTACTTTTTTAAGAGGGCCACTTTGCTTCTATTAATCCACTTGTCCCTTCTTTTTTAGATACGTTAACACTACTTATTAGGCTACAGTTAATTCACCTCAGGGATTTGGGCTCATACGACATCTGTTTCTTACAAGGGTAATCAAATTCTTAGACCTCTAGGGGTAACTTAATTTCATACTCTATAACTGGAAATTATGATGATTGTGTAAATTCCCACATGTAGTAAACTAGCATGTATTTTTTTAAAAATAATTCCCTAGGATTTATAAGATGTCTCTAAGGCCCACTGTATTTCCAATGTAGAAATAAACCAGAGATCATGCCAAGGGTGTTCCTGCCACCTGCATTGCATGCTGCCATACACTCTGTCGGCACAGAGTCTGTATCTCAGATGATAGGAGTTTCATGAGAGGAGAAAAGAGGGCTATGGATGCTTTTCTTCTAACGTTTTCTCACTCACAAATTTACCATGCATGGCAACCATGCCTTAGGAGGTTTGAGAGGAAAAATACAAAAACAAGAACACCTTCGATTATATGTACATTTTTCTTTACTACTCTCATGATTTTATGATATTTCTCTACTTTAATTTTTCTTTCTTTTTTTTCTTCAAGAATATTTACCTCTCCTTCCTTTTTCCTAGGATGTCCCTTTTAAGATCTTCTATTTGCCTTTCCAGCGACAGCTGGCTGGGCTACCTTTCCTTACCCAAAGTAGCTGCTACCTGGCAATTTGAGTGAATTGAAAACAATATGGCTTTTTGATATATATTCTTCATTTTGAACAGAGTGGATAAATTATTATTTACCTGGTGGATAGATTTATTAATTCTATTTTTAGTAGAAAATCATAAAAGCTAAATAGCATAGTTAATCTCAGAGCCAAAGACTAATTTGAGATTAGCCAATCTAAATTAACACTTCATGTGTTTCTTTGTAAATAAGGTACCATACCCTTTCATATTCCTTAAGCAAAATTTTTAGAACCAAAGGATTCCAGGATCAGAAAGTCTCTTAAAAATTCTTAATTCCTAAAAGGAAATCCTTAGAGAATAAATAACTTGCCAATGTCACATGACTAGTTAATGGTAAAGTTGGGACAAAAAGGCCTTTCTGGCTGCTGGTCTAGTGTCCTTTTTATTATTACTGCATTTGATGATTTGTTTTTTGCGGCAAAAAATTACAATTCCAAAGATTAAAAGAGTTAATATAATCCCCAAAGCTGGTAACCTCTGAATGGAGGAGTTTGGGTTTTTGTTGTTATAGTTATCTGACCATGACTCATAAGGTCAGAATAGAGATATAAAATGGGTCCCATTTATAGAATAAAACTGGAGTTCATTTCATAAAAATTTAGAAAATAAGATAAATTTAAATAATAATGGCAAGAATACTTTAGTAGGGAGGACATTTGCCTGAGATTCAGCATACATGAAATAGAGTCCAACTTCACTAAAACCTTTTTAATTTGAGTGAGTCACTTAACCTCTTTGGCTTGTCCCCTGGAGAAAAAGTACTTTTACTAGATCCTGTTTAAACAATAAGATTATTTTATTTTCTTCTGTTATTCCTTTAACATAATCATCCAGTCATGCTCTCCTCTGGGCACATAAAGGCCATGATTGTATTCAAAGGCGTATTTGGCTCAGGCAGGACAGGACTGAGTAGTGAGGACTCACCCATAGTGGGTACCTGTTGTCTTGCTATGCATCATTCATTCTTCCTTCTGGTATCAGTGCTCAGAGAACCAGCCCTGTCCTTTCTTAGCCACATGATTTGGGATGGGTCTTGATTGCCTTAAACCAGTCACCATGTCATAATACTCTGTCACAGTAATTGGTTCAGAAATAGATATATAACTCTATCGGAATCAATGCCACACACAGATCATTTAGAGCTTCCTTTAGGAAGCTTTATCGTTCCTGAAAACCTCTGGAATAGACTTTTTCTCTTCTTTTCAATGGTTCGTATGAGGGTGTGAGTTCTAGATTTAGATGTTGTGAGGGGAAAAGGTTGGAGGTTCAAGGCTGACCAGAGATACTCCTGATGTGAAGGTGACCTGGGAATAGACAGCACAGAGAAAGAAAGAAAAGCGAGGTTCTGAATGATATATGGATGAGCTATTGGTTTAGTCCTTGCTTGAAACCAACCCCTATTTAAAACCAAACCACCTTCCAAAGAAGTGATTCAATTCCTTTATTGTTTAAACTATTTTTTTTTTTTTTTGGTTGAATGTTATATCACAACATAATAACAGGGTACTAAATGATTCTTTGCCAAAGGTAGTTAAATAGTTTTCTGTGTTGTGACTTAAGTAGCAACTGACTTCTGAGGTTGGAAATAGCTGAGATCCAGGTAATCACAAACATTAATTTATGAGTAAACTGTGCACATTTACCCGGAATGCTCTGTATTAACCAAATGAAATACATCTTTAGCAGATGTGAAATACTTTACGGAGAATGCCAGTGGGTAGGAAGGCTAGTTTTCTTTTCTTTTTTTCAGAAGAGTACTGTCCACCTTCTCAGTCTCAATTGAATATTAGAGTCCCACGTGCTTATAGTGAATTTCACTGAGTATACTAATAGTATTGAAATAGTTTTATATAATGAAACTAGGAAATTTCCATATTATTATTTGCTTTCAGCAATGAAATTACCATAATGCACATTAGTTTCTCTTGTTTAAAGCAGATGTTGTGAGTAATTGCATTAATAAGTAAGACTGAATAACACATTTTATTGACAATTAAAACAGTAATTGCTGATACACCTTGGACAGTATTTTAATTTTTAAAATATTTTGGTTATTTAAAAAAATTTAAATTTGAGTATCGTTGATGCACAGTGTTACATTAGTTTCAGATGTACAAGATAGTGATTCAACATCTCTATACATTATGGTATGCTCATCATGAGTGTAGCTACCATCTGTCACCATACAACTGGATTACAATAGCATTGGCTGTATTCCCTATGTTGTGCCTTTTATTCCTGTGACTTACTCATTCCATACTGGAAGCCTGTATCTCCCACTCCCCTTCACCCACTTTGCATATCCACGCCTCCCCCCAGCGCCCATCCCCCCACCTCTGGCAACCATCAGTCTGTTCTCTGTATTTACGGATTTGATTCTGCTTTTTGTTTGTTTGATTTTTCATTTGTTTGGCAGGTAGACTGTTAAAACTCCTCCCTGGTGTGCATTTAAAAAAATTTATCATGAATTCATGGCTGTTTAATGAGACTCAATGTGATCATTGTGTTTCAAAGACTGTTGATGGAAAATCTTGATGTGGAAGTGTCTTGGGGTATGGGAGGAGAAGGCAAAGCCACATGTATTTAATTAGGCAGGATTTTCAGAGCTTGCTGATTAGCCAACATTTAACTCAACTTTTTGCAGCACTGACAATGCCAACATGGATTTAGAATCCCTTAATTTGAAGTACTGCTGAAGCGGGTGTGGGGTGGGGGGATAGCAGTCTGAGTATTGTTTTCCCCTAGCTCATGCCTGCGAATACCACCCAGGGCCTCTTGGAGCAGCCTTCATAACCTCCAGGTGAAGATGAGAAATGACATGTATTCGATACCCATTCTCTTTCTTGTCTCTGTAACTCTGTTAAATAATTGAAATAGGCGTGACATGAGGGCAGAACTGGTGATAAGACTTTGCTCTTAAAAGAGTGACAAGGAGATTAAAGAAAAGGACAGTGTTCCGGGTGCTGGGTGTCTGACTTGGTCTTTCAGCCTCTCACTTTTCACATTGATCATTCTATTCATCAAACCTTGCAAATCTGGGTAAGGAAGGTGAAGAAAACAATTGCAGAGGATCTCTTCACCCAACCACTGCCAAAGAATACGGTACACACACACACACACAAAAGAATACAGTGCACATTCTCTGATACAAAGGAACACTTTGAATTCTTTAGGATTTGTACTTTTGATGTCAGTATCAGAAAGAGAGTTTCTTAGGGAAAAAAATACTGGCACCAGTAAAGCATTGGACATGCGATGCTGCAAGGCACAGAAAATGAAGCTCGTGTGTGAGATACAGAAAAAAAGATATTTGTTAGATGAGGGAGCAGTGTATGTTTTCACAAATTATCAGATTCTTTATAGATAGTAATTATTCCTACCTGTAAACCTAAACAGGTTTACTAGTAAACGAGTTCTATATGGCAGCATATAGCTATGAATGCTTAGTGTATGAAAGCTATATACGTAGGTCCATGACACATCTTTACTTGCCATTTTTTCAAAATTAATTTTCATGAGATTATAGAATATGATAGAGATTTGTGAAATTTTATAAAGCTTTAGAAATTCAAATTCTAGCAATATATTTTATTTTAATCTGAAACTACTTTCTATATGACCACTTGCTGTGAAACTACTACTGTAGTTCATTCAGGTTTTGGGAGAAGTAATTTCTGCTTCCAATTAGCCAATTAACACAGCAAAGGATTCACCTTTGATTGTTGGTGTTACCAGCTAACTCAGGCATTTCGTTTGGTGTCCAGTAGGAGTATAATGGAAACTCATGTCTTAGAATTAGAAGGAATCTCTTGCTTGTTACTTGATTCTGCCTATGTTGAGAGGCAACAGAGTAGGTAGTTAAAAGCATATTGGGTTCAAATCTGAGCTTTGCCACTTAGCTGTGGGATCTTGGTGAGATTACTTAACGTCTGTGCTTGAGTTTCCTTATGCGTAAAGTAGTGACAAATATGAGGACTACCTTATACAGTTATGAGAATTAAAATGAGTTAACGTTTCTAATGCAGAAAAGATTCATTTGGACAAAATAAGCACCATTATGTGCTTGATAAATAAAAGTGCTAAGGAAATCAATTCCCTATGTTCAGTATATTTCTCATCAACATATTTTATTACTCATAGTGAACACGACTCATTAATTAATACTTTCTATTAATGATGAGGAAATATTTAAGGTCACATGGCGTCATAGAAGGAGCCTTTGTAATGATAATGATTAAAAAAATAAAAAGCGAATTCGTTGCTGTTTGAGGTTTGCCAACACTCTGACCTCTACTTGTACAGACCATGTCTGCTTTAGATAAGTGAAACCTGTGGCTTTTTGTTGCCATCTTAACCTGTCTCATAGCTGCTGAATTCTCTATAGTCAAGAATTTGTAGAGCAATTTCACTTCCATTCCACGTACATATCGCCAAGTGTTCTTTACTTATGCTAATATTTTTCAACATTCCGTGGGGTTTTAAATCTGAATACTATAGATAAATGTTATTTTGATAATTCTCTGTACTTCATCTTTACTGTGGTAATGTTCTTAATTGCCTTTTGTTTCACCACTTCTTTAGGTGTTATAAAGAATGGGCTATGCTAGGAAGAACTAAAATAACCAATGATATTGAATGGGAAAGTTTTTGAAAGTTTACATATACAAGATAATTTTGTGAATATTTGAGTACTTATTGAAAAAAATAGTATTTTTTTTCTAAATCATAGTAACACTTAACAAAATAACATCATGCTGAATAGCTTTAAATGGTCTTCAACTATACAATGATGACTCTTTGTTATAGCTGTTGAACCTAAAGATACTGGCCTGGTTTAATTCTACATAAAATGTTCTGTGAAAAGTTGTTTTTTTTTTTCTCTTTGTGATACTCTTTGGGGATATCAGTACTGTACACACACACACACGCACATTCATATGTTTATAATCATCATTATTAATCTATTACTAATTATTGAAGACATACTGCATGTTCAATAGGAATTGTTTTATGTACTTTTCATGATAACTCACAGCTTCTCTATGAGATCATATTTTAGTTGCTATATCTGTGTAATGAATTGCCCCCAAACTTAGTGGGTTAAAGCAACCATTTTATAATGTAACAGTAACAGTATGCCCACATTTGCTTAGCTCAAAATTAATAAGCTAAACATTAAAAGAGGAATTGCTGTATTTATTTACATTAACTTTGAAGAATGCTTTGAAAAAAATATATGAATATATCCACACATGCCACCTTATCATGACTGAAATGGCTTATATTAAAAAACTGCAAGATTCTAAGTGCCTATCCAGGGTAGAATGAGCAAGTCAGAACTTTAACTTAGTCCAGTTTGCCGCATTAGATATTAATTCTGCCTTAAGATGTTTTTCTCCCCAGTTTGCAAGTCCCCAAAAGTCCTAACACAGGCTACTGCCTAAGTTTTTTTTTTCTTATTAATATCTACAGATGAGTGAATGATTCCTGTAGTTGTATCACATCTATGTGCCAAGGTTTGATTTTAGCCCAAGTTCAGTAAATTCAGGTTTTCCAAATAATTGATATCTTGAGCATTACTGAGTCAACAGGACATCAAAATAATAAGTTGTCTAAAGTTAAAGTCACAGTACATTAACAAACAAATGATCCTCAGTCACCAAATTATAAATGCAACTTGGGGTGAGAATAAGCAGGAGGAGAGTTAATCCAAACTATAGCAATTAAGTCTTCAACCCAGTTTCTTTTCTTTTTTTTTTTAAGATTTTTATTTATTTATTTGACAGAGAGAGATCGCAAATAGGCAGAGAGGCAGGCAGAGAGAGAGGGGGAAGCAGGCTCCCTGCTTAGCAGAGAGCCCGATGCGGGCTCGGTCCCAGGACCCTGAGATCATGACCTGAGCCAAAGGCAGAGGCTTTAACCCACTGAGCCACCCAGGCGCCCCTTCAACCCATTTTCTGAATAAGGCTGTTGATTGTTCTTTCTTCTTGTGACTTTGAAGCTCCCTTGAATTTTCAGGGGAATCACAGCTGGTAATGTACTACAAGGTCTTAAAGCTGTAAGATATAGTCAAGCTAAGTTATGTGTGGTTTCCATACTAGCTTGTTTGAAAAGATGACTTTGTTGCAAAGCAGATTCAGTTGCCCCACCAGTCAACCCCCTGAGAATTGTAATTTCCTCTATATCCATCACTATGGTAGAAGCCTCCATAGCCACATCCACTAATTCCTCTCTTGCTGCTGTGACTACCTCCACCACTATGACTGCTGCTTGCACATCTACTATTAAAGCCTTAGCAACTTTTAAACATACAATATAGTAATATTAACTGTAGTTGCCATGCCATGCATTGCATTCCCGGGATTCCTTTCTTCCTTTATTTATTAACCACAAGTTGATGCCTTTTGACTCCCCTAATCCGTTTGCCCACCCCCCACTATCTATCTCTGGAAATCACCAATCTGTTCTCTGTATCTATGTGCTTATTTTATATAAGCACATATAAGTGGAATCATACAGTATTTTTCTTTCCCTATCTGACTTATATCACTTAGTATAATGCCGACAAAGCCCGTCCATGTTGTTGCAAATGGCAAGATTTCATTCTCTTTTATGGCTAAATAATATTCCATTGTGTGTGTGTGTGTGTGTATACATTTTCTTTATCCATTTGTCTGTTGATAGATACTTAAGTTGTTTCCATATCTTATCTATTATAAATGAGGCTGAAATGAACATGAGGTGTATATATCTTTTTGAGGTAGTGTTTTTGTTTCTTCAGGTAAATACCCAGAAGTGGTATTCCTAGATCATATGATAGTTATGTTAATTTTTTGAGGAACATCCATACTGTTTTCCATTATGGCTGTACCAATTTACATTGCCACCAACAGAGCACAGTGGCTTCCTTTTCTCTACATCATATCAAACACTTCTTATTTCTTCTCTTTGTGATAATAGCCATTTTGACTTGTGTGAGGTCATATCTCACTGTAGTTTTGATTTGCATTTCCCTGTTGATTAGTAATGTTGAGCATCTTTTCATGGACCTGTTTGCCTTCTGTATTTGTTCTCTGGAAAAATGGCTATTCACATATTCTACCCATTTTTATTATTTTTAATTTTCTTTATTTTTTTCTGCCCATTTTTAAATTGGATTATTACTATTATTTAATTTTTCTATTGCGTTGTATGAATTCTTTATCTATTTTGGATATTAACACCTTATCAGATATATGAATTGCAAATATTTTCTTCCATTCAGTAGGTTGCCTTTTCATTTTGTTGATGTATCCTTTGCTGTGAGGAAACTTTTTATTTTTTATTTTTTTAAAAGATTTTATTTACTTATTTGAGTGAGAGAGAGAGAAAGCAAGAGCAGGGAGGAGGGGCTGAGGCACAGGGAGAAGCAGACTCCCTGCTGAGCAGGGAGAACAAGGAGGGGCTAGATCCCAGGACCCTGAGATCCTGACCTGCGCCAAAGTCAGTTGCTTAACTAACTAAGCTACTCAGGTATCCCTGTGTGGGAACTTTTTAGTTTGTTGTAGGCCCACTTGTGTAACTTTTATTTTGTTCCTTGTGCTTTCCAAAGGTGTGATTTCCAAAAAAATCATTATCAAATCCATGTCAAGGGGCTTTTCCCTTGAGTTTTCTTTTAGCTCTTGGTTTCACTGATTTTTTTCTATTGTCGTCTTAGTCTCTATTTATTTCTGTATAATCTTTGTTTTTTCCTTTCTTCTAACTTTGAGCTTTGTTCTTCTTTTTCTAGTTTCTTGAGGTGTAAAGTTAGGTTGTATATTTGAGATTTTTCTTGTTTCTTGAGGTAGGCATTTCTTGCTATGAGCTATTTTCTTAGAACACTTTTGTTGTCTCCCACATTTTGATGTGTTGTTTCCATTTACACTTGTCTCAAGATATTTTTTGAATTCACTTTTGATTTCTTCTTTGACCCATTTGGTTGTAGGTAACATATTTTTCATTTCCACATATTTGTGAAATTTCTAGTTTTCTTTCCTGTAATTGATTTCTAGTTTTATACCATTGTGGTAGGGAAAGATGCTTGATTTTCTTTCTTTCTTTTTTTTTTTTTTTTATTTGACAGGACTTGTTTTGTGGCTTATTATCTGATTTATCCTGGAGAATGTTCCATATGAATTTGAGAGAAATGTGTACTCCGTTGCTTTTGGATAGAATGTGTCTGTTAAGTCCATCTGTTCTAACATGTCAATTAAGGCTGATGTTTTCTCGATTATTTTCTGTCTGGATAATCTGTCCATTGATGTCAGTGGAGTATTAAGGTCTCCTACTTTTATTGCATTGCTATCTATTTCCCTCTTTAGATTTTTGCTTTCTATATTTTGGTGCTTCTATGTTGTTGGGTACATAAATATTTACAAATGTTACATTTTCTTGTTGGATTAACTCCTTTAACATTATATATGACCTTCTTTGTCTTTTATTAGTCTTTATTTTGAAGTATTTTGTCTGATACCAAAGTATAGCTGCACCACATTTCTTTTGTTTTCATTTGTGTGGTATGTCTTTTTCCTTACTTTCACTTTCAGTTTGTATACGTCTTCTGTCTGAAGTGAATCGCTTATAGGCAGTATATAGATGAGATTGATTTTTTATTCATTCAGCCACTCTATGTACTTGATTAGAAAGTTTAGTCCATTTGCATTTAAAATAATTATTGATAAATTTTTACTTACTGCCATTTTGTGAATTGTTTTCTGGTTGTTTAATAGTTCCTCTGTTTCATTCTTCTCTTGCTCTCTTCCTTTGTGATTTATAGTCGTATGCTTAGATTCCTTTCTAATTATCTTTTGTGTATCTATTATAGGTTTTTGATTTGTGGTTACAATGAGGCTTACATATAACAACTTATATTTATAACAGTCTGTTTTAAGTTGATATCAACATAAGTTTGAACACAGTCTAAAATCCTACAATCTTAACCCTCTCCCCAAATTTTGTTTTTGATGTTACATTTTACATATTTTTATCTTATGTATCCATTAACCAGTTGTTGTAGTTAATATTATTTTTACTACTTTCACTTTATAATCCTCACACTAGCTTTTAAGTGATTAATCCACTACCTCTATTATATATTTGCCTTCACTAGTTAGATTTATACTTTCATATGATTTCTCATTACTAATTAGTGTACTTTTTTCCTGCCTAAGGAAGTCCTTTTAACATTTCTTGTAAAGCTGTTTTAGTGGTGGTAAACTCTTTTCGTTCTTGCTTGTCTGGAAATTTCTGTACCGCTCCTTCAATTCTGAATGATAGGTTAGGTGGGTAGAATATTCTTGGTTGAATTTTTTTTTTCTTTCAGTATTTTGACTGTATTGTGCCACTCACTTCTGGTCTGCAAAATTTCTGCTGAAAACTCTGCTGATAATCCTGTGGAGATTCCCTTACATGTCGCAAGTTGTTTTTCTCTTGTTTAAGGTCATATCCTTGCCTTTGTTTAAGATTATCTCCTTGTGTTATAATGCATAGAACCCATATTTTGATGGTAGAAGTGTCAGACAATTTTGGGCTCATGTTTTCAAATCACCAAAGCTCACCTGAAGCCACGATTACTCACATTGCTTCCCTTTCATTGCAAGGTGCAAAATACAGTTATTTTTTTCCCCAAGCCCTCTGAAATTTCACTCTATTTCATCATAAACTGCAAGTCCACGATCTTGCTATGTAAACTTTCCAGTTGGCTTCTTGGATACAGTTCATCTAGTATGGTGGTTTTCAATCTGAAGAACCTAAAATAAACAGAAAAGTTATTTATATACTTTTTAATACTGTATACACATTTAACATACAATGGGTGAGTAACTTCCATAGACACTCCTATTTAAAAAGGAGGGAAATAAAAGACACACAGCAGTCACTGGCCCATAACAATTCTGAAATCCAGCTGTGTATTTGTTGTGAGTTCTTTGACTAAGGTTTATTCTCATTTCATTAAAGCAGTTTTTAGAGACTCTTAGTTCTTCTCTGTAGCTCTTGGTTATTACTTTTATTTTATTCTTTTTTCCATAAAATTTGGTCTGTACTTGAAATGAGAAGCCCTCTCAAGCTTGCTTCCTGCTCATGAAAGGTAGCAGGTCCAAAGACCTCTTTTTAATTTGGATTCTCTCTGCTTCTTTCAATCAAAACTGACCAATTTCTTTAAACATTTTGTAGGTTTCCTGTGTTTTGATCTATAATCCACTTAATTAGACAGAAATCATACCCATAATTCTCTTTAAGATAAACTCAACTGTGTTGGCTTCCTATGAAACTGATGGAGACAAGATTTTAAAATTCTCAGAATACCTATTATTTAACAGAGGGAATTTGCCAGGGATGCTCTTAAGATCCTTAGATGGCTTTTATCTCTTCAAAGGGCTTATAAGGTACCATTTCTAGTCTTTCTAAGTTCTTACCAAAGAGTTTTTATAGTCATTCCCTTGACTTCATCTTAACCCTGAAATGTTTACTTGAGAGGAATCAGGATTTGATATTTTCCCTGAAGCATTTTTCTAATTTGAGACTCCTCTCCTGGGAGAGGTGGGGATGGAGAAATAGTTTTAGTTTTAAATTAAAAAAAATCATATTTCCTCTTCATATTTCCTTCATATTTCCTCTAAATTTTGCTTAAAAACAGAAGTTCTCTTTCATTTTTTTGCTACTCTTGTATCTTATCATATGCAATTTTTAAATCCCCTTAGATATTTTTCCCATCATCAGTGAGAGTGTTGCCAAACTTTATGCCAGTAACAATGGTCACCCTTTTTGTCACCCTCCAATAATAATTTCTTCCCAAATTCCCCATTCTTTATCAACAGTCTCCTTGAGGTTTTCCAAGCTCTCACAAATAATCTTTTCAGGGTCTGTATTAATCAGGGTTCTTCAGAGAACCAGAATCAATGGGAGATTAGATAGATAGATAGATAGATAGATAGATAGATAGATAGATAGATAGATATGGTTATATAGAGATGTATAGATATAAAGATAATTATTATAAGGAACTAGCTCATGATTACAAAGGTTATGAATTACTAAGATCTCAAGTTGGAAATCTGGAAATCCAAGAAAGCCTTGTGGTGGAAGTTTCTGTCTACAGGCCAACAAGCTTGAAACCCTCCGAAAAAACAATTTTTTTAGTTCAAGTCTGAAGGAAAATATGTATGTCCCAGTTCAATCAGTCAGGCAGAAACAGTTTGTTCTTACTCAGCCTTTTTGTTCTATTCAGGTCTTTAATTGATTGGATTAAGTACACCCATCTTAGGAAGGGTGATCTGCTTCACTGGGTCTAATAATTTAAATATTAATTTCATTTGGAAACATCTTCACAGACAGATCCAGAATAATGTTTGGCCAAATGTTTGGGCACCCATGGGCCAATCAAGTTGACACATAAAATTAACCATCTCGGGGTCCTCTAAACTTCTGCTGGACACCTGTTTCCAAAGCCAAGGCATATGTTTAGGGTTTTGATGACAGCACTTATCTTCCAGGAACCACAATTCTGTTATGGTTACTATTGCTGTGTTACAAATTACCCCAGAATTTAGTAGCTTAAAACAAACTCTATTATTCTCATGAGTTCTGTGGGTTGGAAATTCAGACAATAATAGCCAGGATGAAGCATAACAGCATGGCATCATTCCTTGCTGCATGATGCCTGGGACCTCTGCTGGAAAGATTCAAAGGTTTGATAGAATAACTCAGCAGTTAGAAGCTGGAATCATTTGATGGTTTGTTCACTCATGTTTCTGATACATGCATTAAGATGACTCCAAGATTAAGAGTGCTAACTAGAGCACCTGAACATGGACATTTTTTTGTCACTTGCCTTTTTCACAGCATGGTGATACCAAGGTAGTCAAATTTCTCAAATGGAGGTTCAGAGCTTCGACTTTGAGTATTCCAACAATCAAGGCAGAAAGTGCATCACCTTTTATGATCAAGTCTTAGAAGTCATGCAGCATTATTTTCACTAGAATCTGTGACTTGAAACGGTCATAAGCCCATTCTGTTCAAGAGGAAGTGTCATAGACCCTGCCTCTTGAAGTGAATCATGTCAAATAATGTAGGAATCATGTTTTAAACCACTACAAACTGGGGTGCCTGGTTGAGCACTGATTCTTGGTTTCAGCTCAGGTCATGATTTCATGGATCCTGGGATCAAGCCCCAAGCTGGACTCTGCACTCAGTGGGGAGTCTGCTTGAAGATAATTCTCTCCCTTTGCCCCTCACCCTCCCAAATAAATAAATAAATCTTAAAAAAAAAAAAAAAAAAGAATAAACCACCACAAATGGTTACTGTTATTATCTTCATTTTATAGTTCAGGAAATTTGGGCCCAGAAAGATGTGGCATTTTTCCAAAAACACACACTCAATAAGAGACAAAGCCAGGATATAAATCCAGGCAATGTGACTCCAGAGTCCATATTTAAAACCACTCTATTACCTTGTTTTATTCCCAATATCCAATATAGAAGGTGTGTTTTAGCATGCTAGACCTTAAAGAGGAAAAATCACTTCCACTTAAAATTATCCTTCATTCTATACACATTTAGTAGTGCCAACAGGAGCCAAACACTGGCCAGGGTACTAAGGATACAATAGTGAACAAAAAGGACATAATCTATCTTATTGCAGCATAAAATCTAGTTTCTCATTGTCTTTCTCAGTGCTCTTATTATTTCTTGCAATAGACCCTTGTCATGTTTTAATGTGAATATTTATTACTCTAGGTTACTCTATGTGGCTATGGTGGGTTAATTACAGTGATGGCCTCTATTCATTTTTGTCTTCCTATATTCAAGGCCTTTTTTTTTTTTTTTTTTTGTAATGCATCTTAATGCTGTTTCTGGACTTGGCTATGTGACTTCCTTTGGTTAGTAGGGGAGTAGCAAAAACGATGAACGTTGAGCCTTGAAAAATACTTGTGTAATAGCATTTACCCGCCTGCATTTCTTTCAAAGTGGTTAAAACCAGAGCACTTTGGATGATTATAGAAACATAGACCAGTTACCTCTGTTTCCCCCAGCAATAGATAGCCAGTTACTAGACATGTGAGTAAGGCTGTCGAAGACCAGTATCCCTAGATGACTGCAGATGTAAAGACAAGACTAGTCGACTAATGCAGGCCCAAATATCTACCCTGTGGAATCATGAGCTAAATAAATGGATGTTGTCTTAAATTTTGTGGTAGTTTGTTACACAGCCATAGAAACTGTTATATATTTCTTTAAAATATATGTATGTTTTTTGTTCTAGAGCCTGACTTTACACTTAATAAATTTATACAGCTTGTTTTGATAGTCTCTGAAGAGGTTAAATGCAGTTTTCATGCTTGCCACACTTTTTTTTAAAGGACATGACAATCTACTTTAATACCACATTTACATATAGAAATCATCTTTGTAGATTGGTTAATTTCAGCTGCTAAATTAACTTTACAGCCATAACAATTACATTGATAGTGACTAATTCTGATTCTTCCATTTAGATTTCGATACCTAATGGAACTCTTAAAACATACATTGAAGACTTTTTTAGTACAAATATACCTTCTAAATAAATCTAATACTTAAAATAGAGCATATGTTAATTTTTAAAAATGAACAATTTCAAATGCAAACTACAAAATCCTTTTACAGGGCTCTTTCCCTTGACTCATATTTCAGTCTTTTTATAATATTTAAATGGCATAATAAAAGGCAGACATAAATATGTAATATTGTATTTGAAATATAATATTATAGGCTCAACAATATTAGATGATATCTCAAGAGACTGAGTGTTCTCATTTGGCCCCAGACCTTTAAATATTGGCACTCTCCAACTTATCTTACAATAGAGAACACATTTTTTAAAAATATGTAGGCAAAGACTCTGTTTTAAGTTTTGGCCCATTCAATCATTCCCTGGCTTTATTTCTTTTCTTTAGGCTTAGTTTCTGAACTCTACCCTGGTTTAGTCTCCATGCTTAACAACAGTTAGCCTTGCTTCCCTAGTGTGCCAGCCTCAAATACCTGCTCTCTTCTGACCTCTACAAATGTTCTTAGTTTCACTGCCATTATAGTATCTTATGGAGAGGGACTCTCTCCACTAGCTTTGCTTCTATGGATCTTCACTAACAGGCTAACCTGACAGGCAAATCTAACATTATAAACTTGAACTAGACCACCTGAAAAACACTACAATTAAGTTATGTGTAATTTAACTGCTCTTCAGGTTTCCTATGGCTAGTAACCATGGGCTTTTCTTCCATTTTGGGCACACAAGCTCATCTCCGCCTTAGAGATTGGAATTTACTGTTTCCATTTACCTGTATCACTTTCCCCATAGTTCTTTATGTGACTGACTCTACCTATATGTCTGAATTTAACTAGTACCAGAGCTGCCTGCTCCACTTTCTATCTTACTACTTGGTTTTATTTGCTTCATTAATATGGATCACAGTCCGAAATTGCCTACTCCTTCTACTTCTACTTGAAAATAAGGAACATAAGTGAGAAGTGTTTTTTCCTCTCGTTGGTTATAGTCACAGTGCCAGAGCATGTTGGCACCTTGCAACCTCACAAGGGATACGGGATGAAGAAATCATATTTGGAACTAGTGAGATTATAGTCTCACTCTAGTCTGTAGTGTTCAGAACTTGCCAGAGGTATTGTGTTTAGTTCCAATTTTTGCATTTTGAGAGCACTGTTGAAAACTAAATCATTCCAAGAAGAACTCAGATAGGCGAAAAGGCTTGAAGCAATTTTTCTATAAAAAAATCTGTCTTCAGAGGATATGTAGGTATGTCTTAGAGAATAACTATTGTGCATAAAATCACAATTTGTGCAAATATTAGGACAGTTGAGCTAGGGGAAAGGGATAAAATATGTTCTATGGAACACTGGAGTGCATAGCCTAGAATGAAAAGGACATTGAATGTCAGAGTCTGATAAAAACTTAAATTAAAAGTAATTAAACTCCTCTTTTTCAGATAAAGAAAAATAAACCCTTGAATGTTTGTATCAATGTACGCCCCCAAGATGTTATAGATCTTGAGGTGCAGAGCTAAAACTCGAATCCAGGCTTCCTGACTCTCATTCATTGTTCTTTACACTATAATTTATTTCTTTTCCACTTAAATATCACTATTTTCTCAAACACTTGAAAGAGCTTGAGGCTCCATTCATTCATTTGTTCATTCATTTATCTATTCAATTAAAAGTTATTGAGTATTAACTATCTGCTAGCATTCCAGCTGTTAGGGATAGAGTGTTATTCACATAGATGAATTCCTGGTGCTCTCAGAGTTTATTTTCCATCATGTGTTGGAAGAGGCATTCAACCAAGTGTGATTACTGAGCTCAGATTACTGAGGTTAGTCTTATAGGATGGTAGAATGTTTCACTATACATAAGAACGTATTAATATTAAGAACTGGATTTTTCAGTCTGAAAATAAAAGGGACTCTTCTTGAAGCAGGAGGAGATTTCCCTGGTCTCTGAACTGTTTCAACAGGTGGAGAAGATTTGAAGGAAATATCTTAGAAAATATTAAACTTCCAAATGGGGAGAAAGTCAAGTTCCTTTTCCTTTAGAGTCTACTTTGCTCTGTTTTGAAGTTTAGCCAGATCATGTTTAATCTTTTACAAAGGAGCTAATGGATGGTTCGGTGTAGTCCTTGGGTGGTCCTCAGACCCATGAGAAAACAGTCAAATGAGAGCTTCTCCACCTAGATTGCATGGTTTAGACCTGGAGAGCTGCTGGGTCCCTGTTATCGATATGATTATTTTCAATACAGTAAAAATAAAGGTTCAAGCATACTATAAATTTTTAAACTAGAAGACTTATCTCCAAACAAGTATTTTTAAAACACCTACCATGTGCCTAACACTCTGAAGAGATATCACAAACAGAATCTGGAAAAGTATCATGCCATCAAAGTAACTGAGTCGTTGTGCCTATATTGGAAGCTCTGTCTCTCTCAGGCCCTTGAAATGTGTGAGGTCTACCTAGCCCTTGTTCTGTCCTAATTATTATCATCCTGTCTTCTTGCCAAGTATCACTCCGATGAAGTGATTTAATAAATGAAACGTATGTTTCTTTGAATATAAGTCCTGTTTATTTAAATAGTGGTTGCATATTTCAGATCATCTTGAGACTGAGTTTGTTGCCCTTCTCTTTAATTCTACACCCAAACATGTGTTATGAACTGAATAATTTCAGTATATTGAATAGCATCATTTCCTCTACCATTCCATATGTGCACTCTAATCTACATATTTTTGTTGAATGATAAATGTATTGATTAATAAGCTACACTGCATCAACTCTAAGAAAAATTGGATCATAGAAACATGTTGCATATAGCATATATTTCTGTTTCATGTCATTTGTTTTGATCTGTTGCCCATCCAGATGGACTAGAGCATATGCCACTTTGAACACTAAAGATAAATAATGAAAGGATAAACTTACAGTCTGAGGAAAATCATTTTTACTTTTACATTAAATCTAATTTATTTTTCTATAAAGGCAGGAGATTGTTAAAATAAATATTCCTGTTGCCTGTCATGTACCAACTTCATTGTCAAGAATCAATTCCCCAGGAACTATTATTTCTTCCCTGAAATCTATTGCCACACTGACAGAGATCTCTTTGAACACATTTTAAAGCATCCTCACTCCAGCACAAAATTTGCTTTAACTCATAGAAAATGTCATAGGAAACATACTGAATTTCTTGATGCTACTCTTACATTTTTCTTACTTGAAATGGTACTCTTTGATATTGAGCTTAGCACAAGATATGAAAATGCAAATAGTTTAAGAGCTGCGCATATGAAGAGAGGAAATATGATCCATTTCTCTGGGAGTGAGTTAGCTACATTCCTTTCCTAGGAATACCTTCCTACTCTTTTTTTTGTCAAAGTTCTCAGAGAAGTAGGTGGCCATTCCAGAGTACCGGCCCCACTGCCCCATTGGGTCTCTGCTGAAAACAAATCTCAACCACATGCCTGTGGCTAGCTGCAATGCCTAGCAGAGGCTGCTTCCTCTCTGTGAGCTCTGAAATCCAGGCTATTTCTAGAACCTCTAAGTCCTATAGATCAAGCACTGCTACATCACCATTTTTCTCCCTGCTTTATACACAGGTTGGGGAAGGAGTTAAGCTTAGCTCTTCTAATTGATGCACTGTGGCTAGACACGGTGAATTGGGGTAAACAATTTCTGAGCCAGGGAGTCGACTTTTTTTTTTTTTTTTTTTGGAGTCGACTTTTTTTGTTGCATTTTATTCTCTGGGGCTTCTTTTAATTCAGAGCTGTTTGTCGGAAGAGGAGCAGATGGAAGAGAAGTTGTGCTGAGTGAGAGAGGAAATGATTGCCAAGTATTAGGATTTGGGTAGTCTGCATCTATAATCCTGTGCTTCTCTTAAGTGAAAATAGTATAGTGTGCCCAACTGGGAGAGAAGCCCAAAACTGTAGGAAAGCAAATGGTGGCAAGGTGTAACGGTGGTTTTGATTAATATTCTTTGTATGTATTAAATGCTATAAATATTATTTAATAACAGCAATACATGCAAATTATTGAAATTTTTCTATACTTTAGAAGAAAACATAGTACATGATGGTAATCATTGTATTTGCAACAAATAGTAAAATGTGTTTTCAAATGCTAAAATTTGGAAATTGCCCAGGTAGAAATTCAAGTCTAAATTTTCCCTCACTTAATTTTGTTCTGTTTATGTAACAGAAATGTCTTTAAGTGAACATTAAAAGTCCCTTCCAAAAGAAAAAACAAAATAAGACTTTCATTTTCCTAGGTATATAAGTACATAAAATACAGTGAATAGGGCTCAAAGAGCAAACTATTTGCAAATAGAGAATTCTCATGGAGATGGTTACAAGAAGTCTTGAATTTGTTGCTATGACTAGGGAAATACTTGCAGGAAATAGATATTTCTAGCAGCAAATACTTGCCCCAGGGCTGAAAGACATTTCCAACCATTCAGGGGAGACTCTTATAGAATGTTTAATAGGCATCCTATCAAGTAGAAACTTACTCAAAGACCTGTCTAGGAATGACCACTATGATGGTTAATTTTATGTGTCAAATTGGAGGATTTTTTTTTTCTTCCAAGATTTTATTTAAATTCGTTAGTTAACATATGATGTAGTATTCATTTCAAGAGAACTTAGTGATTTATCACTCACATATAACACCCAGTGTTCCTCACAACAAGTGCCCTCCTTAAAACCCGTCACCCGATCACATCCCCTCCAACAACTCTCAGTTTGTTCTCTGTAGTTAAGAGTCTCTTATGGTTTGCCTCCATCTCCTGTTTTTGTCTTATTTTTTTTTCTTCCCTTCCCCTATGTTCATCTGTATTGTTTCTTAAATTCCAATTATGAGTGAAATCATATGGTATTTGTTTTTCTCTGACTGACTTATTTAGCTTAGCATAATATACTCTAGTTCCAACCACCTTATTGCAAATGGCAAGATTTCATTCTTTTTGATGGCTGAGTAACATCCGATTATATATATATATATGCCACATCTTCTTTATCTATTCATCAGTCTGTAGACATTTGGGCTCTTTCCATAATTTGGCTATTGTTGATAGTGCTGCTATAAACATTGAGGTGCATGTTCCTCTTCGAAGAATTAGAGGATGTTTTTGAATGGGATCAACATTTAAATCAGTAAACCAACTGCTATTCATAATGTGGATAGGCCTTAGCCAATCATTTGAAGGCCTGAATAGAACAAAAAGATTGGACTTTGAGCAAGAAGAAATTCTCCAGTAGACTGCCTTTTAATTTCATCTGCACTTTTGGCTCTCCTGGGTCTTTGCCTGGTAGCCCACTCTGCAGATTTTGGGCTTCCCAGCATCCATAATTTCGTGAGCTAATTCCTTATAATTAATCTCCTTATATATTATTGTATTATGTATATGTATTATATATATGTAAATACACACACACACACACAAACACATATACATATCTTATTTTAGTTCTGCTTCCCTGAAGAACCCTAATACAACTGCCATCAGCCTTCAGATGTTGTTTTTTGTTGCACTAGCTGAAGGAAGGAGTGGGGACCTGGGAAACTCACTGGGTGATAAGGCAGAAAGTGAGAGAGCAGAAAAGACACTGATGCCTTTGGATAGAAACACTGTTCTTGCAATGTTTTGTTTGGGCTAGTTATGCAGATTGCCACAGTGATTTGCCTTTCTTAAAACATGTCTTCAAAGTTGAAAATAAATAGATCATGAGGAATGCAGTAGCACAGTGAGATCAAGTATTGACCACTGATCTTTTATTTCTCCTTTCCTTCCTTCTCACTGTTTATTGCTCTTGACTGATCTCTATCAAGGAATGTGCTTGACTTCGTCAAGTTAGAGAGTTAGATATCAAGGTTAACTAAGTAAAAGATAATTTGACAATATCACTGCTCGGCTTAAGTGACTTTGATTACTCTCCACTGCCTTATTAGTAAGTCTAATTTCATTGACATGGTACACCAGGTGCCTTAGTGACCTGGTTCCAATAAACATTTCTCCTTCCAGGTTTTGCTAGTGTCTTTTCATTCTCCTATTGCTATAGACTTATTGGTATACTTGTCACTGCCTGATTATACAACTATACCAGCATTTTCCCCCTCTACCTTGGATGTTCTTTTCCTGTTCTTTGTTGGTTGAATTGTTAGGCCCAACTCAAAAGGGAACTGAGTTGTAAAATATTTTCCATTCCATAGAGTCAGAAAAATCCCCTCCTTTTTGCTTAGAGCACTTTTTTGTATGTCAGTGGTCCCGTTGTTACAGTAGTTTTTGGTAGACTTTGTAGCATGCAAATCTGACTCTTACCGAAACTCTAAAGTAGAGCCTGGCTTTACCAAGCCTGGCTTGGAAACTCAGCTATGTTTCCTTGTTGAGGTCCAGTTTCCTTATCTGGAAAATTGTAAAAACAGTAGAACTATTAGGAAAATTAAATGTTTTAATACATGAAAGTATTTAGAATAGTGCCTGACAATATAGAAAGAGCTCTAAAATATTACCTTCCATTCATTTATCTCTTGTTTCTTCAAGAAATGTTGTTTGAGTGGCTGTTAGGTGCCAGGCATTATTTGTCACTATCACCCTTACAGTTTTTGAGTTCATAGTCATTTTTTTAAAGATTGTTTATTTCTTACAGAGGGAAAGTGAGATAGCGAGAGAGCATGAGCAGGGGGAAGGGAAGAGGGAGAAGCAGACTCCTTGCTGAGCAGGGAATCCAACAGAGGACTCCATCCCAAGACCCTGGCATCATGACCCGAGTGGAAGGCACACCCTTAAGACTGACTGAGCCACCAGGCGCCCGGCTCATATTCATTTTTAAATGCTGAACTTCTAGTCCAATAAATGTCACATAGATGTTCATTAAATGTGTATTGATGTGAGAATTGCTTTGGTCATTAGCTTAAACACTGGGAAATTGGGTGTTCAGTTTTTGTCCTATTTATTAAGGTAAAAAGATAACAGCTTATGGTTATGAAAAACATGCTTTATACCCTACAGTTGTTTTCCTTAATGGTTGAGAATTTAAATAATCTAATTAAAATGAAATAATATCTTCCTTGTATGCAAAATAACTATGTTTATAAAGATATAACACATTGTGAAATTATATTGGAAGCATCAATTTATAAATGGTACAATTCTATATTTTTGCTTTAGTGTAATATAGCATTTTAGTATAATTAGATATAAATTTAACTTTTGAAATATTAATAATCTCAACTCTTTGGAACAAAATCAATACAACTTTGCAAGAACTACATATAGAACATTAGCTTTTAGTAATAACACACAGCTTCAAATGCCAAATGCTTTAACTTTATAATTTTTGTGTTTACCATGTCTAATATCTTTCAGTCTTTAGTATAATGGAAATTACACTCAAAATTGTGAGAAACGCAAATGAAAATGTCCTTTCCCACAAAGAGATACTGCACCCCTTCTTAGATATCAAATATAGGACCTATTAGGTGAGGCCACCACAATCTGTGTTATCTATGCAACAGTAGTAACAAAGCATACTCATTGTTATTGCTCTGATTATGTGGCTTTTCAGATGCCTGAGTCTGTCCATTTGGGGATAATTGACATCGATTGACTTGGTTTAACTGTACAGTGTTAAAGTCTTTTCAGGCTAATAGTGCAGATATTATAAATTCAGTGCTATTTTAGAACTGAACATGTCATCTATTCTGGTAAAAATGTCACAGTAGGAGTGGAGCCAAGGAGGTGGGTCTGGGTTCTCAACACAGACATTTGGAACTGTTTAGTATTTTACTATCTCCTTGTCTTAGAGAGCAATGCAGCCTAGTCAGAAGGAGTCTGGTCATAGTTTCCTGATCTGTGAAACGTGGATTCTAAAAAGTAGCCCCTACAACATAAGATAATCATGAAGATTCAATGAGTTGATATATTCAAAGTACTTAAAATAGTGTTCTAGTACTGTGGCAAGCCTATGCGTGGATATCTCACTCTCTAACAAGAGCGATCCTTCCAATGTTTGAATGGAGTGCTCAGAAATCTCCACAGTTTAAAACAAAATCTCATCTTTTCCACTTGTCTTTCACTAGTCTGTTAAGGTGCTGGGTGCTGTGACTATATCCTAGTCACCAGTTTTCCTTGTTCCAGTTAGCAAAAGTGGTTATTAAATGTCTGTCATCACCTGTGTTTTTCAAACCACTTGAAAATCTAACATTTCTTTAGTGTTTCATTCAGTTTAATGTTTCATTTCAGTTTACAGACATAATCCTTAAACTTTTTTAGAATCCTTGCCATGTAGCACCATGGAAAAATTATCAGTAATTCATATTTTAGATTGAATTTTTGTTTAATTTACCTAAAAACAGTTTGGTACTAACTATACATGTGAAATGCTGTGTGTTGGGCACTACTGATAGAAGAATTACACCAGTATAATGTTAATCCCTGGTCAGCTAAGAGCTGATTATTTAAGGCAATGTTTCTGAATCAGAAGTAGGAGGCACTGGAAAATTTTGGCATGTTTTGTGTGTTTGGAGGAAGCCACAGCTATGAGGGACTTTACATTGAGTGGCTCTGGGAAGGCAGAGATGAAGTTCATGGCATGGCCTATGGAGAGAGTTATAGAGGAGGGAAGGAGAGAAGCCAAGGATGAGAAGCTGAGAAACATAGACTTATTTTCACCTGATTTATAGTTTTCTGGACTAACAGTCCTAGAAAAGAGGGTTTTGAGATTATCTTAACTTGGAGGTTCTCAAAATGTGCTCTAGGCCTGGAGTATCAGCATCATTTGGGAACTTGTTAGAAATGCAGAATTTTTTTTTTTATGTATTTTGAAGATGTTTACTTGTTTTCAACAATATTTTCAGATCGATATTCTCAATACTTTAACTTATACAAATGCCTCAGGGGTAAAATTCAGCGATTCATCGCTTGCATACAATACCCAGTAAGAAATGCAAATTCTTGGGCCATATTTCAGCCCTTCTGAATCTGAAAAGTCTCGAGGATAGAGTCCAATAATCTGGTTTTCACAGGCTGTCTAGGTGGAACCTCTGTTATAACCTAACCCTTACCGTATGTGGATAATTATTCACACTCAATGTTTTTTAAGTTCAAACTTATGGAACTTACATCATCATGATCTCTAAAAAATTGTTGCATCATGATCTCTAAAAAATTGTTGCATACAGAAGTTGTGGTTTTCTGTTAGTTCTGAAGTTAGGGGCAGTTACTTTCTGCTCTCATTAGTGATAAAGAAGACATAAATAGCTAACAATTCACAGCAGTATTTGCTTAATATCAAATGAACATTTGTAATAATAAATACTATAGGTATTCAGAGAAAGTAGCAATAACCGCAGATGCAAGTGATTGTGAAAGGGGTCAGGAAATGGAATTTAGGAGATGTGGGTTGTTTCGTTCTAGCTCTGGGTTTCTAGGCAAGCCTTCTACTTGTTTATTGCTGAGAACCAACCATCTAGAACTTGGTAGCCTACAACAATAATTTATTATCTCTTAGAATTTTGAGGGTTTCCCGGGCTCACCTGGGAAGTTTTTGCCTAGGGTCTCTTGTGCAGTTACAGTCTGAGTGCAGCTATGGTGGAGTTCTCCAGAAGTTTGACTCAGCTGGATGTCACTAAACACCGCTTCCCTCACAAATCTTGGTGTCTTTCTCTCTGCCCCTGGTGTCTCCGGGTGTCTCCATAGGAGCTGGGTTTCTCACAGCATCATGGTCACAGAGAGGTGCCCCCCTTCCTGTGCAGCTGGCTTCTGAGAAAGCAAGTGGAATTCCAAGTGCTCTAAAAGAGCTGGAATTGTCATAGCATCAGTTCCACTCTCTTCTATTGGTCAAAGCAATCACAGATGAAGTCCTGATTCAAGGGGCAGGAACCCACAAGGATAACTATTTGGAGGCATGGTTTGTTGGAGGGCCGTGTTTTGGAGACTACCACAAGTCACTCACAATCTCTGGAAAATGTTGGGTATGGCCTCGATGATCTCTGGAGTATTCTTTCACTTAGCTTCACCTTTGCATGATCCACAAAACTTTCCTCTGTAAATTGTAATTAACCAAGGAGAAAAGTAACATGTATCTAGAGTAAATACTATCAGTTTTCCATTCCTGTGGCATTATGATTTCAGTTGATTACCAGTATGGACTGTTGGGCTGTTGAAAAAAAAAAAACAAAAAAACAAAAAACAAATTTTTCTTCAGGTTATCAAGGCACTAGCAACCTCCTAGAAAAATATATCTCTTATGTTGGCGAAACTTCCTTGCTTTAATTTTATCTCCAAAATCAGAGCACACTAATACCCCAGGCCATATCACAATCTCAAAGTGATCGTATATAACCAATGCATTTGTGGATTTAAGTTTTTTTTAAAGTTAATAATACCTTATAAATTCACTGTAGTGTTTTGGGGGGAACTTTAGTCCCATTGAAGTTATTATTCCTTAAAAACATAATGGTTCTATTCTGACCCAGATATCTGAAATACAGACTCTATACAGAAATGTAGTATCCTTTAGGAAATTTTGTTGGGTGGAAATAAATGTGAAATTTCTTAGATTTTTTTGAATATACAGACTCAGTTGCTCAGAGTATTTATCTCATGAGGTCAAGTCAGATGTCACATCCTTGTATGAAAGTCATTGAAGTTTTACCATAGAAGCAAAATCAAATTCTGATCTCTAAAGAATTAAAAATTACCTTTTAAAATTGCTTATTCTCTAAAAAGTAGTAAAGGATTTTTAGAAGATTTGAATTTATACTAAAATCCTTATGAAACTTTTTTGCTAGAATGCCAAAAATATCTTTCCTTTAATATATTACTTTCTAAAGTTTTAAAGTTAAGGACAATGGAAATATTTGTATTTTATGCTTAGGCAGTTTCTTCTTTTACACTATACAAACTGAATGCCTAAGCAGAACATTTTTCTCCATACCTACAGTACATAATATGTATACAATAAAGTACCTGCTATTCAAACTTAGGTCACAATCTTGACATAGTTTTCAATTATACTCTTTATCAATTAATTAGGGGATGTGGACTTGTACATTTCCACAGAAGACATTTTGCTTTCTTACCTAGCAACCTCCACCTTGAAGCCTTCCTAGACCACTCTATATAAGTTGTCAGCCAAAACACCCTTCCTGCCTCCCTCATTGCTTGCCAGCACCCAGCACGGGACCTGGCATAATGAAAATATGCAATAATTATTTGGAAATTGAACTAAAATCTTTGTCTCTTCAACTGAATGGAAGATCTTCCTGGTCCCAAATGACTTCACCTTGCACCTTGAGTTTCTCTCTCTCTCTTTTTTTTAAAGATTTATTTTTTTGAGAGAAAGAGTGTGCATGAATGGGGGGAAGGGCAAAGGGAGAGGGAAAGGGAAGCAGACTCCCCACTGAGTGCAGAGCCCAACATGGGGCTCAGTATTGGATCTGGAAATCTTGACCTAAGCCAAAACCAAGAGTCGGATTCTTTTTTTATTTTTAATTTTATCATGTTTTGTTAGTCACCACAAAACACAGCATTAGTTTTTGGTGCAGTGTTCCAAAATTCATTGTTTATGTACAACACCCAGTGCTCCATGCAATTCGTGCCCTCCTTAATATGCACCACCAGGCTCACCCATCCCCTGACCCCCTCTCCTCTAAAACCGTCAGTTTGTTTCTTGGAGTCCACAGTCTCTCATGGTTGTCAACCCCTCCAATTTCCCCCAATTCACTTTTTCTTTCCTTCTCTTAATGTCCTCCATGTTATTCCTTATGCTCCACAAGTAAGTGAAACCATATGATAATTGACTTTCTCTGCTGGACTTATATCACTCAGCATAATCTCCTCTAGTCGCATCCGTGTTTATACAAACGTTGGGTGTTCATCCTTTCTGGTGGCTGAGTAATATTCCATTGTATATATGGTCCACATCTTCTTTATCCATTCATCTGTTGAAGGGCATCTCGGCTCTTTCCACAGTTTGGCTATTGTGGACATTGCTGCTATGAACATTGGGGTGCATGTGCCCCTTCTTTTTACTACATCTGTATCTTTGGGGTAAATACCCAGTAGTGCAATTGCCGGGTCATAGGTTAGCGCTATTTTTAATTTCTTGAGGAATCTCCACACTGTTTTCCAAAGGGGCTGCACTAACTTACATTCCCACCAACAGTGTAAGACGGTTCGCCTTTCTTCACATCCTCTCCACCATTTGTTGTTTCTTGCCTTGTTAATCTTTGCCATTCTAACTGGTGTAAGGTGGTATCTCAGTGTGGTTTTGATTTGAATTTCCCTGATGGCTAATGATGATGAACGTTTTTTTCATTGTCTCCTAGCCATTTGTATGTCTTCATTGGAGAAGTGTGTGTTCATGTCTTCTGCCCATTTTTTGACGTGATTATGTTTTTTGGGTGTTGAGTTTGAGGAGTTCTTTATAGATCTTAGATATCAGCTCTTTGTCTGCAGTGTCATTTGTAAATATCTTCTCCCATTCTGTGGGTTGCCTCTTTGTTTTGTTGACTGTTTCCTTTGCTGTGCAGAAGCTTTTTATCTTGATGAAATCCCAAAAGTTCATTTTCGCTTTTGTTTCCCTTGCCTTTGGAGATGTGTCTTGAAAGAAGTTGCTGTGGCCAATGTAGAAGAGGTTACTGCATATGTTCTCCTCTAGGATTTTGATGGATTCCTGTCTCAAGTTGAGGTCTTTCATCCATTTTGAGTTTATCTTTGTGTATGGTGTAAGAGAATGGTCGAGTTTCATTCTTTTATACATAGCTGTCCAATTTTCCCAGCACCATTTATTGAAGAGACTGTCTTTTATCCACTGGATATTTTTTCCTGTTTTGTTGAAGATTATTTGACCATAGAGTTGCGGGTCCATATCTGGCCTCTCTACTCTGTTCCATTGGTCTATGTGTCTGTTTTTGTGACAGTACCGTGCTGTCTTGGGGATCACAGCTTTGTAATAAAGCTTGAAATCAGGCAACATGATGTCCCCAGCTTTGTTTTTCAATTTTCATCATTTCCTTAGCAATTCGGGGTATTTTCTTGTTCCATACAAATTTTAGGATTCTTTGTTCCGGCACTTTGAAAAATGCCACTGATACTTTGATTGGAATGGCATTGAAAGTATAGATTGCTCTGGGCAGCATAGACATTTTAATAATGTTTATTCTTCCAATCCATGAGCATGGAATGTTTTTCCATCTTTTTGTGTCTTCTTCAGTTTCCTTCATGAGTGTTCTGTAGTTCCTCAAGTATAGATCCTTTACCTCTTTGGTTAGGTTTATTCCAAGGTATCTTATGGTTTTTGGTGCTATTATAAATGGAATTGATTCTCTAATTGCCCTTTCTACAGTTTCATTGTTTGTGTATAAGAAAGCAACTGATTTCTGTGCATCAATTTTTTATCCTGCCACCTTACTGAATTGCTGTATGAGTTCCAGTAATTTGGAGGTGGACTCTTTTAGGATTTCCACATAAAGTATCATGTCATCTGTGAAGAGAGAGAGTTTGACTTCTTCTTTGCCAATTTGGATACCTTTTATTTCTTTTTGTTGTCTGATTGCTGTTGCTAGGACTTCTAATACTATGTTGAACAACAGTGCAAGAGTGGGCATCCTTGTCATATTCCTGATCTCTATGGAAAGGCTCTTAGCTTTTCCCCATTGAGAATGATATTCGCTGTGGGCTTTTCATAGATAGATTTTATGAAGTTGAGGAATGTTCGCTCTATCCCTATACTCTGAAGAGTTTTAATCAGGAAAGGATGCTGTATTTTGTCAAATGCTTTTTCTGCATCAATTGAGAGGACCATGTGGTTCTTCTCTCTTCTCTTATTGATTTCTTCTATCACACTAATTGATTTGCGAATGCTGAACCACACTTGCATCCCAGAGATAAATCCCACCTGGTCATGGTGGATAATCTTTTTAATGTACTGTTGGATCCTATTAGCTAGGATCTTGTTGAGAATCTTGGCATCCATATTCATTAGGGATATTGGTCTGAAATTCTCCTTTTAGATGGGTCTTTGCCTGGTTTGGGGATCAAGGTAATGCTGGCTTCATAGAAAGAGTCTGGAAGTTTTTCTTCTGTTTCTATTTTTTGAAACAGCTTCAGGAGAATAGGTATTTTTTCTTCTTTGAGTGTTTGGTAGAATTCCCCAGGGAATCCATTAGATCCTGGACTCTTGTTTTTTGGGAGGTTTTTGATCACTGCTTCAATCTCATTACTAGATATTGATCTATTCAGGTTGTCGATTTCTTTCTGTTTCAGTCTTGAAAGTTTATAGGTTTCCAGGAATGCATCCATTTCTTCTAGGTTGCTTAACTTAATGTCATATAGCTGTTAATAGTAATTTCTGATTATTGTTTCTATTTCCTTGTTGTTAGTTGTGATCTCCCCCCTTTCATTCATAATTTTATTAATCTGGGTCCTTTCTCTTTTCTTTTGATTAGTTTGGCCAGTGGTTTATCGATCTTATTAATTCTTTCAAAGAACCAGATTCTAGTTTCGTTGAAGTGTTCTACTGTATCTCTTGTTTCTAACTCATTGATCTCTGCTCTAATCTTAATTATTTCCCTTCTTGTTGACTTAATTTGTTGTTGATTCTCCAGTCCTTTAAGGTATAAAGAGAGTTTGTGTATTTGGGATTTTTAAATTTTTTTGAGTGAGGCTTGGATGGCTATGTATTTCCCCCTGAGGACCACCTTTGCTGTATCCCATAGGTTTTGGATGGATTTGTCTTCATTCTCATTGGTTTCCATGAATTGTTTAAGTTCTTCTTTGATTTCCTGGTTGATCCAAACATTCTTGAGCAGGATGGTCTTTAGCTTCCAAGTGTTTGAATTCCTTCCAAACTTTTTCTTGTTATTGAGTTCCAGTTTCAAAGCATTGTGGTCTGAGAATATGCAGAGAATAATCTCAGTCTTTTGGCATTGGTTTTGTGACCTGATTTGTGACCCGGTATGTGGTCTATTCTGGAGAAAGTTCCATGTATGCTCAAGAAGAATGAGTATTCTGTTGTTTTAGGGTGGAATGTTCTGTATATATCTATGAGGTCCATCTGGTCTAATATGTCATTCAAAGCTCTTATTTCTTTGTTAATTTTCTGCTTAGATAATCTGTCTATTGCTGAGAATGGTGTGTTAAGATCTCCTGCAATTAACGTATTCTTAGACTGTGGACTCTGAGAAACAAGCTGAGGGTTTTGGAGGGGTAGGGGTGGGAGGATGGGTGAGCCTGGTGGTGGGTATTAAGGAGGGCAGCTATTGCCTGGAACACTGGGTGTGGTGCATAAAAAATGAATCTTGGAACACTGAAAAAAAAAAGCAAAAAAAACCCAAACGTGTTCTTATCAATATGCAAGAGTCAGATTCTTAACCAACAGCCACTCAGGCGCCCCCACACCTTGAGTTTCTAAGATCCCCTGGACTAAGGATGAGTCCATTAGTTTTTTAATTGCAGCATTTTCCCATTGAAAGGAAAAGCCTCTGAGATTTTTCCCCAAAGCCTAAGACACTGGATTTTTTTTTTTGGAGAAAAATATTAGAAAATCATTTTTAGAAATAAACTTTAACATGGATACTAACAAGTTATATTTAGTGTTAACTTTTAAAATGTTCTATTTTTACATATGTCTAAGTCACATTTTACACATTTAATTGAAAAATATTTCTTAATTTTTTAAAAATATTTCTTAATTTTTAAATAAAAAGGAAAATTAAAATTTTCCATCTTGCCCTGAGAAAACTGGGTCATGACAGTAAAATGAATGGAACAAATGAAAATCACTAGAGCAGAGTGAAACAATGAGCATTCTCTTCTAAAAAATGATAATATGTTCTGCTACTTACAGCATTTCATACAGAGTTCCAAGTCTGCTAATGACAATTAGTTCAATTACTCTCAGTGCATTAGTACCTTTAGCTTCGCTATATCAAAGAAAGTACTTTTAATCTTATTCTTTAACTTTGGGGAAAAGGAGTTAAAGAAAAGTTACATAATTTTTTAGATCAGAGAATAGAATAAATATTTCCTAAGAAAGGATAATAAGCAAGTCTCTCAACTATGGCAATCAGGTGTCCCTTTTATCATATAATGGTGCTCCAGCTAATGGCTAACTGTGATAGAATAAAATACCGATAGTGGGAAATAGCACATGACAAGTTTTGTTTGTTTTTTTTTTTTTTTGAGTGTTTTGACATACAATGTTACATTAGTCTCAGGTGTACAACATAGTGATTCAACTTCTCTGTACATACGTTATGCTGTATTCACCTCAAGTGTAGCTACCATCTGTCACCCTACATCTCTCTTACAATACCATTGACTATGTGATAAGTTTTAAGTGAATAGCAGGTGATGCCATATAACTTTCTTTAATTATTTTATTTTTATTTTTTTTTCTTTTTTGTAAGTAATCTCTACTCCCAGCATGGGGCTTGAACTCAAGACTGAAATCAAGAGTCTCATGCCTTACTGACTGAGCCAGCCAGGTGCCCCTCTTTATTATTTTCTTGCATCCATTTAAATGAATGAGAGATTAAAAGATCAATGGTACTCGGCTAGTCTCACATATTAACAATAGTAGAAACATTTGACTTTTATCTTCTTAAATGAAAACAAAGTGCTCATTTTAGATATAAGAAATAGCAGAATCGCTTATGTTAGTCTTCCCTAAGATTGTTAATGCTCAGTAGAGAGTGTGGGCACCTTTATTATACAGAAGGTCAATATAGGATTAGGTAACTATTTAATAATTATTCTACAGATGAGTGTGTAAGTTTTCTGTTGCTGCTTATGGACTGAATTGTGTCCCCCCAGATTTAAAAGTTGTAGCCCTAAACTTCAATGTGACTGTATTTGGAGATTGAGCTTCCAGTGAGATAATTAGGATTAAATAAGATTTTAAGGGTGAGCCTGAATCCAGTAGGATTGGTGTCCTTATGAGAAGTGGAAGAAATTCCAGAGAATTCTCTCCCCACACATAGAGTGAGGGCCTTGTGAGGACATGGTGAGAAGGTAGCTGTCCACCAGCCAGAAAGAGAGGTCTGATCAGAAATCAGCACTGAGAGCACCATAATCTTGGACTTCTAGCCTCCAGAACTGTCAGAAAATAAATTTCTGTTATTTAAGCCACCTAGTCATTGGTATTTGGCAGCCTGAGAAGACTAATTTAGCTTCTTGAATGAACCTACTCCAAATTTTTCTGGCTTCAAATGATCATGATGTTATTTGCTCACAATTCCGAGGATCTGGTATTTGTGTATCGTTTGGCAGGGACAGCTCTTCCCTGCCCTCTGATATTAAGTAGGGAAGATCAGCTGGTGGGGGGAGATTTCGGGGTGACCTCACTCACATGTCTCGGGCCTTGGTGCATTGGCTAGAGTCACCTTTTTTTTTTCCATGTGTCCTTTCTTTCACATGTTTCTAATTCTCCAGTGATAAGATGGCCTAGACTTCTTTACATGGCAGATGGGTTCCCTCTTTGTGAAAGTAGAAGGTGTAAATCCTTTTAAAGCCCAGACTCAGAACTCCCAGATTGTCACTTTCACTATTTGCTATTGGTTAAAACAAGTCATCCCAAATACTTTGAAAGTACTGGGAGATTTTGTGCCTGGTAAAATGAAACAGAACATTATCAAGAATGAGCTCTCTTTTTAAATAATAATTTCAGCTGATTGTAGATTATGGTAGACTTCAAATGACTAGCTTAGGTCACTAAGGCAGTAACATAAAGCAAGAAAACAGAATGAAGAAATTATTCTTAAAATTGACTGAATATTGCTCTTTTCCTAACGAAGGCTAAACTTTTATCTTTTTTATGTTGTGTGATCCCAGGTTTTTATAGATATGTAAGATAGTCAGTATCTTATATGTATAAGGAAACAGCTTAGAAGTATGTATAAGAATCAAGAGACCATATTTTCCATCAATAGATGAAGGGATAAAGATACAGATTTATATATCATATCTTTATCCATTTGTGCATATATACTTATATATACACAATGTATACATACATACACAATGCAATATTACTCAGCCACAAAAAGAACAAGATATTGCAATTTGCAACAATGTGGATGGATCTAGAGGTTATAATGCTGAGTGAAGAAGTTAGACAGAGAAAGACAAATACTATACGATTTCACTCATATGTGGAATTTAAGAAACAAAATGAGACAAAAAATACAAAAAAACACAGACTCTTAAACACAGAGAACAAACTAATGGTTGCTAAAAGGAAGGTGGGTATAGGGATGGGTGAAATAGGTGAAGGAGAGTAAGAGTACATTTATTGTGATGAGTAATGAGTAATGTGTAGAAATGGTGACTCATTATATTGGACACTGGAAACTAACGTTTAACACCATATATTAATTATACTTCAAAAAATAGAACATATTCATTAATTTATAAAACTAGCAATTATTTATTAAATGCTTACTTCCATGCTTCTGGACACTGGATATACAGTGGTAAAATAACAAAGTCCCTAACTTTATTATCCCTAAAAAAGTCCCTAACAAAATCATCATAGTTTTAAGTTTCTGGTGTGGAGAAACCAATATCAGACATTTAATTATGTAGTAAGAGAGATGGTATGCACAATTAAAGGAAAAAAAAAAACAGAAAAGGAGATAAAATGATTGGGAGGCAACTGGGGAAGGGAAAGTGTGCTATTTTAAATAAAGTGCTCAGGTTAGATCTGTCAGGAAAGGTAAAATTTGAACACCTGAAAGTAATTAGGAAGTTAGACATGCAGGTATCTGGAAGAAGAGCCTTCTGTGCAAATGCCCTGTGACAGTAATGTTATGGAATGTTCTAGCAAACAAAATTGAAGCACATGGGGGAAAAGATGGAGTTGAGAAATATTCAGGGTCAAGACATGCAGAGTCTTTCAAGCTATTTTAAGACTCTGATTTGTGTATAATTTGATTAGAAATTATCTGGGCTTTTCAAAGGCTCTCAGATGGGATGCCTGGGTGACTCAGTCCATTAAGTGTCTGCCTTCAGCTCAGGTCATGATATCAGGGTCTTGGGTTTGAGCCACGCATCAGGCTCTCTGCTCATGAGGGAGTCTGCTTCTTTCTCTCCTCCTGCCCCTACTCCCTCTCTTGCATACATGCTCTCTCTCAAATAAATAAAAATCTTAAAAAAAATAAAAGCTCTCTGAATGCAGTATGGAGAATAAACTGTAAAGAAACATGAATTGAACAAAGAACCTATTAGGAAGCTATTCTAGGAGTCTGGGAAAAGAGATAATACAGATGAGTAACTACATGATACTTATGGATGTACAGATAGCTGGCCAGATTCACCATATCCAATGAAAAAGTGGATCTACTTACAGGTTGGAAGTTGGGAGTTAAGATATAAATAGTCAAAAATAACTTAATTTTTTTTTTAAGTTTCCTGAGCAACTCAGTAATGAGTAAGATCTATTTCCTTGATTGGGAACAACTGAAAAAGAGCAAGTTTTGGTATAAAGGAAAGCAAGAGATTAGTTTATATGTAAAAGTACCTAACACTGTGGCACATATTTAAGTAGATGGATGTTCAATCAACTTGGTATCTTCTTTTCCTCCTTCATAACTTTTTTTCTATAACACAATAAAAGGTATCCCAACAACAAAAAAATGTAGAAAAGTGCCAACTTCTTGACTTGACAGCAAAATAAAGCATTTTGGTTAGGAATTTTCTCAGAGCAAACTTGAAATTGGTGGTTTCCTGGGAAAGACACTGCCATCTACTCAGTTTTATGCTAGTTTTGTTTTGCCTGCATGAGTTTAACCAAAAGAACTAAAACCACTGCTCTGATTAATTTCTCATTAGTTACTACACGTGTACACCGAATTTCAGAAATTTGTCACTTACATTGATGGTTGTAGAGTTTAATAAATGTTTTAGAATTTAGTATATGCTTTAATTACACAGTTATAATTTTTTTTCCAAAGAAAAACTATTCTCAGCTGTAACTGTGAAGTTTCTGTTGGTAAATTCAAATTTTAAAATGCCTGAGAATATGCAGAAATTCTATTATTTACCTTAATATAATTCTTTAACAGTTAGAAATAATTATTTAAGTAATAGAAGCTACATGAACTTTATATATTTGGAGAAAAATAGGAGTCATTTTTTGAGTTTTCTCGTAATATAGATGTAATGTAGATAAATATTCTGGGTTAAATGAGATGGGTAGCAGCAGGGATTTTTTTTTTGACTGGGCACTTAGCTTCTTTTGGCTAAATATATAACCATCCTCATTTGTATAGTTTTGAAGTACTTTTAATGAAGACACAGTTTTATAGGTGTTATTTCAGATTGAATGATGACCATATTATTTAAATGCTTACTTAGATATGTACTATAGAAAGTCATTTTGCCACTCCAGATCTACTTGTTCATTTTCCCCAAAATCACTTACCAGTTATCTCAACACATAATTACACTATTTATTTAAGATCTATTTTACTGAAATATTTTTTTATTTTGTTGCCTTTATTGAAATGTTCTCCTGGGTATCATCTTTACTTGTTTCTTAAAGGAACAATAACTAACATGAAAATCTTAGTGCTAATTTATAAATGAGCCTTTTAAAAAGACCTACTGTCTAGTCTGTTCATTCAAACAGTGGCATTCTGACAACAGTGCTAGCTTCCTTCATTGATTAATTCAGTAGTGACTTTAATGATTCCTTACAGAGGAATAGGGAGGATACAAAGGAAAATATCTGACTCCAACTGGAAACATTAGGTCTTGAAGGAGAATGAGACTTTACGGGTAAATAGACATGTTTGAGACAGGGAACAGCATATGCAAAGGTGCTTTTACTTTTTACAGAAGTAAAAAGCACAGCACAGTTACTGGTAAGATTGGCATGTGAAATGAGTGACTGAGTGATTAAAAAATACGATGGCCAGGGGGAGTCAGATCCTGAAGGACTTGTATGTTCTGCTGAAAAGTGGGACTACATTTCAAAGACAGTGACAGCCACTGATTTTTTTTTTTTTTTTTTTAAGAGGAGCTGCTAAAACTTTGGCCCTATATTATGTGACAGACATTCTCATAAGATCATTAAATTATTCTGGGAAGTTATCCCCATCTATCAGATTTTTAGTCAGAACACTGTGCTTTTCTCAAAGATTCATTTTTCCTTAATGTTTAATAAGGATTAGGAAAGACTTTAGGACTCATGTTATCATTCATAAACATTTTTAGAAGTTATCTCTCTCCATGAGTAAATTTTAGTAATAAACAATGAAAAGATACTTATGTCTTACCTTCATTGTCCAAATTCCCATATTTTCCTACAAATAAGAAATATAATGAGATACCAAAAGCAAAGGAAACAAAGGCAAAAAATAAACAAGTGGGATTCCATCAAACTAAAAACTTGAGAACAGGAAAAGGAAGCTATCAACAAAATGAAAAGGCATCCTACCAAATAGGAGAAAATATTTGTAATTCATATATCTGATAATGGGTTAATATTCAAAATATACAAAGAACTTGTACAATCCAATAGCAAAAACCAAAACCAAAACCAAAAACAACCCAATTAAAAGATCGGCAGAGGATCTATTTTCCAGAGAAGACATATGGGTGATTAACAGGTATATGAAGAGGTGCATAATATCACTAAACATCAGGGAAATGCAGATCAAAACTATAATGAAATATCAACTGGTCCCTGTTTGAACGGCTACTATCAAAAAAGGAGAAATAACAAGTGTTGGCATGAATGTGGAGAAATGGGAATCGTGCACCGTTGGTGGGAATGTAAATTGGTGCAGCCACTAAGGAAAACAGTAGGAGATTCCTCAAAAAATTAAAAACAGAACTAGTATACAATCCAGCAATTCCACTTCTGGATATTTATCTGAAGGAAATGAAATACGAACTTCAAAAAGATATATGCATTCCCATATTCATTGCAGCATTATATACAATAGCCAACACATGGAAGCAACCTAAGTGACCATCAGTGGATGAATGGATAAAAAAAAAGATAGTGTGTATACACACACACGCACACACACACACGCACACACACACACAAGTATTACTCAGCCATAAAAAAGAAGGAAATCTTGCCATTTGAGATAAGATCTTGAAGATCTTGAAGGCATTATGCTAAGTGAAATGTCAGACACCGAAAGACAAATACCATGTGATCTCATTTATATGTAGAATCTAAAACAAAACAAAAACCCAAAACAACCAAAGCCTGAAACTCATAGATACAGAGAACAGATTGGTGGTTGCTAGAGGTGAGGGCTGGGGTGGGTGAAACAGGGGTCAAAAGATGCAAACTTCCAACAGTGTAAGAGGGTTCCCTTTTCTCCACAAAGTCTCCAACACTTGTTTCTTGCCTTGTCAATTTTTGCCATTCTAACTGGTGTAAAGTGCTATCTCAATGTGTGGGTTTTTTTTTTTTTTTAGCAGTTCTATTGTTAATTTTTTTTAAATTAACATATAATGTATTATTTGCTTCAGGGGTACAGGTCTGTAAATCATCAGTCTTAACACAATTCACAGCACTCACCATATCACATACCCTCCCCAATGTCCATAACCCAGCCACCCTATCCCTCCTCACCCATCCTCCACCAACCCTCAGTTTGTTTCCGGAGATTAACCATAAGAGACTCTTAATCTCTTAATCTCGATGTGGCTTTGATTTGAATTTCCCTGGTGACTAATGATGATGAACATGGAACACTACATCAAAATCTAATGATCTACTACTGTATGGCGACTAACATAACATAATTAAAACAAACAAACAAAAAAACCAAAAGACACAAACTTCCAGTTGTAAAATAAATAACATAATGGCATTTCGTAATACAGTATTAACTATAATCACCATGTTTGAAAGTTACTGAGTAAACTTAAAAATTCTCATCACTAGGAAAAGATGTGTAAGTATATATGGTGATAGATGTTAACAAGATTTATTGTGGTGATCATTTCATAATACACACTAATATTAGATCATTATGTTATATATCTAAAAGTAATGTTATATGTCTGTTATATCGCAATAAAATTATAATGGATTTGTATAAAACTGAGGACTGTAGAGGAACATAAAGAATATTGCTAAAATCTGTAATTGGTTTTCTGAATGTGGAAAAGGTGTTGCTTTTATAAAAGGATTAACATTTAATACTGCACTGTATGTTAACTAACTAGAATTTAAATAAAAATTTTAAAAGAAAAAAACAAAAGGATTAACATTTTAAAATCCCAAATAGTTTAATAGTTTGTTGAAATCTGCAAGTCAGGTACCAAAGGAAGGAATTTTGTTCTGAATTTATACAGGGTATAGGGCCAAATTATCAATGTTCAAGCAAGACCATGCTGTTTTTTTGTCCATGTGTTAGAAGCCAGTGTTAGTTCGACCTTGCTACTTGAGGCATAAGCAGCATCACCTTTGAGCTACTGAATCCATACCTGCATTTGTAACAGGATTCCTCTGTGATTTACATGCACGTTCAAGTTTTAGAAGCACTAATTTAAGACTTTTTAATTAGATTTTTAAATTTATATGAAGAAGTATGTAATAGCCATAAATGAAATCTTGGCTATGGTTATTTTTAAAAGAAAACCTGTCAAGACAATGTGCATGCTAAAATTCTTCTTGAAGGGAAAGAATGTTGCATATAATTATCAATCTTTTTAAATATGCATTTTATTTTTACTGAAGAGCATGAGAGGGACAAATGGGAAAATTGTTTTTAAGCATCTCTAAATGTCACCTCATTATATTTCAGTCTTCTGATTAGGTAATTTTAATGAGTGAATTGAAATTTATTGTATCAATCTTCCTAGAAAGTTTTAGTTATGGAAGTTTAAATGCTGGATTCTTTAACCTATTACCTAAATATTTGGGTTTATGTTAAGCTTAAACTTGACTTTTCAAAAATTCTTTTAAAAATTCTTTATTTCTTGAGAATTTAATTATATCTTAATATTTTATGCAATTCTTGCAAGAACTAAAATTCCCTATTGTATTTTAAGTGAAATTTTAATTAATGAAAGTGAGAAATGATTTACCTTTCAAAGGACCTATGTCTTTTAATTATTTCTGTATATATTTAAAAGTGTCTGTTTATGGCTTATTATATACAAACTATTGTTAGAGCTACATTGATTTTTGCCTTTAAGAAATTAGCATCAAAATATGGGGCTAACTTGCTCATGAATAATTCTGATTCAGTTCTCTGTTGTTATTAATCTAAGACAAGGGTCAGCAAACTTTTTCTGTAAAGGGCTAGATAGTAAATATTTCTTGGTTTTGTGGCTCACACAGTCTCGGTCTTATGTACTCAGTTTTGCAACTGTGACATAAAATGTAGCTATGGCCAATATATAAACAAGTGAGCATGAACGTAGTCTGATAAAATTTTATTCATGAACACCAAAATTTCAATTTCATATGATTTTATTCTTCTTTTGATTTTCTTTCCAAATATTTTTATTTTATTTTTTCAGTGTTACAAGATTCATTGTTCATGTACCACACCCAGTGCTCCATGCAATATGTGCCCTCCTCAATACCCGCCACCAGGCTCACCCAATCCTCCACCCCATCCCCTCCAAAACCTTCAGTTTGTTGCTCAGAGTCCACAGTCTCTCAAGGTTCATCTCCCCCTCCAATTTCCCCCATTCACCCTTCCTTTCCTTCTCACAATGTCCTCCATGTTTTTCCTTATGCTCCACACGTGAGACTATATGATAATTGACTCTCTCTTCTTGACTTATTTCACTCAGCATAATCTCTTCCAGTCCCGTCCATGTTGATACAAAAGTTGGGTATTCATCCTTTCTGATGGAGGCATAATATTCCATTGTATACAT
>CM052899.1:54223933-54247935 GCA_028534135.1 Potos flavus
GTTGATTTTGGCCATTCTAACTGGTGTAAGGTGGTATCTCAGTGTGGTTTTGATTTGAATGTCCATGATGGCTAATGATGATGAACATTTCTTCATGTGTCTGTTAGCCATTTGTATGTCTTCTTTGGGGAAGTGTCTGTTCATGTCTGTCAATATATGGGCAGAAGGCATGAACAGACACTTCTCTTTTGATTTTTTTTAGCCACTTAAAAATGTAAAAGCCATTTTTAGCCCATGGGCCATACAAACAGCCAGTGGGTTGGATTTGGTCTCTAGGCTGAGTTTGCTGCCTTCTGATACAAGACATTGGGTATATGTATGTATATTGACAGTGGCTCACTGTTGACTATAGGTTTAATAGGAACCCGATGACTTCCTCATAATAAACAATAACAACGCCATGATGTTTTTGTTGATTTGAAAAGAAAACCAGAAACTGAAAGAGAAAGAGAGAAGTACAGAGAACTAAAAATTATTGTGAATTTACTATGAACCAAACTCTGTACAGCATTTTATGTATTTCATCTTGCAGCTTCACCATATCCCGATAAAATGCATAGTATTATTAGCTCTTGACACATGAAAAAAACTGAGGCTTAAGTAATGTTTTGAGGACATACAGCAAGTCAATGGCAGAATTAATCCAAGTCTGACCCCAAACACTGAGATATTTGCACAATAACCACACTGGCCACAAGGACTCACCCAATGGGAATGCATACTATATACTAATATATATATATATGAGAGATAAAGGAGAGTGTCAGAAAATGAAATGTTTGTTTAGAACCTTGAGGTTCTAACAAATGGTCAGAAAGAGGAGGAAGACGGTGCAAATATAGGGATGCAAAGCTAATGAGAACATAGAAGCTGAAAAATAGGCAGATGGAAGACCACTTTCAAACTCCCAGTGGACATGACATCTTTCATGTCATTCTTCTTCATTTATATTCCTCTTCCCCTTTGTAATTTCTAGCCTTTATAGCCTGATGAAAATGGACTGGTTTACATTCTTCTTTTTACTAGCTTGTCTTTGTTCTTGGCCCAGATTTTAAAAGGGTAAATGCTTTGCTGCTATTCTGGCAATTCTGTGTCCCCTAGAAAAATTTCAGAAGGACCTTCTAATTTCCACTGGTTGTACTTGGCATTGTGCTGTAATGAAAGACAAGGAGGCAGCTGACAGAGGCTGTGTCTTTTACACCCATTGCCTTTTGTACTTTCTCAAAGTAGACACAGCCTATAGCTATTTAGACGATATGTAAATTATATTGGTCACAGTATTTGAGCTAAATAATAATTACTACACAGGTAGAGAGTGCATTTCATTAATGCAGCTATGTACCTTACACAGACTCTTTTGGTTGTATGGTGAACATATTGAGAAACACAGCTCACATTTTCTTCTCAATAAATCAGTCTCATATTTAATGTTTTAAGCATTTTAATTGTTCTTTGTGCAGGAATCTCTCATAGCCAAAAAAGCTGAGGTTAAGACAATGAAGAAGTTTCACAGAACATTTGCACTAGAGTCTACAGTAAATGTTACAAAAATTATATGAGAAAGTTATACAGTAACACATTTCATATGTCTTTGGGTTGACATTTTCTACATTGTACATGATTATATAGGATAAAGAAAGAATAAAAGAATATGTGAAAGAATCGCAAATGAAATCTATCATATTAAACAATATTCAGCTTTGCTTCAGGAGATGGAAAATATGGCTTTATATTTGGAAGAGCACACTCAAATGTATCCTTCTCATGTCCTAATGTTTATTTAGGGAAAAGTAAGCAATTTTCATGGAGTCTTAAAGAGATAAGAGACCAATAGAGTTTTTGTTGCTACTAATGACTATTTTCCAAGATTTAAGAAGTATTCCGTCTGTTATAAATGTTAAATTATACGATGAAATGAAGAATGAGGAAACACAGTCAGGAAATACTTTATAGAAATGTTGACTTCTATAATTCACAGTATTTAGCATATTTTGAAATAGTAAGCTGGGGATTGTCTGCTTATGAAATTATCATTGTAGGGTACCTTTAGCTATAGCTTGTTGAAATAGCATATATTTGGAGAACTACGGCCTTAAGTCCAACCCTTCTTTCCTAGCCGATACTTTGGGCTGATCTAAGGTGTTCCTACATTTTTAAATTCATGGTTTATCCACATAACCTGCCCAGGCAGGACCCACAACTGTAGTACACATTTTTGACAATTATTCTGGGCCCCTTTCTGCTTTATCTTCTGCTTTTTCTCTTGCACTCTCTTCCTTAGTTCCTGGATTTCAGTCCTTGCTCCCTTGAAGCTTTAATTTCAGGACTACCTTCAATCAGTCACAGTTTTTCTCTCTCTTTATGTGCCAAGACTTTTCTTTTCTTCTTGGTGTTAGCTCTGGTTTTAGTTTCAGCCTATGTATTCTCCACAAGGAAGAATCGTGTTTGCTTAAATAGGCATATTTTTTCAAATTCTACTATCCCTTACCTTACCACAAGCTTACACCTGTGTTCATGGTTCTTTGCATCTAGATAGCAGTCTGCTTGTAGGTAAGAGGTCAGCCAAGGGTTAATTTAAAGGCAGCAGAGGAAGAGTAGGATGGTGATAGGTAGATTTAAAGACAAAATTACAGATTTGTTTTTTACAAGTGCAAATACAGTTGACTGTTTCCAGAAGTAATAATCCTTTTTATCTCCTTTTTTTTTTTTTTTTGCCTCTGTTAAGATCAATTTGACCTATTTCATCACGTTTCAGTTGAAGTTTAACTCATTTTTCAGAAAACCCTCAAAGTCAGTGAAGTAATATTTTTATGTGCTTTCATTTTTTTTGGAAACTTAAGTCTGTCCAAGACTTGACATCTTGTGCTTTTGTCATAACCATAGTAGTCTCTAAATTAATTAAAAGTCACTTGGCTCATTGCCTCCCTTGTACAGTGTTCTGTGGAGCTGACATCAAGGTGAGGTTCTAACGTCAAGAGGAAAAAGGTTTCTTTAGATCGATTCCTTGAAAATGCACTTTTAATAAACTTATTCATACAATACAAATAGTACTGTAAATTAGTATATTTTTTATCATCCTAAGGAGTCATTCATAATAGTCAAGCATAAGAGCATGGACTATAGGAACCTCATATATCACATTATATGAAGCCCATGAATTGGTCAGATGGCTCCAGGATTAAAATCTTGCTCCCATTCACTCTCCTGTAGCCTTGATGCTTCTGATTTTTGACTCTGACACTCCTCAATCCATTATACTAATCATTGTGGGTTTTTTTTAATGCGTTCACAATTTCACTTACTTGCTCAAGTTTCCATGGTATTTCCAAGTTACTGCTGACCTCTCCATTAAATGTGACTTCTCTTCTTGTTTATTCTTATTTTCCACTCTTCCTCCATATTATACAACCATCACAGCACTGCACTTAGTTTTTCTTCTGTGTCTTTGCTTTTGCTGTTTATTCTATTTCTTATGTCTTCTCTCCTTTTCTACACCTTAACTGCATTCTCTGTACATAATTTTAAGTTCAACTTATGTCCTGTCTTCATAAAGCCTTTCTTGAGAAACAAGCTCAACTTGATCAGTCTTTGATTTTTTGTGAATATCTTCTTTACTGAAATAACTAGCAATTAATTATATACTTTTAACTTACTTGGATTGTTTCACTAACTTGGGTTGTTTTCCTAACTTGATTGTAAATTTCTGACAGGTAAGGAATTAAAGTTTTTGCTCTATGAATTCCTAAAATACTAGACATATATTAAGTTCTTAGAAGACTGTTCTTTCTAATGATAATAAATGTTCTTTCTAGTACTATATTAGGACAGCTACAATTAGCTTAACTGCTACAAATTTGCTACTTTATATGAAAAAAATGTAGCTGATGATAGTGTCTGATTTGACAGTAACATTGTTAATGAGCCATTAAAACATAAAATGCACCATGTAATGCCATTTTAAGACACTGAATATTTAGTTTAGGATGCTATTATATGTTTTATGCCTTTAATTTTATGGTAAGGTATTGGTTTTGTGCCTTATGTAAATTTGTAATGTGTTGTAGTGGAAGACACAACGTGACAAATAAATGAAAGTAGAAAGATAAGGCAAAATACACCATCAAGAGGGAGTAATGGCGGCTGGGGATGAAAGCAGAGAAGTCCACATTGGGGAATATTGCTATATACCTTTAGAATTTTGACAATAGTCAACAGAAATGTAAATAGGTCAGTCATATGTTTCTCTGTCTTCTAAGAAGCTGTAATAACTACAAAGCAGTTTTTAGTCCCCGGATATGAAATAGAAAAAATAAAATAAGTAATTACAACTAAAGGTAATTCAACATACACAAAAAGAAACTAAGTTACCTAAAAGGCAGGTGGCTGCTAGACAGTATAAGCAACTCTACTAATTTCCTATTTCTACTATACAAAGTTAAAAATTTAGTGGCCCAGTACATCACCATTTATTACTTTCCTGGAACTGGATGTCAGAAATCTAAAAGTGGTCTACAAGGCTGTGTTCCTTCAGGAGGCTTAAGGAGAGAACCCATTTCCTTGGCTTTTATAGTTTCTAGGAGCTGCTTGTAGCTGCACATAACCCTGACCTTTGCCTCTGTTGTCTCATCTCCTTCTCTGACACTGACCCTCTTGTGTCTTCCTTATGAGGGACCTGTCCTTATATTGGGTCTGCCTGGATAATCTAAAATAATCTCTCCATCTTGAGATCTTTCACTTAATCATATCTTCAGATATGATTTGCCACATAAGGTAACATATTTATAGGTTTCAGGGATTCAGACATGGACATCTTTAGGGGGACTTTATTCTGGCTACCACAACTACAAGGGTATTAGGACCATAGCTCCTCATCTTCTACATCTTCTACTCTAAGTACATGGGAAAGAGTGACATGCTCACACAAATTCTTAAACCTGGAATTTTTAGACCATATTGTTGGTAAGTTTTTACCATATAAAGTGAAATACTTTCCTCCAAGTGAACTTAGGTTGAGCATTTTCATGAGGCAAAATTTTCTGATGTACTGTTCCTCATTCACACCATTTTTTTGCACATGCTGATGCAAAATGTTCAGTATTCATTGTTCACTGAATATGCTATTTTCATTCATATCCCACAAGCTTGTATAAAAGACAAATGCCTACATTTGAAAATTCTGTACATATGTGCCATATATTTAAATGCAAATCTGGAATTTCTTTATCTTTGTAGAATTTGGTAGATTTTGTAATGGCATATACAGGTAACATATCAACAAAATGTTGTAGTGATATTCAGTGGGCATTTTTTTTTAAAGATTTTATTTATTTATTTGAGAGAGAGAGAAAGTGAGAGAGAGCATGAGAGGAGAGAAGGTCAGAGGGAGAAGCAGACTCCCCGCGGAGCTGGAAGCCCGATGTGGGACTCGATCCCGGGACTCCGGAATCATGACCTGAGCTTAAGGCAGTCGTTCAACCAACTGACCCACCCAGGCACCCTCAGTGGGCATTTTTATTCATAATGCAAATCAATCCCATGGAAAATATATCATGAAAAATTTAATTATTTTTTAATTCCTGAGAGGACCTATTAAGATGCTACTGTGACTTGGCCACAATCAGGTACAGTTAGCAAGATTACCTAAAAATAAATTAATCAACATTGATTGTCCACTTGTGCTTAGCATAATCTAAAGCCTTTTGGGGAACACAAAATGAATGTAAACATGATCTGTTCTGCCAATCTATTTAATAACATTCTATGGAATATATACCAATCTACATATACTCATGTAAACTAAATGTAATTAGAAATTGGGAGATGAGCACAATTGTCTTGGGTTAGAAGTGTCAGGAAACTTCTGGAGGATACTATTTTAAATTGAGCCATATAGGTACATTGGATAGGCAAAAATGACACCATTGGCCATGACAATGTACCCATGACAAATGACACCATGATAATATAAGGTCTCCCCACCCACATATGCCTTGGTTTGTTGAGGGACAATGATGAGGATTTCCATCTACTTTCTTTTCACTGATATACCAACTGCTCAGAACAATGCCTGATATTCAGTTATTGAATTTTATTGAATGAATTACTTGAATTCATTTTTTATGTGATATTTTTATAAAAAATAAACTTTGAAATTAATGTTTTAGTATAAGGGATATAACATTAATTTGATGCTATAAGAAATTAGTTGTTTTCTTTTCCGCTAGGTGTACTAAGAGTACCAGATAAGGAGCTGGGTTTCATGTTTTCTGTAACAGAGACCTAAGAGTAGGGAAGCTGTGAGACACTGAACTGTCCACTCAGCATTAGAAAGATGACTCTGTTCAGGGTCTTTCATAAGACCAAACCATTCCCAGACTCTAAGGAAGACAGAAACCTTTTCTAGATAAAAGCCTGTTCCTTAAACTAAGAAGCAGAATATTTGAATAATTTTTCATGATATACCTATGAATTTATCCTTTTTTTTCTATTTTATCCTTTGAAATGTCAAGATGACTCAATAAATGAATTAGCTATTCACAGGGAAGTGCAATTTTCAATTAAGCTCATATGCAAAATATTGAGTTACTAATAATAAGTTACTTTAAAGAGCTAATGAAATTTGCAGCTGATGTAAAGATCTGCAGTTGTGGCATTGCCAGGACTGAGTTCAACAATCCAGACCTAGGGGATTTTTTTTTGTAACTTATTAGACAAGCTAATTTAGAAATAATATTTGTGGTGATTTTTGATACCATTTGAAAATTATCCTACTTGCACCTGCCAAACATAATGAACCCAAACAGATTAACAATCATAGATGTTATGCTTATTATAAAATGTTTTATTTTACATGATAGCAGAAATTTTTAGTTACCTTATTTTTTTTCTTGCAGCAGCTACTCCCCAGTTAGTGATCTAAAATAATTCACAAGTTTTCATGACATAAAACCCAAGGAAAAAATTTGGCCTACAACCAGGAGTTCGGAGAAAATTAGGAGAAAACCAAAGATTTTTGTAAAGGTAGAGATAACATATGAGATATTTATTTTCTTGAAATCTTTAGGAGTAGAAGCTAATGTAGAAATCAGAGGGGCATGCCGTATATCTGAGACTCAGCTTTCGTGAGTGTTGCTTATGCATGTAAGAAATATTGCTTTGTATTTTACCTATTCATTTAGAGCTATATCGTAAATAAATGCGCTCATGGAGATGGAAGGGTGAGCCAGCAATCTGGGCTTGGAGTCCTATTTTTTTTTTTTTTTTTTAGAGTGAGATTGAGAGAGAGTGAGTGAGGGGGAGGGGCAAAGAGAGAGGGAAAGAGAATCTTAAGCAGGCTCTATACCCAGTGCAGAGCCTGACACAGGGCTCAGTCTCACAACCCTGAGATCATGACCTGAGTCGAAATCAAGAGTTAGATACTCAACTGACTGAACCATCCAGGCGCTCTAGTCCCATGGATATTAATAGCCAATGCAAGCAACTTTATGTTTCTCATCTTATAACTGCATCTAATCACTTTAGATTGATACTAATCCACTAAGACTGGAGTTAGCTAAATTGTCATGGATGTCTGTAGACATAAGGCAGAATGGAAAATTAGGAGTAACATTGCATTTCTAGTCAAGTGGCAATGTGTCCTCATTATATCTATGCCTCTAGTTAATAGGATTATGACAATTTATATTATGGGTGTTGCCTCAGTTCCCAAGTATTACAAGTTGGGTTTTCTGGAGCAGATGTTAAGATGAGTTTGGGGTTCGAGATGTTTTCTAGACATGAACACTTGAAGAAGAAGAGAAAGGAAGGAGAACTGAGTTGAGGAAGAATTTGAACTACATTGCAAACCCAACACAGCTTTGGCTGATCAGGCTGAAAGCTCAGGAGAGAATGCTGCAAATCAGAGTGCCCCTCAACTGGCTATAATCCTTGCACCTCTATTCCCCTACCTTGCATACTTAGTCACCAAATGTGGACTGTTCCTGAAGAAGCATGCTGTCAAGCAGGTTGGCTTTCTATAGCTGAAGCAGAAACTTCTGTAAAGGAGGTGACGTCTGGAGACAATCTATGTGCACTCCAGCTAGGTGAATCCTCCTTCAAGGGCAGCATATTTACCTGTCTGCCACCTTGAAACCAGTAAATGGCAGATGGTAGTGTAGAATTGGGGTAGGCATTTTGTATGAATGGTAATGGGTGAATCATAAGATGAATATAAGATTTAACATTGTATAAAGCTACAATTTTGCCCATATGAGGCCCAGGGTCAAAGTCTCAGAAGGCTCTAGAACCAAACCAAACACAGAGGTATAGTCTAAAACACCGTAAGTGCTTCACTTGCAGAACACAAATGTCAGCACATCCATTAATGGGCCTCTGAGTTTTGTTTGTTTAGAATCTGAGTCCCTTTCTTCTTGAGAACAGATATTCATTGTGCTTTGGAAAACTACTGTTCTCCTTCTTTCGCCAGGTGCTCTGCTGTCTCTTGGCCTGGAAGTAGGCACCTGAACTCAGCTCAGCCAATTGGGTGCATTTTCCCTAGACTTTGAATTTTGAGAGCAGTGACAAAAGTAGGAAAGAAATGGCTGAGGCTGATTCAAGGTGGAAACTGCCTGAAGAAATTGCCCTCAAGCTCAGTGCTTCCTTGGCTCTTGCGCTGCTTGAGATTCAAGTATTACAGCTTGGCTTTGATTCTGTGACCTATGTAGTAGTATTCCAACAAATTCCTTATTTCTGTCTCTGAGTTAACCAGAGTTACTTTGAATTACTTACAAAGTAACCCTTTACTGATTATACCGAAGCTACTCTGAGATAATAATAATTATTATTATGATAATTGTAATGTATTATAAGCTGATTTTCTACATGAGAATGCTGGAGGAACCAGTATATCCATTTTGTTGGGTTTTTCTTTCTTGAGAACTCTCCACCAAATAATAAATTCAGTTCCACATTGGAAAGGGGGTAATGATAATGGTGGATGGTGTAGACTATAAAGGAATTAATGAGGGAAAACAAGGAGAAAGATAATTTGAGGAAATAATTTTAATTCATTATAAGTGTGAATTTTCAATCAAAAGAGCTATCCAAAATAGATCCAGGGAGGTAATGAGTCCTTCATATTAATCCTTGTGGGGAGGAAAAAATAAAGGAGAAAAATGTCTTGTTTGTATGACTGTTGATGAGGATAGATTTCCCTTCGATTTTCCCATCACAATATATTCCACTATCACTGTACAGTTACTTAGGAGGGAAATGAACCTTAATGAATCTCTTTGCTCAGATAATAATCACCTATTCTTTCAGCTCATGTTCTCAGGAGCACTGGCTTGTCAGCAGAGGTAGCATAATGTCAAGAAGCTGCCCAAGAGGCTTATAGGACAGTCGCCTTATCATCCTGATGTATGTCTTTACAGTTAGAGAAACACTGTCTTATCCAGAAAGACATGTTTCTAGAAGAGCTGGACATGAAGGGGGTTGTTGAAACCCATGACTAATTTCTTTGCTTCACTCTTTTGTACTATAGCATTTTGAGAATGACTTCCAAATTGGCCATGGTGGATTCAATCACTTTTCCAGGGCACTGATGATAGGGAACAGTACAGCTTCACAGATATTTCAAAAAATCAGGCTTCAATTTATGATAGATATAATATAAAGCAATAGAAAATAAGTATTTTAACATGCTGTTTTTTATTGTTCATGACAAGAAATACAAGAGCTTTTATGGAGAAAGTTTCTAATTTAACTACCCCTTCACACTAAATTTCATATATTACATATTTGACTTCGACCAAAAAGTAAACACAGAAGAAAGTTCTTTGGCTTAAGAAACATAATATGGAACAAAATAAACAGACTTTACTTTATCTTATTTATATGAATTATTTCTGCTGTAAGTTAACACTTTTAAAAATCAAAACTTAAATTTAATTTAAAAACATTTCTGTAGCATTTTCCAAATGCCAAGCACTGTTTTAAGTGCGTTACATATATCAGATCTTTTAATCACTGCAACAGCTCTGTGACACAGATACAATTATCTTCTTTCACAATTGAGAAAACTGAGGTGCGTAGATATACTGTTCTTCAGGGACAAACCAGAAAACAGAGAAATGTCTCCAAAAAAATCGGTGGTTGGGTAGAATTCGTAGCAATAGTATACTTTGTTGATTTTGTGTGGATTGAGAAATACCCATAAAGATCACACAGGTACTAAGTAGCAGGCCATAATTTGTAAGCAGAGAGGGCTATCCAAAATCCAAGCATTTATTCTTTACTGCTATTTATCATACATCACCAATTCTAATCAGATAGCTGTGTTTCCTACCTGGTGTGGCATCGTCATGTTTACCCCTGGTTCAACTATGGTTGCTCATGTGCTTTCACTATCATGCTTTCTGGAAACATCCTTTTCTTTCCCTTAACTTAATTCCATTCAGTGCCCATTTCAATCCTAGCACCTTCATAAAGCCTTTCTTGACAACCATAGCTAAGATTGAGTTTGTCCTTCTTTTCACTGTTGAAGCTAGAAGAGTTTGATCTGACTACTGCCAATGCTGAACACCTTACCCTTTTAACAGCAGAGATCAATACAATGCTCCAACATGGCATCTTTCTCAACGGCAACCAGCCAGCCTCCTTATTGTTTGGTAATTGCACTGGATACCTCCAATAGGGAAGAGATAGTAATTTGCCCTCACCAGAACAGAATTCAAATTCTGGATGTACATTTGCCTTCTCTGCCCCAAATACTTTTATTAGTATCAACATCTTACTTACTTTTGTTTTATTCCTAGGACATGCCTGGGACCAAAGTACTCATTTCACACTAAAAGAAGTGTGCTAAGGGGCTCGTGCCCATGGAATTATCTGGTCTTACTCATGCACTCCAACAGTGTAAAGTAAGTGCCCAAGTAGAATGATAGAATGGTCTAATGAAAACTTAATCACAATGCAGTTTAGAGATTACACACTTTAAAAACGTGAGATTTTATCTTATTGGGTAGGGAATATGTTATGATTCTGTGACCAATATATCTTGCCATTTTTTTTTCTATAGTTAGAATATATGGATCCGGAAATCAAGGATGGGAGATGGAGTGGCATCACTCACTATTTCACTTACTAACCCATTTGCAGAATTTTTGTATATCTTGCCCATAGCTTAGACTCTACTGGTTTGAATTTTTTACTTCCTGAGAGAAAAATGCTTTCACCAGGGGACACAATGGTTTCAATGAAATAGAAGTTGAGACTGCCACCTGGCCATTTTGTGCTTCTCCCTTTAGTGAACCAACAAGCACATTATTGCACTGACTGGCATGATTAATCTTGATACAGAGGAGTAATTGGGTTACCACTACTAATGGGAGCTGGAGGAATACGTCAGTGAGCCCAGAAGATTATCTGTGATGCCTCCAAGCCCAGGGGCAAAAGTTAGTGAAAAATTATAGCAACCCCTATATAGGATCGCTGAGGATTCAGATTTTTTAAAAATGAAAATTTGGGCTACCACACATGCTGCCAGAGACAAAGGGCGTATGGAGTTGATAGTTGAATAAAGAAGTTTAAGAAAAACAATTACAGCTTTATGACCAGTTACAAAATTTGAGCTTCATTAGTATGCATATTTTATCATATATGTGTGTACTTGAGTATATACATGTGTATATGTTTGTTTGCATGTATTTACTGATTTCTACCTTTTCCTCCCCCCTCATTTCCTTGATTATTTTACTTAAGGCTTGGTGGTAGTGGCTTACTTCAAAATTTAGTCTTTAGGTTACAGAATATTCAGGTGGGACTGTGATTGAAATAGAGTAGTAATAAACTTCTTCACTAGAGAGATATAAACTGTTGTCAGAGTATATGATGGTTTGGATTTTGTACCTCTCGCTTTAGGGAGAAGGTGACAGTTATTTCATTTATAGAAATATATTTGCAACTTGTTATATAGAAGCATAAAATTGGTACTGTTTTGATGGGATAGATTGTGCTCTAAACTCACTTTTATGTACTCTGGAGATGCTGAGCCTGATATTCTGAAAATTACTTCCTCCTTTGTCGCTGATTCCTGTGAGTTCATCCAATCAGAAAAACTGGAGGAAAGTGGAAAGGCAGGAAGAAAAATCTTATTCCTGTCAGTATTCAGACCAAGTTCCTAACAAACCTTTCTGAGTTCCTGCTGTCCTAACATTAGCCAGATGTATTAATTAGGCTTCTACAGAAAAACAGAACCTATAGGATGTATATATATTCAGAGAGAGATTTATTTTAAGGAATTGCTTATGTAAGTATGGAAGTTTGGCAAATCCGAAACCTAACACAGTAGACTGACAGTCTGGAGACTCAGGGAAGAACTGAAGTTTGGGTCCAAAGCAAGTCCACTAGAAGAATTCCTCCTTCTCAGGGGAGATTAGTCTTTGTTCTGTTAAGACCTTCAGTTAATTGAATGAGTCCTGCTCATCCTGCAAATCTGCTTTACTCAATGTCCACCACTTTAAATGTTAATCTCATCCAAAAACACGGTGTCTTAGCGTGTGTGCTATGACAAAAGAACTGTCCACTTGGTGGCTTAAACAACAGAAATTTATTTTCTCACAGTTTTAGAAGGCTGGAAGTATAAGATCAAAATTCTGGCTGTTTCATTTTGTGGTGAGAGCTCTCTTCCTGGCTTTCAGATGGCCGCCTTCTGTCTGTGTCTTCACATGTCAGAGAGAGATCTCCTCCTGTTCCTCTTCCTATAAGGCTACCAATCCCAACCTTATGACCTCATTTAACCTTGATTACCTCCTAAACACTATTTGCAGATAGAGTTACATTGGGAGTTAGAACTTCAACATATTAATTGCCAGGGTAGGGGGTGGGGGAACATAATTTAGTCCATAGTATTCCTTGTGCCCTCCAAATTCATGTCTTTATCTCATGCAAAATACATTCATTCCACATGAACAACTTCCAAAGTCTTTTTTAAATTTTTTAAGAAGTTTCTATTTAAATTCCAGTTAACATACAGTATAATATTAGTTTCAGGTGTACAATATAGTGATTTGACACTTCCATACAACACCCAGTGCTCATCCCAAGTGCACTCCTTATTCCCCATCACCTATTTCCTCCATCCCCCTCCCCCATCCACCTCCTGTCTAGTAACTACCAGTTTGTTCTCTAGAGTTAAGAGTGTTTCTTGATTTACCTCTCTCCTTTTTCCCCCCTTTGCTCATTTGTTTTGTTTCTTAAATTCCATATATGAGTGCAATCATATGGCATTTGTCTTTCTCTGATTGACTGACTTCACTTAGCATTATACTGTCTAGCTCCATCCATGTCATTGCAAATGTCAAGATTTCATTCTTTTTATGACCGATATTCACATAATATGACTAATATATATATCCCACCTCTTCTTTGTCCTCTTATCGATTGATGGACACTTGGGCTGTTTCCATAATTTGACAGTTATAGATAATGTTTCTATAAACATTAGGGTGCAGTTATCCCTTTGAATTAGTATTTTTGTATTATTTGGGTAAATACCTAGTGATGCAATTCCTGAATCACTGGTAGTTCTATTTTTAATATTTTGAGGAACCTCCATACTGTTTTCCAGAATGGCTGCACCAGTTTGCATTCCCACCGACAGTGCATGCAGGTGGGTTCCTTTTTCTCCACATCCTCACCAACACCTGTTGTTTCTTGTGTTGTTGATTTTAGCCATTCTGACAAGTGTGAGGTGATAGCTCATTGTAGTTTTGATTTGTATTTCCCTGATGATCAATAATGTTGAGCAACTTCTCATGTGTCTATTGGCCATCTATGTGTTTTCGTTGGAAAAATGTCTATTCATGTCTTCTGCCCATTGTTTAAATTGGATTATTTGAGTTTTGGGTGTTGAGTTTTATAAGTTCTTTATATATTTTGGATACTAACCCTTTATCAGATATGTCATTTGCAAATATTATCTCCCATTCCTTAGGTTACCCTTTAGTTTTGTTGATTGTTTCCTTTACTGTGCACAAACTTTTTATTTTGATGAAGTCCCAACAGTTTATTTTTGCTTTTGTTTCCTTTGCCTCAGGAGACATATCTAGAAGAAAATTGCTATGGCCTATGTCAAACAGGTTACTGCCTGTGCTCTCTTCTAGGGTTTTTATGGTTTCAGGTCTCACATGTAGATCTTTCATCCATTTTAAATGCTCTACTTTCATTCTTTTGCATGTTGCTGTCCAGTGTTCCCAACACCATTTGTTAAAGAGACTGTCTTTTTCTCATTGGATATTCTTTCCTGCTTTGTTAAAGATTGACCATATAGTTGTGGGTTCATTTCTGGGTTTTCTGTTCTGTTTTGTGGATCAGTGTGTCTGTTTTTGTGCCAGTACCATACTGTTTTAATCACTACAGCTTTGCAATATAACTTTAAGTCCAGAATTGTGATGCCTCAAGCTTTGATTTTCTTTTTCAAGGTTGCTTTGGCTATTTGTGGTCTTTTGTGGTTAATTCAAATTTTAGAATTATTTGTTCTATCTCTGTGAAAAATGCTATTGGTATTTTGATAGGGATTGCTTTGGGTAGTATAGACATTTTAACAATATTTTCTCTTCCAATCCATAAATGTGGAATGTCTTTCCATTTTTTTATGTCATCTTCAGTTTCTTTCATCAGTGTTTTTTTTTAAAGTTTTTTTTTTTTTTTTAAGATTTTATTTATTTGTCAGAGAGAGAATGAGAGAGAGATCACAAGTAGGCAGAGAGGCAGGCAGAGGCAGAGGAGAAGCAAGCTCCCCGTCGAGCAAGGAGCCCGATGTGGGACTCGATCCCAGGACCCTGGGATCATGACCTGAGCCGAAGGCAGCCGCCTAACCAACTGAGCCACCCAGGCGTCCCTCATCAGTGTTTTTATACTCTTAAGAGTACAGCTCTTTCACCTCTTTGGTTAGGTTTATTCCTAGGTATCTTACTTTTTTTTTTATCTTATCTTATCGCAATTATAAAAGCAATTGATTCCCTGATGGCTAGTGATGAACATTTTCCATGTGTCTGTTAGCCATTTGTATGTCTTCTTTAGAGAAGTGTCTGTTGATGTCTTCTGCTCATTTTTAGCAAGTTTTCCTAAAGCAGTGATTTTAGAAGATTGAATTGAAAGAGATGGTTGGGTTCTGTTTTAAAATCTTACCTTCATTGTATCTTAAAACAATTAAAATATGGTTTGTATATTGTTAAAAAAAAGCGATCAATTCCTTAATTTCTCTTTCTGCTGCTTCATTACTGGTATATAGAAATGCAACAAATTTCTGCACATTAATTTTGTATCCTGCAACTTTTTGTTTATTTTTTTAAAGATTTTATTTGTTTATATTTTGTTTATTTTTGTTTATTATTTTTGTTTATTATTATTTGTTATATTTTGTTTATTTTGTATATTTTTGTTTATTTTTTTTAAAGATTTTATTTATTTATATGACAGAGAGAGAGACCACAAGTAGGCAGAGAGACAGGCAGAGAGAGAGGGGGAAGCAGGCTCCCCGCTGAGCAGAGAGCCGATGCGGGGCTCGATCCCAGGACCCTGAGATCATGACCTGAGCCGAAGGCAGAGGCTTTAACCCACTGAGCCACCCAGGCGCCCCACTGAATTTGTTTATTAGTTCTAGCGGTTTTTTGATGGAGTTTTTTGGGTTTTCTATATAGAGTATCATGTCCTCTGCAGATAGTGAAATTTGACTTTTCTTTATGATTCATATGCCTTTTATTTCTTTTTGTTGTCTGATTGTTGTGGCTAGGACTTCTAGTACTATGTTAAATAATAGTGATGAGAGTGGACATCCTGTCTTTTTCCTGATTGAGGATGATATTAGTAGTGGGTTTTTCATATATGGCCTTTATGATGTCAAAGTATGTTCCCTCTAAACCTACTTTTTTGAGAGTTTTTATCATGAATGGATATTGTACATTGTCAAATGCTTTTTCTGCATTTATTGAAAGAATCATAGGGTTCTTATCCTTCCTTTTGTTAATGTGTTATATCATGTCGATTGATTTGGGAATATTGAACCACCCTTGAAACCCAGGAAGAAATCTCATTTTATTGTGCAAATGATTTTTTTAATGTATTTTTACATTTTGTTTGCTAGTATTTTGTCGAGAATTTTTGTATCCATGTTCATCAGGGATACTGGCCTGTAGTTGTCTTTTTCAGTAGAGTCTTTATCTGGTCTTGGCATTAGGGGAATGCTGGCCTTATAAAATTAATTTGGAAGTTCCCTTTTCTACTTTTTGGAATAGTTTGAGAAGAATAGATATTAACTCTTCTTTAAATGTTTGGTAGAATTGGCCTGTGAAGCCACATGGCACTGGACTTTTGTTTGTTGCAAGTTTTTGGATTACTGATTCAATTTCTTTGCTGGTTATGGATCTGTTCAAATTTTCTATTTCTTCCTGTTTCAGTTTTGGTAGTTTATATGTATCAAGGAATTTATCTAATTCTTCTAGATTGTCCAATTTGTTGGCATATATTTTTCATAATATTCTCTCATGATTGCTGGTATTTCTGTGGTTTTGGTTGTTATTCCTACTCTCTCATTTGTGATTTTATTTATTTGGATCCTTTCTCTTTTTTTGTGATAAGTCTGACTAGAAGTTTATCAATTTTATTAATTTTTTCAAAGAATTTTTTCAGTGAACCTGGTTTCATTGAACTGTTTCTAGTTTTGATCTGTTCTATTTTTGTTTGTTTCTATATCACTTATTTCTGCTCTAATATTTATTATTTCTTTCCTTCTGCTGGATTTAGGCTGCATTTTTTGTTCTTTTTCGTGTTCCTTTAGGTGTAAGGTTAGGTTGTTTATTTGAGATTTTTCTTGCTTATTGAGGTAGGTGTGTATTACTACATACTTCCCTCTTAGGACTGCTTTTGCTTCATCCTCAAGTTTCGGACCTTTTTGTTTTCCTTTTCATTTGTTTCATGTAACTTTTTATATCTTCTTTGATCTCTTGGTTGACCCATTCATTGTATAGTGCATGTTGTTTAACCTCCATGTATTTGTGGGTCTTTTCAATTTTTTCTGTGGTTGACTTCTAGTTTCATAGCGTTGTGGTCACAAAAGATGTATGTATTTGTGGCAGCCTATTTTGTGACCTAAAATGTGATCTGTCCTGGAGAATGTTCCATATGCACTTGAAAAGAATGCGTATTCTGCTATTATAGAATGGAATGTTCTGAATATATCTGTTAAGTCCTTCTGGTCCAGTGCCATTCAAAGCCATTTTTTCCTTAATTATCTTTTGTTTAGATAATCTATCCATTGATGTAAGTGGTGTGTTAAAGTCCCCTGCTATTATCATGTTATTATCATTTGGTTCTTTTATGTTTGTTATTAATTGTTTTATATATTTGGGTGTTCTCCTGTGGGCATATAAATATTTATAATTGTTATATCTTCTTGTTAATTTTCTCCTTTATGATTATATAATGTCCTTATTTGTCTTCTTTTACAGTCTTTGTTTTAAAGTCTGGTTTGTCCAGTAAAGTATGGTTACTCCAGCTTTCTTTTGATGTCCATTAGCATGATAATGGTTCTTCAGCCCCTCACTTTCAATCTACAGTTGTCTTTAAGTCTAAAATGAGTCTCTTGTAGGCAGCATGTAGATGGGTCTTATTTTTTTTTATCCATTATGACACCCAATGTCTTTTGATTGGAACATTTAGTCCATTTACATTCAAAGTAATTATTGATAGATATATATTTCTTGCCATTTTGTTACTTGTTTTGTCATTGTTTCTGGAGATTTTCTCTGATACATTCTTGTCTTTGTTACTTTTGGTCTCTTCTTTGACCGCAAAGAGTCACCTTTAATATTTCTTGCAGGGCTTGTTTAGTGGTCATGAACTCCTTTAGTTTTTGTTTTTGTGGGATACTCTTTATCTCTCCTTCTATTCTGAATGATAGCCTTTCTGGATAGAATATTCTTGGCTACAGATTTTTCCCATGAAGCCCTTTGACTGTATCATTCCTCTCTCTTCTGGCTTGCCAAATTTCTGTTGAGAAATCTCTAGCTAACCTGTGGGTTTTCCCTTATAAGTTAAGGACTTCTTTGTTTTACTGCTTTTAAAATATTTTCTTTATTGCTATATTTTGTAGATTTAATTATAATATGTCTGGTGTTGACTTGCTTTTTTTGTTTTTGATGGGGGTTCTCTGTGCCTCCTGGATCTGGATGTCTGTTTCCTTCCCCTGAGTATGGAAGTTTTCTGCTAGTAATTCTTTAAATAAATTTTCTGCCCCCTTTCCTCTCCCTTCTTCTGGGACTCCTAGAATACAAATGTTTTTATATTTGATGGAGTCACTGAGTTCCCTAAGTCTGTTCTCATGTTCTGCAATTCTTTTTTCTCTCTTTTGTTAAGCTTCATTATTTTGCATTATTTTGTCTTCTAGGTCACAAATTCACTCCTGTGCTTCTTTCAGCCTGCATCAAGCCTATTTCCAACCTCTTTTATTGCACTCCTCATCTCTGATTGATTCTTTTTTATCTCTTTTATCTCTGTGGTAAGAGTCTCACTGCTGTCTTCTTTTCTCTCAAGCCCTGTGAGGATCCTTATAATTGTTGCTTTACATTCTCCATCAGGCATGTTTTGTGTATCTCTTTTGCTTAGAGCTCTGGCCATGGCCTTGTTTTTTCATTTAGGATAAATCCCTCCATCTTGACATTTTGTCTAAGTCTTTGCCTTCTTCTGTATGTTAGAAAAGCCGGTTATGTGTCCTCCTCCTGAAAGTAATGGCCTTACAAAGAAGAGGTCATGTAATGCCCAGGGCCTGGTGCTCTAGGGAGTGTCTCTGATGTGTGCTGCTTGGGCTCTGCTATTGTGTTTTGGCTTCTTTGTCCTTCAGCCAGTTGTCTGCAGAGGCTCTCCTTGCCTGCTATGGGCAGTGTTTAGTCCCTGGCCTGAATATGGCAAGTTTTAGCTAGATGGCTCTGGTCTGCTTATGAAATGAGACCTGACACCAACCCCACCAGAACTGAGGCCCTGCAGAACTATCTGGTTGGGAGATGTGATGTGGGCAGGAGTTTGTGCTGGTCTTCCAGGGGAGGACTCGCCACACTGGGACTGTGGCAAGCTTGAGTAAAAGGGCAGTCACGCCAGAGCATGGTGGGTGGGCTTGGTGTAAGCAGGTTAGGCAGCCACTGTCCATGCTGTGCTGCTTCCCTCAGGTAGCTCTGTGTTCCTGCTGAGGGGCAGGGGAGGAACATGGCACCAGCCAGCTCCTTTGTTTCTGGAGATGCACCTCTGAATGCTAACTCTCAGGGATGTGATCCAAGAAGAACAAATAATCTCCCCACTCTGTGTCCCAGATGTTTTTTAGATCACTGTTCCCATGCTATCTGCCTCCAGGTTTTTTGCCTGCCTTCTCTCTAGAAGCAGCACAGTGCCCTGTAGGCTCTATCCCTTCCAAACCTTCTGACCTTTAAAACTCTAGGCTTTAAGCCCCACTGGTTGCAAGAACTCACAAAATTCAGCCCTCGTTTTCCAAGTCAGTGGCTTTGGGGAAACATGCTCCTTGTACGTTCCCCTGTATGCTCCTTTTTCTCACCCTTCTTGGCAACTATAGCTTCCTCCCCTTTGGAGCACCTTCAGTCGGTTTCTCCCCTAAAATGTGTCTCCGCACTTCCTACCTTCTTGTATGTGACCTCTTCTTTCCCTTTAGTTATGAAAATTGTTCTGTCAGTCTTCAGGTCGATTTCTGGGTATTTAGGATGATCTGATAGTTATTTAGTTGTTTTTGTGGGATGAGACAAGCCTAGGGTCCTCCTACTCTATCATGATCTTGAAAATTCTGTGAGTGAATCAAACCCCAGTCTTAACTCATTCCGGTATCAACTCTGAAGCCTAAAGTTCAATGTCTCAGTTAAATATTATCTAAATCAGATGTGAATGAGACTTGAGGTATGCTGCATCCTTGAGGCAAACTTCTTCTCCAGCCATGAACCTGTTACCAGACGAGTTATGTGCTTTCAAAATGTAATGGTGAGGCAGGCATAGGATAGACAAATATTTCCCAGAAACATCCAGAATAATATTTTACCAAATATCTGGGCACCATGGCCCAGCCAAGTTCACATATAAAATTGTCATGTAAGATATCACACTGTCCTTAAGGGTGCAAGCCACAGCCCTTCTTTCAAACTCCTGAGGTAGTGTCATTACGTGGACCTCATACCATTCTCAACGATCTGAGTCCTAACTCTGTTGCAAACCTCCTTTGAACTTTTGAGGTGTTAACAGCAGGTAGTTGGTACCTTTAATCAAAAGGGTTTAAATCCCAGTACTATGGTGACCCTCCTCTGAACTTCTAAGTTTCCTTCAGCAATTATCTAACTTTTTGCTTTTGTCCTTACTTGCTTTAACAGTTCTCCAACACCATTTAACAAATTCCCTGTGTCACATTTTTCATATTAAAATACCCGTTGCCATTTCTATTTTATCTGTTAAACTGTTTGTGATATACCATAATTACCCTAGTTCAGGATGTTATAACAAAGTACTGTAGACTGTGTGGCTTATAAACAACAGGAATGTATTGCTCACTCTCTGGACGATGGAAGTCTGAGATCAAGGGGACCCGCATGGTTGGGATCTGGTGAGGTCCTCTTCCTTGGTCACTGCTGGCTGTCTATTGCTGTGTCCTCACATGACAAAAAGCAGAGAGTGGAAGCAAGATCTCTCATGTCTTCTTATAAAGGCACTAATCCCATTCATTCATATTCATCTTCATAACTTAATCACCCCCCAAAGTTCCCACATCCTAATACCATCACACTGGAGAGTAGGATTTCAACATATAAACTATGGGCAAACACATTCAATCCATTGCAATAATTCTGTTTTTCCTGGGACAATCCTAATTTATGTTTTTTTTTTTTCCAGTGTGTTTTAATAGTGCCTCCTTTGACTCTCAAAAGTATTCTAGTTGAACAATAAGTTATGTGATCACAGCAAAAATAAAGAATAGTGCACTAGGAATCAGCACACTTGGGATCTAGTCTTGGGTCTGTGAAAAATCTATGTGACCATGAGCAAATCACTTAACCTGAGGAGTGGATGACTATTTCCACCATTTATTACAGCTCCAAAAATCTTTGATTTTATAATCTATGATGCTATCATACAGTTTTCCCAAATCTACTTAAATGTTTTACCACCATGATAGTGATGTAAATCTGAGTAGCTTTAGAATGTGCCAGAAATGACATGAATTTTGAGAAGGGTTCTGAGGGAGGGAAAAGATATGGTTGCCAAAGATCAACAGGGAGAGATTTCTTGAAAAAGAATTATTAACTCGATTTGATTACTTTAACCCCGAAATTACTGCAATAGGAAAGGATACATATATTTGATAATTTAAATGTATATATGGCTATAGATAAAAATTACTATTAACATTCACAGATTTGTTTTCTCTGTACAGGCACTACTTTAAGTAATTTGTATATAATAATTCATTTAACTTTAACAATAATACTGCGAGTCAGGCATTGTTATTATCTCCATTTCATAGCTGAAAGATTCGGAGGGATTAACTACTTTTGTGAATATATATAGCAAGGAAGTGCTGATAGAATTGTACCTAGTATCCTAGCTTCATAACTTCTTTGCCATAATTTTAAGTATCAAGATGAATATATATTTATGTGACATGATGGAGATATTAACTAATGATATAGTGCTAATCATTTTGCAGTATATAAGTGTATCAAATCAATATATTGTGCACCTTACATTATATTATACACAGTGTTATATGTCAATTATATCTCAATAAAGTTGGAAAAAAGATCAATACAGCTAGATACAGAAGACCATTATAATTCAAATTTGATTCAAGAAAATCTACCAAACTCTGTTAGAAAATATTTGGATTGTTCTTTTTCAGCTTTCCTGTTAAAAAGCAGAGATTTTTTTTTTTTTTTTTAACTATATGACCACAGACAATATGACTAAAATAAATCCTAAGATTCCTGGGCCCTAAACTCAGATATTCTGATTCAGTAGGCATGAAGTGAGGCCCAGAAATCTGCATTTCAATTACACGTCCTGTGATTGTCTTGTACTCTAAAGTTTCAAAACAGCTACAGTTGACTCTTGAACAACACAGGTTGTTCTGAACTGGGCAGGTTCACGTAAACACGGATTACTTTCAATAAATGCAATACAGTACTGCAAATGTATTTTCTCCTCCTTATGATTTTCTTTTTTTGTTGTTATTCCTTTTTTTTTTTTTTTTTTTTTTTTTTTTTTTAGAGAAGTGGAAGGGGCAGACGGAGAGGGATAGAGAGAATCTTAAGCAGGCCTATGCCCAGTGTAGAGCCTGATGCAGGGCTCAATCTCATGACCCTGAGATCATGACCTCAGCTGAAATCAAGAATCACTCAACCAACTGATCCAACTGGGCACCCCATTCCTTATGATTTTCTTAATAACATTTTCTTTTCTGTAGCTCACTTTACTGTAAGAATACAATATACTTTATAACATAACAAAATATGTGTTAATGACTGTTTATGTTATTGTTAAGGAGTTCAATAGTTCAATAGTTATGTTATTGTTAAGGAGTTCAGAAGTTCAATAGTAGGCTTTTAGTAGTTAGATTTTGGGAGTCAAATGTTATACACAGATTTTTGTGCAGGGAGTCGGCACCCTTAGTACCTCACATTGTTCAAGAGTCAATTGTCTTTTGTAGCTTTCAGAATATCAAGAAAGCAATGAGTCTCTGACAGACATGCTCTATTAGTTGCTGGGACTGCCATAGTAAATAACATGAACTGGGTGGTTTAAACAACTGAGAAAGCCAATTATATGGTTTCACTCACTTGTGGAGCATAAGGAATAACATGGAGGACATTAGGAGAAGGAAAGGAAAAGTGAGTTAGGGGAAATCAGAGGGGAGATGAAGCATGAGAGACTGTGGACTCTGAAAAACAAACTGAGGGTTTTGGAAGGGAGGAGGGTGGAGGGATGGGTGAGCCTGGTGATGAGCATTAAGGAGGGCACGTATTGCATGGAGCACTGGGTGTGGTGCATAAACAATGGATCTTGGAACACTGAAAAAATAAAATTAAATTAAAACAGAAAACAACAGAATTTTATTTTTTCTCAATTCTGGAGGCTAGAAAGCAGAGATCAACTTGTTGGCAGATCTGGCTTCTCCCGATAGCTATTTGGTCTGTAGGCAGTCACCTTCTCACTGTGCCCTCACGTGGTCATTCCTTTGTGTCTGTGTTCTAATTTTTCTTTTTGTATGGACAACAGTCGTATTGGATTAGAGTCCACCCATAACAACCACATTTCAAATTAATTACCCCTTTAAAGACCCCATCTCTACATACAGCCAAATTCTGAACTATTATAGGTCAGGACTTCAATTTATGCATTTCGGGAGATACAGTTCAGCTCATAATACTTGCTGACCATACATCCCAGCCTCTTCAGAATAATCCCAGTTTATGTTTGATGTGCTGGTCAAATGTTTATGAGAGGCTTTTGTCAATTTCAGAAATGTTTCATTTTAGACCATAAATTTTGTAGTTTCCCTACTTAAAGTTTACAAAGTTACTTAAATAAAGGCATAGTCTTATTTTTTACTTTTTTTACAAGGACAACTCTTACAGTATAGAATATATTAATTACAGTATAGAATATATTAATTAGAACAGTGAAATTTCAAAAGTTATATTAAGGCAATTATGTCTTTTAAATTGTATTACATTGGGAAAAAAAGGCCCAGTGAAAGGAAATGAGAAATTAAGGTGCTTACAGATTTTTTTTTTTTTAAAGATTTTATTTATTTATTTGAGAGAGAGAGAGATCACAAGTAGGCAGAGAGGCAGGCAGAGAGAGAGGGGGAAGCAGGCTCCCTGCTGAGCAGAGAGCCCGACGTGGGGCTCGATCCCAGGACCCTGAGATCATGACCTGAGCCGAAGGCAGAGGCTTTAACCCACTGAGCCACCCAGGCGCCC
>CM052899.1:54248435-54425206 GCA_028534135.1 Potos flavus
TTTTTTTTTTTTAAAGATTTTATTTATTTATTTGAGAGAGAGAGAGATCACAAGTAGGCAGAGAGGCAGGCAGAGAGAGAGGGGGAAGCAGGCTCCCTGCTGAGCAGAGAGCCCGACGTGGGGCTCGATCCCAGGACCCTGAGATCATGACCTGAGCCGAAGGCAGAGGCTTTAACCCACTGAGCCACCCAGGCGCCCCTAGATTTTAATCACTCTCCTTATATGCAGTTTTTCTTGATTTTGTTACTTTTCATAGTACTTTTTTATAACCACTGTATAATATTAATATATAACTTAAGTCAAGATTTTAATGTTTTTGTTCAAAGACTGCTAGAAACAGAATTAAAATGTCATTTCTATCCAGAGTTATCAGTCGAAAAGAACATAGCAACTTGCCTTTCTGAAGATATGATAATGCAATTTAGATTATCCCAAGCCAATTAAATTCCTTCTGTCTTATTTTCCTCACTGTAAAAGATGAGTTATAATACCAACTACTCTAGAACTATAAAAATTACAAAGTTCACATAAATGCTAAGAAGATTCCTCTGCCTTTACCACTAGCTCTTCTTCCCTATTCATTTTCACATTGCCTCTCTTGCAGCACTTGTCATGCTGCTTTATAATATATTTTTGTTCTGCCCTAGCTATTGGGATATTAGCTTGAGGCAAAGCCACTGTGCTGGTGTCTTTTTTTATACTTTGAACCCTGCAGAATGATTGGCATATAGATAAAAGTAAATATTCACAGAGGGGAAGAGTAAATTAATGAAAAAAGAATGAATGGATGAAGTGGATAAAGGCAATTTGCTTCAACTTTCTCTATTGTAGAGAATTGCATAAAAGAATCACATTAGAGATTTTTCAAGGGCTTGAGTAAACTGTCCATATGCCATTCAAACATCAAATGCTTAATTCAGAATCAGGAGAACTTAGGAGGAAAAAATGTACAACTTTTTTTCCCTCATATTTCACTTAGCAGAAAAAATTTTAAATCTTGGTATTAGTACAAAAGCTCTTCGCTCATGAGTCTTTGGTTGCATGGGTGCACATAGTCTATATTCAGACAGAATGCTAATCTGAAAAATCAGCTTGATCTAATATTTTATCTTAGAATTCTTATAAAATGGATACATATCAACTCCAGGGCACATTTTTAATTTAACAGGAATCTATAGAAGTTCTTCCATCTTTCTTTTTTGAGGATAATTTGTTTATTATTAGTTTCATGTTTGTATATAGTCTATTCTAAAATTATTCTGCATACTAATCAACAAACCAGTTTTGTTTTTGTAGTGATAAAGCTATTTCTTGAATTTGTTAGGATCATTCAAAATGAAGTATTAGAATCATGAAATCATACATACAAATTTTCTAGATTTCACTTTGAACTTAAAATTTGCATGGCTTCATTAGTACAGAATAACCTCTTCCCTCTTTTTAAAAAATCTTTCTCACATGAAAGCATTGGCTGAATATGATATGCAGATTTCCACACTAAACTTTAGTTTCAGTGCATATAACTACTTTGGCCAGTTCTTTATAAGGATAGTCCTAGCAATTTATTTAAAACTGAAATTTCTCTTAGCTACAAGGCCTGAATTATGAATATCATTAGGCCTGTCTTATCTGGAGTCATATGAAACATGAAATCCAACTGGCAGTTGGAACTGACAGAGTCTAAGAAGGGAACAGTAATCACATCAAGTTATGTTGTCTTATTTTACATTCAAAGTGTGAAGTCTCATTATAAAAAAGAAAGAGAAAGACCAACATTTAAGTTTATCTTAGTAAAAAAAAATTGAAATGGTATTGGAAAACTCGGGATTATTGGCAGTATAGCATTTGGATAGCTTAAAATTAGTTTTGATTACTCCAAACTGGATTTTTAATCAATTGTTTTTAGTAATATATAGCTGTTCTCTGCAATACACATTCTATTCTAGGACTTAGACAAATTTGCTAGAACATTCTGGAGAATAATAAAGTTAGTCCACTCCCTTGGGAGACATTTGCATGTATTATCAGAAGTTTATCCTGGGTTGCCTGGGTGGATCAGTCAGTTAAGCTCCTGTGGCTGCCTTCACCTCAGGTTATAATCCTGGGGTGGCTCAGGTCATGACCCTGGCATCCTAGGATCAGGCCCTGCATCAGACTCCCTGCTCAGGAGGGAGCCTGCTTCTCCCTCTTCCTCTTGCTGTCCCCCACTCATGCTCATTCTCACTTTGTGTCTCCCATGCATGTGCACTCTCTCTCAAATAAATAAATAAGTAAATCTTTAAAAAAGAGTTGTTTGTCCTGATACCTGCCCAAGTTTTAGTTTGTAAATGACAAACTTTTAAGTCTCCTTAAAATATAAATGTCTTTAGTATCCGAGAAATGCAAAATAAATCCCAAGTGAGATTCTGCTACTACTATGTATACCAGAATGCAGAAAAATTTTTAAGAATGTTAAATACTGACAATTCTAAGTATTTGTGAGGATGTAGAGCAACTGAGATTCCCATGCAGTGTGATGGAGGTATAAATTGATGAAACCATTTTGGAAAATGGTTAGACAGAATTACTAAAACTGAACATATGCATAGTATCTTTCCCAGAAATTTCATTTCTATGTACGTGCCCAACAGAGAAGAGTACATATGTCAGCTAAAGAAAAGTACAAGAATACTCTAAGCAGCTTTATTCATCATGGTCCCTAACTGGGCGTAAGCAAAATATCCATTAACAATTGATGGATAAATATGTTGTATTCATACAATGTAGACAATAAAACAAAGCAAAACGAAACTACAACTGTTTGCAAAAATGTGGATAAATGTCCCAAAATGTTAAATGAAGGAAGCCAGGCACTAAAACATACGTAATGTATGATTTGATTCCATTTATATGTAGTTCAAAAACAGAAAAAACTAACCTATAGTTATTTGAAGTCAGAATAATGTTTATCTCTATGCGGGATGTTAACTGGATGTTCTACATCTTGATCTAGGGGATATTACATAGGTATGCTAATTTATTAAATGAAACAAGGGCCACAATTAAAATTTTTCCACTTTATATATATGATACCTCAATTAAAAAGTTTAAATGATATTTCATATGACTTTGTTATTATTTACATACTGAACTTGAAAGGAGCGTAAAAACTCAATACTTTCAAGCTATATCTTTTTTTTTTAAGATTTTATTTATTTATTTGAGAAAGAGAGAGCACACAGGAGAAGAGAGAGGTGCAAAGGGAGGGGAGGAAACAGACTCATTGATGAGTGTGGAGCCCCGTGGAGGGATCAATCCCAGGACTCTGAGATCATGACCTGAACCAAAGTCAAGCGCTTAACTGACTGAGCCAACCAGGCGCCCCTAAAATAATACTTCTTGGTGTAAGGGAAACTTGGGGAAAGTATTAGTAAATTTTAGTCATTAACTTTCTTTTTTATGTTGGAAATTTTATTTTTTCCCCTTTGCTAGGATGCATTTATTAATATCAGATTTTCTGTTCCCATGTTAATTAGCAAAAAAGCAATATGTTATTAATGAATAATTAAACTGTACTCCCCAAAGTAAGTAGTTATTCTGAGAGATTCAATTTAGTAAATGTCTGTCACACTTAAATTCAAGCTTGTCTATCTTCTTATATTCTACCCAAGTATTTATCCACTATTTTCATATGAGAATTATTAGATGTTTCTTTTTTTTAAATTCAGTCTCTAAGCCTCTTTAAATTGGTAACAGATGCATATTTTCATGGATAAATATTTCTTTCGAACAAAATTCTGGATATATCTCACCCGACTTCTTGTATTTTTTTAAGCATCTTATATTCGTGTTGAATACAAAAAATAATGTAGTAATGGATTGATTTAGAAGAATTATTTCCATGCCAAATAATTATTTCTTCACAGTTTTTAAAAATAGAGGTGTTAACTAAAAATCATTCCCACTTGGAACTATGTGGTACATTCAGTTAATGGGTTATCTGAGATATTTGAAGAATGTGTTATTCTGTAGGCCCCTTCATCCCCAACAAATGCTGCATATTTGTACTTCTGGTTGGAATGACTTCATGTATGAACAAAACCTTACGTTGTTTTCCAAATACTCTTTTCCTTCTCTCCCTTGAATGGAGTTAGTCTTCCAGAAAATATTATCAGGTAAATAGAAAAACAAATTTCAAAGCTGCCGGTCATTGGTCAAATGCAATCCCTTCCCATGACAAGGTCTTTAAAAAGTTTATTAGTGACTGCAGTCCTACTTGGGGAGACCAAATTCTAATCCATTGGAGAATAAGGACAGGAGAACTCGTTTGTTTCCTTCAGACCTTAGAAAACTCTTTGGGACCTAGGATTCTATGGAGTTTTGCTCATGACTACAAGTCATTGTCATGTTATTTTATACCTGTACCCATAGGGCTGAACCAAAAATAAATTGGCTCATGGAGGTAAGAAGGTATCTCTGACAATAAACTTTGTATAAGTATGTATCATATTCCTGTTTAATTTATTTTTCCTCAAGTTTATTATATTAAGAATTAATTATAAATGGGGACAGGGGAGACAGGGAGCAGGAGCACAGTGCTTAATAGCTTGGACTTCAGAGTGAAAATATTCAAATTTGGCATCTAGCTCTGGTAACTGCTAGTCATGTCCCCTTGATCAAGTTTCTTATCCTCTCTATCCTTCAGTTTCTACATCTGAAATATTTACACCCACCCCACAGTGTCCAAATGAGCAAATGAATTTATGTTTATAAAGTTGTAAGAGAACTTCTTGGCACTATACATGCTTTATTAAATAAAATTAAAAATAACACCTTAAAAGAAAGTAAGTAAGAGGGAAAAATAACTCATAGCCCCACCACTGACACAGCCATTAACTTTGTTAATATGTTCTTTTCTGTCATTGCTCCTTGTTTTATAAGACATATATGCACACAGATCTGAGTGTATTATACTACATTTTCTGAGATATTTTTTCCATGTTTTATGTGCATATCCTGCTTCTTTTCCATAGCTCATGCTGTCTCTTCACCTGTATTGCTTTTTCTCGTCTTCACTTGTCCAAAGTCCAGGCAGTCTTGAAGGTTTTACTCAAATGTATTGACACCTTCTCCCATTACTCTCTAAAAGAGGATGTTAATTAATTTCCTCCTCCTCTGAAATTATGAAGCATGCTGTTCCTTTATAACATTTAAGTGCTGTCTTGCAGCTTCTTGAATATGGCACATCATCTCCTGGACTGTAGGTCTAGAGATGTTGTGTAAATCTATACTCTGTGTATTGGGCACAATTCCTTGCACGTAATAGATGTTCAACAAATATTTGTTGAATGAATTAATAAAAGTTTAATTTAAATGAAAATCTTTTTAAAATTTATCTTCTCTTTTAATTTTAATAAATTTATTTTTAAATTTTAAAAAATAAATATATTTTGACACTAAAATAAATTTTTTTCTAAAAATCAAATATTCTAAAAATATTTATTGACAGGATAAGTACAATATAACGTTAACTGATATAAAACTCTATAAGCAGTATATTCCAATTTTCTAAAATAAAATATATATTCTAAAATAAAATATATATTCACTTCCAAACTATTGTCTATCTATCTATCCATCTATCTCTCTAAACTTGTCTCATCTATTGTGAAAAGATTGGAAGAAAACTTCCAAGATATTGATAGTATTTATGTCTGCATTACAAGATGTGGGTGACTTAAATTTTACTTTTTTGAAGAAATGTCTATAGTTTCAACACATCGCCTTTATAATTGTGAAAGCTTAATATTACAACAATGTAAATGCCTATATAAAAATAAAATTATGTTTGCTTAGAAATATGACATGTACCATCATATTTGAATAGTTTAACACTAAGTTAAACAGATATAAATAGATTAAACAAATTTATCTTCTGGCTTTTAGCGTATTGATCTTAGACTCACTGGGGTGAGACAGCCTATAAGACAGTGTCTTTCTTTTTTTTTTTTTAAAGATTTTATTTATTTATTTGACAGCGAGAAAGAGATCACAAGTAGGCAAAGAGGCAGGCAGAGGGAGAGGAGGAAGCAGGCTCCCCGCTGAGCAGAGAGCCCGATGTGGGGCTCAATCCCAGGACCCTGAGATCATGACCTGAGCTGAAGGCAGAGGCTTTAACCCACTGAGCCACCCAGGCGCCTAATGTCTTTCTCTCTTATTATAAGGATAATAACGAATTCATAATAAAACCTGGAATGTTCAGCTTGGAGAAATAAAAAAAATAATTTTCAATAATAAATCTTAAAAAAACTACTAAATATTTTCCACATAGAATTTTTAATTTTGAAAGCAAAATGTAGTTTTAACTTGCTCTAAACATGAGAAAGCAAAAAGCATGTAGAAGAAATTAAGAAATATCTATAGGGAGCTGAAAAAGAAGTTGGTGAGATATAGCTTTAGAATGTTTTTCTAGGGGCGCCTGGGTAGCTCAGTGGGTTAAAGCCTCTACCTTCGGCTCAGGTCATGGTCTCAGGGTCTTGGGATCGAGCCCCACATCGGGCTCTCTGCTCGGCAGGGAGCCGGCTTCCCCCTCTCTCTCTGCCTGCCTCTCTGCCTACTTGTGATCTCTCTCTCTCTGTCAAATACATAAATAAAATTAAAAAAAATGTTTTTCTAAATGATTCATTTTTAAAATGGTTTTCATAGTGGTGCACTTAAAAAGGAATAAAGAATATGTATTTTGTTGATTTGAGAAAAAAATATTTGTCAGTTCAAGAAAGCAAGTGGAAGTGAGCTTAATTGATCTTCCAAAATTTATTTTCAAGAGGTTATTATATTAAGTATAATCATCTTGTGCAGTTAAGCAACCCTGGGTCACCATTAGTGTGTTCCTCAAATACATAATTTACACCTTTTCTCAGAAGGTCTTCAAGCCCTGTAAGAGCTTTTGTTTACTTAAAGAATTCCTTGATCTTTGGCAAAGTTTCTTCTACTTCCGTAGCTCTCCTTAAAATAAAATTTTCTTATGATTTGCTTGACTGAGCTGAATTTAACTTTATTGGTGAGTGATTTTTCTTAATAATTGCCCCAGAAAAAAATTGTTGAAAGAAAATACATTTGTTATATATCTATTGAAAGAAACAACTCTACAGTAATAAAATGGAAACAAAGGAGTTGCTCAATGAAGAGTATCTATTGACATGTGTCATTTGGCATTAAAAGGGAGAGTTAATTACTCTTTGTGACCTTGCTTTATTTTGCTGAAATATCTATCAAATGTAGTTATGCAAATACATTAGAGAGACACATTTGAAATTCAAATGTTATAAAATCAAACACCACTAATTCAACATCCAAGTCATGAATTGCTCACAGAATTGCAGATTACCATAGTTGTATGTGAGTAACAGATGGATGAATTGAATTTGTTCAACAATCTTTCTGTATGTTTTGGGAAGCCTGACTGCCAGAGATGATTTGATAAAGTATAGCAGGTCAGTGATTCAATATATAATAGCCAAAGGAAACTTATTTTTTGTTAAATACATAAAATTGGTCTAAAATGAAAAAAAAAAACAACGAAATACAAAACAACAACCCTGTTTTTTTTGTTTTGTTCTATTTTTATGGTGTGGGAGATACTGAAGTACCTAAGTGCTCAAGATTCTGGAGAACTTTTTCCCAATTGAAAAGTATATTAAGGGGCGCCTGTGTGGCTTAGTGGGTCAAAGCCTCTGCCTTTGGCTCAGGTCATGATCTCAGGGTCCTGGGATCCATCAAGCCCCCGCATTGGGCTCTCTGCTCAGCAGGGAGCCTGCTTCCCCCCCTCCCTCCTGCCGCCTGCCTCTCTGCCTACTTGTAATCTCTTTCCTCTCTGTCAAATAAATAAATAAATAAAATCTTTTTTAAAAAAAGTATTTTAAAAGTATATTTTAAAGAATAAAAGAAACAACAGTCACTTTTTCCTCCAAAAATTTAATCTTGGTTTTTCTGAGAATTAAGGAATTCTGATAAATCATAAATTGGTTTTTTCTTTATCATTATATCACCTTTGTATCTTTTTTCATTCAACACAGCTGTAATATTCTAATAAAAAAAAAAGAACCATTGAAGAGAATCCCAAAGTATGTTCTTACTATTTCTTATCTAATTAAAGATGATTACATTGTCTTACTTTGCTATCTTACAATTCTGAGTCATCATGAGATGGTTCTAGTAATGGTCAAATTGTTTTTGAACATCAGCATCCACGATGGTTCTTCTTTTTCTTAGAATCCACCACACATAGCCCTTGGATTGAATACAAAAATACAAAATGATTATACATTTCTAGATCTACATACTTTCTTTTAAGCTGATGATTTAAATCAGCCTAACATAGGCTTGTAAATGTCTTAAATCTGATGCCTTGAGAAGATTTTTAGTTTTCTCTTTAGGCAAGATTATACTTAAGCTACTCCAAACGAATGAGGATCTTCTTAATTTCCAAACATCTCAGGGTGACTAGATTCTGTGACAATTCATAGTACCAGATGCTATTTAAGAACATTTCCATCAGGCTGTGTTTTCTTCTTCTCATTTGTATTTCATACTCAGTATTTTAAACTGATATAGCTTAAGTTTGCCCTCCTTAGAAACAAAGACATTTGCTATCAGTTCTGTTGGAGAAAAGTACTTTGATATAATTCAAGATTTGAACATGATAAACCTTTTCAAATTATATGTTTTTAAATTTTGACATTATTAAAACTTTACAGGTTTTGTTTTATTATTCTCTAAATTATAGCCAATTAGGTATCTTTTGGTTGAATCCTTTTTACTTTTTATGAGTTTCTGTTTATAAGGTGTTACATTGTTCAGATGGCACTCCTTAAGAATCTGTTTAGTCCTGGAAATTTAACCCTAAAACACAGAGGCATGGTTATCCTTAAGGTTTATTCTTGCAAGAAGGTTCAATAACTCATTTTACTCAACATATTTCAGATTCGAAGCTATAGCAAAAATGTGTCCTAGCTCCTGACTCTTCTATATCTGTCAGCACATCTTTTGTCTCTAAGACCCCAGGTAGTGCAGGTGAGCTCAGAATTTGGGGTCATGGATCATACTGAGAACATAACGTGGGGGAGCATTCCCAGGACCATATTGAGAGAGGCACACAGGAGCCACGTAACATAGGACTGGCATCTACCTTCAGAGAACTGGCAAGCTCTGTAGGACAGCACTACCATTCCTAAAGAATCTACAAAGTCTAGAGTGAGTAAGGCTAAGTATGGTAGGCTTATAAAAGGCTAATGACATGAGTCATTGGAAGTGAAGCAATACCAAGCCTAGCATATCCTTGACCAACCAGGAGAGTCCATCCCTGACCAGCCTTGATAGTTTTTATATAACTAATTCTTTCAAGAAGGTGAACAAATGGATATCCTGGTACTACTTAGACATGAACAGCCTTAAGTCCATGTTTCTAGCTGGACCAGGGTGTTTATGGTGGTAAAAGAAAGCAGATCTTGACCTCACACCATTTCTAATTATACCATCTATCATTTCCTAACTGATCTGGGAGCAACAAAATGGTTCTGACTTTTGAATACTGTCTCTGTGCCAGATCCTACACATGTGATTATCTCATTTTAATTTAACCCTTCTAAGAATCTTTCTAAGAAGCTTATGAATCCTCATTTTGAAGGCAAAGATATGCACTTAGGAAGATTTAATTACTTACCAAGATCACACTCTAGTGAGGAGTAGAAGTTGGATTCAAATCAGGTTGTGCCCTTTTCCTTAGTGACACATATGTTTTTCTTCATATTGCTAGATTTAATGTCATACACTTCCTATTAAATGCCATTAAAATGGAGGAGCCCTTAAGACATAGTGCTAAAATCAGTTTTCTAGCTGAAGGGACTCATTAAAATATCTCTGGATATTTTCAGTTATTAAAACAATTTAGTAAGCTCTTTTGAAAATAAATGCATTGATATAATAGAATTTATGTTCCTATTATATACAGTTCATTAGACTGAGCTATATAATTAGGTGTAATGATAGGAAGAAATGGGAGTCCATTAAAATGTATCTTTTTAAAATTAAAAATAATCAACCTGTTTATTTCTATTATAAATAATTTCTATTCATTGTACCAAAGTGGGTAAAATAGAGTAAAATATAGAAAAAGAAACATACGCATAAACTTTCTAATTCAAGATGTTGTCATTTTTGTATCCTTCCCAGTTGTGTAGGTAGAATATTGATCTTTTGGTTAATTTGTAATTTTTAGTAAAATATTTTAGATATTTCATATTTTACTTCCTGTTTATGAATTATTTCTTCACATCCACTTTCCTGTTATGTTGTTACCATTACCTTTCTTGAAGGACTTTCCCTACTGTCTCACAAACTCTGGGCAGCTCTAACATCTTCCTTCAGTATTTTCACAACAGATTTTAAGCAAATGAAAAATGTTCTGACATTTGCTGTTCAAATGAAATCTAAATCATAGTAGCATTTTTGAATCAATGGTAACATTCTAGATTCCTGCTCATGATTTTAAGAAATCAGTATCATTTCATGGATCGTGTGTCAATATAATTTCTTTAAAAAAGAAACAACCTTTTGCTTTAGAAATGTTTATGGACTTGCAACAGCATATCTGTCCATAGGGAAAAATAAAAAAAAGACAAACTCATGTCAGAACCAAATTAATTTCTCAAAGGTTTATACTGCAAGAGAAAAGAATATTTATTAAGACCGAGTTGTTAAAAAACATCCATACATAAATTCCACACTGATAGAAAAACACATATAAATTGAGGCAGAAAGTATTTTATTTTTCTCACAGAGCTCATCTTGAATAGACAATGCATTTATCTTTTGTTCCTCACTACTGATTTCTAATCAATTAATTCTCAATCAATCCACATATTAGAAAAAATAAACACGCACTAAATAAATAAATAAACAAACAAACAGAAAATAAAATTAGGTATAAACTTTTTTATTGCCAGAAAGAGGGAAATGTTACAAACATTTTAATGGACAAAATCATCATAATTATGAAGAAAAGTTGTCTGTTTCTGAAGATACACTGTTTTCCCATCACTTAATATTTACTGTCATATCACCTCCCCCAAATCAAACATGCTAGATTTCCACAACCATCTCACCTTTTGGCCCCATTTCCTAACACTCCTCTAGTACATTACAAGTATCTTCATATATCTCTTCACATAACCTTGTGTTGTTTCAGAGTACTGACATACCTGACAAAACTCTTGTACCTAAAATATACAAAGAACTCTAAAAACTCTGCAATAAGAAAATGAATGACCTGGTTTAAAAATGGGCCAAAGAAAAGATACCTCACCAAATAAGATACATATATGGCAAGTAATTATATGAAAAGATTTTTGACATCATAAATTGCAAATTAAAACAACAGAATATCACTACACACCTATCAAAGTGGCCGAAATCCTGACAGTATGAACACTGACAATATCAAATACTGAGGAGGGTGTAGAACATCAGGGACTCGCATTCATCACTGTGGGGATGCAAAATGGTACAGCTACTTTGGGAAACAGTCCAGCAGTTTCTTATAAAACTAAACATACTCTTAGCATATGATATGGCCCAGCGATTGTGTTCCTTGGTCTTTATGCAAAGGAGTTGAAAACATGTACACACAAAATCGTCTATTTATAGCAGCTTTTTTTTTTTCCCCAAATACTTTTATTTTATTTTTTCAGTGTTACAAGATTCATTGTTTATGTAGCTTTATTCATAATTGCCAAAGCTTGGAAGCAACCAGGATGTCCTTCACTAGGTGAATAGATAAGTAAACTATTGTACATTCAGACAAAGGGATAGTATTATGTGCTAAAAAAAAATTCACTATCAAGCCATGAAAAGACATGGAAAAACTTCAAATGCATACGACTAAGTGAAAGAAGCCAATCTGAGAGGTTACACATGTATGATTCCAACAAAAGGACATTCTGGAAAAGGCAAAACTGTGGAGACAAATGAAAGGATTGCTGGTTGCAGGGGTTATCAGGGAAGGATGGAATGGAGGAATTAGTGAAGCACAGAGGATTTTTAAGGCAGTAAAACTATTTTTATAGTATTGTAATGGTGAGTGCATGTCATTATACATTTGTCAAAATATGATATGTACAACACCAAGAGTGAACACTAATATCAGTTGTGAACTTTGGGTGATAATCTTGTGTCATTGTAGGTTCATCAGTCATAACGAACGTACCATTCTGACGGGGAACTTTGACAGTAGCAGAGGGAGTGTGTGCATGTGGGGGCAAGGAGGATACGGGGAATCTGTACTTTCTGATCCATGTTGCTGTGAACCAAACATAGCTTTATAAAATACAGTCTATGAAAAGGAATAATGCTGGAAATTATCTGTAGCATAACTTGTCTAATAGTGCCATAGAGAATTTAACACACTTCATAGTAACTGGACCTAATAAGATAATTTCTGTGACTTGTGGGACTATTATGGAAACAGCATACTTCTGGCCATTTGGAGCCATATCTTCAGAACTGCCTTTTCTCTTCATTCCTGTTACTTGCACTCTGCTCTCGTGCCTTCACACACCTGTGCACCTGCTGTGTGTCTTGTCTCAGATTTGGCCTGTTATGGTTCTTAAATGACTTCTATTGTGCTAGAATAGGGTAACCCCTGATTCTGGTGACGTTTTCCCTTACTTGGTATCTCTGGTAGGGTAAAGTAGGTCACTGGCTCTGAGACAAATGCAGTAGGGCCTGGAGATGTTTATGGAGGTTCATTTTTGAAAGACTGTGGTTTAGCTCATAGCTACATGTACCTGTACATATATTTTCCAGAGATGTGTATAATCTTCCCTGGCCCTGGCATTCAGTCAGGAGCTGAGCTCTGAGCTCCACGGCCTTTCTGAGAGGCAGTTTACAACAGGCTTAAATCAGCTACTTACATAGTTCAGTGGTAGAAGAATTAATTTCCATGCTTCATAAACCACCCAGTGGGGTACTAGAATTGAATACTCTATGCCCAGGTTTTTAAAGCAGGTTTTTGTATCAAACCATTGGCCAGTAGGAAATTAAGTAAAGTTCTCTCAGAGCTAGGGCAGCACTAACTAATTCTATCAACTGACTATTTAGTGGTCCCATAACTATTCTACAAACAATCCCTAGTCTTAACAACTATGGTTTAATAAACTATGTGTTTTTTATTAATAGACTTTTAGAACAGTTTTAGATTTATAGAAAAATTGAGAAGATAGTACATATAACCCCCACAGTAGTTTCCCCTGTTATTAAAATCATATACATTAATATGGTGTACTTATTATAATTAATGAACCTTTATTGATACATTTTTAGTAACCAAAGTCCATAGTTTATTCATTACTTTTTAATCTAATGTCCTTTTTCTGTTCCAGGATCTCATTCAGGTTACCACATTACATTTAGTTGTCATTTCCTTAAGCTTCTCTTAGCTGTTACAGTTTTTCAGGCTTTCCTTGTTTTAAATGACCTTGACAGTTTTGAGGTAGAATGTTCCCCTATTGAAATTTTTCCTGATATTTTTCTCATAGTTAGACTGAGGTTACAGGTTTTTGGGGAGGAAGAGTGCAGTGATAAAGTTCCATTTTCTTCACATCATATCAAGGAAGCATCTGTTACTTTTTGTTTCCTTTTTTTTTGTCAAAACTACCTATGAATTTTCTTAATTTTATTTTTCTCCTCTCTATCCCCCTACCAGTCTTGCCCTCTCTTACTTTAATCTTAACATAAGAGCAAAATGTACTTTCTGTTCTTTTTTCTAAAAAAGATTTTATTATTTATTTTTTGAGAGGGAAAGCACACTCACATGCAAGCGGGCGGAGGGGCAGAGGCAGAGGAAGAGAAAGGATCTCAAGGAGACTCCACGCTAAGCCCAGTGCCTCAGCCTAATGCGGGTTCCCCTCAGGGCTCAGTCTCATGACCCTGAGATCATGACCTTAGCAAAATTCAAGGCTCCGATACTTAAACAACTGAGCCAGCTAGGCACCCCTACTTTCTGTTCTTTATTGTATTTTATTTATTTATTTATTTATTTATTTATTTATTTATTCATTGACAGAGAGAGAGAGAGATCACAAGTAGGCAGAGGTAGGCAGAGAGAGAGGGGGAAGCAGGCTCCCCGCCGAGCAGAGAGCCCGATGCGGGGCTCGATCCCAGGACCCTGAGATCATGACCTGAGCCGAAGGCAGAGGCTTTAACCCACTGAGCCACTCAGGTGCCCCAACTTTCTGTTCTTTAAATAAAACAAAACATATACCTGTTTAAGCATCCTCCTTTCCTTAATGCATTCCTTTACTCTGAGAATAAAATATACAAAGACCTCACCTTGTTTTGTAATGCCCTGCCTATCTTTCCAGCCTTATTTTGGCTACTTTCCTGCCCCACTTTGCCCCAGCCGTGCTTTTCCGAAAACACACCAGCTCCAACTATTCAACACAAACATTATGCAGTAGTAGCTGAAAGACTCGCTAATAATACATAGTGTACAGTCAGTCCCTGCGTAACGGTAGATGCTTACTTGAGACAAAAGTGACAGCAGTGAAGCCGATCTGGAGTGTGAGACATATCTCCATCCAAGATTAGTTAGGTTTATATTATCTAGGAGCTTTACTTATTTCTTTATTCTCTCCCCAAATCTTAGATATTCTTACCCACTAGTTTTCCATATAAACTTTAGAAACTTACCAGTCTCTCACCAAAATAAACACCACTGCTATTTTGATTGATTGTATTTATAAAGTAATTAAGAGTATTTGATATTTTTATTGTATTTGCCAAATGGTCTATATTTAATTCCCTTACTCCAAAAAAACAAAACAAAACAAGAAAACAAACAAAAAAACCAACCTAGTTTTCTGATTTATCAATTTTACTTGTATTGTTTTTTCTAAATATAAAGTATATTTCTCTTTATAACTTACTAATTTTGCTTTCTATCTTTAATCTTTCTTTTCTCATAGCTCCTTTAGACTGGTTCCTAGTTTTTGAAACTATATTCATTCTTGCATGTTTAAAAATAAAAACTTTTAAAAAAGATAAATTTGCCTCTAAATATAGTCTGACCACTTTCCTTACTTTTTAAAATTTGTTTGGGTATCATAATTTTTTTAAAAAACTGTATTTTTAAAGTTTGCTTTCTCTCCAACCAAACATATTTTTAAGAAAAAGTCTTCTAAATGCATTGTAAGTTTCTTTTTTCTTTTTTCCTAAGATTTATTTACCCATTTTAGGGAGGGGGGAGAGTAAGAAAGTGGGGGGGGGGCAGAGGGAAAGGGAGAGAGAGAGTCTCAAGCTGACTCCCTGCTGAGGAAGGAGCCCAACAAGGGGCTTGATCTCACAACCCCAAGATCATGACCTGAGCCAAATCAAGAGTCGTTCATTTAACTGACTGAGCCGCCCAGGTGGCCCACGTAAGTTTCTATTTTTATTATATTGGTAAAGATATTACACTTGCAACATTTCTGATTTGGGGAATATTTTCAGGCATTCTTAGTGACTTAATATCTGGGTGATTTTTTAAATAATTATTTGGCATGTGTTTGAAATGTACTCCTAATAAGGTACAAAGCTCATTTTTTTTTCTGAATTTAATTTTAATTATCATAAAACCATATGCTCTGTTCTTTTTACTTTCTGGTTATTTTTTCCCCCAATAGTGGGAAAGTAGCCATGTTTTAAACTCTGTACCCTAACAAATGTAATTTTGTAAATATTTTCTTTTAAAACTGACAGTTTTATTATACATATGTATTTAATAGTGTGTAGGAAGAGGATTTAAGTTTTATGACTATGTACAGGTATTCTTTTTTTCTCACATGTTTCCTGAGAACATTTTTCAAATAGTTTCTTTCCCAGAGAGCTTATAAACTCTTAGCTTACAGTAGGGAAAAATGAAAAAAAAAAAGATTATTACTTTCATGGAATGAAATTTTACTAAGAATTTGATCACAATGTCTGTAAAACAAAAGAACGTTAGTCTGTAGTTAACATTTAGATGATGTTGAAGGATCCTATAAAAAGTCACTTTTATTTATTTATTTTAAAAGATTATTTATTTTAGAGGGAGAAAGAGAGAGCATGAGCAGGAGGGGCAGAGGGAGAGAGAGAGAATCTCAAGCAGACTCCATGCTGAGCAGGGAGCCCAATGTGGGACTCAATCTCAGGACCCTGAGATTATGACCTGAGCCTTAACCAACTGAGCCAACCCACATTCCCCGAAAAGTCACTTTTAAATTGACTTTTTCATAAGTTTTAATGTTTTTTCTCTCCTAAATGGAAAGTGAATGAAAATTCTTCTACATGCTATGTAAATTATGTAAAACTGGAATAATAACTATAAAAATACTATTTATTTCTATGACTACACAATGAAAAAAATCGAAGAATGGAGATCTCTGTGCTGCCAATTGCTGATATTAATCTTGTCTGCTTTAATAGCCTGCCATCATCTGCTGTGGAAATGTTAAAGAAACATATAATTGGGGGAGTCCAATCAATTAACATTATTGATGCCCAGGATATGCTGGGTTTGTGCACTTAGACTGTGGTGACAGTTATAATAAGTGACAGTAAGAAATGTCAAGAGGAAGGACACTGGAGCACCAGGGTCCAGAAACCAGTAGAACTGGTGTTATGACAGCTTCATGTGTCTAATACAAGTGTGGCCATTACACAGTAAAGCTCAGTTCCTCCTTGATTGTTTTCATCTTTAGCAAAAGCATATTAGACATTGACTAGCAAGTTTCACAGGGTAAATACCCTAGTTTTTAGTGCAGATTGTGGACGAGGGTGAGGGGAATTCCCTGGCACTTGCCCATGAGAAACGTAAGATTTCATAGACAGAGTGGGATTTCAAGACTCATTTGTAAGGAAAATAGGAAGTTTCCTTGATAAAGGAAGAAAATTCCAAATATTGAAGTAGAGCATAGAAAAAGACTTAACATCTATACAATAGGGTCCCAGAAAAGGGTATACTCTGAGTAAAGGCTAGTGTAGTTTATTTTCATCCCAAATTAAGGCAGCAACACATCCCTCATTGGGGACACAAAAAAATTAATCAAAACTCTTATAATCATCAAAAATAGAAAAGTTAACATCAATCTCTCTAGCTAATATTGAACATCATTATGCATGTATGTGTTCTTCATACAAAACACAGAAAATAAAGTTACTTTTCATACTGTAAATGCTTTGACTAGTTAAAGAGAATAAAATAATATCTTCCATCTTTTATTATAACTTTGTAATTAAAAAAATCCCAAGGCTTTAATCTCTAAATGTCTCAAAAATCCGTTCAGATACTGTTATCGACGGACTGTGTTCCACAAAGAAAACTTAGATTTGATTGCAAATTATAATAGAACATTTTAACTTTCATGAAGTATCATTTATCTAGGAAAAGTGTCTCTGTGACTTGTTTTAAGTTATGAGTGACTTGTTTTATAGTAATGTATTTTTTAATTTACATAGTTCTTTATAATTGTCCAGTACTTTTACATACTTTATTTCATATGACATATCCATAGTGACTTCCTAAATAATTTTTTCTTATTCCTGCATTATTACATTTTGGTTTTCATGGATTTAGATTAGGGTTAGGGCCACTAGACAATTTTGAAATTGCTATTTTTATACTGACAGGCCATATGATTGTTTTGTTTTGTTCTGTTTTGTTTATTCCACTATAGCAGGCAAAAAAAAAATGTTGGCTGTCTTAATAGTCAATGCGGATCACCACATAATTGAGTCGAAGCTAAAAAATGGTAATAACCGGGAAAATGGTCAAAACAATCAAATTAGCCATCCTTAAATCCATCAGAAGCCAGCTTATGTGGATTTTAAAGATTCTTATATACAAATGTCTTTTTCCACTCATATCTGTCTTTGAAGACAATCCCAAATGTCTCTTCTTTCCATATAGTACTCTGGATAAATCTACATTTAAAAGCTGCTGGCTCTTGGGGCACCTGGGTGGCTCAGTCAGTTAAGCATCTGCCTTCAGCTCAGGTCATGATCCTGGAATCGAGCCCCACAATGAGCTTCCTGCTCGGTGGGGAGTCTGCTTCCTCCTCTGCCCCTCACCTTGCTTATGCCCTCTCTCTCTGTCTGTCTTTCTCTCAAATAAATAAATAAAATCTTTAAAAAAAAAGTTGCTGGCTCTTTAGGGTGTAATGATGTAATACTTTGTTCTTTTCCTTGGTTCAAACCCAAATGAAAGACAGTTCCTTATGTGTCAGTGTCTGTTCTTTTCTTCTTAAGTAAGAGAACCTGAAGTTTTTACCTGGTCACATAACTTCCTAAAATACTGACTACCTTGTCCATTTTCCTCTTAGCAACTAGGAATGACCATCTATCTAGGTTCTGCCGATGGTTTGTAAGCAGAAATGTTCTCATAATAAGGAAGCCCAGGTTTCTCTCCCATTTTTTTCTTCCTCTTGGCTAGAATGCAGATATCATGTCTGGATCTAAAACATGGAAAGAAGCTGCATTCCTGAAGACTTACCGTGCTGGTCTACTAGCTCTAGACTAAGAATTTTTTTCCTAAGAGAAAAAATATCTATCTTTGGCCATTCTATTAGTTTGCTAGGGCTGCCTTAACTTAGTACCATAGACTGAGTGGTTTTAACAACAGATAATTATTTTCTCACAATTCTGGAGGCTAGAAGTCTGATGTTAAGGTGTTTGCAGGGATGGTTTATTCTGAGGCTTCTCCCTTTGCCTTGTAGATGGCCATCTTCTCTCTGTTTTCACACCATCTTTCCACTGTGCTTATGTGTCCAAATTTCCTCTCTTACAAGGAAGCCAGTCATATTGGACTGGGGCCCACCCACATGACCTCACTTTATCTTAATGACCTTTTTAAAGGCCCTATCTCCTAATACAGTCACATTCTGAAGTACTAGGGGTTAGGACTTTGACATATGAATTTTGGCAGAGTATAATTCAGTCCATAACACACTTTCTCTTTTTTTTTTTTTCCACTTGTAGCCAAACACATTCCCGACTGATACAATATACGGGATGTCCAAGTGCTATAATTACTGATGGGGGATGAATCATCAGATGACTTGGCTTAGATGTGTGGACATAGTAGGCTTCCTAGACCTTTTATCTTCAGTAACACTGACTTCCCACCCACCTCAGGCACATATCTCCCCCTGATGGGGAAGCATCTCCTACTAAACTTATTATTGCAGAGTGGAGAGAACAGAAAGTGTGCTTCTGTGTTCTAAGAAAGAGATCGGTCCCAGAAGGTACTAAACCGTATGTATGCAGTTATTTCTCCCAAAGCCACCAGATTATCATTCACTCCCATCCTCTGAAGATAAATGATGAGAAAAGGGACAGATCTCAGGTCTCTAAAAATTCTTCGCATGGACAGCTCTTGATCTTGGGGTTATGAGTTCAAGCCCCACCTTGGGTGTAGAGATTACTTTAAAAAAAGAAAAAAGATTGTTTAGGCTGCCTGGCTTGGTCAGTAAGTAGAGCATGTGACTCTCTCTGGGAGAGATGAATTCTCTGGGTTATGAATTCGAGTTCTACGCTGTGTGTAGAGATTACTTAAAAAAAATTCTCTGCATGGAAACATGAAACAGGGAGAAATGACTTCTCTCTCAGTATTAATGCTGAATAAACTACCTTTCAAATATCTGCTACTACTACTATTTTTTCATGTTATTTTGTATTTAATTTTCTATTAAAGACTGGTATCTTATTGCAAAACCAGAAGTCTTGAGCATGTGACAAAAATTTACCATATTTATTATTAATTACTCAAACTATTTCTTGTAGGGGAGACTTCACCAGGCATTTTAAAGATTACTACTGGGAAATTTTGTAAAATTTGTAATATCTGAGATATTATATGTATATATATAGGAACAAAGCGTAACACATACGGAAAAGAACATACCATTGAGAAAATGTTGAAGCCACTGAAAATTATGTGCTCTCAGGATTTAGTTCATTTGCTGGCATGGACCTGAGTTTGGCAAAAGATGGCCTTTGTGCCAAATCTGTCCCTGTGCCTAATTTTGCAAGTAGTTTTATTGGAATACATTGTTTATGTAACATTTATGGCTGCTTGCTAAAACAACAAAGTCGATTTATTATAAAAGAGATTGTATGATGTACTGTATGTTGGCTAATTGACTTTAAATAATAATAATAAAAAAGAGATTGTATGCCCACAAAGCCTAAAATATATACTATATGATCCTTCCTAAAAATATTTGCTGACCTGGGCCTAGGAGAGAGTCATATGAAATACTTTCATTTTTGCCATTAGTTTGCCTTTTTTCAATGCTAAATTATATAATTGGTTATATATAATTTAGTTATTCATAGAAAATTTTGATGGATTAATTCAGAGATAAACTAATGAATTCTACATTTGTTCACAGGCTGAGGATTTGTTCCTTGTATGTAAAATGTTTTGCTGTGCTTGGAAAATTACGGTGCCTCTTAATCTAGGCTAAGAACCAGTGTTCTAGTTAAGATACAATCAGATCATTTTATTTCCAGTGTACCCTAATGAGAAAAATATGTTGATAATTTTTTAAACCAATTTAACAGGGTAGGTAGTGAAATTTTTTCTCAGTGTATGAATAAGTACAGATACTTATTCACTAACATGTCTCAGTCTTATTAATTTCAAATACAAACTAACTCTCTATATGTATCCAAATGATCTTATTGTTTTCCAGTACATGATAAAAAACAACAAAAAACTCTGAAGTAATTTAATACAGGTTACCCCATTTTACTTTCATAAAATTAAAATTCTTTAATTCTTCAAAATCTATTCAATCAGTAGTATAACATATTAGATTATGGAAGATAAGACTTTATTTTTAGCTCACAAATCTAAATATAACTTCTGATTCAATGTTGCTTAATGAAAGAAAATGAAATTTAGTATTGTGTTATAAAGCTTGCCCCTCCCACTATACTGTTGAACCCACTCCCTTATAGAGGGTAAACATTTTCAATTACAGACATAATGCTCTTTCTCTCTCCCTTGAAAATATTTTGTAGTGTTTCATGGTAATTATAGTATGAGTGCAGATTAAACATGATTATAAGTGTCATTTATATTTACCACAGTAGGATACAACTTATGGGCTTGCAGTGACAGAAATACTTATGTTTGTGTAGATGAAGATAATGTTAAGCCTCTGAAATCAGAATCCTGGAGTGCTACAAGAGGTTATTATCATCTCACATTCAAACGCTTACTTTTCCTGTTACTGCTGGTAGTTTTTCATAGTAACCACTACCTGAACACATTTAATTACATTATTTAGTAATTTAAATTAAGTTAATCCAAAATGGACTGTTTAAAGAAAAATATTATACTACAGTGTATCAGTTAACTCTTATTGAAAGTAATTTTTAAGTCTAGGAGTGCTGCAATAAACTATTTTACTGGGGAAATTATAATGTTAAAAAAGAGAAAATAATGAAGTGTGTTATTGACTTTCTTTTCTTAATGTTGTATTCTGGCAGAATGAGATAAACTTTGCTGATCCACTGGTTTTGTTCTCTATTGTCCCTATAGACTGATAATTCTTTACTTAGCATGTGTTAATAAATCTTTTTTTTTAAGTGTATATATAGCCTTTAAATCCATTAGTTCCATTTATGGGATGTATTTGCAAATATTAGATAGAAGGATGCCCAACATGGATTACCTATGACAAAAAAGTCAACCTTCAGCAATATATTACATCAGTTGTGATCCAGTCCTATGATGAACTATTGCACAGCCATTTAAAAAGAGGTTTAATATGAATTTTAATTAAATCAATAAATGCCCATAAATTGGGAGTGCAAATATTAAAACACAATTATATATAATATATAATAAATATAAACAACATAATACATACAAATATATAATATATAAAATTTATAATTTATGTTGCTTAGTAGTTATCACTGCGTTGTGGGGTTTGTATTTTTTCTTCTTCTCTTTTATTTTTTCTAATTTTCTTCATTGATTATGTATTATATTTTTGAATAAGACAACTGGGAAGTATATTCAAAATTTAAAAGTATTGATCAGTTATGAATTCTAGGAATACTTGCACTAGAGAATTATTGTGTTAAATACATTTGGCTGGAATACACACATTTCAGGTCAGTGATCTAATCTTAACTTCTAGTATTTAGTGTGATTGTAGTAAAATGTACACAGGATTACTCTTTGATCACTTTTTGTATTCCTTGGCCCAGACATCATGGCTCACCATTAGTCCTCTAATTCATCAGGTTCATGTAAGTCTGCCTTTTTGGTTGTGTACTCCATTCTGGGTAAATGAAATTCATTGACTTCTCCTTGATAGCACTTGTTGGTTTTGACTCTTGTGATTTAGGAGTACCATCTTCCCAGAATTCCCATCATCTAATTTACATGTTTAACCTTCTTCAAAATCCAGCACAAGATTTTCTACCTACAAAATATGTATACATGATCACAACTCATTTTACTCCACTTGGCATTTAATGAACTTGGAATTTTATTGATATGTTTTCCATGAAAGTATATTTTAATGTCTAATACATTCTTCATAAGCAGCTTGTAAGTTTCTTGTTTCTTTTTTTTATCTTTGGGATATAATTGACATACAGCATTGTATAAGTTTAAGATCCACCACATAATGTTTTGAGATATATATATATATATATATATATATATATATATATATATACACACATATATTGCAAAATGATTAGCATGGTAAGGTTAGACAATATGGCCATCACATCACATAATTACATTGTTTTGTTTGTTGTTGAAAACTTCAAAAATCTGCTCTCAGCAACTTTCAAATATACAACATAGTATGATTGACTATAATCATGCTGTACATTATATCCCCAGAAATTATTCGTCTTATATAACTGGAAGTTTGTACACTTTGGCCACCTTCATCCATTCCTCCACTCCCCACCCTCCAACCCTGACAACCAAAAATCTGTTCTCTATTTCTGTTGGCTCATTTTTCTTTACATTCCACATGTAAGTGATACCATACACTATTTGTCTTTGACTGACGTATTTCACTTAGCCTAATGCCTTCAGGGTTTATCCATGGTGTCACAAATGGCAAGGTTCACTTTTTTTTAATGCCTGAATAATATTCCATTATGTATTCATTCATCCATTTGTGGAGGTATAAGTTGTTTTTATGTCTTGGCTATAATAAATAATGCTGCATTCAATATGGGAGTGCACATGTCTCTTTGAGACGGTGATTTCATTTCCTAAGGATATATACCTAGAAGTAGAACTGCTGGATTATGAGGTAGTTCTATTTTTAATTTTTTGAGGAACCTCCATAATGTTTTCCATGGTAACTGCACCAATTTGAATTTCTATCAGCAGTGCACAAGGAATCCTTTTTACTCACATCTTTGCCAGCACTTATTATCTCTTGTGCTTTGATAATAGCCATTCTAAAGGTATGAGGTGAGATCTCACTGTGGGCTTGGTTTTTGCATTTCCCTGACAATTGGTGGTCTTGAACACTTTTAACGTACCGTTGGCAATTTGTATGTCTTTTTTGGACACATGTCATTTTAGGTCTTTTGCCCCTTTTGTAATTAGACTATTTGGGGTTTTTTTTTTTATATTGAGTTGTATGAATTTTTTTGGATTTAAGCCCTTATCAGATATGTGGTTTGCAAATATTTTCTTCCTTTTTGTAGGTTGTCTTCATTTTGTTGATGGTCTCCTTTGCTGTGCAGAAGCTTTTTAGTTTGATGTAGTATTTGTTTTTTTGGTTTTTTTTTAATTTCATTGCTTGTGCTTTTGGTGTCATATTTATAAAATCATTGCCAAGACAAATTTTAAGGAAATTTTCCCTATGTTTCTTGCCAGAGATTTATGGAGTCAGGTCTTACATTAAAGTCTTTAATTCATCTTGAGTTAATTTTTAAGATAGGCTTCTAATTTCATTGTTTTAATGTGAATATCTAGTTTTCCAGTACCATTTATTGAAAGCCATCTTTTTTCCACTGAGTATTCTTGACTCCCTTGTCAAATATTAGTTGACTGTATATGGAAGGGTTTTCTTCTGGGCTCTCTGTTCTGTTACTTTGGCCTATATGCCTATTTTTATGCCAGGACCATACTTTTTATATTACTTTAAATTTGAAATATAATTTGGAGTCACCAACGGTTATGCCTCCAGCTTTGTTCTTTCTCAGGATTGCTTTGGCTATTTGGGTTCTTTGAGGTTCCATATGAACTTGGGGATGGTCTTTTATTTCTATTTCTATAAAATATGCCATTGAAATGTAACTAGGGATGCTACTGAGCCTATAGGTTACTTTGGGAAGTATGGGCATTTTAATAAAATCAGGTCTTCAACCCATGAGCGTGGGATATTTTTCCATTTATTTGTCTTCAATTTCTTTCATCAATGTCTTATTGTTATCAGTGTACAGATCTTCCACCTCCTTTTATTCCTCAGTATTTAGTTGTTTTTGATGCTATTATAAATGAGATATTTTTCTTTATTTATTTTTCAGATAATTTGTAATTTTGTAGAATCACAACTAACTTGTGTACTTTTGTGTCATGCAACTTTGCTGAATTTATTTATTAGTTCTAACAACTTTTTAGTTGTTGAATTTTTAAAATTTCCTATATGTAATATCATGTTATCAGCAAAAAGAGACTTTACTTTTTTTTTCCCCTTATTGGGATGACTTTTATTTATTTCTCTTCCCTTGCTGCTCTATCTAGGACTTAGTGTACTGTGTTGAATAAGAGTGGTGAGAGTAGGCACCTTCGTCTTATTCTTGACCTTAGAGGAAAAACTTTTACCCATTTATCATTGTATACAATGCTAGCTATGGGTTTGTCATATGTGGCCTTTATAATGTTGAGGTATATTGCTGCTATACCCAATTTTTTGAGAATTTTATCATAAAATGTTGAATTTTGTCAAGTGCTTTTTCTGCATCTATTGAGGTGATCATGTGATATTGTTAAAATTTTATTTTGATTCCAGTATTCCATTAGTTTCAGGTTTGCAATATAATGATTCAACAATTCTCTACATTACACGACGTTCATCATGATAAATGTACTCTTAATCCCTTTCACCTGTTTCACCCATCCCCCCCACTCACCTCCCCTCTGGTAACCAACAATTTGTTCCCTATATTTAAGAGTCTGTTTTGTTTGTTTGTTTGTCTTTTCTTTGTTTTTTTTTTTTGTTTCGTTTTGTTTTTTTTTAAAGATTTTATTTTTATTTGACAGAGAGAGATCACAAGTAGGCAGAGAGGCAGGCTTAGAGAGAGAAGGAGGCAGGCTCCCTGCTGAGCAGAGAGCCCCATGCGGGGCTCGATCTCAGGACCCTGAGATCATGACCTGAGCTGAAGGTAGAGGCTTTAACCCACTGAGCCACCCAGGCGCCCCTGTTTTGTTTTGTTTTTTTTAATTCCAAGATGATCATATGATTTTTTTTAAAAGATTTATTTATTTATTTTAGAGAGAAAGAGTGTGAGTAGGGAGAGGGGCAGAGGGAGAGAGAGAATACTGAAGCAGGCTCCCAGCTGAGAGCAGAGCCCGACAAGGGGCTTGATCCCAGGATCCTGAGATCATGACCTGAGCCAGAATCAAGAGCTGGCCACTTGGGGCACCTGGGTGGCTCAGTGGGTTAAAGCCTCTGCCTTCAGCTCAGGTCATGATCTCAGGGTCCTGAGATCGAGCCCCAGATGGGGCTCTCTGCTCAGCAGGGAGCCTGCTTCCTCCTCTCTCTCTGCTTGCCTCTCTGCCTACTTGTGATCTCTCTCTCTCTCTGTCAAATAAATAAATAAAATCTTAAAAAAAAAAAAGAGCTGGCCACTTAAATGACTGAGCCATCCAGTCACCCTTGAAGATGATCATGTGATTTTATCTTTTAATCTATTACTGTGATGTATCACACTTATTGATCACATGCTGAAACATCCTTGTATGTTTCACTTGTATATGACTGTTTTAATATTCTGTTGAATTCAGTTTGCTGGTATTTTGTTAAGAGTATTTGCATTTATATTCCTCAGAGATATTGGACTACAGTTTTCTTATGATGTCCTTATTTAGCTTTGGTATCAAGGTCATTTTGGCATAGAATGAGTTTGGGAGTGTTCCCTCCTCTTTGGTTTTTTGGAAGAGTTTGAGAAGGATTGGTATTAATTCTTTAAATGTTTGTAGAATTCACTAGTGAAACAATTTGGTCCTGGGCTTTTCTTTGTTTGAAGCTTTTGATTAAGTTGATTCAATCTGTTTACTCATAATATGTTGGTTCAGATTTTCTGTTTCTTCATGATTCAGTCTTAGTAGGTTGTATGCTTCTAGGAATTTGTCCACTTATTCTAGGTTGTCTAATTTGTTGGCATACAGTCATAGTAGTCTCTTATAATGCTTAGTATTTCTGTGGTATCCCTTAAGTTTTGGTATGTTATATTTCCATTTCCATTTGTCTTGAGATTTTTTAAATTTCCCTTTTGATTTCTTTTGACTCTATGGTTGTTCAGGGGTGTGTTGTTTAATTTTTGTTTATTTGTGAATTTTTCAGTCTTATTCCTATTACTGACTTCTAGTTTCATGCCATTGTGATCAGGAAAGGTACTTGATATAATTTCTATTCTCTTGAATTTGTTGAGACTTGTTTTGTTGTCTGACTTATGATATATCCAAAAATGTTTCATGTACACATAAGAAGAATATGTATTCAGCTGCTATTGGATGGTATTTTCTGTATATATCTATTATGTCCATTTGGTTTCTAGTGTTGTTTCAATCTGCTGTTTCCTTATTGAGTCTTTGTTGAAAGTGGAATATTAAAGTACCCAACTATTATTGTATTACTGTTTATTTTTCTTTTTCGTTTTTTTAGTGTTTATTTTATGTATTAACTACTCCGATGTTAGGTACATAAATGTTTGCAATTGTTATCTTCTCGATGGATCCCTTTATCATTATATAATACTTTATCTTCTTGGATCATTTTAAATTTAAAGTCTGTTTTCTCTAATATATGTATAGTTGACCCCTGCTTTCATTTGATTTCCATTTGCTAAAAATATCTGTTTCCATCCCTGTACTCTCAGTTTCCCTCAATTCTTAAAGCTAAAGTGAGTCTCTTGTAGGCAGCATATCACAGTATCGTTTTTCTTATCCATTCAGTCATTCTATGTCTTTTGATTAGAAAATTTAGTCCATTTACATTAAAGTAATTATTTATAGGTAAGGACTTACAACTGCCATTTTGTTCATTTTTCTGTTTTTTAGGTTCTTTGTTCCTTGCTTCCTACCTAACTGTCTTTGTGACTTCATTACTGTTTGTAATTATATGTTTTCACTCCTTTATCATAATCTGTTGTATATCTTTGCAGTTGGATAGGGTCACTATATAGAGTTCCTTGTCAGTTGAGGCCATATACTATGCTCCACAGTTGGATGTAGTCCCTGGCTGGGATCCCTGCCTGGGAAAGGTCTCATAATGTGTTCAGCAATTAGATGAAGCTATTGGCTGGATTCTGCTTCAGGGCAGGGTTGTAGGCCAGGCTCCATGGCTGATTGTAATGTAGACTGGGTATTCAGGGTGCCCAAGGTCACTATTTAAACTTGCTGGTTATTTGGGACCGGTGGCTATACTTAACAGCTAAACAGGGCTACTGGCTCAATTCTTTGCCCATAGCACACCTGCAGGATGGACTCTGAGGCTGCCTGGGTTCTCTGGTCACATGGGACTGGCAGCTATTCTTAGTAATTGGACAGGGCTGTGAGTTTGCTTCCATGCCCAGGCAGGGTGTTAGAGCAGGCTCCATAGCCAGCCAGTAAGGCCTATTGGTTGGAGACCTAAATAAGGCAGAACTGCCTATGAAGCTTTAGTCAGGGCCACTGGCTTAGCTCTCCAGATGGGCAGAGCTGCTTGCTGTGATTTCTGCTTAAGTGCAGCTGCAAGCTTGGCTTGAGGATGAGCTGCATAGCTGCCCACATTCTCTGTACAAACTTCCTCGTCAGGCAGGACTGGAGGCTATCCTTAGATGTATGCAGGACTTTGAAGTTGCTTCCCTGCCCAGGTGGGACAATAGAGCAGTCTCCATGGCCAGTACAGCCCCTTAATCTTGTGAGATGAAAGGCATAAAATAAAGAATCAGGCAGAACTACCCACTGAGCTCCTTGGCTAGATGGAGCCATTGGATTCACTAAGTGGATGGGCAGAACCACTGGCGGGGATCTCTGCTTAGGTGCAGCTTTGAGGAAATAAGCAGTTTATCAATAGCTGATCGCTGGTTGCTCTCATCCCTGTTCCCTCCTCTCTGTTTCTAGCTGATCCTCGGTGGTCAAGCCCCACATATTTCCTTGGTGTTCCCCATAAGACAAGACTCAGGTGTGCTTCCTGGGAAGCATCAGCAATGCTGGGGAAGCTGGATGTCCACTTTGGGCTCTTTTTCCTTTACTGAAGATACCATAGGCCTAGGTGATTTCTCTTGGCGCAGCACTGTGCTAGCCTGGGGAAGACGTTATGCAGTCCAATATAGCTGCTCCTCTCACCCTTCTAATGTAGTCCTTCTCAGTCTCTGTTGTGCAAAGGTATGCTTCAGTATCATCTCAGATTTGGGGATTTCATAATCCTGTCTTGTCTATCAATAGTTGCTAGCTGGTCTTCTTGTAGGGGGACTGAAGTCAAGAATGATCAGTTTCCACAGGTTACTCCTAACTTACAAGTTTCTAGGTATGAAAACGTGGATTAGTAAATATATCTTCTATCTTTTTGTGTGTCTCTCTCTCCCTTTCTTTCTCCGATGGTGTCAAAGAGTATCTTTAAGTAATGCATGCAACAAACATTTTGAATGTCAAGATATATCACTAATACTGTTGCCTGACACCTTTTATCTATGGCAAGGTGACATTTCATTTTGATATATGCAGAAGATGATAACATGTTTTGATATTAGCTACTGATTAAAATCCTTTGTGTGGGTAGCATGTAGGCTGATTTTAATCTTAATCTTGATTACCAAGCTATATTGCTATATTAATCCTGTGCGATGAACCATCAGGACTGCATGTTCTCTTATATGCTTGCCATATATAGGGATCAGCTTGTTGTAACATTTGGATAAATGTCTTGAGAATGAAGTGTGTTATGTGTGGCCAGTTAAGCTGTGATTTTTAAAGGGATGCGCCAAATATATCCCAACACCAGTCTCCAATCCCTTGTTTTATTACTTCTGTTGGTGTTGGAATATAATAGGTGAGCCAGGTGCTAGGAACTCTTGCATGAGTTTCCACATGCATTATCCTGAATTAATAAGGCTTAGAGAAATTACCTAGGAGTCAGACTTTCTTAGTGACTGACATAGTTTAGTTTGATTTAGTGCCTAAATAGGAGAAATGAGTCAAAAAGTGACCAGATCAAATACAAAATTACAGTTCCAGTTCATTCCATCTAAACATTTTTCCCCTCATACACCATTATTATCTTATTTGATTGAAAGTGCAATCTAGAAGTTAAGGTTATTGCAGAATGTTCTGATATCAAAACTCTGTACAAATATATGTTTGATTGATTTAGAATGAAATGTTTTATTCTTTTATGATCTAGGTACTTTGTTTAGATGGGAACATTGACAGACGAATAAGGTAGGCGATTATCTCCTAACCTATATGTTTTCCTTCAAAACATTACTAAATTTTATACTGTAACCTATTACTACCCTTACAACTTATTTGTCTCCTATCTACTCCTTAGTTTTTCTTAAAAAGAAACTAAATAGAATGACACAAACACACACACAAAAAAAAGCTTTTACTGACATATAAAATTACATTCATTTTCAGTTTATTTTGTTGAGAAAGGTATAAAATAAAGATCTTACAGTACAAATATAGAATTTAAAAATCATACAGAATAAGAACTGCAAATATATAAAATATATAGTGTATATGATTAAGCATACAATTTAGCTCTGTGTTTCCAAGGCAAATATGGAAAGGACTGCTATGTAATTCTTATTATCTGATAACATACAGTACATCAGTTATTGAAGGAATGGCACTATTTCTGGCATTAAACTTTATAAAGGAATTTATCACTTGGATCCAAAAACAAGAGTCAAAGACCATAAATGTCTTTTTTTAAAAGTGACTATTTATTTATGAATCTGAGAGAGAGAGAAAGTGGGTGAGAGAGAGAGAGAGCATGACCAGGGGTGAGGGGCAGAGAGAGAAGGAGAAGCAGACTCCATGCCGAGCAGGGAGCCCAACCTGGAGTTCAATCCCAGGACCCTGGGATCATGACCTGAGCTGAAGGCAGATGCTTAACCAACTGAGCCACTCAGGCACCCCATGATAATATCTTAAGAATGAATTTGTAAAAGATTCAGAGAATATTCTTCAAAAAAATATTTTGTCTATTAATTTTCAATGAAAGCCAAAATAAAATGATTACATTAATGCTGATGGAAAGTATGTTGGTAATTTGGTATGTGTGTGTTGTATCTGATATCAAAGTCAAGCTTTGGACACCTGATCTCTAAAGAACAAGAGATAATGTGTTCCTTAAATAGTTTTTGTCAAATATGGATATTGACAGGATCAAGTGAGTCATCAGTTCAAAGTTACACTTCCTGTCCATAGTCTCAGGAACAAACAAGATACAAACCTGCTATATTCCTGATAAAGGAAGGAACATAGTATTTGGATTCTAGCCAGATACATAACAAGCCTTCGATTCTATCTTTTAGATCCCTTCATCTTCATTCTAGTCTTTTGTTTCCCTTCAACCTGGGCAATGTTCTGACTCTCCAAGGTAAATCCTAAAGAGCCTGGATACTTCTTAGATTCTCCCTTAATACCCTGTTTTTCTCCCCAGTTGCACATTAAGACCCAGGGGAGATGCTCTATTCTCTGTGAATAGAAGTTCATGGGAAGAGATAAGTAACAGCCAGTGGTCAACAAGAAATTCCTCCCATGGGAGATGGAATGAAGCTATAATTACTTAACCATTAACACTTTTGAATTAAATAAACTATCCATAGTTCTAGTGGTTCAGAAATAAAATATAGTGACATTGCTTCATATATCTATAGTTTAAATTTTAAGCTTAACATAGAAATTTAGCATCTTAACATATATTCTTGTCTGTCTGAAAGACATAGAATTAGTGTGAATTATTAAGCTACATATGTTAACAGGGAAACAATGGAAAACCTTTTTGAACTTTCCATATAAGATGGAAGATCCAGTAATAGAGTTTTCTGGTGGTAACTAGTTAAACTGACTATATGACTAGAATAAGATACTCATTTAGTCATGGTATTTTAAGGTTGCATTTCCAGAGATGAGATTGAAAAGGAGGCATTGGTAAATGGGGGATATTCTGACCTAAAGGATTATCTTGAGTCTGATCATCACCTTAGCCTTCATACACATCACAATTAGCATTAGAAGATGCTCAGAAAGAAACCAGGTTGCCTAAATCCGTGATAATGTCTTCAGGGATTTGGATTGAACATCATTTACATAGCAGAACTGTCCCTATCCCTACTTACAGCAGACATTTTTTTCTTAAAATAGTTTCTTTACTTTTTTCTGTGCTATAACTCCAATTTATATCCTTAAAAATATATGCAAAATAAACTTGAGATTGAAGTTAGCTCAATATTGGGATAGGCATGTTCTACTTCAGAAGTTTAATTCATTAAGCTTTAGAGAAAAGGTTTAGAGAAGAGTCATTAAAAGAGCATATTGTTTGTTTTAGATTTAGTAGTTTGTTCAAATAAATCATTAACCATGCTAGTGAATGTCCATACTGGGCACTTAATAAATATTTGTTGAATGGGATTGAAAATTATAATAGGCTTGCCCATTTAGAATTATTTTATAGTTTTCTTCACTTTCTTGGCTCAAAAATTAAAGTATAATGATGGATCATTATGCCCCAGTTTCTTCATCTGTAGTATAGAGAAAACTACCCCCCTAATGGATGATTGTAATTCTGTTAAGTATCATCCTAAGGCCCTTAGGAATCATATCCCAATATATTTTAAATATTTTCTCTAAAACATAAAACATAAAAATTTTTTTATTAATAATACCTTTTAAACAAAATCTAGAAAAAACTACTGTGAGGCATAATAGTAACAATATTTTTGCTTTTGTAGCAGAGCAGGTTTTAGTTATTTGCTTTCCTTAAGCAATGCAAAATACAGTTGAGGAATCATATCTACTTATCCACTGCATAACCATGTATTTCTTACATGGCAAAAGAACCAGTACTAGGAGATTCAAAATGAGTTAAAAAGTGCATACACACACACATAAAAACACACATGCATTTTTTTTTAATTTAAAAATATCCAGGATATATATTAACTGTTGCTCCACCTGGAATGGGTTAGGACTGTTTGGTTCACAATAGTAGAGAGATTTTCACAAGGCAAGCTGTTCTCTGTTCTTTGCAGATAGTACAAGTCATTCTGGTTTCAGTGTTAGCAGCGTTGAAGACAGCAAAGGGAACCTTGGTGAGTAGATGAGTTCTGAGACCTTTTCAGCTTAGGAAATTGAGGTTTACTTATTTCTGGCCCTGCCTCTTGAAGTTCTAGTTCAGCTTTGAAAACTCTGATGCAATGTATCTCAAGATATATGTTTAATATATGAATTAAAGATGATTTAGTTGGTGATAATTTCAGAAATACCTGTTTAACTTATATAAATAAAAGGAGATAAGCATACAATTGTTTAGTTTGCCATTGTAGTTGAAAAATTTATCATTATTTTAAATTAATGGATTGGATTTTTTAAACCTAAAATCTCCAAGTAGTAATGAACATAAAATTTGTATAGAATAATCAAATAGTAGAATAACACAGTTTTTATTCTATATAAACTTTGAAGATATCTTCTTACTGTGTAATGATTTAAATAAAATACGTGTAGTGATAGAAATGATTGTACTTAAATCTCTCCTATTCAAAAAGTACAAATACAGATCATCTGAAATATTACTATTTAATATATGGCATGCTTATAATACCTTAACTGTTTTCCATTTGGCTAGTCATATTTTCTGTTCTAAAATTATTTGAACAAAATAAGTTGAAGGCAAATTTCTATATATGTTACCCATTTAGAGATTTTATTTATTTATTTGACAGAGAGAGAGATCACAAGTAGGCAGAGAGGTGGACAGAGAGAGAGGGGGAAGCAGGCTCCCTGCTGAGCAGAGAGCCCGATGCGGGGCTCGATCCCAGGACCCTGAGATCATGACCTGAAATCTTGTAAAAGAGCTTCAGGTAGGAAATTCTCAGTATATACTGTTCAAGAAAAGCCCAAACTGTCAGATTCCAGATTTCAGGACTGGGAGAGTAACTGTAGTTTTCATCTTTCTATCAAAAGGAAATAATCATAATTGACTCTCTTGCTTCTAGAATGGGTCCAATTGCCAATCACAATAAGCATATTACTAACCTCTGCAAATAGATGCTCTTTCCAGCCTCTGCACATCATTCGTCCTAATTCCCTGCTATACGTAACAGCTATGTTCTCCAAACTGCTGTCAACTCCACCATCATTGTTACTTCAGGGCTCCAGTAAGGGCTATAGCATAGTGTGGATTATTGTTCCCTTTCTCCAATACTTATCCCATTCCCCTCTTCTCAGAGGTATGTCATCTTCTTCAACCCATTACCTTCAAAATTATACTTCCAAATGCACCTCTCTTCCTTTCATACCCTACAGACTGAAAAAGGCATTAAAGATGCAATAGGTGTTTTCAACAAATGTATGCAAATTACATTATGATGAAAATTGTGTCTCTATGATTTTCTCATTAAGAGAAGGGCTAACAATCAGTAAGTATAAAATACTTCATGTCTGCAGTTTGATATGTTCACCGTTCCAGCACCACTTAAGGTACTCTGTGAGCCAGCGATAGCATTCTCTTGGTCTGTGTGATCAACTGTCTCTAATTATGGTATCAAATCACTTGAAAGGTGTGTATTGCCTTCTTAATATTTAAGTAGATTTTTTTTAAAATTCTCACTCTCCAATGGTAATGCTCACATATTACAACTGCTAGAGCTAATTTAAAGATCCTCGTGGGGTCTAAAGGTGTGCGTGGCTTTAGCCATGTTGGTCTGATTTGATGTTTTGTCAGTAATATCTTGTTTTAGAGCATTGTCGAGTATATCTAACAGTGCTTTTGACATGTGTTCTCATCCATTCCCACAGACTTTTCATTACCCTTCTTGAGGAGGTGTTTGGGGGTATGAAAAATACTAATGAGCAGAGTTTGTTCCCTACTGGCAACATTTTTCTGCTCATCCAGCAGTTTTACAGCAGAATTTCTCACTTAAGTGACGTGGTATAATTCCATTTTCCACATGGAAAAATGGAATTTGATATTAATTTTAAAGAACTAGAGATCTTAGGCATAAAGACAACAGCAGTCAAGTACTTGACGCAGAGCTGTTCTCACACTGTCGTTTATTCTGGAGTCCCTGAAATGAGTGCTTCAGTAGATGGGATAAAGGGGAGATTATAGATGCTTTGGTTAGTCCCATAAATTTTGCAAAACCTCTGAATATCGGAAGTAGAATACAGCAATTGCTCTACAGGGAAGAGAAATGCCATTCCCGCTGTAAATCTTTACTGCCCATGCCTTTGCAACCCATTTGTCAGTCTGTGCCTTTCTATAACAATTTTAACTCTGAAAAAATATCCCCAGGGTTGAAAACTTATTAAAACTCTCTGTGTGGAGTAAGTATGCTGCCTTGGGTGCTCTGTGGAGCTGCAAAAAAGAGAGAAGGCTGGTCCTACCCCTAGGGGTAGTAAATCTAATGAGAGCCAGAGGCAAACAAAGAAAGGACTGTGTACAAAACAGGTGACCAAATATTAATAAAGACACCGACATTCATAAAATAGGCTGAATGGGAAGTTTGCCATCAGGTTAGTGAGCTGTACTACACCAAGAGCAGGATATACACTAGCTCTACTGCTACTAATAATAACTACCACCGAAATCCTCTGTATAGTAGGCAATGTATTTACCTTATATTAAATCTTTACCACAACCTTGTAAGATAGTATAATCATCGGTTTACAGAACAGAAAAGTAATTTTTTTTTTACTAAGACTTTAGTTTTTTAAGAGTGGTTTAAGGTTCACAACAAAATTGAGGGGAAGGTACAGAGACTTTCCATATACCCTCCGCCCAGCACATGCATAGGCTCCCGCATTACCACAATTCCCCACCAGAGTGATTATCTTTGTTACCATTGATGAACCCTTATCAACACATCATCACCTAGATTCCGTAGTTTACATTAGGGTTTGCTCTTGGTGTTGTACATTCTTTGGGGGTGAATAATGACATATATCCATCATTACAGTATTATGTAGAGTATTTTCGCTGTCCTAAAAAACATGCTCCTTCTGTTTATTCCTCCCTCCAATCTCCAGCCCCTGGCAACTGTTCATCTTGTTACTGTCTCCATGGTTTTACCTCTACCAGAATGTCATACACTTATAATCATAAGATATGTAGTCTTTCCAGATTGGCCTCTTGCGCTCAATAATATGCACTTATGTTTCTTCCCTGTCGTTTCATGGCTTGATTGTTCCTTCCTTTTTGGCACTGAATAATAGCCCATTGTCTGAATGCACCAAAGTTTATCCATTCACCTACTGAAGGACATCTTGTTGCTTTCAGGTTTTGGTAATTATGAGTAAAAGCATCTATAAACATCTGTGTGTAGGTTCTTGTGTGTACATAATTTTATAGTTCCTTTGGGTAAATACAAAGCATGATAGTTGGATTATACGCTAAAAGTATGCTTAATATTGTAAGAAATCACCAAATTGTTGTCCAAAGTGGCTGGCTGTACCATTTTTCATTCTGAGAAACAATGAATGAGAGTTCTTATTGCTCTATATCCTTGCCAGCATTTGCTGTTGTCTGTGTTTTGGATTTGGCCATTCTACTAAGTATATAGCAGTATCTCGTTGTTTTAATTTGCATTTCCTTGATGACATATGATGTGGAACAGTTTTTTCATATGCTTTTTTACCATATGTATATCTTCTTTGGTGAGATGTCTGCTAAGGTCTTTGACCCATGTTTTATTTTTATTTTTATTTTTTTTTAAAGATTTTATTTATTTATTCGACAGAGAGAGAGATCACAAGTAGGCAGAGAGGAAGGCAAAGAGAGAGGGAAGCAGGCTCCCTGCTGAGCAGAGAGCCGAACATGGGGCTCGATCCCAGGACCCTGAGATCATGACCTGAGCCAAAGGCAGAGGCTTAAAACCCACTGAGCCACCCAGGTGCCCCTTGACCCATGTTTTAATCAGGTTGTTTATTTTCATATCATTGAGTTTTATGAGTTCTTTGTATATTTTGGTAATAGTCCCTCATCACATATGTCTTTGCAAATATTTCCTCCCAGTCTTTGGCTTGTCCTGTCATCCTCTTGACATCATCTTTCAGAGAACAGAAGTATTTAATTTTAATGAACTTCAGCTTATTAATTATTTCTTTTGTATATAGTGCCTTTGGTGTTGTATTTAAAATGTCCTCGCCATACCCAAGGTCATCTGGGTTTTCTCTTATGTTATTGTCTAAGAGTTTTATAGTTTTGCATTTTACATGTAAGTCTGTGATCAATTTTGAGTTAATCTTTTTTTACATTTTAATTTTTTTAACATCTTAATTTTATTTTTTTCAGTGTTCCAAGATTCATTGTTTATGCACCATACCCAGTGCTCCATGCAATATGTGCCCTCCTTAATATCCACCACCAAACTCACCCATCTCCCCACCTCCCTTTCCTCCATAACCCTCAGTTTGTTTCTCAGAATCCACAGTCTCCTATCTTTCGTCTCCCCCTCCGATTTACCCCAATTCACTTTTCCTTTCCTTCTCCTAATGTCCTCCATTTTATTCCTTATGCTCCACAAGTAAGTGAAACCATATGATAATTGACTTTCTCTGCTTGACTTATTTCACTCAGCATAATGTCCTCCTGTCCCATCCATGTTGATAAAAAAGTTAGGGATTCATCCTTTCTGATGGCTGTGTAATATTCCATTGTTAATTTTTGTAAAGGATTTAAGGTTTGTGTCTAGATTCATTTTTTTGCATGTGGATGTCCAGTTGCTCCAGTGCCATTTGTTGAAAAGACTACTTTTGCTCCATTGTATTGTCTTTGCTCTTTTGTCAAAGATCAGTTGATTATGAAAAGTAAGATTTTGTGAGGCAAATTTACTTAAAAAATTCACCCAGCTAGCTTATCATTGCCAAAGCCGATTTGAACCCAGGTCATCTATTTACGATTTTATGTTGATTCCACAGTATGCATCACTTACGACCAATAAGTATGATTAGGGAGGTTCTTACCAATTTGGTATAAAATTGTGCAGTGAGCTAATAGTTAGCAAAATGCTGTCTAGTTTATTTTATGGTAGGCAGACCCCAACCTGCCATAAATATCTGGCATTGCTTAAACAATTTTGTTTTTGTCATCTTGGAACCATTTTTAAAATTAAGTGTTAGTGATTAAACTACTGCATTGATATTTAATTCATTGTTGGTCCCTTGATACACATGTTTATGATATTCCTAACCTTTCAATTGAAAGTTCTCTGAAAACCAGCAATTCTGTATTCCGTTAGTGCCTACCACAATGAGCACAAGTAAGCATTCTAACATATGTTAAACCAAACTGAATTGAAGACAAAATATCTTAACTGAGACTTTTCACCCATTTCATCAGCTGCAATGTTGATTTTTTATCACATAGCAGTCTTTGGTTACCTTTCTATAGCAATAGATGGCAATCACTATATCAAAAAGATGTTTTTGGAATGGATTTAGATCAATAGTAATTAGTTAAGATTAAAGAGATCTTTCACCTTCTATTTGTTTTTTACCTTACTAGACTTATTTCCAGGAGCCAACTATAGGGCAAGTCCTTAAGTACTATTTTTTAAGCCTGAGCCTGTATGTGGGCATTGCATGTCCTGGTTTGAGGTTACAGAAGCAAGAGCAATTGTTCAATCAGAAAGGTCTCCATGTGGAAACACTGAAAAAGAAGTTTTTTTGAAGAAATAAATCCCATACATTGGAATATATGTTTGCTTGCCAGTTATCCCTAAATAAATTTTTTTTCTTTTTTTTTTTTTTTTTGATGGTTAAGGAGGGCATGTATTGGATGGAGCACTGGGTGTCATATGCAAACAATGAATCATGGAACACTATGTCAAAAACTAATGATGTACTGTATGGTGATTAACGTAACATAATAAAAATTAAAAATTAAAAAATTAATAAATTCTTAAACTTAATAAAGTAGCAGTCAGAATTCATTCATTCAACAAATCTATTTTCAGAGTCTGCTATGTACCAGTCATTATTCTGAGCATGAGGTTTTGCAGAGAACAAAACTCCATGGAGTTCATATTCTAGTGGGGTAGAAAAACAATAAAAATTAGTATCAAAGACTTATCTATTGGATAAAAACAAATCAGAACAGAAAGATAAGGATTTCTGGGGAAAGGGATCAATGGAGGTGTCACTGAGAAGGTGACATTTGAGAAAAGACAAAGAACATGAAAAGAACAAGCTACGTTGATACTGGGAAACTGACTTCAAGGCTGAGGAAGATCATTGCAAAAGCCCTGACTTGCAGCATGCCTGGTGTATTTGAAAAATAGCATAGCTTGAATAGCAGAATGCACCATGCTGCTATTTAGTAAGAAAGGGAAAACTGGGAGAAGCAGGTGTGTGTGTGTGTGTGTGTGTGTGTGTGTGTGTGTGTGTGTGTGTGTGTGTATGTGTATGTGTGTGTGTGGTGGGTGAGATTGGAAGTCTATTTCCATATATGTTATGTTTGAGCTATAAACTAGATATTCAAATGGAGATATCAAGAATTCAGGGGTACATATGAATCTGAAGGTCAGGAGAGAGAGTCAGGATATGGACATTTAGGAGTCATCCACGTTTCGATAGTGTTTAAAGCAATGAGACTGTTGATATCAGCCAAAAACTGAGTGCAGATAAAGAACAGAGGTCTGAGAACAGAGCTTTGGGGTATTCATATGTTTAGAAAGAGAAATGAATTAGAATTGGCATAGAGGATGGACATAGGGGACAAGGATGTAGGAGGAAAATGAGGAGAGTACTGCATCTTAGAAGCCAAGTGAAGAGTGTTTCAAAAACAGAGTAATCAATCATATAGAGTGCTGCTTATAAAGTGAAAACTGACAACCAACCATTAAATTTAACTATGCGGAGTTATTAATGACCTTGATAGGAGAAGTTTTAGTCAAATGGCAGAGGTAAAGTTCTAGTTGTAATTGGATAATGAAATCAGGGAAGAGGATGTGATTTAAGGAAATATGGACAACTTTTTTGATGTGTAGGAATCAAAAGAATGGAGCAGCTGCGATAGGATAAAGTAGTTTGTCTATTTAATATGAAGAAATTAAAATGCATTTATACATTAATGGAAAGAGTAAAGTAGATAGAAAAACAATGATGATGTAGGAAGAAGCAGAAAATTGTTGGAATGATGTTCGAATAAGAGGAGTTGGGTGGGGGCGCCTGGGTAGCTTAGTCACTTAAGTGCTGGACTCTTGTTTTTGGCTCAGCTCATGATCTGATCATGGAATTGAGCCCCGCATCAGGCTCTGTGCTGAATGTGGAGTCTGCTTCAGAGTCTCTCTCTTCCCCTTTGCTCCTCCACTTGCTCACATGCACACACACACACTCTCTCTCTCGCAAATAGATAAATAAAATCTTAAGAAAAGAGCAGATGAGTGGTGTTCAAACAGAGTCCCAGAGGGAATGGACTTACATAGGATCAGGGAAAATTTATCCATAGGAAAAGCAGGAAGATAGATATATGGGCACAGTTGCAATTTGTTGGACAGATGGAGTGGTGGGAATATCAGGAAGTTTCTGTATTTTCTTAGAGCCATAGAAAGCCAAGTCATAATCTGAGCACGAGGATGGGGAGGATGTGCTAGAAGTGTGAGGAAGGAGGACCTGTTACAGATACCGTGTAATTGCTGGGTCCACTAGAAGTAAGTAAGTAGTCTTAATTGAAGTAGAGACCAATTAGCATAGTTGTTTTTGTTTTTGTTTTTCCTAGCAGCTTCAGATAGTCAGGTACTGAGTAGGCATCAAGATAGAATTTACCAATGTTGGAATTTTTCCAGGTATGAAAGTCATGAGAATGCGAAGAATGTGAGAATGAGTGGAGGTAAGTGAGCATAATAATGGACTTTGGAATTTAAGTTTTGTAAGGATAGAGGTGAGAGAATAAGTTAGGCAAGGGACAGAAAAAGAGGGTAGGTTCAGTAAATTATATATCCCAGTGGGACTAACGAATTATTGGAGTCAGATATTTAAAGCTAGAAAGATATGAAGTACTAGGCAAAGAGTAAGATGTCTGACCTTGAGATTAAGGATATAATGTAGGTTCTGGAAATGACAAGGTACATATAGTATGATTCAGCAGAGATTAGTCATGATGGGGTGAAGGGGTGAGATTAAAGGACTTAAAGACCACTGTGTTTAAATGTTTATTTATGTGGATATTGACATTGGCAAGATTTATTTAGGAGTAGTAGAGAGAGTGAGCAACGAGATAAGAGCTCACATATTCAAGAAATGAAGGGGAGTGGACCCTGCAAGGGTGAATTGGCTGCAATTGAATTAATGTCAATAGTGTGATTTGGTGACATGCATTTGAAAACTGAGGAGTGTTAGGCAGGAGGGTAGGATAATTATATAGAAACAGCTATGAGGAGCATGGATGACTCCCACCTCCCAATTGTGTGATACAAGGGCTGTGGGGGAGAAGAGTCATCATTGTACATATACGATAGTAATATCTCATTCTGTTCAATTATCTTTTTCAGGCACTTGAGAAAATTAATTATTTTTGATCAGAGTAGTGCCAGGAGAGGAGTCAGGAAGACTGATATGCCAACTGTGGCTAAAATAGATGGCAGGCAGAGAAGGTAAGAGGGAGATCAACAATAAGACTATTATACACGTCCAGGTGAGAAGTTACAAGAATTTTGTAAGGAGTGCCATAGAAAGACAGGTTGAGGAAAACCAAGAAAAATATGGTATGATGAAGGAATTCCAAGAAGGTATTTGACATTCTTAGATTCTCAGAAATCCCTAAAGACAGTAAGTATGGGATGCTTTATATTACCATTTACAGACCAGAAAATTGAAGCACAAGGGAAAGAAAATGATTAATCCAAATTGCTTGACTGATTACTACCATGCTGGAAGCAGAGTTCAACCTTCCCGACTACCAGACTATGCTATAGAACAAACAAAACAATCAGATCCCAACTGAATCCTGTAGTTTCGGCTCTTCTTGGTTTTATCATCACTATTACTGTTGTTATAATTACCTGCATGCTAATAAACAGTAACTTGAATAGAACAGGAAATTATTCTTGATTCTTTTTCAACACAATATATATTTAACATAAATTTAACAGAAAGCAAGAAGACACAATCAAAGAAAAATATAAAAGTGCAATCAGAGTAAAGTGTTCACACACTATATTTTACGACTGGTTTTAGAAAATCATTTTTATTTCACAAAATAGCAATTTCAGTGTCCAACAGTGCTACTCACAGCAAAGTCATGGAACCACTTTTGCTGGGCACTTTTATTACCCAATGCGCTTATTGTCAGGTAGTGGGGGTCATGCCTATTGCATGACTGAGCAGTGAGGGCAAATGAAAAGGTCAAGGGTCAGTCCTGAGGGAGGCAAGGGGCATTGCCTGTGCATTACCTGGATCTAAGTGATAACTCAGGCATTCACTGAACATACTCACTGGAAATGTATGCAGTTAAAGCATCTACTTATAAATCAGTAAACTCAGAAGATCGAAAACAAAAACTGGCTACCCCAACTCTCCATATGCAACCTTCTTCAGAGTAGAAGAACTTCTTTCACAGCATCAAACAGGTGACTTTCCTGTGTGGGGGACAGCAGGCTTAGTGATGGAAGCCCTCAAATACATTATCTGGCCTTCCTGCCTCCCACCCACACTGTGTACCTTAGACTTTGGAAGGATAGTGACTAACCACTTGAACAATTAATTGCAGAGAAATATATTTAGCTTCACTTTTGTTTCAGATTAGAGTTGTTATGTTTAGGTTGAGATGGTTGCCTTTCCATAGTGAACATGGTACTTATCATCTGCCAGGCATTACCTTTTGAGCCGGTTCATCAAGCACCCAGGAAGTGTAGCTATCTCAGGAAAGCAGCTTGTCCTGAAATGATTTATTCCTATTTAGAGGAAGGTTTAATTGGCATTTTGAAAGAGATAAAGTGGTAAGGGTAATAATGAAGCTACATGATTTGAAGTAATTGTTACCATAATTGCATACATAGACATCTTAATCATTTCAACTACTGGGGACTCTGGTGCTGCAAATTTTCTAGTCTTTACAAGTGCATAGTTCTACATATGTTTGTAGGTAAAATATATATGTACACATGTGTGAATGAGTGCACTTCTTATCTTTCAGCAAGATGTTTTTAAAGTGACTTCAATGTGTACCTATCTCCATTCTTACGGAGGTTGACAATGAAACTTATCTCTTCATTAATTAATCTTGATTCTATAAATCTATATATTTGGAGTGAGCATGTTTAGTGTGAAGCCAAGATTATGGTTCAATTCTTGCTTAAAATATGCTTAAATACCTATGTGGAGATTTAGACAAAATATATAGACAGCTGCAATATAAAGTGTCAAATGCTACAATCAGGAGGCTCTAATAACATAGAGGAAAATTGCCAAATCAATCCAGCCTTGAAAGAAGGTTTCTTCGTACAGTTAGCTGTGCCCTGAAGAATGACAGATGTTAGCCCACTGTCCCTAAGAGGAAATAATATTGCTTTGTACCTGAGATTCAGTGGCCTTCTAATTCTGGATGACCATCTCATACTGCTTTATTTTCTGGGATTATGCAAGAAAAATGGGAAATGGGTGAAACAATTTGATTGAAGTGTTAAAAGTTAGCATTAATACAAGTCATTGAGGAACATCATGAGTGTTCCTATGCTGTTTGACCAGAGATCAAATTTTGAGTAGGTAATCGATTCCTTTTCTGGCTGAATTATTCTTGCTGCCTGTGAGCACTTCTCTGACGGTGTTAGTTCCTGGCTGCCTGACATATGGTAGCTCTCTGGTTCACTCTTACATGCCCTAATGAGGCTTCAGTGAATGTTTTAGGGATGCTACTAAATGTCCCTTCATCTTGACTTAAAAGAAAATCATTACTATTAATTCATACATTTATTCAAAATATACTTATTAAGCTTCAACTATGTGTCAAAGGCTCAGTTACAGTTCCTTAATGTTTTCTCATATAAATTTTAGAAATAGTAATTACCTATTCAAAAAATGGAGACAATAGTATGTAAATTTTTAATAATTATTTACCCAGCTCCTCTTCCCATTTGTATTCTCAATGTGTTAGAAGACAATTCTCCACGGGTGTCTCGCATTTCGGCATATCTTGTGAGCAGAGGCACTGCCTGACTTTGTTCCAAACTATCTTTTCAAGGATGTTTGTATATCAGACAGCCTTGGAAGAAGAAATAATGTCTCCATTGAGAGGAAAGGCAGGTTGTTTACCGTCCAGTATAATGAAGATAATGTCTCCTTCAGGGCAGAGGTCAGGCAGGCTCACCATCCTTTATAAAAAACCTGGGTTCTCAAGCTCAGAGTTCTTCTCCTGTAATGCAGTCCATTGAGTATGCAGGTTATCACCAGGCCCTCTTTGCATTAACTTGTGGAAATTTGGTTTCAAGGAACTGGCACAAATGTTAATGCTCTGGCTATGGCTATTGCTGTAAGGAAGAAAGTCATCTGCCTCTGACCCTGAAATCTCATGTCTTATGCCAACATCCATGAAACTCTGGTGCCTAACTAATTCTCTTGCAAGTAGGGTAAAATCTCAAGACCCTTTACCATTTCTGACATAATGTTCTCTTAAATTGCTTTTCTTCTACCATCATTTTCTTTCCTTAAAATGAACAAAATAAATAAATACACAAACAAGTAATTAGTTTTAAAAAACAAAATCACTAAGGGGCACCTGGGTGACTCAGTTGGTTAAGCATCTGCCTTGGGCTCAGGTCATGATCTCACGGCTGGGATCGAGCCCCACCTTGGGCTCCCTGCTCAGTGGGGAGTCTGCTTGTCCCTCCCCTCTGCCCATGCTCTCTCTCTCTCTCTCAAATAAATATGATCTTTTTTTTAAAAACTCACTTAATACAGTGATTTTTTTCTTTATACTTGTATTCTTTATGACAGATATTTGCTATATGATGACAACTATAGCAGCTTGTATCTGTACAACTCAAAAAGCAAATATCTCAAGGGGTATTTTTTTGAGAGTTCAAACATGTTTATTGCATGGACATGATCATAACTGTAAAGCAATAAAACTTCAGATTTTATTGTTCTCAGTAGTGAAAGTCCACATGCATTTATCCCATAGTTTCTTCCAGTGAATGCAGCCAACTGCCCTACTTCCCATCACCCTCTCCCAAAGCATAGTAAGATTAAAAATGTAATAAATATAAGTCTTGTCCTAAGGCAACTTGGCCATATTCTTAAAGAGTATTTTTTTAAACCAAGCTATATAGAGCCTCAGTGGACCATCTGGTGAGCAAGCTTGAAGGGTCTGCTCCCATTTCCAACATAGCAGTTCCACTCGTGTATGTTCTGTGTACTACATGTCCTTCTTAGGCTTTAGGCACAAATGAATGAATGAATGAATGAATGAAGGAGGTAAGATATAATGAGGATGTATTTTAAATCACTGCTCTAGATTTTTCATTTAAAAGGTTTCTAGTCTGGGAGAGAACTGGTTAGGACAGTGTTCATCCTTTTTTTCCCCTACTTGTTAACTTAAAATGCGAAAATGAGTAGGTATGACTATCTGATATTTTTGTTTTTCTACATGTTTAAATAGTTAAAATGTTATTGGGCTGAGGGGTTTTTGTTTGCTTGCCTTTTATGTTTGTTTTTGATTGGTAAAGACCTTTTACTATATGTTTCACTGAAAAGGGAGAAGTTAGGGGCTCCTGGGTCGTGTGGTCAGTTAAGCGACCAACTCTTGGATTCATCTCAGGTCCTGATCTCTGGTCCTGAGATTGGGCCTCACGTTGGGCTCTGCGCTTGGTGACGTGGAATCTACTTGAGACTTTCTCTCCCTCTCCCTCTTCCCCTCCCTCCATGCTCTCTCTCTCTCATTCTCTCTCTCAAATAAATAAATAAATCTTTTAAAAAAATAAGAAAAGAAAAAAAAATAAGAAAAGAAAAGGGAGAGGTTAATACCAGATAGTATCATTTTTTCCCCAAATACTTTTATTTTATTTTTTCAGTGTTACAAGATTCATTGTTTATGTACCACACCAAGTGTATCATTTGATAATTGTGAAATACAAAGCAGGACATAATCTTGTACCAAAATTACTTGCTAATAAAAGAAAAGGCCGTCATGTATATTATTAATCATCTTTAGGAGGATAATTATTAAATAATATATATTAGGAGAGGAAAAACAAAAGTGCAGGGCAATTTGTTGTTGTGCTTTCTGCAGTAACCTGCTTTGGGTGTTTGGATTAGCCCTTAGATGATAAAAGGGGTCAATGTTCCACTAATTCACAGTAGCGAACAAGTCAGGGGGAAAGATATCCAGATCCTTAGGGAATAGTGTAGTGTATTATAGGGATGCCCTAGAAAGCCCCTGCTTGTCATGTGCGATGATGACAGCTTTTTTAGCCTTTTGTTTTATTTTTGTGAGTTGAGGGAGTTCATAAATTTCCTTTTTTTTTTTGAGAGAGTTCATAAATCTCTGTAATCAAAAGTACTCCTTTGTGCAACATATTTTGGAGAATAAATGCTGTGAATCTATATCCACTGGAAATCTATGTTCATCTTTAAAAATGAGAAAACAAAAAACAAAGCAGGAACAACGTATAAATAATTTAAATAGGACATACAAATAATTTAGATAGGAATCTTGGTTTCATGTTCTTTAGTTACACCTTCTAGTCTAGACTTTCCTCTTACAAATTTAGGCATTAAAATTATTTAACATATGAGGAGTAAAGTCATTTGTCTCCATGGGACCTAAGTAAGAAATGAGGAAGACATTTACCTTCTCAGAGTGAAGATTTAAATACTATTTGTATGCTACCAAGATAAAGCACAGAAATAATTATTACTTGAACAAATAACAGAGCTCTCAAAATTTGACCTGACAAAGTTTTGGTGACCTTTTCTGTCTTCAGATGGTGTCCCCTGAGCTTTGGAGCTTGCTTTAGACTGTCTCTGGTGTTTGAAATATATGTTAATATACTAAGTAGTGTGAAGTCAGAAAAGTAAAATGAGTATGAACAACAGTAATGTATTTCAAACTTGCCTGACACAATTCTCTGAACATTTATGCATTTATTAGATGAGTTTGTTACTGGTATTGTACTAAGAAGCAAAAAAAGCCAATTTTGAGATCTAGCAGATATTTTACTAGTGACAACAGAGAGCTGGCTTATCTGGGGTTAATGATATTTCCAGAATTTAAATATTATAAATCCCCAAATACACAATTATTGTAAAAATCAAGCCTATTATATCACACAACATATCAACCACAAGTGCAGCAAAAAAATTAAATAATAAGCAAGTAATAAATATAGAAATAAAAATGTGTATCTGTCTCATCAGGAAAATAGAAGTATTTAAATGGAGCTCTGAGTACTTAAATGGGGGGAGTGTAGAGGAGGAAATTGGTTTCACAGGTAATGGAATTGTTGATAAACCATTCCTCATTCCTCTGTGTTTTATGTGATATAATCCCTAATTCCTTTCAGTTCACTGTACCTCCCTCTTCTATAGAAAGCACTAACATCAAAGCTCATTCTGTCAAACTGTACTACTTAATACCTCTCTTTGTTACAGTCTGTAGGGCATTGATCAAGCCTCCTTATTCTTTGAAAATGTTAGCTCCTGGATAATGATCTTCAAATTGATCTCACTTCTGTTAAAAATTGATATATTTCTTAAAAAATTTTTCTATAATAATTGACCCTTTCAATTTTTTTATACAATTTCTTTGTCCTTGTCTTCTCCAATATTCTTCTCTCCATCCTAAATAAGACATCCTTTCCTATGGCCTTACCTTAGATGAATTCTGTTTAATAGCACTTTCTGCAGTGATGAAGATGTTCTATACCAATGCTGTCCAGTATAGTCGTGCTATAGGCTGAACGTTTGTGTCCCCCCAAAATTCATATGTTGAAACTTAATCCCCAGTGTGATGGTATTTGGATGTGGGGTCTTTGGGAGGTGATTAGGTTGTAAGGGTAGAGCCTTCATGAATGACTTTAGTGTCCTTATAAACGTGACTTCAGAGAACTCCCTTATCCCCTCTGCTGTGTGAGGATGCAGAGAAGAGATGGTCATCCTTGAACCAGGATGCAAGTCCTGGCTTGCACAGAACCTGTTGGTGCCTTGATCTTGGACTTCACAGCCTCTGGGACTGTGAGAAATAAGTTTTTGTTGTTTATAAGCCACTGAGTCTGTGGTATTCTCTTATTCAGGGAGCCTGAACACAGTAAGACAAGAAGCCAGTAGCCACATGTGGCTATTAAGCACTGAAATGCTGTTAGTGTGACTAGGGAAGTTAATTCCAATTATTGGATTTTGATTGATTTAAATAGCCACATGTAGCTATGGTTACCATCTTATACAGTGCAGCTCAGACCTTGTCATTAATAATAATTCTACCCACTCCTTAATCTCACCTTGGTGTGTAAACTCTCCCTCTTCACTCTGCTTATACTTCTAGCTCATTTTCTTTAGAGTCCGTCTCCAACAATTGTTAGATATCTGCCCCCTAGACCTTGATTGAATTCATTGATCTTACAACTTTTCACTGTCTTTAACCCAGTGACCTTCTCATTAGCCTCTTTACACAACTCCCGATTCCATAATCCATCATTGTAATCACTTCTTTATATATGCCATTCATCTTGCTTGCTCTTCTTTTTCTTCTGGGTATTTGGTAGGAAAACCTCCAAGTCTGCTTAAATCTAATCCTTTGCCTGCTCTGGACACTTACTTGTGCCCTGTATGTAGCTGGAGAGAAACATGCAAGCCTCCCACATCTCCCTTTAACTTCCTGGCCACTTAACCACAAGCAGACCCATAGAGCTACTGGAAAATCCTATTTATCCAGCTCATTCACTCTCTCACTAACATGTTCAGCCATTTCATACCTTTACCTCTTTCCTGAGACCCTGAGGCCTCTCCCATCCTTCCTCTCAACCGATGCCTTTGCTTCATATTTTACCAGAATAGAAGCAATCAAAAGAGAACTTCCACAAACCTTTCCACTATCATCTACCCATGTATTGATCTGTGCCTAGATACTTGACAATTCTCTCCTTTTGTTGAGGATTAAATGTCACACTCTTAGCCAAGGCAATGCTGCAGCTGTGCATTAGATCCAATTTCCTTCATCTTACTCAAACTCACTGAAGAAATTCTTTCAGAAATCATCAATTTTTCCCTTTTACTCCATCATTCCCATTAGCAAGTATGCTGTCATTACACCCATCTTAAACAACAGAAAATCTCATAACCATAAATTTTAGCTATGCTCTATTTTTCTTTTTCCATTTACAGTAAAAATACTCAAAAAAATTGTCCATGCTTTCTGTTTTCACTTAATGCCTTCCCTTTCTCTCTTGAGCCCACTCAAACAAGGTTCTTTTCCTCTTCGTCAAAATTGCATTGTCATAATCTCCAGTGACCTTCACCTTCCTAATTCATTTATTGATTATTTTTTAAAGGTAAACTGTTTTTTTTTTTATTTTGTAGTTTTGTTGTTGTTGTTTTGTTTTGTTTTTTAAGTAACCTCTATGTCCAAGGTGGGGCTTGAACTCACAACCGTGAGAGTAAGAGTCACATGCTCTACCAACTGAGCCAGCCAGGCACCCTTTCTCCTTCCTAATCTAATAGCCAAGTGTCAGTTGTCTCTTGACGGAACATTTGACCTAGGTGGTTACTTTCTCCTCCTTTTATAACATTCCCTTCAGTTGACTTCCAGGACACCCCACTTTTCATGGTTTTCCTCCTATTTAACTTTATTAGCCACTTCTTTTCCCTCAGATTTCTTCATTGGGTCTGTAGAGTCCCCTTATTTATCAACTTTGTACTACTCTGGGACTGAATCCTTAAACCCCTTCTCTATTTTCTCTTACTCTCTAAATGATTTCCTTCATCTCTTGGCTCTAAAACACATCTACATGCTAAATTTGTGCCTGCATCCCAGATCTCTCCCCTGAAGTCCATACTCAAAGAGAAGTATCTAACTCTCTACTTGACACTGAACTTGATGTTTAGTAAACATTGCAAATTTAAGTAAAACCAAGTTTCTAAACTCCCCTTCCCCAAAACCTAACATTTTATATTGCCCCCCTCTCATTAAGTGACCACTTCATTTTCCTAATTGTTCTAGTCCAAAACCTCAGGGTCATCCTTTATTCATCCCTCACGCTTTTTCCTACTCCTTCCCCCAAACTACATCCAAGCCATTAAAAACAAATGCCGAATCTGGCTACTTCTCTTCATAGTTACCACCCCTGCCCCAACCATCATAATATTTCTACAAAATTACTAGAAGAGTCACTTCGTTGGCCTTAACGAATTTGCCCTTGCCTGCAGTCTCATCACAGCCAACAGCTAGAGGAATCCTTCTCAAACCAGATTAAATTTATACTCCTTGGCTCATTCTCCACTACCTTTAAAGCCTCATTGCTTTCCATGCTCAGATTCTCCCTCCACTCCAGCCACATTTTCTTGCTTTTCCTGGAACATTGTCAGACATGTTCTCTTTTGCATTTGCTGTTCCTTCTGTGTGTGTGCAGGGATGTTTGTTGTTATCTCTACATCTTTACTGTCCCCTTCCGTGGACTCCTCAGCATCACGTTTTTTAAAATGTCTTGCCTTAGATGGCTCTGGATTAGGGTCTACCAATAGAGCTTCTGGAGTTTCTGGAAATTCACAATGGTTTAAACTCTTAAGAACTTAAATTTGTGAGGTGATGTTCAGTATTGCTGGCTGAGATCTCTGACAACATATTCCCTGATCTTCCCTCCCTAGTGCTTCCAAAGCTTATGTAAGTTTCTAACGTCCTGTATGGAAACACTTCATACTTAGAATATAAAGAATGCCTTCTGTTTTCCTGAGTGAAATCTGATATACACTCTGCAGAAAAATAATCTTCCTCTTAAAGCTATATTTCACCCTTTTTGGTTTCCTGTAGATATCTACTTCCTGACCTGACTATATTAAATAACACCCCCATTTCCTATCTGCCTTTCCTGTTTTATAGGCACTGATTGACCCCCACAGTATTTATTACCATATGGCATACTTATATTGACTTGCATTGACTTACATTTTAAGACAGAAAAGGAAACAGTCTATATTCATGTGACACCACAGATACATTTATTTTATAATTAATTAATTTACCTAATATAAGTCTCCCCCTCTTTCTGTGGAAATACTTTAAGGAGCAGTTTGGTGCCCAGATCTGAGGGGATGAGTTGCCACTATGAGGGTCTCCCCAGTGACCACTTAAGCTGGACCATTCTACAAAGTCACAGTTCCCTGGGCTACTCCACTAAGTAACTTGGGCACACATGATAATCAGCCCTCAATTCCTTTATTCAGAAACCAGTTTTCAGATACTATTTATAAAACATATCAAATCAGGGATTTCTCCATCACTGAATAAATTAGGAACTATTTCTTTATCCCACTATAATAATTGCTAGAGGAAATGGTCAGTAATCACATTATATGTGAGTCAAAGACATGATTATACTTTCACCCACCAAAACAAAGATTTGTGAACATCAATTTGTTAGTTTGTGATAGAGTTATTAAATGTCCCTAGATTGGGGAGACTGGGGCAGGAAAAGAGCTCAGTATGATGGTATAGAGACTGAATATTTACCAGCAGTGCTCTATAAATAGAGTTGCTAGATTTAGCAAGTAAAAATATGGGACATCCAGTTAAATATTAATATAAGAAACAAATAATTTTTTAGTACAAGTATGCCCCATGCAAAATTTAGTGAATGCTTATACTAAAAAATATTCATTGTTATTTTGAAATTCAGGTTTAACTAGGCATTGTGTGTTTATCTGGCAATTCTATCTATAAGCCTCAGGGAAAAAATATCCCAACCATAATATGCTTCTAAAATCTCTAGTATTGGCCCTCAGTATTCTGTTACCACAGAGTACATTACCTGAACATTTTTTTTTTTCATAGCATATCTTAAGACACCTTAATTAAGAGTTGGATTGCTTACTGGAAAGTTTCAGCAAGTTGAGGGACAATAAAGAATATGGTTAAGAATGCTTAATGACTGGGTGATTATGAGCTTTCCTATCTTCATATGTAAAATGGAAAAAATACCTCTGTATAGAATTATCTGTTTTTAAATAAGGATCAATAATAAATCAACTAAGTGGAATTTATTTATAAGTGAAATAGAATGTAGTATCATTGTCATACTCTATGATAGAAGATAGAAAAGGATATTGATGTCTGTTTCCTTTTCCATTCTCACTTCAAAAACAAGGCTTAATGTTTAAAAACATAGAGTGCAATGCTTAACTGATTTTCTGCCTTTGGTTATATTATCTGTGGTATGGCAAGCACCCAATTCCAGCTCAATATATTTCTAAAGCATTTTGAACGTTTTTCTGTCGACTTTTATTAAATTTGAGATACTCAGAATTCCTATAAGGTCAGACCTATCCATATTCCAGTATAAGTATCAAAATGCATTCCAGAGGTAATTAGGTAAAATACATATGCTGTGGTACATCCCGAAAAGTAGGAAAATAGATTATATGGCAGAAAGCAGTAGACGGGACCCACCAGGCCTCAAATTCTCATGTTACTTCAACAAATCAGATAGAAAGGTGGCCAAGTTCCAGGTGTCAGAGTGGAATCTCATGGGTATAACATAACTAAATTCAAACCAGAGAAGCCCACATCTCTGGGAACCTTAGTTTGTTTGAATGATATGTGGTTGACTGTGCCTCCTTTATTAAAGTTACTTTCCAGTCGTTAGGTATTTTTGTTTATTTCCAATGGTGGGGAGCTGTGTAGGCAAGAGAAAGGAATAGCAAAGGGAGCAACGCCCATGATTCCGGGACACCTGGAAGTAAGTGACAGTGTGAGGTAAAAGCGCTCTGGGCTTCTCTTCTGCACAGCTGGCTCCCAGGTGCTGATTCCTCTCCATCTTCTCTGGAATGTGAAAATGTATTTATGAAATTATTTTTAATATTTTAATGTGGTGTCAACATTGGGCATCTAATATCATAACAGTGAAAGGAAAAAGAAAACCTATAAAAAAGTGAGCTAACGGTGTTCTTCAGCAGGCTATATGAGAAGTCCCAAGAGACAGCAGTCAAAATAAGACAGTAAGTCAGACAACTTCTGTAAAATGATGAAACCTAAATATAGGGAAATTTGCTTATATATTCATAATCCCTCTAATAATATTGCAGCCTATTAGCTGACTGCAACAGCAGGTTTCTGCCTGAAGGCAAGAGTCGAGATTAAATAGCTTCTAAGATTCCCTCTTCCCTGGGACCTGCGAGTTTTCGAGCTGTCTGGGGACTTCATGATAGCCCTCAGTAGCATAGGTTAGTATTACTGTGTCATCTTTGCTTTGGCAAAAAGAGGTTAAGTAAATTCACTGGTTTAATTATTTCTACCACGTCCCAGAGATGCAATCTTATGTTTATTTCAGTGATAAATGCTTCCCATAATTGTGGACTCTTTTAAAAGCAGCTTCAAAACCAGATATCCAAAAATTTCCATTTTTATCTCTTCTCTGCTAAGTACTGTATTTCTACAAATTAAAATGATAAGTGAGTCTCTAGCCCCATAGAAAGCAAAAAATAAATCAGTAAATAGGATCTGATACTGCAGACAGTACCCACAATTCACTATTTATGTAGCTTTCTTCATGAAGTGACAAAGAAGTTTGTATTTATAGATGTTTTCACTGGGGTAGACTCATAATCAAGATATTTCATTTTCATGGCGCTCCCTTGAAGGAATGACAGTCGGGAAACAGTCTACCATGTTTCCTCATGTATAAGAGGTAGAGTTCAGGCTGCTGTCAGATTTAATAAGTAGTGCCCATCCATATGCATTGATCGTTATTATTGGTGTTATATGCCCAAGTAAAGTTCGTAGATGCGTTTCTGTTCTTATATCTTTTCCATATATTTCTGTGTAGTATTTCCTCTACTTGATCTATTCCTCATCTCTTCTCCCACCTTATCCCAACCAGATTGACTCTCTTTAGTTTTATTACTTCTCTTCCCCCTTTTCCCATATTCACTTATTTTGTAGATGAGACAAATGGATAGCAGAACACCCGTCAAATTTATTCTCCCCCAGTGCTTAGCAGTGCCAACCACAGAGCAGGTGGCAAGTATATGTTTGTTGAATGGGTTTATTCCTCACACTTCACGAGTGAAGTGGAAACATTCTATGAGTTTAAATATGTGCTTGGATGTGAAGAGATCATGAGGTGTGAAGCTGTGGTGATTTCCAGCTATCCCGTGTCTGCTCCGTGCTGTTGCCCGTGACGATGTCGGTCTGTCAGGCTCCTCAAGCCGTTTTTTAATCTCTCTTTATTTTGAATTGGTTCTGCAGTAAACATACTCCTCTCTTCCTCAAATGATTTTGTCAGTGTGGAGTGATGATGGTGCACTCACACGGGTAGGACAGGACTTGTGGAGCAGGAGTTCAAGTGGAAACTCGGGATGTATGTTGAATATTTAACAGTTTTAAGTCAAACTAATGCATTTTAAATAAATATGTTCTGTCCTCCTACATTGGAAAATATAACTTTATGACATAAATTTCTTTTAGAAAGTATAAAGGTATGTTTTTACGTAACTATGAATTGATAAAAATTCAAAGATATATTACTTTAATTATTGTTGCTGAAGTCCGTGTGTGCCTCGTTAATGTAACAACGTTTGGTGGAATAATGCAATAAAACCTTCCTAATTCATATCTTATATTTGCTCAAGAAAAGTTATTTTCTTGCTTTTGTTTCAACAAAATGAGTACGATGTTGCAATCAATATATGTTTTTTAAGGATTTTATTTATTTACTTGACACAGAGAGAGAGAGATCACAAGTAGGCAGAAAAGCGGGGGGGGGGGGGGGAGCAGGCTCCCTGCTGAGCAGAGAGCCCAATGTGGGGCTCAATCCCAGGACCCTGAGATCATGATCTGAGCTGAAGGCAAAGGCTTTAACCCACTGAGCCACCCAGGCGCCCCAGCAATCAATATTTTTAATATAATTTGGATTGTAGGCAAAATAATAGTAAAAAAATTGAAAGAATAAAGTGTAACAGTGTTCAAAATATAGAAAATGCAAGTATGACACTGTCCATTAATGTAAATATATAAAAAGTTTAAATTATTTTCATATTAGTTAAGACTATTTTCTAAATATTTATTTATTATAATTAAAAGGCAAATTATAAATTATATTTAATAAACACCAAAATTTAAAAGCAAAATTATTTTAAAGGTGAAGGTTCAGTTTTTATTCAAATTCCAATTAGTTAACATTGTAATTAGTTTCAGGTGTACAATATAGTGATTCAGCTCTTCCATGAATCACCCAGTGCTCATCAGAACAAATGCTTAATCCCTGTCACCTATTTAATCCATTACCCTACCCATAAAGGTGAAAATTTTTAATTTGAATTTATTTTCTGAAAAATGTCTTATACTTTATTAAATAATTTTATAAAAATAAAAGTATTTTCAATTCTATGTACACCTGTTACTAATGTATTGATCAGCATGTTTTCAGGTTATAAGTCATTGTGTGTGTGTGTATATACATATATATGTATACATACATATATGCATACATATATACATACATATATACACACATGTACATGTATATATATGTGTATAATACAGTATATGTACATATTTATATATAGTACATGTATATAGTATTTATATATTTATTGATGTATCTATAGTATATATAATATATATAGTATATACTACTGTATACGTAGCATTATAACATTTAACAATTTTATAAATTGTTTAATACTGCAAAATTTTGATTATCCACCATGGGCAACTGTTGTAAATGCCTTGCTCATTCATTACTTCAAGCACCATGAATTGGAATCTAAAGACGAGCAGAATTTCCAAATAGTCCCCATACTATATTCACTGTCATTTATGTTCAACTTTTGGTTTTAAGAACCACATACACACACACACACACACACACATACACACACACACACACACACCCCTCCAAATCCATTATCAAATAGATTTTTGAATTATTAAAGTTACATATGCTTCTTGTAAGATTCAAACAATATGTAGCATATAAAGTAAAACATGAAGTTCCTTTCATGGAAGTCCCCTTCCATAGTCTACTTTTTCAGTTAGTTAACAGTTTGATATAAAACTTTCTAGATATGTGCCTGTGTATGTAACACACATACACATACATGCGTGCATGCATGTGTACACTCTGTTTTTAAATGTAGAGTGTGCTACTTTATTTATTTTTTTTAAGATTTTATTTATTTATTTATTTGACAGACAGAGAGAGATCACAAGTAGGCAGAGAGGCAGGCAGAGAGAGAGGGGGAAGCAAGAGCCCTGCTGAGCAGAGAGCCCGATGTGGGGCTCGATCCCAGGACCCTGAGACCATGACCTGAACCGAAGGCAGAGGCTTTAACCCACTGAGCCACCCAGGCACCCCTAGAGCGTGCTACTTTATATGTTAGCTGCAACTTGCTTTTTTCACTTTATAATGTATCATGGGCATCAGCTTCCTTCTTTGTTTATAATGTAAAATGGATTTAATTGTATCCCATGAAGGATGTTCAGATTGTTCTTTTTTATAACTATGAATAACTCTTCCATGAAAGTTATATTTATATAAATGCTAAATAAATTTATCTAGTATATATGGGCACAGTTGTGCCACTTGACATAACTATGCTGGTGTCCTGAGCATGTCCATACCTCAGGATAACATCTTGTCTCAGTTATCTCACGTCTGAACCCTAAAACCCTGCATACCTGACAGAGAAACTACAGAAGGAATATCTGGCCCCAGACAATCTCCAGGACTCTATTACTATGTGTTTAAGTTATACAAAATTTTAAGAAAGCTCTTTCTTCATAATAGCTCTTTTTAAGACCACCTGAAAAATGAGTTTACCTTCTAAAATTCTTCCTTGGTGAATATCTGAATTTCTTTACTGTTAATAATTGAATGCTTAATACTGTTTTTCTGTGGGAGCAGGTTGTCCTTTGTTACTTGTCATTTCTCAGAGGACAGATATTTTGGATGTTTCTATATTTATTACACAGTGCCACACAAATGAAGGCTCTCACGTTTCTATCCAGGTCCAGTCCTGAACATTTCATGGGTGGGAACGGGTCATCCAGGGACACCTGGGTGGCTCAGTCTGTTAAGCGTCTGCCTTCAGCTTGGGTTATGATCCCAGGGTCCTGGGATCGAGTCCCGCATGGGGCTCCTTGCTCAGCGGGGAGCCTGCTTCTCCTTCTGCCTTCTGTTCCTCCTGCTTGTGCTTGCTCTCTATTTCTCTCTCTCTCTCTGACAAATTAATAAATAAAACCTTTAAAAAAAAAAGGGTCATCCAGGTAGCACCAAGAATAAACTTACCTAATTAACCTGCAATTGCTAGTACAAAAGATTGACTTCAGATGGTGCACAGATAATGGTACCTATGTTGTATTTTTTAATTCTATGTGAACCACAAACTACTGAAGACAGTTTATTTTGTGGCTTAGGAAAAGAGTCCTTCAGTTATGTTTGTTCATAGAGAACCTTCTACAGTTTTTCTTAGCACCCAAGAGAGAAATGGACTCATAAATACTCATGCTGCTGGATTCAAGGTCACACCCTCAGATCTGCCTAAACTCCATAAGAACAAAGGGATGAGATGGGATTGAATCCAAAGGGGGCTGTGAGCATCCCAGATCCTGAGTTAGAAAAGCCAAAAGGCAGCACAGGATGAAGCCCTAACCATAAGCCTCCCACCCCCACAAGAGATTTCCAAATCCTTAAAAACCCAGGCAACCCAAAAACAGTACGTTCTTGGTTGACTAGCAGGGCACAGGTTCAGTTTGTTTACTATCTGAGCACAGATCAAAATCATAGCAATTACAGATTCATTTGAGTGAGTAAATACATATATATTTCAACCAATACCTCCCAGTTTGCTACCTACATCTACTATTAGTCACTGTCCCTTCTTTAATGCTCATCAGAATAAAGAACCAAACTTGTACTTGTAAAGTATCTGCCAAAAGTTTATGTTACTGCAGGGCATTTAACAGAATTCCTACAAGTGCTTGCCAAAAGAGGTCAAGGAGAAATAGAGCAAGCAAAGGGAGCAGCGTGCTTTGTTCCCTGAAAAAGTGGCTAGAAGAGAAAAGTGAGAAACATGCGAAGAACCTCTCCAGATAGCTTGAAAATCTTCCCACAAATCCACATCTGAAAGCACATATGCATCTCCACTTGCATGCCTGTGCATATATGCACACACATATATGCACACACATGCTTGCATGTACATATATGAAGGCCATGGGAAGAGATTTGGCTTCATTCGAAGTGTAACCAAATCATTGGCGGGCTTTAAGCAGACATACAATTTACCCTTTTAAAAGTTAACTCTGACTGCTCTGTGAAGATTATGCTGTAGACCAGGAATATGAGCAGGGGCATCAAAGGTGGTTGCAATGTAAGTAAAACTTCTAATTTTTAGATAGTTAGCATGTAAGAAGGAGAATAGTGAATTGGGGAAAAGCAAACAAGAGTTTTTTGGGGACATAGTAGACAACATTGAGATGTTGAATGGGGATGGGGTATATTAACCTATATGTAAGGAAGGAGGCTGGAGTGGCAAGACAATCTGAGAATATACAGATTCTCTTTTCCAGACAGCAGGAGAGAGTGCACAGCAGTGATTCTCAACCCTGTGTGTCCAGTAGAAAAAAATAGCAGCACCGCATCCAAGTACAAACTGATTGAATAAAAATGTCTGGGGTGTGACTGAGGTAATGGTGACTTTTTTTTTTTTTTTTTACTATTTGCACATTTATTTTTTTTCCCCAATTACTTTTATTTTATTTTTTCAGTGTTCCAAGATTCAATTGTTCATGTACCGCACCCAGTGCTCCATGCAATACATGCCCTCCTCAATAATGGTAACTTTTAAAAACCATCCAGTTGATTCTGAGGAGGGCTGAGAAACATTTTGGGCAAAAGAAGAGGACTAAATCCTGGACATGTACAAAGAACAAGATAAATGGTGAACATATTGAGATTAAATCACTGATGCCTCCAACACTGAGACATCTAATCAGGAACATTTCTGTGGCAATGAAAATAACTGATCTCGAGATCACAATTGATGACAGATAAAAGGAGCTTATAAGATAAGGCTGTCATTATCGTTTATACAGTACAGTTCTTAATACGGTCTTCATATAGTTAAGCACGAATAATAGCTATGATTCAGAAATCTGTAGAGTTTTTAAAATATATTTTGGGGTGACTTTTTGCTTCCTAAATCTTCAAAGAATTGGTACTAATTAAAGAATGGTTTAGCACAATTAAATTTATGATTGAACCCATAGTTATTTTATTGTGGCTGATTTAATTCATCATCAAACATCATTAGCTTAGCGTTTTGCTTCACATCGTCCTCTCAACTACCAATATTTCTTCTTTTAATTATTTGGAAAGTCTAGCTCTTTGATTTTATGACTTAATTAGCGAATTGATGAAAAAATATTTCACATCCACATGCAAGAATTTCAAAAATATTCAGCAGTGGACTGTAAGAAAGCAAAAGATATTACTTTCTATTTCCATCTTCACTTATTCTTTTCAATCTTCCTTGTTTTGGAGGGAGGGAGCAATACCATGTATTTCCATGATTTCTAATATTACTTCTATACCAATAGCTACAAAATCTATAACCCTAACCCTAATCTCAATCTTATTTCACAAGAATTCTTCAAACTGTTAGCTGAGGAGTTTTATATGGGGATCCTGCTGGCATCTCACACTCCACACTGAATAGGAAGCTGTTGTTTTTTTTTAAAGGTTTATTGAAAGAGAGAGAGAAAGACAGAGACAGAGAGAGCAAGCAGAAGGAGAGGGAGATAAGCCGACTTCCTGCTGAGCTGGGAGCCTAACATGGGCTAGATCCCAGGATCCTGAGATCATGACTTGAGCCAAAATCAAAAGTCGGATGCCTAACTGACTGAGCCACCCAGGTGCCCCATGGAAGTTGTTTTACTAATCCAAATGAGAGTTGAATAATCTGAAGTAAGTGGTAGTAGGAGATAGTGTGAAGATACTGGATTTGAGATACATTCTTTTTTTTTTTTTTTAAGTCAATCTTTGTAATCTGGTGGCTGACTAGAGGTTTGGGGAGGACAATAACCACAGATGACATCTACATTTCCAAATTAGGAACCTGAGGGGATGAGAAGTATTAGCAAAAGTGGAAGCTTTAGGTGACAAAACAGTTTTTGAAGAGAAGTTCCATTTTAGACATAGTAAATCTGCCATTCCTAAAGGACATTGAGGTGGATATACTTGCAGTTGGCTGTTGGATTTGGATTTCAGGAAAGAGTTTAGGGCTACATTTTAAAATTTGTATTCAAGGGGCACCTCGGTGGCTCAGTGGGTTAAGCCTCTGCCTTCCGCTCAGGTCATGATCTCAGGGTCCTGGGATCAAACCCCGCATCGGTCTCTCTGCTCAGTGGGGAGCCTGCTTCCCCCTCTCTCTCTGCCTGCTTGTGATCTCTCTCTCTGTCAAATAAATAAATAACATTGAAAAAAACCTTAAAATTTGTATTCAAATGCCATTTTTTTTTTCTGTTTAGGGTTTGTTAAAGGCAGTTTCTGGGCATTTCTTCACCTTTAAAATGAGGAAATTGTGTCCAATAATCTCAAGTCTTGTTTTTGTTTTTGTTTTTTTTATAAATTCCAATCCTAATATTTTACTTGATCTACCCTATGCATGTGTCTTTATAGTTCTGTGTTCTCTCCTTCTGTCATTCTCTTTGCCTAAAATCTACTTGCTTCCCTTTTCCAAATATCAATTCATTAGTCAGCCTTCAAGGTGTGCTAAATTGCCTCTCCTTAGTATTCCTGGTCAGAATTCCTCTGTCTCCCAAGCAATATTCCCCAAGCGAGTACAATTCACCTGATCCTGTAGTAGTTTTTACATGTCTTAACAGTTTACAAAATCCTAATTAGTTCACTTCAGTAAAGATTTAGTAGTTTGGTTTAAACATGGAAAAACTGAGCTCTGTTCCACACACATTAGCACCTGCAATAAAAGAGGACAAATAAAGATTTCAACATTTTATTCAAAGCAAAAGACAAGGTTCATGAGCCCAGTTTCCATTATGTCACTGAACAGGTAGGGAGTGCTGTGGAATTTGTGAGTATTTTTCATTGCAGTGGTGATGGGGGATGTAAGGAAAGGATTGCATTTTCTTTCATATTGTGATTTTAATCATCACCAATTTAAAGTTACTTTGGGAGAAACTGTGACAGATTTTTGAGATTTAGTATATTTTGTTGCTGAGTCTTGCTGTGTTGCTTTTTCCCATCAGTGACTTTGGCGTTAAAGAGTTTTAAGAAACTCAAAACTGTGGCCCTCCCAGTGAGTCGCTTTTGTATGTCACAAAGCTACCCAAACACATTTAACTAAATTCTAACTGAAGAAAAAAAATTCACAGAAAATGTAACTGATGCCTTAAAAAGAAGTGCAGGTATTCAAAATCAAATTCAACATGTGTATCAAGTTAAAGCAAATAAAAATGAGCTCATTCCAACACTATGAATTGTCCTACACTGACTAAAGTTATAGAAGGAGGTGAGTTATAGAGATATTATATAGACACAAAGTCAAAATCTGCAGAGACTCATACATTTTATTGCATTTAAAAAGTATTTCATCCCTGTGGTTGAAGTGTAGACCTCAGAGTGTGTGTGAAACATGTTTTGTTTTGTTTTGTTTTGTTTTTTTTCCCCTGTACATTTGGATCCATTTTGGGAAGAAAAGGCAGAAAGCTTTCCTTCAAATATCCCAATGGCAAGTATATAAAGTGCAGAAGTTTTCTGAGCATTTCAGTAATCCAATGCTTCTATTTGTCTAAAAATCTATCCTTTATAATTTTGTAAACTAATCTTAAGTGCCCCCCAGTGATTTAAGATTTAAAATTGCATTAAAATAAGCTAGGACCTTAAGGAATATCAACTCCATTGCTTACTTTATTATAAAGTATCACATTTCTCACTGAATGTTTTCTCAACAGCAGTCCGTATCTAGTATATGTATGAAAACGTCAGATGTGAGTAGGAACTACAATAAAATACTCTGGCTTTGTGGCCCACTAATGAAAACTGTCAGCCACTTGGATATCCCTTTGTTCATGCTTCTTTGGGACTTAGAGTGTTTGGTGGGCAGAGCTTATGTTACACACCAGAACTGCCATACCAGCTCTTAAAATAGTATAGACTTCTACTCTGGTTGGTAAATAGCTCAGACCTTAGCCTTCTGAGTGTGCTCTTACTACCTAGTTGCCCTAGTATCTCTAGTAATCCAACAACCAAAAGGGTAATATCTGTTGCGATTGGTGGCACCCATGCCATACTGGTTGTTAAATACTTTGAATGTCAGTTTTTTTGGTAATTATTGCCTAATGTCTATATCTATATCTTTTGCCAGACTAAGATCTATGTAAGAAATCAGCCTAGATTTCATTCATGTTTCTAGCCTTCCAGTATATAGAAGGGGATATAGAAGGGAATATTTGTTACATTGGATTGAATTCTTCTAAATTCTCTAAAAATAAGTGTTGAACCACTATGCAGGTTTCAGTTACTGTCTTAGCCCAGATAGTCTAGAAAAAAGAGGCTGAGGCAAGGCTTACATGCTAATGCTCTATTAGGCATACAATTCCAGAGTAGCACAGGTGAAGGAAAGCATTTAAAAGATACTGCATTATCTTTCATCCCATAGCTTCACAAGAAAACTTGACCAGTTCGCTTGCACAGAGATGTGTCCAAAGAGAGCACATAGAACACTGTGCCCCAGAACAGTCCATGAGCAGGGAGGGAAGGCAAGGAAAATTGTGTCCTTTTTTCCATTTTATGTCTCTCATCGATCTTAGTTTTTTTCCATGGGGGCATTAAATTGCACACTTCTGGATTGTGTGACCAGGCCACTAAAGGCAGATGCTGGGGAAGCCAGAGCTCCTGTGAAACACCATCAAGTAACACAGGCTGTCAGAGCAGCTGCAGCTCCCACCTTGAGGAGCCTGATAGATGCCAGACCGAACCCCAGCCCTGACAAAAGCCTGTCTCTTGAAATGAGTCTGAGATAACTAGAGGTATTAGGAAATGAGGCAATAGCCGCAGAAGCCAGAGGGCTGTGATGAGCAAAGGGCCAAGTCCCAGGGGCTAAAGGAATCTGGACTGACACATAAATCAGAAGCAGTACAGTTTCTGAGAAGCTGTTCATTTTGAACACTTAAACTTGGGCCCCTCACCCCACAACCTAACCCCTACTACCATTACAGAGAGTTGTGAACTTGCTAGATAGAAAGCATCAAGACAGACTTTACTTAGGCTTCAATTTTATCAGTCTGATAGAAGGAGAGATACTATCGTCCATTAGCTGGAGAAAAACTTTAAGAAGTTGATCATTTTTCCAGTTTCTAGTGAATTCGATCATCCTAGTATGACCTTTTTATTTTGAAATAAATGCTGAGAAATATCACAACATATGACTATACATATACGTATATTCTGGTATTCTGGTATGGGCTATCTTGAAAGTGTATTTTAATAATTTTTGTTGTTTGTTTCCTAATTTTATTGAGTACAATTGACAGATATAATTATATTTTTAAAGTGTGTGATATGATGATTTATTATACATATGAACTGTAAAATACTTCCCACAATCAAGTTGGTTAACACATTTATCACCTCAATGGTTGTGTGTTTGTGTGTGTGTGTGTGTGTGTGTGTGTGTGTGCTGAGAAGACAAGGTTCACTCTCAGCAAATTTCAAGTGTACAGTACAGTATGATTAACTATAACCATCATGTGTATATTACCTTCTCATAAGTTTTGCATCTTATAACTGAAAATGTGTACCTTTTGACCAAAATGTCTGCATTTCCCCCACTCCCAGGCAACCGCCATTCTACTCTGTTTCTGTTGAGTTCAACTTTTTTTTCTTGAAAGTATCTTCAAAGTAAAATATGGATGATGTGTTTTGGCAAAAACACTTCTTGAATGCAGATAACTTGTAGTTGACCATATTTATTTTTTAGTTAAAGATATAACAATACTGTGGTATAATCTCTTCTAATGTAAAAGCAAAAAGTTACCTGCCACACTACCTATTTGTTGTAGAAAAGGCAAGTGTGATTTTCAAGCGTTTCTTGCATCAGATAATTCTTTGTGGAGAGCTTTCCATTTCCAATCAACCATCCAAAGAGTCTGCTTTTATCTTCTTTTATGGGTACAGATTTACCACTTTTCAAGAGTTTACTTGTGTAGATTTAAATGAAAAATTAGGTGTTCTTTGACATTGCATTCTAATCAGGTGCTGTCTTTGTCTTCCCTTTGGGCAGGCAGTCAACTTAGTTTTTTTTTTTTTTTTCCAATTACTTTTATTTTATTTTTTCAGTGTTCCAAGATTCATTTCATTGTTCATGTACCAACTTAGTTTTACTTCAAGGTGACACACTTGCTTAGACAGCTCCAGAAAATGTTCATTTTACATATGAGAAAAGGTTTAGCCAAAACAATGCAAGATACCTAAGGTTATTTTCAATTAGAATTTAATGGCACTGATATATTTAGAATTTAGTTCCACTGTGTCTAGTAAAACATCCAGTTTCATCAAATGTTTGATTTTATTGTATTACTTATCTTAATTTTTTTTCTTTAAGCTGCTTCTTGACAAAATTAATAACAAAATCCGGTATCAAATATCCTTCCTTGCCTAATAAAACTCAATTATTTTGACATTATAGGTCATGAAATTAGTCATTTTAATAAACTGTGTAAAACAAACTTTTTATAGAACTACATAATAAAGCAATAAGTATAAAATTTTCATATAATGTAAATGAAGACATCAAATGCATATCCTGTAACCATTATCTTCTATGACTGATTTTAAGAGTCACATGCATATACTTTAAGATAATAAACCAAATGTGATAAGTTTATTTTAAAATGTTTGTGTCTTTCATGGCAATTCACTCATCTATTCTGCCTTTACTTTTCTGTCCCTTTTACTATGAAGTCCTCGAGATGGCAAAGACTTGTATTAAAGTTCTCTGCATGATTCCCACATAGCACTGTGAGCAAGAAGGTACTTAAGTAGTTTTGATATTAGGATAGATAGACATAAAACCCATCAAATATTAGTTGCACTATTATACTCTACCCAAACAATTTGATTTTTCCCCAAATTAGATCTTTCATGAAACACCTCTAATTGTGCCAGACTATGTAAAAAAAAATGCCGATTATACCAACTTCTCAAATATGATTGTGAATGAGAATCTTACCATAGTACCTAAGGAAAAAAAGGTACTTTCTTTCTCAAACATGAAAACTCATGATTTATGATTCATTGTTTTCTTTGGTTTTAAGCTATCTTAATCTTTCTCAGAGTATGGAAAAGGCAACATCTCTAGACTGAGTTTCTTTTAATTCATCGCATTTTGGTTCACTATCACGTTGAGTATATGGGACAGCAATCACGGAAGAAATGTGCATTTCAGATTTTTTGTCATATAAGATAATTAATTTTAAATAATATTTCCATTCTGCAGTGTGAAAAACACTATTCATAGAATACCAACAGGCAAAACCAAACAAACAAAAACCTTGAGTACTAGGCAGAAATTCAACAGCTCTGCTCTATTTTGTCTATACCCTAAATATAGTTGGACAATGGCAAGAGTAATAGAAATGAAATTGGTTTGAATGATAAAGGTTTTCAAATAGTAAATGCTTCTGACACATCTTAATGAAAATAGTCATTTGGAGAAAGTAGACACTTTATAACACAGGAATTTAGAAAAACTCTACATGGAAGATCGAAAACTAATTCTATTATCAGTCATCATTTTTTCCTTATATTATTGTACTTGAACTACATGGAAATCCTGTTTCATCAGAAAATTGACTGTTAAACAATGTAAAGTGGGATAATGTGTTGGACCTTTGACTCAGTAACCAAATTCCTAGAACAAGACCGGTATTTAAGTATGTAAATTCCTTAGGTTTTACTTTTCTCTCATATTCAAGACAATCTTAGGAGTGGTCACTATTTCACAAGATGCCAATCTCCAATATTATTCTTCCAACCTGCTTACAGTTGACTAAGTAAGATATCAGCTTGAGATTTGGGGGTACATCAGAACATGGACAATATATATTCATGACAAGAGAGTTTTGATTTTTTTTTTTAAAGATTTTATTTTATTTATTTGACACAGAGAGAGATCACAAGCAGGCAGAGGCAGGCAGAGAGAGAGGAGGAAGCAGGCTCCCCGCCGAGCAGAGAGCCCGATGCGGGGCTCAATCCCAGGACCCTGAGATCATGACCTGAGCCGAAGGCAGAGGCTTTAACCCACTGAGCCACTCAGGCGCCCCGAGAGTTTTGATTTTTAACAGTATGAAATCTGGACAGGTTATTATATCAACTTACCTAAATCATGAAGTGATTCATAAATATAGCTACATAATTTTGTGTAATATAGAGTAGTCATTGTTTAATATTATTTAATAGGCTTAGTTTTTTATCTTAAAAAATAGAACTTAGTAATATTCTTTAATAGATGAAGTACTTGAAAGTGTTTTTTTTATCTCAGGATTTTTCTATCTCCCTTGTTGTGTAACAGAGACTATGCGGAGAAAATTTTCAGTAGTAGCAATGTATAATATGTAATTTGTGTTTTTATTTGATGGTGAATTCTGGGGTCAAAGAAAGCAGAGATTAATGGCCCTGAGGCAGGTTTTACACCTATTCCGAAATTGTAGTCTCACAGGTCAGGGCTTCATTTCTGCAGTCTCCTCGATGTGCAAAATTGAGTCAGTTTGCTCATCATCTGAGCAAATCTATTGGATTGCTCTTGTTGCTGAGATTTACCATGGCCAAAGGTCATTAAGCATCTTTATAACAAATTCCCAAAAGAATAGTCTGCTATTTATACCTGGTAGCTCAGAGGCTCTGGTTAAGCTTGCAAAAATCCTTCAAGTTGTCACGGTGCTGGAATATGGTTGAGGGAATAAAGCATGACATCTCAGTGTTACTGAACTCACTCATGTCATCCCTGAACTACACCATTCCTTCCCGGTTTTCTTCTGCGTCTCTAGAAGTCTTTTTTCTTTGCCTGCAGTAAACTTGCTCCTTCTGGACTATAGTTTAAAGCTTTAGACACTTCTTATGCATTATGAATTAAATTTTAAGAAGCTGTTTGGCATATTGTAAAGAATCTATTAAATGTTACTGAAAACTGTGTATTCTGGAATATCGCAGCAGGGCATAGTGTCATATTAAAGCTTTCTATTTCATATGACTCTGTTCATCTCTTCTGGAAAAAAATATCCTCTGGGGTTGATTGTCATCACACAGGCAATCTTTAAAGGGATATGATGTCCACCAATGTCCCTTCTTATTTTACTGTGTTGAAAAACAAAGTTTCTTTTTTTTTTCTTTTATCAGCAGTTCAACATTTTTCTCCACAATGAAACAGAATACATTTTAAATGTCAAACTTGTCTTCAGATGGATCTTCACAGACGCTGTTTTAAAAGTTACTATTCACATATCCAGATTTAGCTCTCATGGAATCAGTTCCAAATTACACATTTGTTTATATATATATATATATATATATATATATATATATATATTCATTTCTCTTTTGTGGCGAAATTAGACAAGTGACAGTAGAACTCTGCAAAAGCTCATGAGTTTTGGTGTATTCAAATTAACTTTTGTTTTTCTCTTTTAGCATCAACTGTTAAATAGTTTTCCACAATATATCTTATATTCACTGGTTTTGTGCCATATCTTATTTGTCATTAGTTTGCAGTTTTTGTGATATCCTCACAAAATGACCTTCTCTAAAACCAGATTTTAATTTTAACATTCATTTTTAAAAAGTATTCTCATACATTTTGTGTGTAGACAATGTTAAGAGTGTTCATTGTTGGTTCGTAACTGTTTGCTTTTTACTAGTATATAGAAAATTTCTTCTTTATTTTGGACTGTCTTCTTCTTTCTATTTCAGTATTCATTGAACATTATTGAGTATCTGCTGAGTGCTATGATCTAGTTTTGGTCCTGGAGATATAAAGGACTCATCTGAAAACACCCTTACCGTTTTCTTAGAATACTCTTAATATAGGTGGGAAGGCAGACAATGAACAGATAATAAGAATTCAATGCAGAAGGCACTCTGATGGTGGAGTAGAGAACTATCAGTTTCACATGGACAGGGAAGCAGAGAAGTAACCAGGCAAAATATTGTAAGGTTATTGTTGAAGTAGTCTAGTATAGACAGCCTGACAAAAGTATGAGAGCAGGGTGGGGACATCGCAGACAGATGAATACAGAAGAGACTGCAAGGTGACTTATCAGGAGAATCAATTTCTCAGAAAAAAAAATTGAAAAGTAATTTATTGAAAGTTAATATATCTAGAAAAATAAAATTAATATGTGTTTTATTGCTTTGCATTTTGGATATTGCTTTATAACCAGTTAAACTGTGATATTCAAAATTCGGATATTCCTGAATAGTTATATCCATGTTTTTGGAATTTGGACAAAGTAATTTCATGGAATGGCAAAGAGTAACTTGTGGCAAATAATTGTACTATAAAAAGAAATTCTTGGTAGTTGATATCTATTGGCATTTTTAGGTCAAGTGTCCATGATAAAAGGATGCTGAGTTTCAATAGCATATTCATCATATTTTTAACATTGTAATATAATTCTGATTAGGTCATACACAATAATTTGAATGTTAAAAAAACTACCTTTTACTGTGTTATAGATAATTGTGTGTTCAGTTAACCTTGTATATGGAAGTCCACAAATAGTTTTCCATATGTTTAGTATTACAAAATTTTGTTTAAAAAAACTTGTATTTATCATATTATAGTTACCTAAAAACCTGAAGACATCAGGATGGCAAATTTAGGCAATAAAATGTTGGCACTGTTTCTTTTTTTCTTTCATTTCATACAAGTATCACAACTGAAGACTAGAAGGAAAGGGAAAAGAGAGATTCATTATGAATGAGTAATAAGAATTTACTGATTTGGGGCATATACTTGCAGATAAGAAATATATTTATCTGACATAACCTTTTTAACTTGCAAAAGGAGTTTGAATGAACTGCAAAATATATTTGGAAAATCAGATTTCAAAATAGGCAAAGAAAGGGTGCCTGGGTGGCTCAGTCGGTTAAGTGACTGAGTCTTGATTTTGGCTCAGGTCATGATCTCAGGGTCCTGGGATTGAGCCCCACGTTAGTCTCTGCACTCAGTGGGGAGTCTGCTTGAGGATTCTCTCTCTCCCTCTCCTCCTGCCCCTCTCCCTGCATGTGCTCTCTCTCTAAAATAAGTAAATAAATCTTTAAAAAAATGGGCAAAAAAGGTGAACACCAATGGTTGATGATATTCAAACATTAACGAATTCTCAGGGTTACATTAAAAATATAAAATATGTAATAGAAGCATTAGAAGTTATTAAATTATACTTTTAATTGACTTCTAGTTTCCTAGAGGCCAATGTAAAGAGTGAAACAGCTTTTTTAGAAGAGTTAAAGTGTCAAAAAGATAAAATCTCTTTTTGATAATAAGATATTTAGTAGAAATTTCAGCTGATAGTACAGGGAAGGGTTGGAATAGAGATCTATAGTCCCTTAGCATGGACAAAACAGAAGGAAAGTTGTATATAAAATTTTTTATCTCAGGTTTTGCCAAACCTGTCAGGAAAAAAACCTACATTCATATAAATGATGCAAGTACCCCAAAATAAGCCTAGAAATTTAAGCAAGTCTATATTTACATTTGTATATACTTTTTATGTGCTAACTATGCAGAATTTTACATTTATATTAAATAATTAAATTATTAAATAATAAAATAACCCAGTTATTATGCTTTTAAATGGGGGCAATAAAAGATTTTTAAAATATTAGATACAAAATGTTTTGTCACATTTGTCTGTTATAAAGGCATGTGCTTTTCAGAAGATTTTCTTGAGTAAAGAGTGACACATCATCTTGAAATCAGCCCAAAGAACAACAGTTAGAAAGGAACCTTCCTGGAAGCCATATTTTCAGGGTCAGTGTGGATAGTAAAACTATTTATTTGAAAATTTTAAGGGGTGCCTGGGTAATTCAGTCAGTTAAGCATCTGCTTTTAGCTCAGGTCATGATCCCTAGGTCCTAGGATCCAGCCCCACATTGGGCTACCTGCTCGGTGGGGAGCCTGTTTCTCTTCCCACTGCCCGTCCCCTGCTCGTGCTCTCTCTCTCTTTCTTGCTGTACTCTCTCTCTCTCTCTCAAATAAAAAACAAAATCTTTAAAAAAAAAGAAAATTTTAAGCAAAACTACCAGGTATTTCAATGACTTTCAATATGTAAGACATAAATCTGTAGAATGGATTACAAAGTTATTACAATCAGAACTTAAATCCAGATGGCAATGTATTTTCTCAATAAATCTATATTCAAAATATACTTACTCTTAAGTCAGTGGCTTGCTAAGCTTTTTATAAGAAAAAGATGTTTCACATTGTAAAAAGTTGGAAATCTGTATTTTATTCAAACATCTTTAAGTATGTTTTTAAAGCTACTCAAGAAATCATATTTCTTGATTTTTTTTCCTTCTTACACACTCACACTTACATGCCCTTGCTAAACAGAATTCTTAAGGAAGTGGACATGTCTGGTGCACAGAGCAAAATGTATTCTTCAAAAGCATTGCATAAAATTCTATGAATTTCACTCTCTCACTAAATTCTCTCATTCCTAAGAGAAATGGGGGTGGAAATTAGCCTATTTTCAGCCCAGGGGTGATTATTTTGTTTGGAACTTTTAGTAAAATCTATTTGGTAACTTTTTTTTTTTTTAGTTTTTATTTAAATTTCAGTTAGTTAACATATAGTGTAATATTAGTTTCAGGTGTAAAATTTAGTGATTGATCACTTCCATACAACACCCAGTGCTCATCCCAACAAGTGCCCTCCTTAATACTCATCACCCATTTAGCCCATCCCCCTACCCAGTAACCTTCAGTTTGTTCATTATAGTTAAGAGTCTATTTTCCATTTTTTTCACTCCCCTACATTCACCTGTTTTGTTTCTTAAATTCTACATATAAGTGAAATCATATAGCATTTATCTTTCTCTGACTGACTTATTTCACTTAGCATAATACAATCTAGCCACATCCATGTCATTGCAAATGGCAGGACTTCATTCTTTTTATGGCTGAGTAATATTCTGTTGTATATATACACACCACTTCTTTATCCATTCATCAGTTGATGGATATTTGGGCTCTTCCATTTGGCTGTTGTTGATAATGTTGCTATAAACATCAGGGTGCATGTATCCCTTCAAATTAGTATTTTTATATTCTTCGGCCAAATATCTACTAGTACAATTGCTGGATTGTAGGGTAGTTCTATTTTTAACTTTTTGAGGAAGCTCCATACTGTTTTCCAGAGTGGCTACACCAGTTTGCATTCCTACCAACAGCATAAAAGTTTCTCTTCTCCACATCCTCACCAACACCTGTTGTTTCCTGTGTTATTAATTTTAGCCATTCTGACAGGTGTGAGGCGACATCTCATTTTAGTTTTGAACTTCAGTCACTTTTTAATCCTAAACAAGTAATACACATTCTTCTCCCAGTATCCTGTAGTTATTTATTTATTTTTCCTACAAAGCTAAAACTAACGCCAGTCAAAATTTCCAACTTTATCTACAACCTTTCTCTGTAATAAGTGCCTGAACCATATAATTTAGAACAATTTGTTGGGAGTAATTAAATCATTAGTCTTTGGATATGTGCACTTTTCTACTGGCTATTGATTAGAACTACATATTGAAATAAATTTCACAGACCTGAAAAGTAGAATACACATTTCATTTTTTTAAAATAAGGGCTTTTTTTTTTAAGTTTTATAATAGTTTTAGGTTTAGAGAAAAATTATGAACATAATACAGACTTTCCATGTACTCTTTACCCAGTTTCCCCTATTATTGTCTTGCATTAATATGGAACATTTGTTGCAATTAATGAACCAATACTAATACATTAAAATTAACTAAAGTCTGTACATTTTTTTAGACTTTCTTCATTTTTGCTTAATGTCATTCTTTCAGCATCCCATTCAGGATACATTACATTTAATCCCCACATCTCCTGAGGTTCCTCTTGGCCATCACAGTTTCTCAGACATGCCTTGTTTGATCATCTTGACAGTTTTGAGGATTGTTGGTAAGGTTTTATGTAGACTGTTTCTCAAATGAGATTTTTCTGATAATTTTTCTGATTGTTGAACTGGGGTTATGGGTTTTGGAGAAGAAGACCCCAGAGATAAAATACCATTTTCATTATATCTTAAAAGGGCATGTACCATTGACATAACTTCTCACTATTGATACTGACCTTCATAAGGCCTACTGCTGAGGTTGGGTTTGTCAGGTTTCTCCACTATAAAGTTACTCTTATTTTCTATCTTCCTGTATTGGGCTCTTTGAAAAGAAGTTACTATGTACAGTCTGTAATGAAATGTTGGAAGTTAATGTTCCTCCTTATCCTGCGAGGGTAGTCTGTCTGCATAAATTATTTAGAATTTTGCTTGAGGGATTTGTCTAATCTTCTCCATTTATTTCTTTATTCAATCATTGATTGATATCAGTATGAACTCATGGATATTTATCTTATGCTTTAGGTTACAATCTTATTCCACTTTATTTTCCTTTCAGATAGTTTTAGCTTTGGCTCCTGTGTTTCTTTGGCATATAACCATAATTGTGTTTGGTTTGTTTGTTTTGTTTTGTTTCTCAGCATTTCCTTACTTTCTGACGCTACAAGTTGCTCCAATCTCATCTTGTGTATTTCCTGTCCCAGTCCTGGAATCAGCCATTTATCCAAGCAGTCCTGGTTCCTTTTATTGAAAAATAACATTAGAAACCAAAATCTGGGCACTAGGTATATTCAGTACTACTGGAGTGTCATTGCTTCTAGGCCTCAACTGACAGAGCAAGGAGATGTATGTATATATACTAACACATGTATATACATATACTTAATAAATATCTCTATATGTAATCCTATGTATATATTCTAAACATGAGTTCATAATGATGTGTCCAACTCAAATCATACTGATGTCTCCATCTCTAATGCCACAGGGCATGTGTCTTCTCCCCTTGCTTATCTGTAACCTTCAACTCCAATACTGAGACACCTGGCCCTTATTATATGCTAACCACTTATTTAGTTGTACAACTCCAGTATATGATACGTCCGTATCACATTTGTGAATCCATACTTCCATGGGTACCAATTTTATGAACTAGAGCACAGTGCCTATGTATAATATTTTTTGGTTCAATCTTACAGACTTTACTCATTTCTAAAGTTACTTAGGTCAGCACGTTTTCCCTCACACTCTTCAGGGTGATAGTTTCCTTCATTTGTAATATACTTGGATTGTATTTTTCACTTCCATCTTGGGATCCCCGAACCTCTTAAATGATATGGCCTAATTTGCATACATTTCAAGGTTCATGCTTTGTGCTTTGTGCTATGAAGTTCTGTAGATGTTCACAAATGTATAGTCTAATGTATCCACCATTATAGTACCATACAGAATAGTTTCACTGCCCTACCATGGGTCATTTTACTATTGATATGGTTTTGTCCTTTCCAGAATGTTTCTTTAATATAGCAGTATGTGTTTAAGATTCATCTATGTCTTTTTTAAATCACTTAATAGCTCATTCCTTTTTATTTCTGAATAAAATAAATTTCTGAATAAAATACCATTATAAGAATGTATCACAATTTGTTCACCTACTGAGGTATATATTGGCTGCTCTCAGCTTTTGGCAATTATGAATAAAGCTACTATAAACATTTATGTACAAGTTTCAGTGGAAACATAAGTTCTTAAATCACTTGGATAAATAGCTACAGGGGCAATTGCTGGGTTGTATGGTAGACTATGTTTTACCTTTGTAAGAAACTACCAAATTGTCTTCCAAGTGGCTGTTCTGTTTTGCATTCCCACAAGCAATGTATGAGAGTTCTTGTTGCTTTGTATTCTTGCTAGCATTTGGTGTTTTCAGTTTGTTGGGTTTGAGCCATTCTAACAGATGTATGGTGGTATCTCATTGTTTTTATTTGCAATTCCCTAATGACATATGATGGTGAGAATCTTTCATATGCTTATTTGCCACCTATGTATCCTCTTGGGGAGGTGTTTGTTCAGATTGTCATTTTTTTACGTGGTTGTTTGTTTTCTTATTGTTGAGTTTTAAGAGCTCTTTGTATATTTTGGATACAAGTTCTTTATCTGATATGCAGTTTTAAAATATTTTCTCCCAGTCTATGGCCTGACATTTCTCAAGAGTCTCTCACAGATAGAAATTATAATTTTAACAAATTCTAACATCATTTTTTCTTTCACAGATCATGATTTTAGTTTTGTATCTAACACTTTATCACTGAACCCAAAGTTACCCACATTTTCTCCTTTGTTTTCTTCTAGAAGGTTTCTAGTTTCACATTTAAACTTGTTCTGTGATTAATTTTGAGTTAATTTTTTGAAAGATATAAGGTCCTGTGTCTAAATTTGGCTTCTTACATGTGAATGCCCAATTTTCCAGAACTATTCATTAAAAAGACTTATCTTTTCTTCATCAAATTACCTTTGCTCTTTTTTAAAGATGAGTTGCCTATAATTGTGAGTCTGTTTTTGGACTCTATTCTGTTTCATTGTTTTATGTGCTTTTTGCTTTTGCCAATATCACACTGACTTGATTAGTGTAACTTGATAGTAAATTTTGAAACTGGTAGTCTGAGTCTTTCAGCTTATTCTTCACTATTATGTTGGCTATTCTATGTATTTTGCCTCTCTATATAAACTTTGGAGTAGTTTGTCAATTCTACAAAGTAGCTTGCTGGGATTTTGATGGGATTGTGCTCAGGTCTTAACAATATTGAGTCTTCCAGAATATGTCTGTATTAATTTAAATTTTCTCTGATTTTTAAAATCAAATGTTTCAGTTTTCCATATAGATCCTATAGCTATTTTGTTAGATTTATATCTAAATATTTATTTTTTTGGTGCTGTTGTAAATAGTATTCCTTTCTTAATTTCAAATTTCAATTGTTCATTGATGATATATAGGCATACAGGTTTATAGGTAAGTGATTGGTTTTTGTATCTTGCAAATATTCCTTCCACTTTATTATCTCTTTTTTTTCCTTCTGGTATTCCAATTATGCACATGTTCCATATTTTGAAATAATCCCATAGTTCTTGGATATTCTGCTCTTTTTTCTTCTTTTTTTCATTCTTTTTTCTCTTTGCATTTGAGATAGAAGTTTCTATTGTTCTATCTGAAAGTTCAATGATACTTGCCTTGGGCATGTTCAGTCTACTAATGAACCCATCAAAGCATTCTTCATTTCTGTTGCAGTGTTTTGATTTCTAGCATTTCCATTTGATTCTTTCTTAGAGTTCTCATCTCTCTGCCTATGTTATCCATCTGTTCTTACAGGTTGTCTACTTTTTTCAATTACAACCCTTAATATATTAATTATAGGTATTGTAAATTCCCTATCTGATAATTCCAATATCTGTGTCACATCTCACTCTGCTTCTGATGCCTTTTATGTGCCTTCAGACTGTTTCTTTCTTGCTTTGAGTATGCTTTCAAATTTTTTTGTTGAAAGTCGCATATGGTGCATCAGGCAATGGAAACCGAAATAAATGCATGTTTAATGTGCATTTCTGTTATCCTGTCTAGAAATTGAGCTGTATTTAACGTTTGTTTTAGCTATCACTATCAGATGCTGCAGATTCTTCTAGTATCTATGTGTTTGTCCTGTTGACTTTGAGCCTCCCTAAGTACTCTTCCTCAAAGAGAGCTTGCATCCAGTTTTTTCATCTGTAATCTGTTGTTATTATCCTGAAGCCCTGTTGGTATGATGGTAAGGCATAGTAGGTGAGAAGTGTGCTATAATTCTATGGTTAAATCTAAATCTTTTAATGGCCTGTGTTCCTGGGCTGTGGCCTTCACATATGTTTCTTAGCTTTCCTCCCCACCTTAGGTGAAGCAGGAAGGCTATAAAGACTTGGAGTGGGAGAAATGCCCTTCCTTCAAGTAGGTTAATATGACTCTGCTAAGATATTTTCCCTGAGTAGGTTTTCATTATAGGAGTGCTCTAGGGGCATTTCATGATGGCTCCTCTTCCCTTTTCCCTGCCAGTGCCACAAGGGTATCTTTCTCAGCTATTTATCATGAGATCTAGATAAGTTTCCTGGTAGTAAAACTCGTCAAAGTGTGGGATCTTCATTAAGAATGCAGCCTCCAGGAAGTTCTTATTCTAAGATACTCCACATCATGCCTCCAGTAATACATTAGAATTCCTGTATGTCATCACCGGTTTATGGTTTCAGAAGCTTCTCTTCATGTATTCTGAAATTGGCCATGATTCTCTGTATTCACCTGTCTCTCCATATTTTGGGGGGGGAGGTTTGTTCTACAATCTCATTCTCTGATGATTCCAAGAAAACTAATTGGTTTTCAGTTTGTTCAGTTTTATCTTTTTATAAGGATAGAAGTGATGATTTCAAATTCTAGGTCAGAACCTAAACTAGAAAACTCTTTGCACTGCCTTACCAGAGGAGGCAATAAGAACCCTACTTTCTTTTACTGTGCCATTTATTTACTCACCACCAGGCCTCCTCCCAAGGCTAGAGTAACTTACAAGACTTCCCAGAAAGGTTGATGCCTCTAAAAGGAAATTATAAGGTGGGGGGAGTTATTAAAAAGAAAATTATATACTAAATATATTTCCTATAGTTCAAGCAAAAAGCACTTAAGAATGGGACACTGGGTGGCTCAGTAGGTTATGAATCTGCTTTTGGCTCAAGTCATGATCACAGAGTCCAGGGATCAAGCCCCACATTGGGCCTCCTGCTCAGCAGGAGCCTGCTTCTCCCTCTCTCTCTGGCCCTCCCCCCATTCATGCTCTCTCTCTCTCACTGACTTGCTCTCTCAAATAAATAAATAAATATATAATCTTTTTTAAAAAAGCACTTAAGAATTTAAACCTTCATTATGAGTCACCTTATGGTGTTCCCATTGCCTAACTTTATTCAAAGAAGGAGAGCTCTTCTTTTTTTTTTTTTTTTAAGATTTTATTTATTTATTTGATACACAGAGAGAGAGAACACCAGCAGGGGGAGCAGCAGTCAGAGAGAAAGGAAGAAACAGACTCCCCGCTGAGCAGGGAGCCCGATGCAGGACTCAATTCCAGGACCCTGGGATCATGACTTGAACCGAAGGCGGATGTTTAACCAACTGAGCCACCCAGGGGCCTTGGTTTCCATCTTTTGTGGGCAGTTGTTGACAAGGAGGTGAAATATTCATTACTTGGGGCAGGGAATCAGGATTTCATGCTTTTTCTTCCTGATTTGGTGAGGGGATTCCTGTCATAGCACCTGCCATCTTGGTCCTGTCCAGTTTGATCCAGCTAGTTGTGGAGTGCCACCAGAACAAACCTGTGACTTTCCTGATACCTGGCCACGACTTCCTCATTGCTGGCCTCCAGTTTTCCTGTTAGAACCCAATTAACTGCCTACTCTAACAATTTCATAGCAGTAAACTTAACAAATAGAGTTATCTTGTCTAAAGACTATCTGGCCTAAATACTTCCAAATTCATCCTCAGTGGATAGTCTTTGGTGGTCTTTAGCACTCCAAGCCTTCAAGAACAACCATAGTTGTGTGCGAACACTATAGAACAAGGATCCACGGTTGCAGCTCATGTGCGTCTTAGGCATGCATGTTATAGTTTTCTGAGTATGTAAAGAGTACTCTTGAAACACACACACACACACACACACACACACGTGCGCGCGTGCACTCTACTCTAAGAAACATTAATTGTCAGAGATATTGCAGTTCAGTGAGGAAGGGAAGCATATTCCCAACTCTCTCTTCCTTCCCTTATTTGTGAGTTATTGCCTTCATAATGGGGATTGACTTCATTATTATTCTGAGGGGTTCAAAAGTTGAGATTTATATATTTTTTAAAAATTTTATTTATGTATTTTAGAAAGAGAGAGCACAAGCAGTAAGAGAGGCAGAGGGAGAGAGAGAATCTCAAACAGACTCCACACTGAGCATGGACCCAACTCAGGGCTTGACCTCATGACCCTGAGATCATGACCTGAGCCAAGAGTTGGATGCTTAACTGACTGAGCCACCCAGGAGCCCCAAGATTTATATTTCTTAATAACACTTAGCTAAAGAAATGTACGGAAAAATCTCTAAAATTTTCAATTGAAAAATCCTTTCAAATCCTTAGATAAGGACTATTCTTAAGTCTCAAGTTTGAAGATGGTTGTCTGTATGAGATGGGGCCAACTGTCTCAGTTATATGTGCATGGTGAAGGGAGGGAGTATTTGGCTAAGCCCTTAACTATGCTGGGTATAATATGGTTGGCAAATTTTAGAAAGGAAACAGTTAGGAAGGTAGAGAAGCAAGGTAAAGGCAGGCGACTGCATTTTTTTGTGCTGGGAAGATTCAATTACATTAGGCTCAGGGTACAATAAGGTATGTGTGATAAGTTTCACTTGGAGAAACGAGCAAGGCTTTCTGTCTTCCAGACTGCACAACTCCAGGAGCACTACTCACATGGTGTTTATGAGAAAAGCATCCCTCGAAGCACAGCACCATTTATAGGAATTACGATGTGAATGAGCCTCCTAGAGTCTCACAGCACAGCTAGTAGTCGCAGAAACCTTTGGAATAGTAATAATTTTAATTTTCATGTAAATTATTCATAATTTTCTTTTCCTTGGAAATTCATCTAAAATTAACTTTTTTGTTCAGTTGATGCTACAGCAAGTATCTTTTCTCAAAGTTTTCAAAGTACTCGTGGCATTGTTATCAAAAGTTCATTTATTTGTCATTTTCCCTTACCAGCTCCCTGCTCTGGATCTCTTTAATCCCTGTACCGATAGTTCTGAGCACAGTGTCTGGCACAAAGGAAGTATTCAGTAAATGTCTCTTGAATTAAAAGTAAATTATTCTCCATGAGATATACCCAATTGCCTTGCATTTTTTTCTTCCTAATTTTAATTTGTGTCAATGTAGTTCACAGAGAATGCACTGTGCTCCTATTTATTAAATTAAATATCTGCTTGAAGTAGCATATTAAAATTAAGCTTAGTTAAATCTCAATTTCCTGTGATCATTATATAAGTTGCTCATTGCTGCGCCTCACATTAGCTTGGTTTAATGGTTAGATAGCAATTAACACGAATGCTTAATGACCACTTTCCTATTCGGATATATTACTAATGATACTTACAGTTTAAAGTGCTTTAGGGTTAATTATAAATGCTCATGATTTGCCTATCCTTCTGACTGATAGTACATTCTTATAACTAAGAATATAATAAGTACTCCAGACCTGTGTAGGAAGAATGTTGGTCTACGGAGGCTCAGGAGTCAACAGTATTAACCCTTCAGTTATCTCAAATCACCTAAACTATTTCTGAAATTTCTACATTATCATCAGTGATGCAAAAGAGATGTCTTTAAAATGAGACCCCAAGTCTGAGGGTTTTGTAAAAACAGAAAAGGAGATACAGTTTTGAGCAACTATCACCCTCTCTTACTCACAGGAATTTATGAGATGAGGCAACAGATCTCTCCTTTTCTTCCCTCTCTCTCTCCCTTTCAGTTTGCCTACAGCCATGCTGCTTTTTTTGAGGCCAGTTAAACTTCGTTTTCTTCCAGATACAATTCTTTGATTCTAAAGTAGCTGGTAAAGTCAGTAGACGTTTATTATATAGAGCGAGTCATTAGACAAAATTTCTCTCTTATAATATTATGTGAATGTCCAGACATAGTAATAGAGCCATCAGAGGTCTTTTTTATATTTTCGTATATTCTTAATTCATGTAATAAAAAGCTAAAGTGAAGCTCTGGAGTTGGATTGCTCTTATCATTTTACACATTATTATTTAATGTGTAAAAAAATTTACAAAGAAAGCTTTTTACATGTACAATTTTACACATTAAGTAATAATGTGTAAAATTGTACATGTAAAAAGCTTTCTTTGTAAATATTTTTATAAGTATGTTCAAATTTAATTATAACCTTTGCCATCTTCTGGGCCCTAGCCACGTATCAGTTTTTTTTCTTTTTTTCTCACAACAGAGAGGACAGTGTCCTTGACGAATATTCTATGATGATTATCAGCATACTATTTAGGTCAAAACAATATGTGTTTTGATTTGTTGAATTATTTAGCCTACCTGGTCATTCTAGAATCAAGATAATTGTTACATGCAAAAGAAAACTAGAATACAGTTGACATTTAATTAGACTACTTCAGCAAGTAGAGCCAAATTTAATAGTTCTTGGCATGATGACTTGTCGGTAACAGTTCAGCAAAACAGTTCAAGAAGATGATTTGCACAGGGCAACTTCAGGGAGGACAATGTAAGACCAAGAGGAGCAGGCCGTTGCTTTGAAATTGAGCAAATAAGTTCAAAATCTAAAAAATTGCAAGTCAGAGAGATCCTAGTTACTTTAAAATTAAAGTTCTCTGGAATGTTGCACTGAATCCAACTCAAACAAAAAATGAAAGCATAGCTCTTCCATGCCTACTTCAGTACCTACAATAGAGTAGGGCTTCAATAAATACCTAAGGATTCATGTTGACTGAATAAGGAGGAACATAGCTACTACCATCACTACCATCACAAAAGCAAGCTGCAAATGAAATTAAACTGCCTTATTTAATCTCAAAAACTGAACGGAAAGTAAGAAGTTGGTTGCATTTAAAAACATATCCCAGGGGTCCCTGGGTGGCTCAGTGGGTTAAAGCCAATACTTTCGGCTCAGGTCATGATCTCAGGGTCCTGGGATCGATCTCCTGGGATCGATTCCCCCTCTCTCTCTGCCTGCGTCTCTGCCTACTTGTGATCTCTCTCTCTCTCTGTCAAATAAATAAATAAATAAAATCTTTAAAAAAAAAAATCTCTGTGAATGGGTACTGACAATAATCATAATTTTGGGGCCACTTTGTTATACTTTTTATTCATGCATGAATTCAGCATTTTATTATAAGTACTGAAATGATAATTATAGAGTGAAAATTTTTTTAAAAATGGCAAATGACTTACAAGTAGAACGTTTGTTTATACTTGATTAAACTGTTTTGGTCATTATATATCATTTCACTCCTTGCCTTCGAATAAAGATACTCATTTTCATTTACTCTTAGCACACTTCAAGAAATGTAATTAAAAGCTGATGAGTAACCAAGATACTGTGTAATGGGAATGTGGAAATATTTACTTTCTGTGGAGTGTGAATTAGTCAGAAATGCAAATTTTGTATAGCATAGATAAGAATTTTCAATAAAATCTCAAGCAGTTGAATGGTTGAACATTAATAATTTGTTGCTCATTCAAGCAATTGTTTTCAAGCTCCATTCACCATTTCCCTGTACCTCAAATGAATGATTCACTCAGATTTGATAGTCCTATTAAGAAATCCACTCCATTGAATATCTTAAAATTAATTTATATGAAAGTTTTTTTTATTGAGGTATAATTGACATACAATATTATATTTGTTTCAGGTGTATAACAGAATGATTTGATATTTGCATATAAAGTGAAATGATCATGTCTGCTTTCCCCTGTCACCATATAAAGTTATATAGTATGCAAATAGTATTATTGACTATATTTACCGCACTATACATTACATCTCTATGACTTATTTATTTTGTTATGGGAAACTTATACCTTCTTTTTATCCACCCCTCAGCTCCTCTCCCCTCCAGCAACCACCAGTCTGTTCTCTGCATTTATGAGTTTTGTTCTGAAAATTTGTTCATTTGTTTTTTAGATTTCACATATAAGTGAATTCACACAGTATTTATCTTTGACTTATTTCAATTTAGTAATGGCTTCATGGTCCACCCATGTAGTCACAAATGGCAAAATTTCACTCTTTTTTATGTCTGAGTAGTATTCCATTGTATATATATACCACATCTTCTTTATCTATTCACCCATTGATGGACACTTTTGTTGTTTCTATATCTTGATTAATGTGAATAATGCTTCAGTGAACATAGAGGTGCATATATCTTAAATTAGTGTTTTCATTTTCTTAAGATAAATACTCAGAAGTAGAATTGTTAGATCATGTGGTTGTTCTTTTTTTTTTTTTTTAAAGATTTTATTTATTTGCCAGAGAGATAGAGAGCAAAAGTAGACAGAGCAGCAGGCAGTGGAAGAGGTAGAAGCTCTGTTCAGCAGAGAGCCGGATGTGGCGCTCGATCCCAGGACCCTTGGGAGCATGACCTGAGCCGAAGGCAACTGCTTAATGACTGAGCCATCCAGGCACCCCTCATGTGGTTGTTCTATTTTAATATTTTGAGGAACTGCCATTCCGTTTTCATAGTGGCTACACCAGTTTACATTCCTACCAGCAGTGCCCAAGGGTTCTCATTTCTCCACACCCTCACCAACACTTGTTATTTCTTGTCTTTTTGATAATAGCCATTCTGACGGGTGTGAGGTGATATCTCATTGTAGTTTTGATTTGCATTTCCCTGATGATTAATGATGTTAAGCATGTTTTCATGTGCCTGTTGGCTATCTGTATGTCTTCTTGGGAGAAAGGTCTATTCAGATCCTCTGCTTATTTTTTTTTAAATTTTATTTATTTATTTGACAGAGAGAGAGAGAGAGATCACAAGTAGGCAGAGAGGCAGGCAGAGGGAGAGGGGGAAGCAGGCTCCCCGCTGAGCAGAGAGCCCGATGCGGGGCTCGATCCCAGGACCCTGAGATCATGACCTGAGCCGAAGGCAGAGGCTTTAACCCACTGAGCCACCCAGGCGCCCCGTCCTCTGCTTATTTTTTAATCATTTTGTTGTTGTTGTTGTTGAATTATATGAATTCTTTATATATTTTGGATATTAACCCCTGATCGTATATATGATTTGCAAATATCTTTTTCCATTCAGGAGGTTGCCTTTTTATTTATTTTGGTGATGGTTTCCTTCATGGTGCAGCTTTTTATTTTGATGTGATCCTAATTGTTTATTTTTGCTTTTATTGCCATTGCCTTTGAAGTCAGATTCAAAAATCTATCACCAAAAGTGATGTCATGAGCTTACTGCCTATGTTTTCTTCTAAGAGTTCTATGGTTTCAAGTTTTACATTCAATCCTTTAATCTATTTTGAGTTAACTTTTGTGTATGGTATAAGATATTGGTCCTATTTCATTCTTTATATGTGGTTGTCAGTTTTCCCATCACCATTTATTGTATAGACTATCCTTTCTCCATTGTATATTCTTGTCCCATTTGTCATAAATTAATTGAGTATATATGTGTTGGCTTATTTCTGGACTCTATATTCTGTTCCATTGATTTGTGTATCTATTTTTATGGTATTCCAGGCTGTCCAATTACTGTAGCTTTGTAATAAAATTTGAAAACAAGGAGCATGTTGCCTCTAGCTTTGTTCTTTCTCAAGATTGTTTTGGTTATTTGAGTTCTTTTGTGGTTCCACACACATTTTATTATTATTTGTTCAATTTCTATGAAAAATGTCTTTGGAATTTTGATAGAGGCTATATTGAATCTATAGATTTCTTTGGGTAACACAGACATTTTAACAATATTAATTCTTCCAATTCATGAGCATGGAATATCTTTCCATTTATTCTTGTTTTCTTCAGTTTCTTTCATCAGTGTCTCATAGTTTTCAGTGTACAGGTATTTTACCTCCTTGGTTAAATTTATTCCTAGGTCGTATTGTATTCTTTTTAATGCAGCTGTAAATGGGATAGTTATCTTAATTTTTCTTTTTGATAGTTTGTTGTAAGAGAGTAAAACAACAGATTTTTGTATATTGATTTTATATGTTGCAACTTTGCTGAATTTTATTATTAGTTCTAAGACTTTTGGTTCAGTCTTTAGGGTTTTCTATATATAACATCATCTCACCTACAAATAGTGACAGTTTTACTTCTTTCTTTCTTATTTGTATGTCTTTTATTTCTTTGTCTTGCCTAATTTCTCTGGCTAGAATTTTCAATACTATGTCGAATAAAAGTGATAGGAGTGGGCATCCTTGTCATGTTCCTGATCTTAGAAGAAAAGCTAAAATCTTTTCACTTTTGAGTATGATGTTAGCTGTGGGCTTGTTATATATAGCCCTTATAATGTTGAGGTATATTTCCTCTATACATGTTTTGTTGAGAGTTTTTGTCAAACATGGATATTGCATTTTTTTCAAATGCCGTTTCTATATCTATGATCATATATGATTTTTTTGAGATGATCATATCTGATTTTTATCCTTCATTTTGTTAATGTGGTGTAAGATGTTGATTGATTTGTAGATGTTGAACCATCCTTGCATCCCTGGATAAATCCCACTTGATCATGGTGTATGATTTTGTTAATGTATTGTTGAATTTGATTTGTTAATATTATGTTAAGAATTTTTACATCTATGTTCACCAAGGATATTGGGTGTGTGTGTGTGTGTGTGTGTGTGTGTGTGTGTTTGGTGTCCTCCAATTTTGATAGCAAGGTAATGCTGGCCTTGTAAAATGAGTTTAGAAGAATTCCCTCCTCTTTGATTTTTTTGGAGAGTTTGAGAAGGATATGTATTAAATCTTTGAATGTTTGGTAGAATTCACTGGTCCTAGAATTCATCTGGTCCTAGAATTCATCTGTTCCTAGACTTTTGTTTGAGGAGAAGTTTTTAATTTAATCTCCTTGCTATCAATTGTTCTATTCAGATTTTCTATTTCTTTATGATTTCATCTTAAGAAGATTGTGTTTCTAGGACTGTGTCTATTTCTTCTATGTTATTGAATTTGTTGGCATATAATTTTTCACAGTAGTCTCTTATAATCTTTTGTATTTCTTCAGGATCAGTTGTAACTTCTCTTTCATTTCTGATTTTATTTATATGAACCCCCCTTTTTTTTCTCAGTTAATCTAGATGAAGTTTATCAGTTTTGTTGATAACCAGCTCTTAGTTTCATTGATCTTTTCTGTTGTCCTTTTAGTCTTTATTTCATTTATTTCTGCTCTAGTCTTTGTTATTTCCTTCATTCTACTAACTTTGTACATCATTTGTCCCCCTTTTCCTTATTCCTTTAAGTGTAAAGTTAGATAGTTTATTTGAGAATTTTTGTGTTTCTTGAGGTAGGCCTGAACTTCCCTCTTAGAAGTACTTGTGCTACAACCCATAGATTTTGGTATGTTGAATTTTTATTTTCATTTGTCTCAAGGTATTTTTTAATTGTTTCTATGACTCCTATAATGCAGATCTTGTTCTGCTTAATGTTGTTCCATAGACCCTTTAAGCTGTTTTCACTTTTTGAACTTTTCTGTTCTTTTCGTGCTGTGTTCGGGTGAGTTCTACTGCCTTTGTCTTCCAGGTCACTGATCTCTTCTGCATCAGGTGGTCTGCTGTTGAACCCCTTTAGTGTATTTTTCAGTTCAGTTATTGTATTCTTCAGGTCTGTGACTTCTGCTTGGTACTCTTATATATATATATATATATATATTTTATCTCCTTGTTGGATTTCTTGTTCCTTTCGTCCATTCTTCTTCCGAGATTGGCAAATATGTTTATGACCATTACTTTGAAGTCTTTATCAAGGAAACTACTTATCTCCATTTCATTAATTTTTTTTTCCTGGGGTTTTATCTTGTTTTTTCATTTGGAACTTATTCTTCTGTTTTCTCACTTTGCTTGGCTCTATTTCTGTGTATTAGGCAAAACAGCTATCTCTCTCTGTCTTGAAGAAGTGGTCACAGAAAGATGGCAGGTCTTTCAGTGCCTTGGGGTTAGAGCCTTCCCAGAACAGTCTTTGATTGTTTCAGCCCCATGGAACCCAGAAACACAAGCTCCTATGGCCACCAGAGCCAGGTGTTCAAGTGACAGGCCCTGAAAGGACTACATGCACCTGTTGCCTTTAATGTGGCAAAAGGGAGCCTGCCCTTTGGGTTTTAGCAGGGTAGGGCTGTGGAGAAGCACCAGGCTGGAGCATCCCCACCTACTAGGTTTAGCAAGTCAGGGTTGAGGGTCAGTGCAGTCAGTGATGACAAGGTAGAGGGAGAATTCAAAAATTACACCCACCAGCACCTTTGTTCCTGGAGAGAGTTCCAACAGGCTTCTGACCCTCCAGGGATGCTTTATGAGTAGGCAGTGAATTGTCTTCATATATTGTTAACCATTTCTCAACCTGCTGCTTTTGTGTCGGTTCCAAGAGGAAATGAAACTGTGCAAACCCTTTAAGTTAGAAATCACAGTTTCCTATGGCCCTTTGGGTTTCCTGGATATAAGACTCTTTGGTTTTCAAACCAGACTTTTGGGGGCTTGTATCCCTGGTACAAGTCCTAAGGGTTGGGGTTCCTGATATGAGGCTTGTGCCCTTTGCTTCTCAAGGATATGCTTTTTATTTGTGAGATCCCTCCCACTTGTGGGTCTCCACACTGGTGGCAGGGTTTTTGGCAAGACCACGTCTCTGCATCTCCTACCCATCTCAGTGTATCCTTTTTATCCTTTGTTGTGGAGGAGCAGTTCAACTAGTTTTCATATTTTTTTTTCAGAGAGAATTTTCTATATGTAGCTTTAGATTTGGTGTGTCCGTGGGAGGAAGTAAGTTTAGGGTCTTCCTATGCTGCCATCTTGAACTAGCCCCCTAAGTTTTTTTTGTTTTTCCTAATTTCCCTATTTACATTGTTCAGATCCATTTAACTCGAGTATTGTGTCATTTAGAGTAATAACTCATCAATCTGTTAGTGCAACCTTTCTTTATGTTACTTTTCTTAGTGCTATGAAATGTGCTATTTTGAATCTCTGAAATGTTATAAACCACCAGATTGCTAATTGCTTTGGATGCTGTGAAAAATAATTACTCCACATTATTTTTGATATTTAATTGACAGTGTAAAGCATTTAACTAAAGACCTGCAATAAACTATTTCTAATTACTGAGTGTGGTGGAGTGGAAAAGCAGGCTGTAAAACTTTACAAGGGAAACAATGTTTTCTCCATTACATTAAAAAGTCATTGTTGATAATACTTTTTCAGAGATGAAAAACAAAAACAAAAACTTCCCCAAATGGAAAATTCTGAAAAGCTGGAGAGAGTTGTAGAATACTCAGGATACAGTAGGGAAATTTTTTAAATTATTATTTTTGAATAGAATGTACTGGTGAGGGGGTGATGTATGTCATATACTACCCTTATCATGCTTGCACTAAAATTTCTCCTTCTTCAGTTGGCAGAACTTTATGAGGGAGATAATCATGCCACTGCCAGAATGAGTAATCTTTATAACTGACTGGTGTTCAATTATTTTGCATCTGTAGGGCATTCATCTGAAAAGCTCTGCCTAATTTTAGATGTCATTGAAATATGTAGATATATCAGAAACTAGAATTGTTTTTAGCTCCCAAGGTAAGAACTCATGTTATAAAATGATTCTTGAAAATAACACTTAGAACCTGATTCAAAGAATTCCAAAAGTCTGGAAGCATCGCAAATTAGGGTATAAAAGATGTTAGGCTCTTTGAATAGATATGTACTGTTTTCATTCCCTTGTATCTTTGGGGTAGTATTAATAATTGGCATATTCTTTTCCTCCCCATAACTTCTGACTAAAATAAAATGTCTCCATTGGTACGTCATTAAATTGCTTATTTAATTTCAATTATGTACATTTTCCAAAAACAAACAACTAAAATAAGTAACCTGTTTCAGGGAATGTAAATTATTTTCAGAATTTCAGAAATTGAAAAGGGATAAGAGGAAGGAGAAAATGCTGGGCTGGTGTGAAGCGATAGCCCGTAACCCTCACAGAATCCCAAACAACACGCGAACACCTGAGATCTCAGGGGATTTGGCTGATGCCTCACAAACCTCCACATTGGTGAGTGAAAAGTTATTTTTCCTCCAAATGGCTTGTATGTAATTGGAATGCTAAGGAAATGTGGGAAGGGATAACTTTTTATGTAAACATTATTCTTGTTTACAGTAATATTTACATTTGCATTATATTGTTCATAGAGATAATTTATATTAATAAAAATATCTAATGTCATATACTATTAGGACTTAATTCAGATAAAACAACAGTTTCTTTTTCTTTGTATTTCTTTGAACCTTGCCCCTCCATTATGTTAGTGACCTTAAAGAGTTACTTAAAGTTCATGTCTTGCAATCTACATTTGTATAATGGAATCAGTGGAGGAAAACGAGTACAGAGTTATCCAAAATTAATGAAAAATCAGAATCAAGCCTTCTGTGTTTTTCTATATATATCCTAAAAATCTCTGAAAAGAGAATTAAAATTATAAATCTTATACAAAATTGTGAATTAAGTAATGACAAAAATAATTTGAAGACTGAGTCAATAATACACTCTTCCATATTTTGTTTTCTGCTTTAAGATCAAATACCCAGCTGTAGCTAGCCATTGTCTCCCAGTGATTAGGAAGAGAGAACTCATTAGCAGAAGAGGTTTCATGCATTCTTTGTTTAGATTTGGCTGCAACATTCTTCATTTTGATTTAAAGAAGAAAAATTCCATTCAGTCTCTAAGTTTTAAATTGACATGTTAGTTATATTTTAATTATTGTTTTGCCATTTTATATGAACACAAGTGTTTTCATTAGCCTGATTTATTAGTTGATGAACATATAATTAAATATGAGCAAAGATTTTAGGTTCATTTTTTACTCTAGAGTTATTTGCTAAGCGCCACTATTTTAAATGGAAATAATGATCCTGAGTAAACATTATTGAGTGAATATCAAGAGAAACCACCTGAAGGAGTGGGCATTCAGTTGACAAAACAGAAGAGGGAATCTTCCTTAAATTCCATCATCTTAGATTGTGAAGAGAGGGCTGAGGGCATGAAGAAATGTGCATAATGTAATGACACAGTCAAAGTTCTGGTGAATAAATTTTTTGGCATTATCATCTGCACTGTTTTATCTCACTCTAACATGATCTTTTGTAAATTATTATTTTCAATAAAACTGCTTGACATGAGTTAACACCATTTAAAAATGTGTTACATAATATTTATACATAAGGCTGGACTTTGCCAGGTATCATACAAAGGGTAAGAATTTTAAGATAAAAAGAATTACTTCTGTGCTTTTATTAGAATGGCATTACTGCTTAATTTCTAGTTCATAGAACCATAGATCAAAACCATAAAAAATCTTGAGTAAACATTTGGCCTGGCTTTCTCCTATAATTGGATAACCTAATATTAGCTTAATTTTCCAGATGTGGACTATGGCCCAGAGAAATTAATTGACTTTCCCAGTGTCACTTAGCTAGTAAATGATAAAAAGATTGCTAGAAGCTAGGATTCTCAAGGCGAGGCTTTATTCTACTACACCATGCTGCCTCATTTTCTTGATAATATTTTCTTCCATCCAGATACTTTTAGTAGAAGGAAGTCATCAAGTTACCAATTTAATAAATCCAGTAATGCATATTTTAAAATCTAATGCCATATTAGGTAAATAGCCTCTAGCCATTGAAACATAATGTCAACATCTGTTTCTCAACACAGAAAAATAAAATATGTCTTTCTTTTTTTTTTTTAATTTTTATTTATTTGACAGAGAGAGAGATCACAAGTAGGCAGAGAGGCAGGGAGAGAGAAGCAGGCTCTCTGCTGAGCAGAGAGCCCGATGCGGGGCTCGATCCCAGGACCCTGAGATCATGACCTGAGCCGAAGGCAGAGGCTTTAACCCACTGAGCCACCCAGCTGCCCCTAAAATATGTCTTTCTTATGTGTAGCTTATGTGTCAGCTCTCCTTCACTGTCAAATGATGATTCAAAGATCCATACTCCTTTCATCTTTTAATGCTGCCTTCTTAAGGACGTGGCTTCTTAGGTCCCTGAGGGAAAGGAAGAGACTGTGGGAGCCATTGTACATGTGCTATTATGAAGCAGCCTTGAATGTGTGCATATCCTGCCATTGACCAAACCTAGTCGCATGGCCCCATCTGAACTGCAAGGGAGGCTGGTAAATGTTAGGAAGCCATATAACCAAGAAGAACATATGGAATTAGGGAGCACCCCATCCATCTCCGCCATAGACCTCCCTTCTGGTTGCCAAATATTCAGGTCTTGTTTCCACTCCCTCATGAAAAAGGATTATTACTTTCCAAGAGAAATAACAAAAGTATTTCAGTCACTGGATTCAGTTCAAGTCCATGAGCACTGGTTATTTATGGTCCTCATCAAATGATGATGATGGTGAATAACCTATAAATAAATTATCTGTATTTTGCAACCAGCTCCCAATGTCCATATATACCCAATATATAGGAGAGGAGTAGGATAAGGGAAACCACAATAATATTCATGCTTGGAAAAAGAAAGAATCAGATACACATGGAAATCAGAGGTGAAATCCTGCTAAACAGGGAGGATCCTTGAATAGGCCCTACTCCCTGGGGAGATCTTTGTTCATGGTTCTCTCTGGCCTCCGGATGTCTCTCTGGGAAGTTCATTTTCTTTTATTCTCTTTGTCACTATTTAAAGTGCCGAATGAGGGTTGTATACCTTTAAAATATTTTTTTTTCCTATTTGGGGAAAATTATGGGACCAAGAATTGTTTTAAGTCTTACATATTTCAAGGTTTGTATTTTGGGGATCATGGTCTTCTAGTACTACAATCTTCAGAAATCTTTGTAGGATTCTGATCAATTTGCTTCCTCATAGTTCATGTGCCTAAGAAAGTTCTTTTTAGGAAGCCCTTGACTTTCTCTTCTCTCATGCCTCTTTCTTAAGATGATATTATCTTGAAAATTAGGCTGGAGGACCACAGCCTTAACCTGATCTTTGTAATGAGATACTTTGTTCAATTGAGAAGTTTTACTCAGTGTCGGCTCTAAATCTCATAACTGCCTTGAGTCACTTTATACGAATGTACATTTTTACTGTATCTTTGTTACTCGACACTTGCATTAATATCATATCCCATCATCTGGGGTTTAGAAGAAGCCAGACATTTTGTCCAATAAGCCCCCAAACTTCTATAGTCTTTCTATTCCCAGTCAGATTTGCTTTTATACGAGTTCCTGAGCTTCTTTTAACACTTTGCTGAATGTAGCCAATAATTGATAATACACATTATTAAGTTTTGTTTTTCAGTCTATTTTGAGGGTTGCCAGCACAGCAGGCCCACTGTCTGCTTCTCAAGTTAATTCAAATCATAGTTTTGCCAAGAGTTTTGCCAAAACATCAAATAGATGGCTTTCTACTTTTGAAATTGGTTTCCTTGCCACCCACTGCCCAACCACTAAGCAAATGCCACATACTTTAGATTTTTGTGATGGTAGCACAGGCTTTGGCTACCAATTTCTATATTTAAGTAGTTATAAAAGTTGGGGTACAAGAAGGAAAACAGGAAATAGTAATTGTAGCAAAGAATGTAATATGAATATTTACTTAATCAGCTCCTGAAGGACTGAAAAAGTAAAAAAAAAAAAAAGTATGCGTGTTTAGTAACTGCAAGAAGTAACAACCATCCAGAGAAATAACACTGGGAAAAAGAAGGAGTTATTCAAAACTAAAAGGGTGAAGGAGAGGCCCCTCAGAACTGCACCTCAGACTTTGAGAAGGGATGCTTCTCAGCTGATGTAGGAGACTTGAGTTCAGGGGAGAGACCCTGATGATCTTGGACCTGGTCCCTGAAGGAGAGGCTCTTCTCAATCCTTACATATTCAAGTGGTAGGAAGGGGGATGGCGCAATAAGAATAGTTAGTGCAATAAGATGGTGCAGTAAGAAACTTAGAAACTGGACCCACTTTCCACTACTGACTTACAAAATCATTGCTGGGCTGACACTAGCAGAAACAGGATAAGCAAGAAGCAAATCCTTTTTCTCTCCCTGTCTTCTAGTTTCCATTAGCACTAGTATTGACAGAAGCTGACCAAGAGGTAAATGTCAAAGGAGCAATCCGATTTGAAGGCCCCTAGCTCCAGCATCTTGCAGTGGAATATGGAAGAACTGATTTAGAGTTGAGTACTATTATCTTAGTAATCAGTAGAAAAAATTAAGAGGAGTTTTAACAAATCAACTCAGAAATTTCAAAGGCTTAGCATAATGTGAGCTTTGCTTTTGCTCGTGACTCACTCTGATAAAGGTCATTTGACTCTCCAACAGTGAATGCCGGGATCCCTATCCTTCCATCTCTTAGGACTACTGTCTTAAACAAAGGACATCTGAGTTTATCATAAGGGAAAGTATGAATGGGTGACCATGGAGATACCTGGTTAAGTGTGGAAGTGATGCATATCACTTGATGCCCTTGGCTGGAAATGAATGACATACTCCAGTGTATCTGTCAGAATGATGGGAAATATGGTCTTCTTATATGACTAGAAAAAGGAAATTGAGAGCACTTAGCAAGCCTCTACCAAAAATGCATTCCTTTGAGAGGTAGCAGTTTTGTCCTATATTTCCATTTTGTATACCTATATTTTATTATTATTACTCCTCTGCTGTCATCCCAAGCATTTGAGGCTTTCCTATACAAATCATACCCCATCTAAAGATGATGGTGGTGATGAGGAGGAGGAGGAGAAGGGAAATGGCTGATTAGTAAGTGCCAGGAGTTTTCTAAGTATTTAACACATATTCTCATTTTTCATACAAGAGTTCTATGAGGTAGGTACAACCATTATCCCTATTTTGGAAAGGAAACTGAATAAGTTGGATACAGAAACTGAGGCATAGAGAAATTTAAAAACCTGCCCAAAGTGACCCAGGTAATATTGGTGAGGCATTCCAGCAATCCAAACAGTCTAGATCTGGAGGGCGACTCTGTCATGTCTCCTCAGGTTGGGGGGAAATAGTCATTATTTGAATTGTATGTATTTAGCTAAACACAAAGATTGTGAATGAGATAATAATACATGAGAATGTAGCATAAAGACAAATAGGGGCTTTTCTTTATACTCTTATGGTTATATGTGACTGTCAGATTATTCTCTGCTCTGCACTGACTGACATATAAATATGGCCATTATAATAACCATTTTCACCACTATGTCATCAATAACTGACCTAATTGAAACGAATAGTGTTTTTTTTTTTTTAGACTTTATTTATTTATGAGAGAGAAAGAGAGAGAGAGAAAGTGCAGGAGCCAGGAGGAGGGACAAAGGGAGAGGAAGAGGGAGAAGCGCACTTCCCGCTGAGCAGGAAACCTACAGGGTACTCCATCCCAGGACCCAGAGATCATGACCTGAGCCAAAGGCAGATGCTTAACCAACTTTGCCACCCAGGTGCCCCAGAATAGGGTTTTTTTGTTGTTGTTGTTCTTGTTGTTTTGTTTTGTTTTTTTAATCTATAAGGCAATTGAGATTACCTGCCTTTTAAATTCAGAAAAATATTAATTTAGTGTAAATGTTACAAATTGAATTTGAGGTTTGAGAGATTATGCTTATTAAGCAACTATCTTCACGGCTACACCAAAGGGTGGGAGAGCCCCTCGTATGACAGGTAGGGAAGAAATTTCTCTTTTAAATTTAATGTAACACAGTTTACATGTTAAAAATAAAAGCAAAGTGCCCTATACTGACTGTACCCTTAAGCAATATCCTGAATCAAATCAGAATTTCAATATTAAATTTCAAATGAGAGTAAAAGAGATCATAACAATCATAAATAAAAAGGGGAACAATTTTATGAGTTAAGAAATATCTATGGAAGACAAAATAAGGAGATCAAAAGTGTCATTTTTTAGGTAGTCAGCAATGACTCCAGAGAAAATTACTTTCCTATAGTCAATGATGAGTCTTTTTTTTTTTTTAAAGATTTTATTTATTTATTTGTCAGAGAGAGAGTACAAGCAGGCAGAGTGGCAGGCAGAGGCAGAGGGAGAAGCAGGCTCCCTGCTGAGCAAGGAACCCGATGTGGGACTCGATCCCAGGACCCTGGGATCATAACCTGAGCCGAAGGCAGCCGCTTAACCAACTGAGCCACCCAGGCGTCCCAATGATGAGTCTTTGAGGCTATAAGTAGGTTACCATTAAGTAGAGAAGAAGAACAAAGTGTCACTTGATGTGTTTGATGAAGTGATTTGTTTCCAACAAAGTATTCATCAGCTCAGGGCACATTTTGCATCCTTCCATGTACATGGTCCAGGATGAGGTGCTTGCAACTCTGGAATAGACTAAAGAGGGAAGACAAGGCAAGAAAGCTTTCAAGGATTTATACATCTGTATGTAATACATTCATAAAGCTGTGTAATTTTCAAAGCAGTCTTTATGTCCATTGTTTCATTATAGCTCACAACCATACTGAGATGAATACAATACAAATTTAAGTATTCAAATAGGTAATGATATGGAGATGTTCTTAAGAGTTTTGGGTAATTCACTTCAAATCATAAGGCCACAGGTCTTCTAATTTCCAGGTTATTTATATACCACACCCATTATGAGAAGCTGATACTCTTGTTTGCATTATACAAGTGAAAATATCCTAACTCAGAAAGGTTAAATAATTTGTCTCAGAAATAGCAAGTCTGATTTTTGTCTGAATTTAAATATTGAGATTTTTCCAGTTTGCTATAAAACCTCTCTAAAAATAAGACCTACACAACTAATGAATCATTGAACACTACATCAAAAACTAATGATGTACTATATGTTGGCTAATTGAATTTAAATTTTAAAAAAATAAATATAATTAATTAATTAAAAATACACATTTAAAAAATCAAATTTGCAGCTACTAGCCAAAGTAACTCCTCGCACATTCTGATAAGTATTTATTAATAAAACATGCAGTTAAAAAGATTTACATTTCATTGTGTCATAATCTTTTACTTTCAAAATAAGACAGTTATGTTGAAGGTTATATTTCCATACTTATTAAGCTTATGAAAAATCAGAAATGAAAATGAAGCACTTTTATTTTTGCTTTTAGAAGCATGTAAATAGAATGTATGTTTTAATTGAAGAATCATATTATCACCTTTTTTTTAATACTTATTGCTCAGAGGCTCTACTATTATTTCCTTGGTTTTACATTAAACTAGCCCACTTGGATATTTGTGTAATATAGGAAAAATCAGCACCTGAACTTGAGACTTTTTCAATTAGAATCCCATTCTTTATCATTTGGTGAATCCTGATATCCCCTGGATATCAAATAGAAAATGAATAAATGCATAGAATTTATATAACTTTAATTACAGTGATCTTACCATTTAAATAAACAATAATATCACAAAAGAGCAAAATTTGATGAAAACAAAGGTAATAAGTCAGGTAGAGCTTTTGCTATAGACAGATGAATATAACTTTTTTTTTCTTTATTCTCAGCCAAAACTTGTAAAAACAAGGTGGAGTAGATATTCTTTCCTATGCCTAACCACAGCTGAGTCTAGTAGGTTGAAGTACTTGGTGTTAAAATTAACAAAATATTTTAAATTGTTTGCCTTCTATTCATAACATTCAGCAGTGGAATTGGTTAAATTGATTAGAGTATGTTGTACTGAATCTAATATATAATATTTAATCACCAAATTGGGGTGAAGAATTACATCCTTTTGATTATTGACCATAAAACTTGATTCGAGTCAACTATTGATGTCAGCACAGGTACTAGCATATCAAACTGAGGAGGAAAGTAATCTGCTTCATAAATTAGTAATTATGGAGGTGTTGTTTATTATATAAGTTACGGAGATGCATATGAGGGCCATATATGTGATCTAGATTGTATACCCCAAATTTTCTTTTTCTAGATATTTCCATGGCTAGTTTCTTCATTCAGGAATTGGCGTGTCTATCCTAACAATGCTCATTAGCGTTGCTGCTGGTATCACACCCAGTTATGCCTCACTCATTCACCTTATGCCAATTCTGTGTTGCTTTTTTTCACAGACTCGTCCTTATCTGAAAATATTTATATAAATATGAATGTGTGTTGGTTTATTTTCTGTTTCTCTTCACTTGAATATAAGATGAAAAAGGGAAGATCTGTTTTATTTAGTTCTGTATCCCTGGTGTTTGAAACATAACAGGAACTTAATTAAATTTGTGGAATGGATAAACAGCTTGAGCACAGAGCATGAACTAAGTGAAAGCAAGTTTTGTTTGTTTGTTTCTAAAGCTCTATTAAGTGTAATATCTCATATATTAAATCCCTTTTTCTTATTAGAAATGTCATATGCCTTAAGATATGGAAGAATTCTTCTTAAATATCAAATAATTCTGAGATAGTTTCTATGACCAAAATACATAGGTTCAAGTTTTGGAAACTAAAATCATGATTGTAAAAAGTATATTCTACTGAAATAAGATTCTGCTTTCAGTAAGAATTTTAGTATTGGAGGGAGTTTGCTCAATGCATAAGACAGTAAAATGTAAACTTTTCCTTAATTTAAAAATCACACTTACCAATTAATATTTGCCAGAGTCATTGTCCTCAATTGCTTTCCAACTGTGCCCATCATTCATTTTTAGTCTTATCAGATGGAAGGAAATCATACATCTGCCTATGGAAAATGGACTGGTGTTGCCCCACAAACATTACCTCTCTTAGAAACCAAATAAAAGGGAAATAGAAAAAGGAACTTGAGTATATTAAATTTCCCATTAAACCCCCAGACTTATTTTCAACAGGCTCACCTTACTTCTCTCAAGAAGCGGGCCAGTTGTTCATTGTGCAGTGGTCTTTATGCATTCTGAAAATAGATTATGTCAGGAAAGATAGAATTTGTGGAGTTTTTTTAACCTCATTTTCGTTTCCCTTTTAATTCTTTCTTATTTGATCATTTATCAGTTATTGTTTTTAATCGCTATTACAAAGCCTTTACTAAGTACTGCCAAAGGCAATAGTGAATGAAATCTAAAATTTTATTAGAATAACTATAAAACACAAATGAGGGAAATTAAATAAAAGACATTATGCCTTTCAAGATATTTGATTTTTGTAAGAAAGTAAAATCATTAAAAATATATCCCAGTGGTTGTTATGGAAACAGATTGAATTGAAGAATGCAAAGGGACAGATTGTTGCTTCAAACATCACACTAGGAAGAAAAATTACATTCACAGTGCAGCTTAAAGTAATGTATTAACTTTAATTGTATAGTTACTGAACAGTGTCAAAACATGATTATTCACAATAGTAGTAATTGATCTAAAAATGCTCCTTGTATGAAGAGATCTTTTCCTCTAAGGAGTAAATCACGAGATCATGTTCACACCTGCTTGTTATCAAAATGTGTCATGTCTGTCTGTTTAATTTAGATATAAATTGAATTGTGAGCTCCTCAGAAAGATGTTGAATCTTCAATAGTTGTCGAATTCTACAATTGGTATACTATTTAGAACACATTGGGGCGCTTGGGTGGCTCAGTGGGTTAAAGCCTCTGCCTTCGGGTCGGGTCATGATCTCGGGGTCCTGGGATCGAGCCCCACATCGAGCTCTCTGCTCAGCAGGGAGCCTGCTTCCCCCTCTCTCTCTGCCTGCCTCTCTGCCTCTTGTGATCTCTCTCCCTCTGTCAAATAAATAAATAAAATCTTTAAAAAAAAAAAAGAACAAATTGATTTTCAAATATTTTAATTTCATTATGAGGACTAATGAGCAGAGTTGTGTATACCCAAATAGGAAAGGCCTCCTGCGTGTATGTGGAATTGTGGCAAACTGTTTTTCTCCACTCACAAATGACGCAGATGGCAAAGATCTCTTCTCTGTCCTTGCTTTTGTGGGAGTGTTGTGCTTTCTAGAGGGGGGCAGAGAGGATAAATTGACTTGATATTTGTCAAGTCAGCTTGTTTTTGCCTCAATAAAAATTGCACCTGGAAATAAATGGAACACATCAAAGTAGGACGAAGAATCCAGAGCTATTTCTGTGTAGCAGTCTTATTCAATCTTATTCAAAAGACAAGTAGGATAGAGGTCTTAGATAAATTTATATCTCACAACATAATAATTAATAATATAGTAGTTTTTAATGCCTTTTCTATGCTGAAGAGTTTAGATTTATCTCAAAACTTCATGGTAACTCTGAAGGTAGGTTTTGCTGTTCTTATTACACAGATAGAGAAATTAAGGTTGAGAAAGATAGGAAAAGTGACAGAGCAGGAGTCAGGTTCTACATGTTTCCAGTCCTCTATGCTACTTTGCAGAGAATATTTTACTCATATAAATATTCGGCAGGCAGTTACCTGACATAACATGACAATTCTTATCCTAGAACAACTTCTCTCTTTTTTAGGAAGATTTATTTATTTATTAGAAGAGAGAGAGAGAATGTAAGCTGGGGAGGGGCAGAGGGAGATGGAGAGAATCCCAAGCAGACTCCAGGCTGAATGTGGAGCCCAAGGATATGGGGATTGATCTCAGGACCCTGAGATCATGACCTGAGATCATGACCTGAGATGAAATCGAGAGTTGGACGCTCAACTGCCTGAGCCACCCAGCGCCCCAAGTAACTTCTCCTCTAATCCACCATTATAGTTACTGCGCTACCTAATGAATGAATTCTTTGGTGTCAGGGTTGTGAATTGTTGAGTTGTAATTTGGGGCTCCAGAGCTGTCTGTTATCATGGAACAAAACAAAGGTAAATGAATCACAGAGGAAATCAGTGGTTTAGAACTGTTCACTTGGTTTAGAAGATCTCTTCATTTATTCATTTAACTAGTCTCTATTGAGAGTCAGCTATATACCAAGCACTATACAATGCAGTAAATATTACTGGAGGAAAAAAAGACATGGTGCTTAACCTCAAGAACCTATTGAAGAAAACAAGTAAATGAATAGGTCAAGAGTAGAATGAGGCATACACAAAGGGTATTAGAGGAGCCCTTAGATGGGTACCTAACCCATCTGTGGAGGTTAGAGTGTTCCCCAAAAACCCCTAAGAGTTGGTGATATAAAGAGGATGATGGTAAGGAGAGAGGAGAAAGGGGCATTCTAGGACTCTATATAAAATTTATCATGGAAAAATTAGGGGCGCCTGGGTGGCTCAGTGGGTTAAAGCCTCTGCCTCCGGCTCAGGTCATGATCTCAGGGTCCTGGGATTGAGCCCCGCATTGGGCTCTCTGCTCAGCGGGGAGCCTGCTTCTCTCTCTCTCTCTCTCTCTCTGCCTACTTGTGATCTCTCTCTATCTCTGTCAAATAAATAAATAAAATCTTTAAAAAAAATTATCATGGAAAAATTAAACCTCTGTGTTCTGTTTACTTTTAAAGACATATCATCTATTTGGTGTAATAAGTAAGCAGAATCATCTTCAGGAACTGAGAGAAATCCACTTTAACCAATACTGAAGATTGTACTTTCCATAGGTTATAGAATTAAACTACATATTTTTGTATAATTTATTTAGCCTTAATATGCAACAGGTAGTCTTACATAGTAGGCTGTAGGCGCACTTCTAGTAATTTAGTGGCCATATGAAGGTAGGTTCTATTGAGAGAACAACGAGCCTTCCCAGTGAACAGTGCAGAGGAGCTGCGTGTCAAAACATATTCTTTTGGGGAGGAAACATGTACATGTAAATGTATATGGATTTGCTCGCTTAGCAAAACATACAGTGGGAAAATAATACAGTAACAGTTAACATTTGTTGAACACATGCTATGGTACCAAGCACTGTTCTGAGCCCCTGACATGGTAACAACTCATTTAATCCTCACTATAGGACCGTGTGAAATATACAAAATCCCCATTTTGTAGAGGAAAGAGGTAACTTGCCAAGTTTGCCCCGCTACTAAGTCTTATTTGAGCATCCATGCTCAAATATGCTTTTCTTTTCTTTCTAAGATTTTATTTATTTATTTGAGAAAGAAAGAAGAAAAGCACAAGTGAGAGGAGGGTCAGAGGGCATGGGAGAGGGACAAGCAGACTCCACCCTGAGCCAAGAGCCTGAGATCTTGACTTGAGCCAAAGTCAAACATTTAACCGACTGAGCCACCCAGGCGCCCCTCTAATATACTTTTCTATGCTGAAAAGAATATGCCCAGGGAAAGATAAAAACATTGACTTTATTAGAAATAAGTTTAATTGAGATTCACATTTAAATATGAATTAGTTGCACATTTTATTGAATACATTATATATTATATTGCATATATTGTATAATATGGTGCGTATTTTATATATTGAACAGATTGTATAAATTACATTGTATATATACACTTTGTATATATATACATTGTATATATACACTTTACATATATGTATAATGTATATACATACATTATGTATGTTAATATATGTCATTTGTCATTTGTAAAATTCTCAGAAGAGTTCTATTATATTTTATATATATATAAAATATATATATATATATATATATATATATATATATATATATATATTCCCCATTTCACAGATAGGAAAACTTAGGTTTGGGCTAAATATTTGCCAAGGGGATTTATCAGGATTGGAAGTGGGTCAATTTAGTGCATTTATAAAGGAGTGGTGATCTCTTCTAAGATTTTTATTTGCACCTACTAAGTGTTAAAGTGCAAATGAAATGTAGTTTAAATAGTGTTTAAAATGAATTGGAGATGAAAAATATACTTTCTGGATTTATATTTGAAATGATTGATTATCCTCTTGGATACTAATAATTATCAACTACATTTCTTGGGAAAGGGATAAGGTTATTTAATATAGTCTTGTGTGTTGGCTTAATTTGTTTTAACTATTTAGCACAGTATCATCCAGGAAAATGTCTGTTCAACATATGAGGCAAATCCCTTAGGTTAAAAGCAACCTTTCAGTTGATGAGCTGTTAAATTATTTTTATATCACCTTAGTAATTGTCAACTGTAATTATTAAATGGAATAATTCATAAGTACAGCTTTGTGACTCCACATTAGGAAACCAGCAACTCAAATGAAGATATGGGAACTAACACACCTGGTTTCTATGTGTTCAATGCAGCCTACAGGAATAAAATTTAATTTAACGATCCAGTAATTCTTTAAAGATAAAAAATGAAATAGCTTTCACACTGCAGTTACCAACTTGTCAACTTTCACAGATACATCATCACACCAGTCAAATTTTATTACACATGCAGTGATGAGACTGCAAACAAAAATTGGTTGTCCTGTTTTCATGGGTTGAGTAATTTCACCTGTGGAGATGAGACAAACCATTGCTATTCAGTGTGCATAACATTGTTGATGTTGTTATTACCTCTTCAGTGTAAGAATAAACTTAAAAATTAGTGAAGTTATGTGCACAGTGTTTTATCAAAGCCCAGAACAGAACCACATTATTCACTGTATTTTCTGAAATGTTTTAGGATTAGGTCCGCCGCCACTGGCTTGTATTAATTCTTTGTATTACAGAGACATGCTTATCAGTGAAAAATGTTTAAGAAAACATGTTCTTTTACTTTGTCTTTATGCAATGTGTTTGCTAATCTTTGTATTACTATAATACATTGATTTTGTTACACACAAGGAAATGAAGAGCAAAGATTAAAAATAAGTCTGCTTCTCCGTAAAAAAAATCTTTATTTTATTCTACTTTCTAATTTAAAAGAGACCAAATGATGTTTTCTTATTAGATTAAAATTGTCTCTCTCAAATCATCTACTTTTCTTTAATACTTGCTTTTCTACTCAAATGTATACTTCCCTTTCAAGGTAGTGATTTACTCCTTAGTCTTCCTGAGATCCCAAAGAAGGATTATATAAATATACAAAAATAAATAAATAAATAAATCCATGACAATGAAAAGAGATTTCGACATATTTGAGAAATATGGAAAGCAGAATTTATATCATTTCTCTATCAGTTTTGATGTGATGTTTTTCTAGAAATGTGACCATTTCATCCAAATAATAAATAGATTCTCAAACTTACTAGTATAAAATTGGTCATATTATTTTTTAACGCCTGTAAGATCTGTAATGATATCCTATTTTCCTTCATGATATTGATCTTTAATTAGTCTCTTTTTATCATGATATTTCTTGCTAGTTATAATCATTTTTTTCAAAGAAAAATTTTATACTTTGTCATTTTTTTCTTGTATATTTTGTTTAATTCTTAACAGCTCTATTGAGATATATTTTAAATACTATCAAGTCTATTCATTTAAAGTGTATAATTCAATAATTTTTAGTATATATACAGAGTCATGCAACCATCAGTATAATCTAATTTTAGAACACTGTCAGCATCCCCAAAGAAATTTTTATCCATCAGCAGTTACTCACCAGCCCTCCCTCTAACCCCTCAGGCTTAGGCAACTACTCATCTACTTTTATCTCTATAGATCTGTCTATTCTGAATATCTCGTACAAATGAAATTATACCATATGTGGCCTTTTGTGACTTACTTCTTTTACTTAGCATGATGTTTTGTTTTGTTTTTCTCTTCTTCTTCTTCTTCTTCTTCTTCTTCTTCTTCTTCTTCTTCTTCTTCTTCTTCTTCTTTTTTGAGAGAGAAATGGAGAACACTTACATGGGGGGACGGGACAGAAGGGCAGGGAGAGAGAGACAGACTCCTAAGCAGGCTCCATGCCCAGGAGCCTGATGCAGGCTCAATCTCCCTGAGATCATGCCCTGAGCCAAAATCAAGAGTCAGACGCTTAACTGACTGAGCCTCGCAGGCACATCTTTTTTTTTATTTTTATTTTTTCAGCTTGATGTTTTTGAAGTTCATCCATCTTGTAGAATGTGTCAGTACTTTATTCTTTTCTATTGCCAAATAGTATTCCATTGTATGAATACACCACATTTTGTTATTTATTCATCACTTGATTTGAATTGTTTCCATTTCTCGGCTATGGTGAATGATGCTGTTATCAGCGTTCATTACAAGTGTTTATGTGAGAATATATTTTCATTTTCTTCATTGGATACTTACAAGTAGAATTAGTGGCCATATGGTAACTATATTTAACAATACGAGGAACTGCGAGTGTTCTCTCTAGTGGCTATACCATTTTAAATGTTCACCAGAAATGTATGAGGGTTTCAGTTTCCCTACATTCTCCAGCACTTATTATTGTCTGGCTTTTTAATTACAACCATCCTAACGAGCATAAATGGTCATTGTGATTTTGATTTTGATTTTGCCTAATGACTAATGATGGTGAGCTTGCTTTCAGGTGTTTATAAACCACCCATATATCTTCTTTGAAAAAATGTCTATTCAGTTGTCTTTTTATTACTGAGTTGTCAGAATTATTTGTATGTTCTGGACACAATTCCCCTATTACATATGATTTTTATATAAGGGAACATTTGCAAATATTTTCTTCCAGTTTGGGAATTGTCTTTTCACTTTCTTTTTTTTTTTTTAAGATTTTATTTATTTATCTGATAGAGAGAGAGAGATCACAAGTAGGCAGAGAGGCAGGCAGAGAAAGGGAAGCAGGCTCCCTGCTGAGCAGAGAGCCCGATGTGGGGCTCGATTCCAGGACCCTGAGATCATGACTTGAGCCGAAGGCAGAGGCTTTAACCCACTGAGCCACCCAGGTGCCCCAAACTATAGCTTTTTTTTTTAAATCACTTATACAATATAGGAAATATTTTGTTTTTTTAAACTATCACGTGATTCAAAATAGTTTCATACTTTCATTGAATTTTTTTTAACCCATGGGATATTAGAAGTAGATTTCTCAGCTTTCAAATTTTGGGGGATATTTTCTAGTTATCATTTTATTATTTTTTTAATCTTTTGAAATTTGTTCAAATAGCTCTAAATCCCACCAAATGATAACTTTGATAAATGTTTCATATGTACTTGGAAAGAATGTGCATTTTGCACTTGTCAGTTGCAGTGTTTTATAAAAATCAATTAGCTAAGTTTGTCAATCATGTTTTTCAAATATCCTATATCCCCACTGATTTTCTTTTTGTTTGCTTGTTCTAGCAGTTTGGAGAAGGTATGTTATTATCTTCCACTATGATTATAGGTTTATCTTTTTAATATTGCCAATTTTGCTTTATATGTTTTGAAGTTATGGTATTAGTTGCATAAAATTTGATCTTAGTCATGTACTAATGGCTTTATCATTATAAAATGTTCTTCTTTATTCACAGTAGTGATTCTTCCCTTAAATCTACTTCGATATTACTTTAGTTATAACAACTTTCTTTTTATTAGTTTTTGTATGATACATGCTTTTTTATATTATTATTACTTTCATCTCTCTCTCTCTCTCTCTCTCTCTCTCTCTCTCTCTATATATATATATATATATATATATATATATATATAATTAGTAGTTGTACTTTTTATCCACATGGGAAATATTTGCTTTTCAATTGAGTTTAATCTGATGACTTTTAATTTTGATGTTTAAATCTACTGTCTCACTGCTTTTGCATGTGTGCTGGCTGTTTCTTTGTTCCTATTACTTTAATTTGAATCATAGTTCTGCCACTTCCTGTTTGTGTGATCATGGGTAAGGTGCAGAATACTTAACTGATTTGGCTAAATCTGATAGCCCCGGATAGAGAATTCAGTCCTCCTACCTCCTGATACTGCCTTTGACTGATTCATGGTATTTTCAACTCTGAATCTGCCACTCATTAGTGGTGTATCTTTAAATTAAATATTTAGCTTCCCTGTGATTGTAAGCATATGGTGCTTTTAATGTTCTCCCCACCAAAATTGCATTCTTATCTCTACCAAACTATCTTATATTTACAGCAGTTATTAATACCCATATTAGAATGTTTTGCTTCAGCATAGTCACCTAAAATTCTACTTCAAATGATTTCCTCATATTCTGTGATAGCCCTGTGATCAAGCAGCCTCTGTGGTTGTTGCTGTCACCGGTCCACTTGGTATCACTGTTTTGGGGGAGGACACTTTCCCCTGCTGATGATTACTGTTTCCACCACTCTGTTTGCTTTGGCCAAAAGACCCTTCTTATTCCTTATCTTTGTCTACCTTATTCCAAAGGTGGAACTTTAATCCTCATAGCAGAGAGACTAAGGTACATCTTTTAACAAACTCTGTAGTGCAAGGCAAAGAATAAGTGTTCATTACAAAATAAATTACAACTATCATGTAGGTAGGGTTCTGAAGCTGGATCCCTATAAAGCCAGCTCCTTCTAATTATAGGGAAACTTGCCACTGGAAATATTCTAGAGAGCTTTAACTTAATTCCTGACGCTAAGAAAAGGAATAAATATTTCACTCAATCTTGCCTAGGACTATCATACATTGGCCATCACCAGCCTATTCCAGGGAAATGGTGCCAAGCTAAGTCCAGTTCATTTTTATTTTTTCTTCCAAGAGACACTTTATTATATTATTTTTTCCATGTTACAGATGAGAAAACTGAGATGAAGACATTTCAAGCAAATTTTCCCTTGTTACTAAGCCACGTAATAATAAAGAAAAAGAAACTTTTTCTAGATATATTAACTCTTTATATAAACTAATTATGTATAATTTTGAAATACATGTAAAATTCTCAAGTTTGATATATAGTAAAAAATCCATAGATGAATAATATTCCACATAAATGGAATATTCCATTTATGTGGAATATTACTTAGCCATCAGAAATGATGAATACCCACCATTTGCATCAACATGGATGGAACTGGAGGGGATTGTGCTAAGCGATATAAGTCAAACAGAGAAAGACAATTATCATATGGTTTCACTCATATGTGGAACATAAGGAATAGCATGGAGGACCACAGGGGAAGGGAGGGAAAACTGAATGGGAAGAAATCAGAGAGGGAAACAAACCATGAGAGACTCTGGACTCTGGTAACCAAACTGAGGGTTACAGAAGGAAGGATGGGGTAACCAGGTGATGGGTATTAAAGAGGGCATGTGTTGGGATGAGCACTGAGTGTTATACCAGCTAATGAATTGTTGAACAATGGATTGTTGAATACTACATCAAAAACTAACGATGTACTCTATGTTGGCTAACTGAACATGATAAAAAATAAAATAAATAAAATAAAATAAAAATCCATAGATGAGTTGCATTACTCATGTGCCTACCTATCTAGAAAGATTTCTGACTGATTTTTCAAGAACCTGGGATGTGGTCTTATCTCTTCCTATACATGTATTATAAGTGATGAAAAGAATGTTATCCTAGCTATTATATTGGACTTTATTTACTATAAATATAATTAATATATTTATGTGATTTTTGCAATAGTAAATAGGTCTACCTATTTAGAAAGCTACACTGATCTGAGTATATGCCTAATGAGGACAAGGAATAAATATAAAGAGATTGACTTAAGATTCAACAAGGGGAAAACAGTCCTATTTTCTCATTATACTTTATAGGAATTGAGCGAGCATAATAAATCATGTCTATCCTATTTTAGTTGTATCACAAAAATTATTTGGAAGAACACAGAGCATTCTATATAATTTCTCAGTTAGTAGCATTAATTTGACAGGTTTTTGTCCAATTCCTGTTACTATTCTCTTAAAGTTACAACTTTTATATGCCTAAAACAAGATTGCCTTTCACATGCTTTTATTTCTGTGTCAAACATGAAATTAACTCAGGTGCTGATTTACAAGTACAATTCTTTCATTGTGTTCTTGGTGAAGAACATATGTGAAGTACAAAAACATGTTGCAGCTTCTTTTTTTACTATAACAAGACAATACATAAAATGGCTTATGTTCATTGCCTTTTGCTTGTCAGAATGGTTGAAAAATGAAGACAGGGCTCCTGGTGGTTCCCATTGCTCACTGAGGACACGGACCTGATGATGAAATTACAGTTCACTGTGTTTTCCTTCTAATTGGTTCAGGGAAGTTTTGACTGATGTTACACAAGGGCATGCACAATAAACTGAAACACAATTTTCCACAGTAATTGTCTCCATTTCCATAGAAATCTTTGAATTACATCCACTTTATTCAGTTGTCTTTCTAAATAAAATAATATGCTCCACGGCATGTTATTCTTTTTTAATATGAAAGTAGCCCAGATCGCCAGTCTGAGGTAAAAATAATAAATAACATTTTAGAACAAACTTTCAGCTGAGCTAGATGAAGGAAATTAAATCAAATTTTTCAAGTTTGGGGAGTTTTTACTAGACTTTTCTAATTTTGCCAAATGAGTTATAGTTAACAACTTCAGAAAACAACTTCATTTTTTATGTCACGGTCACATTAGCTCATTTTATTCTCACATCAATTACATGTATTGTGTAGGACAGATATTATTACCTCCATTATATACACAAGAGAGCTTGAAGATAAAGGGATTGATTCAGGGTCACACAACTCATCAAAGACAATACCAGCGCTGAAGTCATGTAATGCTGACTTTCTACCTTGCTGAGTCCTAAATTCTTCTTTATTTCCATGAATTTTGTACCATTCTGTATCCTTATGAAAGGCATTACATTTAACCATTTGCCCAAATTAGAAAGTACATTTTTTCCTGTCATGTACCTCTGATCCCTTAGTCATTGTCTTGATAAATCTACCTCACATACGCCTTTTCAATTTATCCTTTCCTCAGTTTGTGCTTTCATATCTGCCCTGTAATATTTCACTGGTCTTGTAATATGTCTTTCTGCTTCCAGGTCATACTGTTTCTAAGCTGTTTTGAACTTTGCTTGAAAGTTGTCTTTCCAAAGCATAAAAGGAACCCAGTGCTCTAAAACCATCAGTGGCTCAGTATTGTCTATAACACCCTCCAAGCTTGTTAGTATGGTGTGTGAATAAGGACCCTCACACTTAGCCTCTATATTTACTAACATAAATTCCTGAGATGGTTCAAACTCTGCCACACCAAATAATTGCCACATAAACTGCAATAAAATAAAATAAAACAAAACAAAATAAAATAAAAGTAAAAACCACAGAACAGCTGAATGCCAGCTCACAGATTCCTCTCCTCCAGCTCATTTTCTCTTATCTTCCACTGTCTTCATGGATGAGCATTTGTGCTTCCTTTTTCCCTGAAACCTTTTATCTGTCAGCTTAGCATTTTATTTTCCTTTACTTCTGTTTCGATTTGGATTTAGTAAATACCTGACTTTGGACTTGAGACTTGATTTTAACCTAGCAGCTCCTTTCGGTGTTGTGCCTAGAAAAATCCCTAGGTTCTAAGACCAGAAAATTCAGTTGAGAGGTATCTGGCTTTCATTCCCTTTATCAGTCAGGGTTCAGTACAGAAAACAAAACTACTCTGGGAGGTCAACTAAGATGGGAATTAAGTTGTCAGAAGGTCCGAAGACTTTTTCAGCTGAGCTTCTTGGGAATACTTCTAGAACTATACTCTTGGGCTTACCAAGGAGACTGCTAAGTCTGAGATCACTATTTGTCCTAGACCATGCTGGAACAAGAGCCCCCACCCACTATCACAGCTGTCTCTCTGCATCTACAAAATGACTAGCAGATGCTTTCTTGCTTCTGGGGAACCTTAACATTTTCACAACCTTGACTGAAAGAAAGCAGCAAGCGGCACACAAACAACCAGAAAGAAGACCACATTTCAACTTTCTTAAATCTCAAGACGGTATGTAGTCAATGGACCTAATTTGCATGAGAACCCTAGCTGCAAAGGAATCTGGGAAAAGCAGTTTAGCTTTATAAATCTAAAAGGATGGAGGGGTAGAGGTTGGGTGAGCAGCCCAGGGTCTTCAGCGTCCTGCTGGCTCTGGCTTCTGTGCTACTCTTATGTTCCCTTTCTCTCCCTTCTGGACTTTTTTTTGTTTCAGGTATAGTGCAACTCCTTTAGGCCAACTTGACCCATCAATTTACTATGATTTCAGTGGTAAAAATATATGTATTAATGATAAGCAGAAAAAAAGAAGAAATATTCTTAGATAATCTATGAAAACTTTTGAGTTTATCAGGCATTGTTAGATCTAGACTGCAGTTATCTTCCAAACAGTAAAACAGGTAAGAAACTGGAGCCAACTATAAAATGAATCCCATTCCTAGAATTCTCAAATATTTTGAATTAAACTTGTGGAGGCTCTAATTAAAATGTTTACAGTTTGAATTTACCCACAAAATCCTGACATTTTGCCATTGCTCCAGGCTATAAACACTATATTTTAGAAACTAAACCAGAAACTGGATTGACCAGATACAATCTATCTGCTATTTGAAAATTTAGTTTCAGAAAATTAGGAAGTCAGGCAAGGCCAAGTTATTAACCTGTCTGCTGGAAAAGGTGAGAAGATTATCTCCTATGTGTAGTGGGGCCTGTGGTCCAATTGTTTATCTAATTAATTTACACACAAGCATAGATGTTCACATTCCCTTCAGTACAAACCTGTAAGGAGAATTTTAAATTCATAATATAAGTTTGCATTTGCAAAAGTAATGCTGGCAGAAGAGTGTTTGCAAGAGATGGAAGTTTGGGTTTTTGATGTTGGTGTGGGTGATCACCATACGGTCCAGGGAGAAGAGTAGTCGCCATTCTTCTTTACCCTTACTCTGGGTCTGTGTGCACTTCCTAAACATCCAGGGAAGGGCCACCATGTGCTGCAGAAAGAGCAGTAAGGAGATTTGCAGTTTCTCAATACTGAAGTTTCTTGCCTTGTGGGTAATTTAAATTTGTGTGTATGAAAATATGTAAGTCAAAAAGGAAAGTTACAAATATGCTAATGACAAATTGTCTATAGTAGGTTCTATGAGATGATATTCAGACACCTTGAATTTGGGTTTTTATATTAGCTAAAACAGGTCTTCTAGTCTTCTCTGCCTCTATATTGCATATAAGATATATTGCATATAAGACGCATATATATTGCATATATATTGCATATAAGGTGGAAAAATTCTTATCATTTATTTTCAAAATATGATGGTATTTCACAAACTGTTTTGAGCATCTCTGAGTAAAATAAGTTCTTTGGAAATCCACCACAGGTAGGCACTGAGTGAGGAAATATGCATTCAATGGTCATAAATGCAGATAAAAAAATGTATCTTCCTTTTCACATGCTCTTTATTCTTTCCTTCCCTTTATTCTTCCCTTTTTCACAAAAATCTTTTGTGAAGGATTTCTGGCTGTGCTTTCCAGTACCCTACACTCCAGAGTGGATTGAGCTGCTCAGCCTGGCTGCCTAGGTGTCGCTTCCCCCACTCTGTTCCTTGTGCATCTTCCCTGAACCTGTGTGTTCATTTGAAGAGAATGACCTTAGCGGGGTGAGAAGCCCATGCTTTTGTTCTTCAGTCAGATATGCAAGTAGCTGTACACTCCCTCTCTAGAACCCATAAAGACTGTCTTCTGCTTTTGCTTAACAAGAATTCAAGATGTAGAAATTATAAATGTCTATGATGAATTTGTCTTTCAAAAAAATCTAGAACCCACAGCACTTGTTTTTTGACTTATTTTTTCCTAATATATAACACAGATTCATATAACCAGAATATATACTGTTCAGGGCTAAGGGAGAAATTAAAATGGAATTTTATTATTGGCAAATTATTTTACCAACCAGTTTTTTCCTTGGAAGTTGTCTTTGAGGACTTGTGTGTATAAAACTGAATACTCACTTTTCCTCTTTTTAATGTAAATACCCTCTTATCTGTCTTTCTTGACATCAGTTTTACTTGCACATCAATAAAAAAGTTTTTACTTTAGTTTCTTAAAAATACTCATTTTAATCCCTTGAAATGTGCCTCCATTCAGCTGCATTACTTAAAAGTCATGTTTATGTAAGAAAAATAATCACAGAACAAAATTCCGTAATGGCTGAAGCATTAGATTTTATTGAAAAATGAGAAAAATAAGAATGATATAAAATGTAAAAGCAAGTAGAAAAACCAGATGAATATAAAACTCAATTATTTCTCATGCTTCATTTCACTCTCCTAGTATCATTCAAGATGCTTCTATAAAGTTAAGAACAAGTATTAAAGAAACAGGAACATTTAAAAAGTAAACCAAAAGCAAAAGTTGTCAATTATGACGACTATCAGGATCACCAGAGGAATCTGTGTCGGTTTGGATGTGTGTAGGTGTGCATGTGTGTGGGCATGGGTGTTCGCTGGGGGTAGAACACACATAATTGTGTCTCATCGGTGATCCTCTGATTCAACACCAGTGGCATGCATTCCAATAAACACTCTTACACCAGAGCCTGATTTTCGTTTAGAGTTGTGCTTTGGTTAGCTGTATTGGTTTAAGTCTCCAGTCAAGAGAAAGGTCTTTGCACTACTGAGTATTTACCCCAAAGATACAGATATAGTGAAAAGAAGGGCCATATGTACCCCAATGTTCATAGCAACAATGTCCACAATCACTAAACTGTGGAAAGAGCTGAGATGCCCTTCAATAGACAAGTGGATAAAGATATGGTCCATATACACAATGGAATATTACTCAGCCATCAGAAAGGGTGAATACCCAACTTTTGCATCAACATGGATGGAACTGGAGGAGATCATGCTAAGTGAAATAAGTCAAGCAGAGAAAGTCAATTTTCATATGGTTTCACTTACTTGTGGAACATAAGGAAGAGCATGGAGGACATTAGGAGAAGGAAGGAAAAAACAAACGGGGGGAAATCAGAGGGGAAGACAAACCATGAGAGACTGTGGACTCTGAGAAACAAACTGAGGGTTTTAGAGGGGAGGAGAGTGAGGGCATGGGTAAGTCTGATGATGGGTATTAAGGAGGACACGGATTGCATGGAGCACTGGGTGTTACACGCAAATAATGAATCATGGAACACTACATCAAAACTAATGATGTACTGTATGGTACATGTATTTTGTTATAAGAAAAAAGGGGAAATAAAGGTCTTATTTTCATTGGCAACATGTTCCATTCAGTTTCAATTTTGCAAAATTGCAAAATAGGTTCAATTTATGTATAGGGTACATAGAATGAACAATATTACCTGTAACTTACAAAGTATCCCTGAAGAATATCCATGATTAACTTCATTGGCCGTAACTGTTCAGCCGTGTCTTACTGAATGCACACCATATGACAAGCATGGACTAAGCTGAGAGGCACTCTGCTTTTGTTAAGTCTCTTGCCTTAAAGGAACTTACAGTCTAAAAGGAAACATTGAATTCAATGTCAGCAATAATTCACTAATCTCTATTTTAACCAACTTATTTATTCGCTGGATTTATAAATCATGTCAGAGTACAAATTTAATTGAGCTAATACAAAGACATTATTTGACCTAGCTTCATATTTTTCATAATGTAACTGATTAGAATAACCCCCTACAAAAATGTCATGTGTTGTAATCTTCAGCTAGTTTTTGATCCCTGAAATGCCTACTTCTCTCTCCCCAAGACTTTCCTAATCCAGTGGAGAAAAAATCAATATATTGGTCAAAACTCTGGTTATTGCTAGACAACTGAAGCTCCACAAAACATCAGTATTTCCAGAAGAGGTTTATAAGTAGATAGCTCTATACCAGTACATATCTTATATTCAGTCTAAGCTGAATGAATATGAGGAGACATTCATTACTATCTGCCTCTCAGAGCTGGTATAAGAATGAATCTAATATGAGTACTTTTAGTTTCCATTGGGAATGACAGCAAAAAAAAAAGATGTTTTTATTACTGATTTTCTTTTTGATTCTAAAAATCTAAAAATGAAAATTTTCATATTTTCTAAATGCACAAAGAACATATGTTTACATAATCTTAGACTGGAAAACATATTTTGTAGTCATTAATTCTGCAGAGATAACTATGAAGAGCTGGTAAATTTTACCCAGTTTTTGTGTGTGTATGTGTGTGAATTGTGGGAAATACCTCAATATTGTTATTTATAAGTTAGGTTTGCTAATATCGTTTATCTGTTGTGCCTCCTTTGATTGTGTTGTTGTCTCTGTTGGGAACAACTCCATACACTTCCTGGCTGCTTCCTGAATTATCCATGGACTTATGGAGCTAAGCATAAATATTATATCCTCATAGCAGCCTTCTAGCCTTTGAAGGTAAGTCCTTCGTTATTCTGTCCAACACCTGTTGTCTCCTCATAGCACTTATTATGTTTTCCAATTATTATTTTTTTAATTTTTCAGTGTTCCAAGATTCATTGTTTATGTACCACACCCAGTACTCCATGCAATACGTGCCCTCCTTAACACCCACCACCAGGCTCACCCATCCCCCACCCCTTCCCTTCCAAAACCCTTAGTTTGTTTCTCAGAGTCCACAGTCTCTCATGGTTCCTCTCTTCCTCTGATTTCCACAAATTCACATTTCCTTTCCTTCTCCTAATGCCCTTCATGTTATTTCTTATGCTCCACAAGTAAGTGAAACCATATAATTGACTTTCTCTGCTTGACTTATTTCACTCAGCATAATCTCCTCCAGTCCTGTCCATGTTGATACAAAAGTTGGGTACTCAATCTTTCTTTTTTTTTTTTAAATATTTTATTTATTTATTTGACAGAGAGGAGAGAGATCACGAGTAGGCAGAGAGGCAGGCAGAGAGAAAGGGGGAAGCAGGCTCCCCGCTGAGCAGAAAGCCCAATGCGGGGCTCAATGCGGGGCTCGATCCCAGGACCCTGAGATCATGACCTGAGCCGAAGGCAGAGGCTTTAACCCACTGAGCCACCCAGGCGCCCCAGGTACTCAATCTTTCTGACGGAGGTATAATATCCCATTGGATATATGGACCATATCTTCTTTATCCATTTGTCTGTTGAAGGGCATCTTGGCTCTTTCCACAGTTTGGTGATTGTGGACATTGCTGCTATGAAGATTGGGGTACACATGGCCCTTATTTTCACTATATCTGTATCTTTGGGGTAAATACCCAGTAATGCAATTGCAGGATCCTAGGGAGCTCTATTTTTAATTTCTTCAGGGATTTCCACAATTTTTTCCAAAGTGGCTGCACCAACTTGCATTCCCACCAACAGTGGAAGAGGGTTCCCCTTTCTCCACATCCTCTCGAACACTTGCTGTTTCCTGTCCTGTTGATTTCAGCCATTCTAACTGGTGTAAGGTGGTATCTCAATGTGGTTTTGTTTGAATTTCCCTGATAGCTAATGATGATGAACATTTTTTCGTGTGTCTGTTAGCCATTTATATGTCTTCTTTGGAGAAGTGTCTGTTCGTGTCTTCTGCCCATTTTTTGAGGTGATTATCTGTTTTATGGCTGTTGAGTTTGAGGAGTTCTTTATAGATCTTGGATATCAGCCCTTTGTCTGTAGTGTCACTTGCGAATATGTTCTCCCATTCTGTAGGTTACCTCTGTTTTATTGACTGTTTCCTTTTCTGTTCAGAAGCTTTTCATCTTGATGAAGTCCCAAAAGTTCATTTTCGCTTTTGTTTCCTTTGCCTTTGGAGACATGTCTTGAAAGAAGTTGCTGTGGCTGATGTGGAAGAGGTTACTGCCTATGTTCTGCTCTAGGACTTTGATAGATTTCTGCCTCACGTTGAGGTCTTTTATCCATTTCGAGTTTATCTTTTTGTATGGTGTAAGAGAATGGTTGCGTTTCATTCTTCTATACATAGCTGTCCAATTTTCCCAGCACCATTTATTGAAGAAACTGTCTTTTTTCCACTGGATATTTTTTTCCTGCTTTGTCGAAGATTATTTGACCATAGAGTTGCGGGTCCATATCTGGCCTCTCTACTCTGTTCCATAGGTCTATGTGTCTGTTTTTGTGCCAGTACCATGCTGTCTCAGGGATCACAGCTTTGTAGTAAATCTTGAAATCAGACAATGTGATGCCCCCAGCTTAATTTTGCTTTTTCAACATTTCCTTAGCAATTCAGGGTCTTTTCTGGTTCCATATAAATTTTAGGATTGTTTGTTCCAGCACTTCTAAAAATGCCAGTGGAATTTTGATCGGGATGGCATCGAAAGATTAGATATAGATTGCTCTGGGCAGTATAGACATTTTAACAATGTTTATTCTTCCGACCCATGAGCATGGAACACTTTTCCATCTTTTTGTGTCTTCTTCAATTTCTTTCATGAGTGTTCTGTAGTTCCTTGAGTACAGATCCTTTACCTCTTTGGTTAGGTTTATTCCAAGGTATCTTATGGTTCTTGGTGCTATAGTAAATGGAATCAGTTCTCTAATTTCCCTTTCTACAGTTTCATTGTTAGTGTATAAGAAAGCAACTGATTTCTCTGCATTGATTTTGTATCCTGCCACCTTACTGAATTGCTGTATGAGTTCTAGTAGTTTAGGGGTGGAGTCTTTTGGGTTTTCTGTATAAAGTATCATGTCACCAGCAAAGAGAGTTTGACTTCTTCTTTGCCAATTTGAATACCTTCTATTTATTTTTGTTGTCTGATTGCTGTTGCTAGGACTTACAGTATTATGTTAAACAACAGTGGCGAGAGTGGGCATCCTTGTCGTGTTCCTGATCTCAGTGGGAAGGCTGTCAGCTTTTCCCCATTGAGAATGATATTCGCTGTGGGTTTTTCACAGATAGATTTTATGAAGTTGAGGAATATCCCCTCTATCCCTATACTTTGAAGTGTTTTAATCAGGAAAGGATGCTGTGTTTTGTCAAATGCTTTTTCTGCATCAATTGAGAAGATCATGTGGTTCTTCTCTCTTCTCTTATTGATTTGTTCTATCACATTGATTGATTTGCAAATGTTGAACCACCCTTGCATCCCAGGGATAAATCCCACCTGATCATGGTGGATAATCTTTTTAAGGTACTGTTGGATCCTATTAGCTGGGATCTTGTTGAGAATCTTGGCATCCATATTCATCAGGAATATTGGTCTGAAATTCTCCTTTTTGATGAGGTCTTTGTCTGGTTTGGGGATCAGGGTAATGCTGGCTTCATAGAAGGAGTCTGGAAGTTTTTCTTCTGTTTCTATTTTTCTAATTATTTAATCAACATGTTTATTTGTTTATATTTGTTTCTTCTATGAACTCTATGAAACATGGTGTATGTTGGGTTTGATAAATATGTACCCTAGTGCCTAATACAACATGTTTAGTATCTCAATAAATATTTTTAAATCTATAAATACCACTTGAATATTCTGTAGTACAATGAAATATATGTTTATGTACAACTTTACGGTGCTTGTTTTCATAATTATAAATCTGAGGAGTCACTTTATAAAATGTTTTAAAATTTTCCATCAAGAAGGGCAATCAATTCTTTGTAACTTTGAAAGTACCTCCAAAAAAAAAAAAAAAAAGTAAAAACAAACCCCCCAAAAAGAAGGGCAATCAAAAAGTAAAATTTCAAAAGTGAATTTTTTATAGAATTAATTGTGAGTATTTTTCTTACGTTGCCTCTTTCTTAAACCAAAGAAAGAAGAAATGTCTTCACTGATGCTTGTTAGACTCTATTATCCTTCAAAGATATGTTTATAACAGTTGGATTCATAATGTGTAAGTAAACCGCCACTGCCAGATTGCACTAAAAATTACAAATTGCACTACAACTTTGTTACATTACTAGACAATAAACTAGAGAAATTAAACAAGGTACAGTAATAAATAAATTAGCTAGAGAATAAAATATTTCATCAGTTATTTTTAACATTTCATAAAACCTTATTGCTATTTATCAGTATTTGATGTCTGTAAAACAAACCAAAGGCCAAAGGCCAAAACATACTACCTCCTATCCTCACTCACTGAGGACAGCTTTACAAAAGTATTCACTCATATGTTATATAACAGCCAGTGCACCACCATGATCTCCACAGGAGGGGTATAGGGCAGTACATTCAATATCTGGATAGCCATGTATAATTAGCCTCCATTCATACAGTAAGAGGTGAAAGATGGATCACCAGGAGCTGATCTATATTATCCCTTCACTGAAATTCCAAAATCAGTGACCAAACCTTAAGGGAAAAATATTTTGGTGAGGAATAATTAAGTTATCCATTATTGTATAAATATGAAGTTCTATGTAAACATTCATATTCATTCCAGATTTTAGAACTGAATAGTTTATAGGATGAGAAAGGATGGATTGTGTTCAGAGATAATTCGTTAATGGTAAAATCCTATATAAGAGGAAGGTGTTATACAAATAAATAATATGGGACCTTTTTGAGAGGTAAAACCTCTAGGTTAGATTAACAGCTGCTCCCCTTGACAAGTGAGAGTCAACAAAATAAGGTTCAGTGTTGTTAAAAAATAGAAAAAGAGAAGTACGTCCAAATATACAGATGCTGAGAGCATAGAGTACTAAAAATATATGGGGTCAAATGTTACTTTTTCTCATACAACAAGCTTCAGCCTCTTGACACTTAATTTAGGACAAGTGTTCATTGTACGAATCACAAAGCCTTTAGTTCCTACTATGAACATATTTATAATTCAATACCAACTCCACATAATGATGTGATGGAATGACTGGAAAAGAGAAAGTGCTAGATCAATATAGCAGAGAAGTTATCAGTGGGAGTTCCTGAGCAAAGAAGACCAAAAAAACATAGAAAGAGAATACAGCATCTCATAGCTCACAGGGAAGACTGTCCTGAATGGAAAAATAACCCTTTTCTCTAAGAAAGACCTATATAGATACTTAATTTTAAAAAATTAGGCATAGGGGGTGCGTGAGTGGCTCGTAGGTTAAGCATCTGACTGTTGATTTCAGCCTAGGTCATGTACTCAGGGTTGTGAGATCAAACTCAGCATCAGGCTTCATGCTCAGCGTGGAACTTACTTAGGATTCTCTCTCTCCTTCTGCCTCTCTCTTTCTCTGCCTCTCTCTCTCATTCTCTCTCCATCTCTAAAAATAAAATAATAAATAAAATAAAATGAAATAAAATAAAATAAATTAAAAATTAGGCATAGAACCTTAATTATATATACACATTTATTATATATTTATACTTTATATATTTATATGTGTGTGAATTCATATATATATGAATTTATATATATTTATATATATAATTATAAATTTTATATATATATATATATATATATATATATATATATATGTGTGTGTTAAAGAAATACAGTATCAATATAAAGCCACAAGGGAAAGACAGAGAAAGATATCATATGATTTCATTTATATGTGAAATCTAAAAAGCAAAACAAACAAACAAACATGGATACAGAAAACAAATTGGTGATTGCCAGAGGGAAGGGCAATGGGGAGAATTGGTGCACTTGATGAAGGGGATTAAGAGGTATGAACTGCAAGTTATAAAATAAATAAGTCATGGGAACGTAATGTAAAGCATAGAGAATATGGTCATTATTATTGTGATAACCTGGTATAATGGCAGAAGGTAACTAGAAATCAAGGTGATTGTTTCGTAATGTATGAAAAATAGTGAATCCCTATGTTATATACCTGAAGCTAATATGATGTATGTCAATTATAATTCAACTAAAACATGTATGAATAAAAAAGGATTTTATTAATTTTAAATTTCTATTAAAAAAGGACTATATTAATGTTTTCTCAATTTCTACTTCTAAATTTTTAAAATCACTCAATTCCAAATGTGTTTTTGGTTCAAAATACATTGATTATATTTCACTTAAATTTAGAAAATTGAAATATAACTTTCCTGGAGGCTTGACATTATTTAATCATCCTTTTTTTATCATCCTTATCATTAGTTTTCTCTCGGTTATACTATTTCAACATACTTTAATTATCTCTTATGATCATTCTACTTTGTAAATGTTTATGCTCTCACAGTGATAATGATAAAACAGTCAAATCAGAATGGAAAATTATTGACTTGGCTAATCATCTAAGACTAATGACCACTGATACAGTTTTCAAAACAACAATTACGGTTTACATTTGATAACCTGCATTTGGTTGGGAAATTGTTTTTGCTGTAAAATTCAAAAACTAATAGCTCTCTTAAATCTCTACTATCCTAATGCATTCCTTTTGTCTTTTATTAGATAAAATTCAAACAGTAATAAGAGCAGGGTGTTTAGAATTCATTAGACTCAGGTGCAGATTATGGTTATGCCATATGCCAATACCCAATCCAGGCCAACTTATTTTAAATTTTCTGATACTCAGTTTCTTCATCTGTAACATCACAGCAATAATACCTCCCTTGCTTGGTAGCTGTGAGATCTTCTATACAAAGCAGGTGGCAAAGCAGTTAACATTGTAATTTTTTTATGGCACAAACTTCAGACACCAGAATACTTCTGGGGGCTAAATTAGTATGGAAATTGTGAAAGAAATTCTCCATCCCTTCCCCTACTTCTTGGTGGCCTAAGAGTCTATCTATTTTAAAAGCAGGGTGGCATAAGACTAAAGAAAATAAAGTGAGACCACATGTGTTTGCAACACAATGGATTTAACAGCAGATGAAGGGGAGGAAAGGACAATGAGTGCTTACAGTCATAGCGTCCACAGTTTGTAGCAGGTTTTCTCCACCCAGATTCATAAATGGCATTCAGGGCACTACAAGTCACCTCAGGTTTAAAATTCTATGTGAATCATACTTTCTGGAGGAAGGAGTCACAAGGTTTATCATATTCTCAATTCAATCTATGACCTCTACACCTCAAACAACTGGCTTAAAATCTAGCACTCTTCTTTCTTTGCCTTACTATTTGAATAATTTGCAAATAAATAGATGGTAGTGCTGTTTTTAATCATTACTTTTGCATTTTCCCAGTTGTGTACACATGTTGCAGAGAGTAGAAATAATGATAAGGCAGGTGACTTTTAGAATGGAAACTCAACAGAGAAGGAATGAACCTTCTTTGTGATAAAACAAAAACTATGTGATCCAATGCACAGAGTGGATCCAATCCACAGAGAATTCATGATACAAATTCATGATACAAATAGCGAATCATCTGTCTATATGGTTACATATTCCTTTAGATTTCCAACTTAGGAATCAAACAAATGATTTGTATCTAAGTAATTCAAAGTTGAGAATGTGGTTAAAAAGAGGGTAAATGGGACGCCGGGGTGGTTGTCAGTTGAGCATCCAATTCTTTTTCTTTTTTTTAATTTAATTTAATTTTTTCAGTGTTACAAGATTCATTGTTGATGCACCACACCTAGTGCTCCATGCAATATGAGCATCCAATTCTTGATTTCAGCTTAGGTCATGATCTAAGGGTTGTGAGATGGAGCCCTATATTGGGCTCTGCACTCAGCACAGAGTCTGCTTGAGTTTCTCTCTCCCTCTCCCTCTGTCCCAACCCCACTTAGACTCTAAATAAATAAATAAACAAACAAACAAATAAATAAATAAATAAATAAAATCTTAAAAAAAAAAGACGAGGTAAATGAAAAGTAATTGCATATGCAAAGCTTATAAAGAATCATGCAAAGTTATGCTTTTATTAATTTTATCCAATGACATGATCTTATAAACCCACCAATTTCTTTGCATGTCTGTTGCCAGTGGCAGTATGAGGAGGTGATGCTATTGAGGGAATTTTGGTCTGTGCTTTCTTTGCAAGAGGAGCTTCTATTTTGCACCAGAAGCACAGATGGTGCTTTCCCAAGGTGGGATTGTGATTGAATAGTTCTATTTTCTGAACTAGTAAAAGAGAAACTCTTTTCCCAGGGCCTTGGCAATCAGTGAGAGATTTAGAATTTGAAGTTGCAACTTTCCACTTTTATGGTCTTTTGTCTACAAAAGATAGCTTTCCCTTGATTTGTTAAATTAGTCATTTCTCAATTAAATTGGAAGAGAAATAAAAAATAGAGAGAACCTAAAAAGTAATCAAGGCAGTCACTTTCTAATTCTGCTAACAAAATTTTCATGATGAATTTTTAGTTTATCTTCTTGGAACTTTTGGGTTTGTGTCCCATAGTACTGTTTGACTTGCATCATAGTGTCAGGGATTTAATTTATCACAAATTTACCAGTCTGGATGATTGACATTATTTATAATTATATTTAATATTATTCTACAAATATTTATTGAATACCTACTATTGTCAACCCTATACTAGACATTGCCCATACATGATTCTTGACTTAATGGTTCAGATGGAGAAATAGCTGTTAATTAAATAACCAAACACATGCAAAATGTGAAAGTGAAATTGTGATGGATGCTAGAGAGGAGTGGTAATTGTGTAAAAGTGCATATAATTAGAAGGGAAGACTGCCTGGAAGAACCAATACTTATGTGGGACCTGAAGGTTAAGAGTTAACTGAACGAAGAAGGGAGGGAAGCATGCCCCAGGCAGAGGAAACCACATGCAAGCACCCATGGTAACAAAGGTTATGGCGTGTGTGAAGACCTAGATAGTAAGTGAGATTAGGGCAGAAAGAGCTGGGCAAGGGCCCTACAAGATGATGCTGGAGAGATGGGGCAGGACCGTATTGGACAGCGTAGGCTAGGTTGATGAACTTTTTATCCTAAGAGCCTAAAACATTATAAGCAGTTAGGTGCCATGATTACATTATACTTACATTTTAGAAAGTGCTGCCTTCATGTAGAAAATGCTGTGGGACAAGAATAGATATGGGTAGACCACCTGGGAGGCTCTTTGATGTCCCAGGAAAGAGATGATGAAAACACAGACTGGAATTCTGGGAGGTAGTATTTGGGGGTAGAAAAGTGGATGTGTATAAAATCTATAGAATCAACTTTGCAGGATTCAGTGATGGGTTAAATGTGGAATGAGAGGTTGAGGAAGACACAGCACCACCCTAACCTTCCAGCCAGCAGAATTTGATGAATGTGCTCCTATTATTAGAAAACACTGGAATGGAGTGTGTTTGGGTAGACTGCAGGGAAGATAGTAAAATTCTGTTAGCTATTATGAATTCGAGAGTATTTCGAATATCTAAAATAAGATGTCAGTAGACTTTGAATAAAAGATTTGCCACCAAAGAGTGGTCTGAGTTAGAGATATATATGGGTATGTCATTGAATCTGTGAGCATGAATGATTTTCCCAGTGAGAAGGGATAAAATGAGAAAAATGGATGGCCTAGAGTAGAGTCTGGGAAATTATAAATTTTAATTGCTAGGTAGCAATGGGTGGACATGTAAAGGGAGGCAGAGAAGGAGCAGCTGGAGTTACAACAACTAGGTGAGGGTTGTGATGTGGAAGTTTCTAAATGGGAGTGCTTCAAAAAGACAGCTGAGGTTGGCATTATAAAGTGCTGTTAAGAGGGAAGAATGAAAAGTGTCTGTTGTACTTGATGACGCAAATATCAGCAATGACCTTCCCAAGAGCTATTTCAGTGGAGTGTTAGGAATGAAGCCAGATTAGCATGACCTGGAGACTGAGAGGCAAGAAAGTGGAGACACTGGGTATAGACAACTCCTTTGAGAAGTTTGACTGTGAAGGAGAGAGAGCCTTAGCTGGAGGAGAACACAGGGCCAGTTGTATGTTAAAAAAAAAAAGATGTATTTTCTTTTTATGATCACATGGACTTGTGCATGTTTAAAGGATGATGGGAAGATTTCAGGTGAGAGGAAGAGGCTGAATATAAAAGTCAACAAATAAATCATTTAGTTTATGATTTCCAGACGGCGGTAGGAATGAATGCACCGGTAGGAATGAATGCACCAGTAGAAGGAATGACCTTAAGTAGGCAAAAGTATAGCTTCTCTGTTATAATAAGAAAATGACAGAAAGGGTAGGTACATTTGCAGGTTGCAGTTTGTATGATTGGTGTCATGAATATCAGGGAGTGGGGTGGTTTGGGAAGATGAAGAAACTTCTGAGAGTTCTAGTTTCTTTATAAAGTAGGAGGTGAGATCATTTCTGAATATGAGGAATTTGAAGAGGTAGGAGGTTATCAGAGGTTCTTGATGAGATTAGAAAAGTTTGGAAATGGTTGTAGCAGATTGGAAAGAAAGTTTTCAGAGAGACAGAATAAGGTTCACAGCAGGAATTTCAGAGCGTTTTTGAGTTTGGTAATCATTAATTTACAATGGAATGAATTTGACCTACTGTGAATTCTCAAGCAGCACTTCTGCTGCTCTGGGGAAAGCCACAGAGAACTCAGTTGTGCATTGTTTCATTCAGACCTGTAGTTCTACCATCCAAGTGCAATGAAAAAAACAGTGAGGCAGGGACACCAGAAAGTATGTTATTAAAATTAAAAAAAAAAACTTATGTATTATCAGCTCTATAAGCAGGGAAGTGAAGAACACAGAGAGGCAATGGAATGGCATGTCCAAGAGTGGTTTAAAGATGGTTGTCATGGGCGTGGTTGAGTAATAAGGATGGATGTGGAAGTGCATTCATGAGAGATGATGGCAAGTCCAAGCTGTGACTCTGGGGTGGATGGCTGAAGTGGGAAAGGAGAGAAGAGCACTGGGGGTAAAGAGAAGAGCATTAGACAGAGGAGGCCATGGTGATGATGGATCATTAAGATGAATACTGTCATTAGATAGATAAATAATTAGCCTCTGGACCAAAAAAAGGCTATGAGCCAGTGCCAGAGTCCTCAATCAAAGGGGAGAAGTGAATAGGATGTCTGCAGACGTTACCAATGAGAAGGTGGTCAGTGTGATAGTTTATGCTTTGTGGGTTTTTTATTGTTTTTTAATTATTATGTTCTGTTAGCCAACATATAGTTTATGCTTTAAAAAGAGAAGTAGGTGTAAGGGAGATCTAATGGGGAACAAGAAGAATGCCAATTTCTGTTCTTGACTGTAAGGTTCATGAGATGGTGAGAAAATAGCCAAAACTGCATAATTGGTATCTTCAGAGGCAAACCAGAATTCATTTAATGCATGGAGAAGACAGGGGGGCTTTGCAGGTCTTGCAATGACAGTTCCAGAGGGTAACATGGAAGGATTTGGGAGGAGGGGAGGGGATTAATGGCTGAGTTAGGGACAAAGAAGGCCAGAGAAATCTGGAAACAATATACTTGATTTAAAATGTTCCCTCTTATCAAGAGGTGTCAGAAAATGGTTTTCTAGCCAAAAAGAGATATTAATTCACTTTGATTAAAAAAAAACAAATATTAAGACATGCATCCCTTAATCTGTCGGGATTCATGAAACATGGACAAAGGGATATTGTGCAAAATCCCACAGCATTAACAAGTAGAGAATCCTTTATTATCCTTCCCCAGAAAGAAGCATATTGAAACAAAACAATGGAATAAGAAACAAGTGAAATATTAGTAAATGAAACAACCTAAAACAAACTAAAAGAGCTAAGTAACAGTTTTATTATAGGTACTTTTCCCAGTTGTTTCCAAAATGTATATGAACACTTAACAGAAATGCCACCAAGTCCTGATTGATGGGTAAATTTTATTTTTAATTCAACCAAAGGTGCATACTATGTGGGCGCTGTCCAGTAAGCATATTTTTGAGTGCAACAGATGATGAAGTGTGATCTGTAATTGTTTGAAAGTAGCTCCTACTAATGAGTAAAGAGATACAAGGTAGAAACCATTTGACACCAAGGAAAGATGATGTGCTCTCTGAAATATATGAGATAGAGAGATAGATAGATATACTTAGAGATATATAAGTTTATATAAGATAATTATATAAGTATACTTAGATAAGATATATAAGTATATATCTCTATCTATATACATCTATGTATATAAAACATAAAAACACTGTGGTTAGGAGAGTAACCAGAATTGAAAGGTCACAAAGTAACAGTGGTATGAACAGAGAGACATCGTTTTGTTATAACTTTGAGTGAGTTGTAATTGTTGAAGAGATGTCTAGCATTGCTTTTCATGACTATTTCTAATATATTCCAAAATAGTCCAGAACTTGCAATCATGCAACTAACGTAAAACTGCTAAGAAAGTAACGGACAAAAGCAAAGCACGGTATGGTGAGCAATAAGTAGATTTGAGGTCAGAAAGACCTGAGTCCTGCTCTACCACTTAGTAGCTGTGGGCTTTCACCAAATTCCTTAGTTCCCCTGACCCTCAGTTTCTTCATTTGTGAAGTAGAGATGGTCATGGCTCCTGGGAGGGTTATATGAAATTCTGTAGCTAGTGTGAGAAAGTGCCTGACACGCAGGAGCTGCTCGGTAACCTGTCCGTGAGGTTGCACAGGGTAGTCATTGACCATGGGCTTGGAAACCAGACAGCAAATCCCAGCTCTGCTACTTACTAGCTGTTTGACTTGGGCCAAGTCACTTACCCTTCCTGTGATTCAGTGGTCACATCTGTAAACGGAGATAATAACACCACACATCTCAAAAGGGCTGTTGTCAGAATTAAACATATTTATGCCTCCTTAAACATAGCCTGATGCATAATAAGTATCAGATAAACATTTTTGGAAAGATTGTATTAAAATTCCTTAAAGTAGTACTAATTAGAAGCTTTTATTTATAGTATCATTAGGGACCTTTTGTTAGAGTATCCAGTCAAGAAGGGGAAATGTATGAAAGTAAGGAGTTTTAGTTGAACCTTACGTTATTTTTAAAAATCTCACTAAGGTGTTTCATTCATCTGATGTGGTCTCTATGCTCTTTGACGATCAGTATAATTCATGATAATGATCTGCCGAAAAACATATAGGACTCTATAAAAAGTAATCTCCTGCTCATTGATCAGCCTCAGGTTCTACTCCCTTTTCTCAGCCAATTTTTCAGTGCCTTTGTAGCAGTTTAGATGTAATTACAAACATCTGGTCCCACTGACGTCCCTTTAGTTTTACAGTGTTATTGCTCAAGCTCCAGACACTCTTTTTAGAAGCACCATTTTATTGTTCATTTAGTAGAAATGAGGCAACTCTGAGTGCAATATGGTTGCAGTGAAATAAGTAATTTCTGGCAACCCGTAGAGAGAATGTTTACTACTTTGTTCTTGGTAAATACATGTGCATTTCCATTGAACATATTACTTGCAGATAGTATTTACTTTTTTCCAGCCACAAAAAGGGGAAATAGAGGGAGTTAAGATGCTTGAAAAAGATGTATGCTATGTTTATTGTCATTTGGTTGGCTCGTTTCCTCACATTTTTGCATTTATTATTAAGCAGATAGTTCTCACAATTTTTCTATGAAGAAATGACTGGGTACTTTTCTGGAATGTCTCTTGCAATCTTCTAGTATCTTATATAATTTACATAGACCAGACATAAAAATTATTAAAATTCTTGGAAGATTTTGGTAGCCCTAAGTATTTTGAGATCTTTGAAGAAAAAGGTCTTACTGAATGGAACGATAAAAGCACAAAACGATCAACTATGGGCACAATGCAAAGAAACTGGTCCGTGGGGACTACGATCCAATGGTTGGAATCTCAGCCCTCCCACCAGACAGCTGTGTAATCATTACTGAGGTATTTCCTTTCTCTGATCCTCTATATAGTAGGGCTAATAATACCCATAAAGAGTGTTGCGAAGATTTAATGCAATCATATGAATTATTCCACCAGTACTGTGCATTACCCGTAATAAATGCTCTGTTTTTTCCATTCTGTATCAGTAAGTACATGTTGCCCATAGTTTTACTCAACAGTTTTCTAGACCTGTCACAGAAGACGTTTCTTCAAAATTGTAATATGGTTACTTAGGTATTAAGGAAATAAAGACTGAGGCCACTTTATTTGTAAATATATATGTACATTCATTATCAGGATCGCTGGTGGTTCTTAAAGTCTTGATTTAAATGAAAAACTCATGAAAACATGTTATGATAAAAGTAAAATATACAAAATTTTTCTTATTGTTTTGAAGCAAAAGTATTAAAATGTATTCATGTCAGATTTAAAGTAGGATGCCAATTTAAACTTTTTCATAATGTTGTCATTACTACTATACTTTCTGGACAAACAAGCCAAACATATTTTCTTTATTCATGAGTATATCTGGTTAGCAACTGTGACATTTTCATTTTATCTTACCTTTTAAAAAATGATGTGGACCATTTTTTTTTTCACATGGATACACTTATTCTAATTTCAAAAACTGGTAGGAAAAAACTTCAAATTTTCAAACTTGGACAAACTTATTATATTTCTTATGTTAATGAAATTCTAAGAAGAGATACTGACATTTTATGCAGTTGTAGAATTTTAAAATTATTTTAGCTTGTTTACATAATGTCACCATCTCAAAATCCTTTAGTGATTTGTTTTGTTTTGGTTTATTTTGGTTTTTTTTGGGGTTTTTTACAGAAAAGAGAACTAAAATAGAAAATAAATTATTTGCCCAAAGTCACACAATATGTAAGTGTTTGACCCAGATGATCCTAAGTTTTCTGACTTTTAGTCCATCTCAATTTCTATTATATCATGCTGCTAAATTTCCTTCCCCTAAATAACATGTAGTCATGGCAAACAATTTTATAGTCCTATTAGAATAATTTTTTTTCAATTATGTTACTGATTGGCTTCTGAGATGCGTGGTGTTTGCAATTAATTTAGTCATTTTATAGGTTTATTTTTGTCTGAAACTGCTTAATGAAGTAATCCGAATCTTGTATATAACAAAATTAAGTGAATGAAACTAATCTGTGTATTAAAATATGAGTGGATGTAATGCAATTTCAGTTTTTGCTCTTTAATCTCTTTTTTAATTACATTTTTTAAATTTTAATACCAGTATAGTTAACATACAGTGTTATATTCTTCAATCTCTTTTTTCAAAATATAATTGACTACAAGAAGCTTTGTAGAAATCCTATATATATAATATTCTAGTGTAGCATTCTGGTTAGGTCAGCAGTAATGTGCACTACGCATTGTCCTAAGGAAATCTGAGGGCAGATTTATCTTTTGAATAATAATGCTTATTTACAGATGACCAACCAGGATAATAAAGTAGTTTAACGGAATTGAGGCAACATTCAAAGAAACTGACATATGAGTCTGAGAGTAGAGTCAGTATTTTGGGGTCAGACAAATACGGGTTGGAATCCCAGGTCTTCCCCCAGTTACCTCTGTGACAGGTATGGTGAAGGTCACTCATGCACTCCTGTCCATGGATTCCTCTTCTTTGAAGTCACTGAAAGGGGTGCAGTGGCAGCTGCCTACGGTTAGAAATCTGCTTGCCTGCATTCAAGACTCAAATCCATGGATAACCAGTCCTGTAGCTTCCAGCATGTGCTAAGTCCACAATTCCAAATCCATAAACCTCTGCAATTCCAGTGATTTTAATAGTTCATTTGCCTAGAATACCCATCCTGCACTGACCTGATGACTATTTATCATCTTTACTTCTCCTACTTAATGTGAAGGGTCTACGTTTCGCTGCTGGTATCATCCAATACCCTATTGTGATGTTATAAAATTTAGAATTCGCGTATCATGTTAATTTCTACAATAAAATAAATTGTGAAATTCTGAATTCCAAAGCTCACTTAGTTCCAAAAGTGTTTAAGCAGATACTGTAAATCTATGCCTTAGTCAGCTTCCTCATCTATGAAATGGGGATGAAACATATCCGAATCACTGAATTGTGGAGACTAAATGACACAAGGAAACTGCAAAAGTTTCCTGTGTCCTTTCATTCCATTTTTGGTTTTGTTTTTATTTTCTGGCAAAAACACTTAATATGAGCTCTACCCTCTTAACAAATCTGTAAGTGCACTATACCTTACCTATAAACACCATGTTTTGCAGGGGATCTGGAACTCATCTTGTATAACTGTAACTTTATTTATTTATTTATTTATTTATTTATTTATTTATTATTTATTATTTATTTGGGAAGGATAGAGTGGGGAGAGGGGCAGAGGAGGAGGGAGACAAAGAATCTAAAGCAGGTTCCACACCCAGCACGGAGCCTGACGTGCTTGTCCCCCTGCTTGTACTCTCCCCCCACCCTTTCTCTCTCTCTGACAAATAAATAAATGAAATCTTTAAAAATAATAATAATACATGAGCAGTGAATCTTGGAACACTGAAAAAATAAAATAAAAGTAATTGGAAAATAGTAATAAATAAAAATACTATCGAATTACAGACTATGGAAAGCACCATTATTAACATTGCTAAAAATCTTAAATCAGAGATTAACATTGCTAAAGACCTTAAATCAGCCCAGAGGGGAGGCATCCTCAGACCCACACACTGAACTTTCCCTCCTATTATCCTCCTCTTTTTCCTCTATTTTTTATAACCTCAGCACCCTGAGTTGTCTGCTTCAAGGATGGAGTCCAGGCTTGGGAGGGCAGTTCTAAAGGCTGACTCTAAAAGGGTTAGTTTTTGATTGCCAGGTCCCTTGTACCAGTCTTTCCCAATTATATCTTAGTGGTCAGGCATTCAAACTGGAGGTGCCTACCAATCTGATGGTTTTTGAGTAGAGTTTTCATTGGTTCCATTTACAAAAAACCTTACAGAGAAAATCCAATGACAAAAAAAAAGTGAGGTTTTGTAGAAGTTACTGAACTTGATGGAAATCTATACTGTTACTTCTTTCTATCACTTTATTGTGTATACAATACAAATTGATCCCTAACACTTTAAAATTATATGATGTTTAAAAATATTTTTCACTTTGACCAAAAGCTGATCACATATATGTCACATATGTGTATGTATCCAGCTTTTATATAACATATGTATACATACACATATATATGTTGTATAAAAGTAAACGAAAAGAAAAAGAAATGGTATCTTCTGCTCATGCTAATATCCTCAGCAGATACTATTCGCTTCATGTAGTTTTGGCCTTCAATATAAAATGAGACCTTTTCTTCTGTCTTATTCTGCAATCATGGAGAACTTCATAATAAGAAGAGTGAACCAATAGCAATTTAACATTTTCAGTTCTTGTGGAAATTTTCTCTTACAATGAGATAGGCAGAAATGGTATTTATGACTAAAGTGCTATTTTGAAATAAAGAGGAAAAGTGTGAAATATTATAGATGTCATTATAAAATGCAAATATCACAGCAGAGCGGATTAGACATTGAGGTCTCAGCTGGGTTTTACTTAAACCTATCACTGTATAAATATAAGCACTGGTAAAAAGTTTTTCTTGTTCTTTCTTTCTCATAAATAAATAAATAAATAAATAAATAAATAAATGAATGAATGAATGAATAAAATCTTTTTAAAAAGGGGTACCTGGATGGCTCAGTTGGCTAGGCATCCAACTCTTGGTTTCAGCTCAGGTCCTGATTGATCTCGGGGTCATGAGGTCAAACCACATGTCAGGCTCTACACTCAGTGGGGAGTCAGCTTGAGATTCTCTCCTTCTCCCTCTGCTCCTCCCCCCCCTCCTGCTCGCACACACTTTCTCTCTCTAAAATAAATAAATAACTAAAATTTTTTTTAAAAAAGCTTTTCTTGTTCTTAGTAAGCCTCTTTGTACAATGCATAGCTATGCTCATCTCACACAAGTCATGACTTTTTTTGTAAGTTTGCCAGAGAATATTTATTAATTGACTTAACAATAACAAAGCATTTTAAAATTTTAAATTCAAAATAATGTGTTCATTATTATTTATAGGCTAGAGATTAGATAGAATTAAGAGGGAGAAGGTGGAGTGAAGGCTGGGAATCAGTTACAGAGATACAAGTAGGGAAAGAGGAGAAAGAGGGCGTGGTGTGTTTGGGAGGAGGTGATAGAGATGGTGCTGGGTTTAAAGTCCCAACTCTGTGAAATGGATGAGACAGTCTAATCTAACCTCCACCCAAGCAATATATCTCATTTATCTCCTTAAACACAAAAGTAGATTTAAGTATTTTCATATGCCCTTCCTCTCACATTCCCATTTCGAGATCCTGTGCCTTGCTTATACTCATTTTGCCCGTGCTACTGCTGACTCTGAAAAACATTTTTGTTGACCAATATTAAATTTCCAAAACATACATTGAAAAGACATTTTAATTGATACTTCAGATTGAAATTTCCTTTCAGCTGTAGCATTTCAAATTCAGGCTGCAGAACTTCCACTAAAGTAGGTCAATCGAGCAGGGCCAGGACTGCCAATTGTGTACTTGAATCAGAAAAGCTTATCTAGAAGAGCCAGGTAGTTACCATGGAGAAGGAACATTCCAGGCAGCACATGATTAGTGAAATGGACATTTTATTGTATGTGACCAGGAGTTATTATTGGGCTTTGGTAGCTGTGGTTTTTGTTACAATTACATTGCCTAGTTGGAAATAAACTAATGTCACTCAGTATCTGCATATAAGTAATTTTTTCTCTCTCTCAAAATACTGTATCACAAAATAGCACAACAGGAAGTTTGCAGTGCAGGAAATATGTGTAGGACTGAGGGGAGACAATCCAGGGAAGAGCGTGATTTTTACTATGATTACCCATAGAGTCTGTGACTAATCACTTCAGAGCCAATTCTGTAATTCATAAGCAAAAGTCTTAAAAATATTGTTAGAAAAGTGGTAAAACTATGCATGTAACAACTTTATAATAAAAATAAATACTTGGAGAAAATACAGAAACGCATAAAGAAGCAAAGATTATCTATGATTTCACTATCTAGAGTTAAGTGCCATTAAATTTTGGATACATTTATTTCCACTATTTGTTTTATATCTATTTTTTTAAAGATTTATTTATTTATTTGGGAGAGAGCACAGGGGTGGGGTAGAGGGAGAGAGAGAGTCTTAAGCAGACTCCACACTCAGCATTGAACCACACTCGGGGCTCAGTCTCAGAAGCCTGAGATCACGACCTGAGCAGAAACCAAGATTCCAATGTTTAACAGACTGTGCCACCCAAGCACCCCTGTTCTATATCTATTTTTAACGTAGTTGAAATAATTCTGTATATGAAATCCTATAATTTTATTCTTTACATTTAAACAGAACAATTTTCAAACTTTACTATAAATTCTTCATTAAAATTATTTCAATAGCAGGGTGTCTGGGTGACACAGTCAGTTAAGTGTCCAGCTCTTGCTTTCAGCTCAGGTCTGATCTCAGGGTCCTGAGATTGAGCCCTTCACCAGAGCTCTGAGCTCAGCGTGGAGTCGCGTGGGATTTTCTCTCCCTCTGCTCTTTCCCCCACCCTAAATAAATAAATAAATAAATAAATAAATCTTTTAAAAAATAAAATAATTTCAATAGCTAAATAATATTTCTTTATTAAAAAATACTTATAAGATAAAAATGAAATGAAAATTATAAAAGTTGCTTGGAAAAAGTATTAAATTGATTCCAAAATAGCAGTTTACATATCCATAAAATGTTTACAAGTACATATTTTGTGTGTAAGTTTGTGTAAATGTATACATTATCATATATACATCCATACGCAGCACATAACATTTGACCCAAAGCTGTAATTTATCTTGCATTTCTTTTTATTAGTGATACATCTTTAAAATGTTTATTAGCCATTTGTGTTTTCTCTTTGTGAATTTCCTGTTTATGTATTTGACCCGTTTTACTCCTGAGAACATTATTACTATCCTTTATCAATTTACATAAGCATTTCACATAGCAATTTGTGAAAATGGTAGCATACATTATGCTATGTTTCTTTCGTTCCATTACATTTTCAAGGGCTTTGACAAACTGAAGTTCTTATTGTTTATGTTTTCCCATTTTATCTAACATTTTTATATCATCTTCCACTTTTAAGCTTAGAAATTTTTTTCACCTTGCTATTTGTTAGATATCAACCTTTTTGCTTTCTTCTGGGTTTTATGGTATCTTTTTTACATTTATCTCCTTAACCCACCTGGAATTTGGTTGGTTGAAAACTATTTTATTAGCAGGATTTTTTAAATTTTATTTTGAGTAGTCATTCTGTTTTGGACCAATATGAGCATGTTTATTGGTCTATAAAATTGGGAAGAAAATCATAGTACCTAAGGAGAAGAATAGGTGGGACTAGACACCAGGATACTTCTACCATCTCCCCTCTTTGCACATTAGTTTCATTTTCTTTTTGCAATGGAAATATGGTGACCATTTCTGTACAGCCTCACGGCTTTGCCACCAGAGAGTAAGTCCCTCCCTGCTAAGATCTACTTAAGAAAGTTGTCGCATAATGGGTCACATGTCTTCCTCAGGTCAAAGTGCTAAGATTAGCGGTCCCCACTTGAGCCACATGGATGGACAAGGAAGGGAGTAGTTATCCAAAAAGGAGGGTACTGCAACTAACAAGAAGGGAGAAGGTGTTGGATGGACAGGAAAGGACTGGGACTCTCAGGTGAAAGTGCAACTTCCTTTTCGTGTTCTGTTGGAATTTGTGTCCCTATTCGAAGTTTGTGGAGTTTGCGAAATATGTTCTTCTCCCTCCGACTCTTCTCACTCATCCAGAATGTGGAACCAACTGAGGGGGGGAAAAAAGGACATCAGACAGATGGCGATTAACACATTAGTATCTTGCTTGTAAAGTTGATTGGAGAAAATAACATTCCTATGGCCCAACAGCTGGGTTTTTAATATGTGACTACTAAATTGAACCCGTCCTTTCATGCTACAGGTTTGCCCCTAATAAGGGCAAAACCACCTGATAAGCCCAGTACAGGAATGAGCAGAAAATCCAGGCATCGCCCCCAAGGACAGGTGTTTCCAAGTTTGGAAGAGATTTTTCTTAAGAAAGTGAATAAAATGAAACTAGAATTAGGAGGATCCCTGAAGAACACAATATTTAAGGGGTTGGTAGATAAAGAATCCTCAAAGGGTCCTCCAAAAAAATGGGGTCAGGCATTTTGATTCCATATAAGAGGAAGATAAACAAGGAGAGGCTGCTGCAGGTGAGCCTGGTTTGTGTTAGTACTGTGACCATTAAACCCACCCACTGATCATCATCACTCTTATCACTACACAGCAACCAATGTGGCGGCATAGAATTTATTCATGCTTGACTTCTTAATGGAGCAGCGTGCTCCCGTGATTTCAAACCTGCATCCTCATCAACATAAAGAAAATTTGGGGCCTAAAGACTTAACTCTAGAAACTGATGTCATCATGTGTTGACTATTCATTTAGGAAAATCTAACTGAGATTTGATATTAAACACTTGATTTTTTTTTTCATGTTGCCACTGCTGTGCAGTAAGACAAGCTAAATTCAATTGGGCTCAAGAGTGCCATAGTACATTTTTCAATGGCTTTGCTTTTGAGTTCAAAAATGTTTGAATTTATATCTTTTAGAAACTGTATTTTTAGTTTCTATTCATGACAAATTCATGCTGAATCTTAAGGAACGGTATATGTATATGTGTACAGTGTATGATATTTACAGAATCTCATCTTCTCCTAATGGATAATGCAGGTAACCAGTGTGTCTAGGCATAGCCCAAAGGTGACCCTGAGATCATGACCCGAGCCGAAATTCACAGTCGGCTGCTTAACCAACTGAGCCACCCAGGTGCCCCAAAAAGAATTGTGTTTTTAAAGTGAGTAATTTGAAACACAAGCGGCTAAGAGGCAATGAGACTTGAACATACAACTGACAATGAAGACAGTATGGGAAGCAGACTAAAAGGGAAAACTTGAAGAAAAGTGGTGAGGTGCAATAAGTCATTTTTATTATTTTAATACACCAGCTAATAGGCATTAATACAAACTTTGAATTTCTACTCTATCAAAGACTCATTCAACTTTGCATGGAATGTTATTTCCTTATAGTTGTAGATCTCTGGGAGATAAAACCTCTTATTTTCTCAAAAGAGGATGCAAAACAGGAAAGTTTTAATTATGTGATTTAGTCTGGTGTTTCTTGTTAATTTAATTAAAAGTTTAATTACTGACCACTGATTTTTCTTCTAGATATTTTTATGTTCTTTTTGTTCAATATTTCTGTTGAACTACGGTGTTCAAACTTCGGTTTGTACCAGAATCCCCTGGAGAGCTTGTTAAAACAGACTGCTTATTCCCTGACCCTAGAGTCTCTAACTGAGTAGGTCTGGGGTGGAACCTAAGAATCTGCATTCCTGTCAATTTCCCAAAGTAATACTGATGCTGCTGGTCTGAGCATGACACTTAGCCAGTGCTGTAGAGAACTGACTGCACTCAAAAGTAGATGTACTTGATGTACTTACTTTTCAGATATTTCCATTCTTGTTTTTAAGTGAACCATATCTCTGGATGTTGGCTGCTTAAAGTTGGAAATTTGCAGGACCTGTGGTTATACAGTTTTATTAGCAAGTCAAGTTGTCTCTGAGTAGTGCTGTGTAGTGCTATAATGATGGTTCTTTAAACATATCATTTCACTATGATCTCAGTTTGACTCAAGAGCTGCTTCTAAAAGATTATTTTTTCTCAATCAAGGGTGCACTTTAAGCACTAACATGGCTAGAAAAGGAAGGACATTTTGGAAATGAATAAAAGCATGCCTGCCATGGTGCATGTTTTCAGAAGCATGTTTTATAAATCAGCTGTTGTTCCAGCTACAAAACTCAGAAATTCCACTCTTGGTCTAAAAGTGATTTCAAATAATTCTTCCAAGACAGTTGCTCTCTTATATTTATATAAGAACGTACCTATATAGAAATATTTTGCTAAAATATATTCTTGACTTTGTAATTAGGATTAAAGACTGAATTTACTTTTTTTTTCCCCTCTAACCCACAACTAACTGAAATGGAAAGATACAAATAACAACAACAAAACATCTGCAGTAGGGAAAACAATAACTAACGTACCTATATAGAAATATTTTGCTAAAATATATTCTTGACTTTGTAATTAGGATTAAAGACTGAATTTACTTTTTTTTTTCCCCTCTAACCCACAACTAACTGAAATGGAAAGATACAAATAACAACAACAAAACATCTGCAGTAGGGAAAACAATAACTAACTTAAGCTTCGTGTAAAAATACCTACCACCGTGTAAAAATACCTACCACCCTTTACTAACAATATAACGATCTCAAGTGGACACTGTGCTTGAGCTGTATACAAAGTATCACATGAAGGAGATTGGTGATTTCAAAGTTAAAAGACATTTAATACTCACTGGATCTAATTAAAATGCAAAGTTTAGAAACACCTATGAATTCAGTAGAGGGAATGAGTATACCTTTCAAGCACATGTCTTACATTAAGAAAATATTATTTTTAAATATTCAAAAATAACTTAACTTCCCACTGATGTATGAAGACCACAGCTTCCAGAAATTCCAACTAGGGTATTTTAGCAAGAATTCAACAGACTTGAGCGTCCAGTGAGTTGCAGGAAACACATTAAATAAAATGAAGCTTAAAGGGTTGATCAGGTAGTAAATGAGTGCTGCTTTTATTACTTTAATGTAACACAAGGAGTTATTTCTGCTATGTGAAGAGAAGTTCTAAATCAGCATTAGGATAGTCAAGATAATGACATTCTATAACATTGAATTTACTGTGATTGGAACAAAGCACCTAGATAGCCTTAACTGATTCAGTGTATCATTCCCACCAGAGAAAAGAACTAGATTTTTTAAAATGTATCTTGCTTTTTACAAATAAAATACGATCCTGATAGTAATATGTACAAAGTTAGAGTATAGACCCCAGGAAAATCAAGTGAAATTGTGGTCAGTGGTTTCCTCTCAAGAATTGAACTATCTAATGTATGTTCAAAGTTATTTTTGCTTTCCAATTTCAAATACAAAGAAATAATCTTGGGTCCCCTGGGTGGCTCAGTGGGTTAAGCATCTGCCCTCGGCAGATGAGGTCCTGGGATGGAGCCCTCTGTTGGGTTCCCTAGCTCAGTGGGGAGTCTGTTTCTGTTTCTCCTTCTCCCCCTGCTCCTCCCCACCATTTGTGGTTTCTCTCTCTCTCAAATGAGTAAATAAAATCTTTAAAAATAATAATAAAAAAGAAAATATAAAAGAAATACTCTTAAAATACTCCTATAAAAATAGTGCACCTGATAAACTATATGCTGAATACTTCCACAGCAATTAAAAGAAAAAATAAAGAACATATTCATGCAACAGCATGGATGAGTCTTACAGCCTAATGTTGAGTAAAAGAAGCCAGGCACAAAAAGTATATTCTTTGTTATTCTATTTGCATGAAGTTAAAGAACAAACAAAATTGGGGCACCTGGATGGCTCAGTGGGTTAAAGCCTCTGCCTTCGGCTCAGGTCATGATCTCAGGGTCCTGGGACCGAGCCCACATCAGGCTCTGCTCAGCAGGGAGCCTGCTTCCCCCTCTCTCTCTGCCTGCCTCTCTGCCTGCTTGTGATCTCTCTCTCTCTGTCAAATAAATAAATAAAATCTTAAAAAAAAAAAAAAGAACAAAATTAATGGAATGTAATAGAAGTCTAACCAGTAGTTACCTTTTGCGAAGAATTGACTGGAAAGAGGAAAGAGTGAACATAGGGTGTTGAAAATGTGTATTTTGATCTGGGTGCAGGCATGGGTATATACACATGTAAAGTTTATTTATTTTATTTTATTTTAAGATTTTATTTATTTATTTGACAGAGAGAGAGACAGCGAGAGAGGGAACACAAGCAGGGGAAGTGGGAGAGGGAGAAGCAGGCTTCCCACAGAGCAGGGAGCCCAATGAGGGGCTCGATCTTAAGACCCTGGGATCATGACCGAGCGGGAGGAGACACTTAACGACTGCGCCACCCAGGCGCCCCTACACATGTAAAGTTCAATTGTGCTTTATACTTAAGATTAATACATGTCACCAACTTTACGTTATACCTTAGTAAAAGATAAAGTAAAAACAAATTAAGTAAGTCAAGTTCTTTCAGTGGCACAACTCAAGATATTTAAACATAGCATCTTGTAAACAGAACAAAAATCAGAGTTTACTTATAGAATTCCAGGAAACTTGTATGTAGATTTTTTTACATTTACAGGGACAATTTTTTCAGGAACTAGGTCCATGGAATATTATAGTGTGTCCTTATATTAGCTTTTGGATGATTCTTAAGAGTCCATTTGAAATCCTTCTAAGATCAAAAATTCGTGGATTGTCTGTGACTAAAAACAGAAAATTTAGGTCTTCTCCATTATAAATTCTGGGTAAAATATTAGTTAAAATGTGCAGAATTTTTGTTTGTTTGGCTTTCTTTAAAAACAGAGCACAGTCTTTGTTTTCTCTCTAATTCACAGTGACATAGCGATGGTATTAGAAAATCTTTAAGAATTGCCTGTGGGGAGAATTGTCTTCTGTGAGTTCCAGTTAGAGACAGGAGCCATTTTAGCACCTGGTGTCCTTCCTCAGGATAATTTCAGCTCACAGTACAGAGATAGTCTACAGGATTTAAGAGGGAAATAATTGATTTCAGAGACACTTTGAACTTCTCAGCTATTACCTGTTTATTCACTGATGTGAAAGCTGGCCTTGTTCCCTGGAGTTTAGAGAGGTTGGCAACATCTCACCCAATGTCATTCCCTTGATAGAACATCTACAAAAAGGTTTGCCATTTCCTTGTACAAATATTCTTGAAGTTGTGTAAAATCTGAAGACTTCAGTTTTGAAAAAATCAGTTTAAAAAGAAAATTATGGCTTTAATTATTTAAAGCCTCAATACCTGGTGATACTTTGTTGTTTCTGGCTTAAATGCAGTGAAAAGGAAGCCAAAAATAGTTTGCCATAAAATAAAGCCTAGAATTAGGTTTATCTATCTTTTATTGTCACTAGAAATCTCTATGTATAAGACTGTTGAGAGGAGGTGGGAAAGAAGTGACTCTTAATGCCTATTAATTTATATTTAAGATATATAAAAAGAAAAGATCCTTGGGAATTATATATTTGGTGTTTTAATAAAATAGAGAACAGGAAAAAACATTATATATGCCAATAAAACAAGAGTGCCTACTGGTTTACAATTATCAATAGCAATTTAAAATATAGTACTAAAATAATGCAAATTTAAATTAAGACTATTATACTTTTTAGTTGAATTCTTCATCATTAAAGAATTAAATAATGGTTAATGCCTTATTTTTAAGCTCTGTAAAGACATTACATGTTTTAAAGAAATTTCTTTTCCTATAATTTAGTTGAGAAATATCAAATATTTATTTGTAGGTGTGTTCATTTGTTTTTTATTATTAGGTTTCAGTTGAGTTAAGGTTAATTACCTTTTTATGTGCTAGTTCTTACTTGCCTGATTTAGCAAAAAAAAAAAAAAGGAATCTATTTAAATTATTTGTGTCTTTTCAAATATTCTTAGACATTATATTCACTTTTAGAAGGGTACACAACATTTTTGTAAGCATGCTAGAAAATGTGGATTCTTTCACTAATAAAACTTGGAAACTGAAGAATATTCAGAGACAGTGCTCTGTGACACTCATCAGAAATTATCAAGAATCTGAAGGAATACCTAAATGAGTACAATCCCACAGAACTGTGATGATGGAAAGGTTCGGTCTGTACTATCCAAAAAGGTAGCCACTGGCCACATGTAGCTATTGAGCGTGTGCAATGTGGCTAGTACAAACCAGAAAGTATTTAATTTTATTTAATACATTTAAATATCATGTGGCTAGTTGCTATTGTATTGGGCAGTGCAACTTTAGACATATAGAAATCATATAGAAGTCTTCGGTAAAGACAATAATACCTACTTGGCTATTACAAGTATCATTGAGAAAATTAAATAATCTAAAGTTGATTCGGTGCATAGATTGTGCCTAATACATACTAGATGCTGTACATAAGTAATTTCCCTTCCTTTTCCCCATGCTGTTCAATTCTTAGCCATTACTGCTGCTCCTAGAGATTTTCTGACTTTTCAGAACTTTTTATTGTTTCCTGTTCTCTCTTCATGTTCTAAAATCCTCTCTCTCTTTCTCTGTCTCTGTGGGCATCTGTCTCTCTCCTCATTTAACTAAATAGTCATCCACTTCACTGTGTTATGTTATTTCTCTTGCTTCTATTTCTACTTACCCACTCTTTTGTTTTCTCCTTCCCTTTATGCTGGACAAGGCTACTTAACAATTACTTCTCCTTCCCAAAATACTCAGTGTAAGTATGACCTGGGAATGATCTTGCTTGATTAGAATTTGGCACTGAGTGCAGGAAGAGTAAGTCTGACCTGAGAACCGGTAGCTTTAACAACTATAACCCACATCTTATTTAGTTTAGTTGTCCAAAAAACCCCTCAAACTGAGAATCAAATTTAATGTGGTATCATGTTGATAATGCTCCCTAAGTACAAATACACAGCCATTTTTGAAGAATACACCTTCAACTGAGGCCTTTAAGAACTTCCATTTTAATGTACCAAGAAACATGAGCTTAGAATTTAAAATTATACACAAATACAAACAAAGAGCTCTCATGTGAATGCAAGCAAGAAATGACAAGAGACAGCAAAATGAGACCCATAAAATTAAGATGTTAGAATTACCAGGCATAGAATATTAAATAACTATTCGATATGTTAAAAGAAATAAAAAGAAACTGGAATTATGGATAAGAAGGAATTTTTTTTTTAAAAGATCACTAGACAGAAATTAAATGAAATTCTAGAAGTAAAAAATTGTATAATTAAAGTTAAAAACTGAATGGACAAGTTAAGAAACAGATTAAACATAGCTCAAGAAATTACCGAACTAGAGTATTAAGCCAAGTACCCAAAATGAAGCACAGAGAAAAATGAATGTAAATTATAAAAGAGCAAATCAAAACTTGGAATAATGTAACAATATATAACATATATATCTATCTTGAGTTCTGGAAGGAGATAAAGGGGTAGAGATAAAGGGGATGTGGCAATATTTAAAGAAATAAATTTGGCTACTTCAAGAATTGTTTTTTGTTTGTTTTTGAGTATAGATGACACACAATGTTACATTAGTTTCAGATGTATGACTTAGTGATTTGACAAGTTTATACATTATGCTATGTTCCCCACAAGTAGAGCTGTCATCTGTCCCTTTGCATTACAATATCATTGACTGTATTCCTTATGCTCTGCTTTTTATTCCTGCAGCTTACTCATTCCATACCTGGAGGCCTCTATCTCCCACTCCCCTTCACTTACTTTTCCAAATCCTTTCTACTCACCCCCTCTCTGGTAACCATCAGTTGCACCCAATAGTGCAATTATTGGACATATGGTATTTCTATTTTTAATTTTTTTAGAAACCTCCATACTGTTTTCCACAGTGGATGTATCAATTTACATTCCCACCAACAGCACACAAGTGTTCCTTTTTCTCTATTTCTCTAGATCCTCGCCAATACTTGTTTCTTTCTTCTTCTTTTTTTTAAAGATTTTATTTATTTATTTGACAGAGAGAAAGAGACAGAGAAAGAGGGAACACAAGCAGCGGGTGTGGGAGAGGGAGAAGCAGGCCTCCCACTGAGTGGGGAACCCGATGCGGGGCTCAATCCCAGGACCCTGGGATCATGACCTGAGCCAAAGGCAGATGCTTAACGACTGAGCCACCCAGGTGCCCCTGTTTCTTTTTTCTTGATTTTAGCTATTCTAACAGGTGTGAGGTGTTATCATAGTTTTGATTTGCACTTCCCTGATGATGAGTGATGCTGAGCATCCTTTCACATTATCCGTTGACCATCCGTATGTCTTCTTTTGAGAAATGTCTACTCAGGTCCTCTGCCCATTTTTTTAATCAGAATGTTTGTTTTTTTGGTGTGGAGCTGTATGAATTCTTTATTTTGGACATTAATCCCTTATTGGATCATTTGCAAGTATCTTCTCCCATTTAGTAGATTGCCTTTTTGTTTTGTTTCCTTTGCTGTGCAAAAGGTTTTTATTTTGGTGTAGTCCCAGTAGTTTATTTTTGCTTTTATTTCTCTTGCCTTAGGAGACATGTTTAGAAAAATGTTGCTATGGCTGATGTCTGAAAAGTTACTGCCTGTGTTCTCTTCTAAGATGCGTATGGTTTTGTCTCACATTTAGGTCCTTAATCCATTTAGAATTTGTTTTTTTAAATGATGTTAGGAAATGGTCCAGTTTCATTCTTTTACATGTAGCAGTCCAGCTTTCCCAGCACCATCTATTGAAAAAACTGTCTTTTCTCCATTGTATATTCCTGAATCCTTTGTGACAGATTAATTGACCATAAATATGTGGGTTTATTTCTGGGATCTCCATCCTGTTCTGTTGATATATATACTTGCTTTTGTGCCAGTACCATACTGTTTTGATTACTACAACTTTGTAGTATACCTTAAAATTTGGGACTGTGATACCTCCAGCTTTATTTTTCTTTCACAAAATGGCTTTAGCTATTCAAGATTTTCCATGGTTCCATACAAATTTTGGTATTATTTGTTCTACTTTTGCGAAAAAAGTCATTGGTTTGTTGATCAGGATTACATTGAATCTGTAGATTGCTTTGGGTAATATTTGGGACATTTTGACAATATTAATTCTTCCAATCCATAAGCATGGAATATCTTTCCATTTGTGTCATTTTCAATTTCTTTCATCCATGTTTAGAGTATAGCTCTTTCACCTTTTTGATTAAGTTTATTCCTAGGCATTTTATTGATTTTGGTGAAATTGTAGTGTTTTTTTTTAATATTATGTTTCTGTGTCTTCACTGTTAATGTATAGAAATGCTATTAATTTCTGGGTGTTGATTTTGTAGACTGCCACTTTACTGAAATCATTAATACTTCTAGTCGTTTTTTGGTGGAATCTTTAGGATTTTCTATATAGAGTAGTACCATGTCATCTGTGAATAGAAAAATTTTAACTTCTTCCTTATCATTATGGATGCCCCTTATTTCTTTTTCTTGTCTGATTGCTGCGGCTTGAATTTCTAGTACTATGTTGAATAAAAGTGATGAGAGTTAACATCCTTGTCTTTTCACTATTGAGGATGGTGTTAGCTATGGGCTTTTTATATATGGCCTTTATTATGTTGAGGTATGTTTCCTCTAATCCCATTTTTTAAGAGTTTTTATCACTAATCCAAGATCAGGAAGCCAGACCAAATAATCTCAAATAGAATAAACACACACATACATACCCTATGTCATAGTGAGGCAGAGTAACACCAAAGACCCTAAAAGAGCATCCACAGAAAAGAGATAAATCACTTATAAAAGACTACAGACTTCCTGATAGCAAGAATGGAAACCTTTTGAGCAGTAGAAAAATATCCTCAATATATCAGGAAAAAAATATATATACAACTCATCAAATATGAAATACATTTTGAGAATAAGGGTTAAATAAAGAAAAAAATAAAGAGAAAAAAAGTTTATTATCAACAGACCATTATGAAAGGAAATTCTAATATATGCCTCTGACAATTGAAAAATAATCCTAAATAGGTCTGAGATACAAGAAAGAAAGGTGAGTAAATATTAAAATAATAATATCAGTTCCTAATTTGTGAAGTTAAAAAGAGAGAGACCCAACATATTAGACAAACCTAGTATAAAAGTTAGGAGATGTGATCAGATTTAATGCAGTCTCAGGCCATTTGTTATTCAGGAGGAAGGTAAATATATTGCTATACTTCATGTTTTATTAAGTAGGAAGGTTTAAAGCTATAAAACTACTAAAAAGGTAAGAGTAAAGTCTATGACTACCAAAATAGTGAAGGGAAAATAATAGAACAAGAGGAGTAATCCAAAACACACCCAGAAAAATGATGGGAATAAATTTAAAAAATCATAATAGATATCAATTAAATATTCTCACCAATTAAAGGAAAATATTGTCAGACTATGAAGGGAAAAATAAAGGGGGGGGGAATCAGAGGGGGAGATGAACCATGAGAGACTATGGACTATGGGAAACAAACTGAAGGTTTCAGAGAAATGAGGGTGGGGGGATGGGTGAGCCCAGTGATGGGTATTAAGGAGGGCACCTATTGCATGGAGCACAGGGTGTTATATGCAAACAATGAATCATGGAACACTACATCAAAAACTAATGAGGTACTGTGTGGTGACTAACATAATAAAATTTTAAAAATTAAATAAATAAAGTGGGCACTTGGATGGCTCAGTCAATAAAGTGTTTGACTTGGATTTCAACTCAGGTAATGATCTCAGGACCCTGAGATTGAGCCCTATGTTGGGCTTCTTGCTCAGTGTGGAATCTGCCTAAGAGTCTCTCTCTCCCTCTCCCTTTACCCCTCCCATGGCACTTGCTCTCTCTCTAACAAATAAATTAATTAATAATTACAAAAAGAAAAAAATAAATATAATGATGTGCTATTTTAAGAGCTACACCTATAACTTAAAGACACAGAGAAGTCAAAAAACAAAGGATGGAAAGAAGTGTATAAAGCTAATATCATCCTTTTACCCCTCCCCTGCTCCTGGCCAAAAAAAACAAAAACAAAAAAACAAAAACTGATGTGGCAGTAGTAATATCAGACGAATTGAACTTTAAGTCAAATTTATAGCTAGAGATAAACCCCAACTACATACTAATATAAGTTTCAATTTCCTAGGAGAATATGATAATTACAAATTTATATACATTGATATCCTTCAAAACCTGACAGAATTACATGGAATAATTGATAAAACCCCATCATAATGGGAAAAAATTGTAACACATTCCTGTCAGTAAATGACAGAGCAAGGAAAAAAATTAACAAAGTTACAAAAGGCGTAAACAACATAATCTGATCATTTTAACAGATTGCACCTTTATACCAGTAAAAATTAGTTAGAAAATGTTATGAACATATGTGGGAATTAATCCAAACAAGTGTGCAGCATCTATGCGGCAAACTTACTGAAAAACACTGAAAGGAGATGTAAGTCAATGTGATTGGATAGAAAAAAATCAATTTCACAAGCTGAGATTTTTATGAATTTAATTGGCAGATATAATTCAATTCCAAAAGAGATTGATAAAATGAACCCCAAATATATATGGAAAGAAAATACCTGAAGAATAGTCAAGACAGTTTGGAAAAAGAGCAAGATGAAGGTCAGAATTTACAGTTTGAAAGAATGTTCTATTGCTTAATTTTGGTGGTGGACTTAAAACTGCTCTATTATTTTTTTAACCCCCAAATTAGTTTATAGACGTTTTATGTCATGTGCTCTATTTCACAATTTTTTTTAACTAACACAGTATAAATTTAGAAGTTTATGCCTCTGCAGGGTTAATGACTAAAAACTAGGATATTTTACTATTATGTATATGGTACACTTACTAATTATTATTCACTTTAAAAAAATAAAATATATATTTTTAAATAAAATATATTTTAACATAAATGCAATGCTTGTGTAATTTAGAAAATCTGAAAAATACAGAAAGTATATGGAAATAAAACTAAAAATCACGACAAATTTTACTATCCAGTTTAAGCACTGCAAATGTCATTACACTTCCAGTTTATGTGTGCATGTTTGTGAATGCGTTTGTGAATTTTTGTAGAATTACCCTCCGATTATATCTCCATTTCTGTTACACTTTTTAAATTTATCATTACAAATTTGTCACTTGATGTTTAGGAATTTGTAAAACTCAACCTTTTATTATGAAGAGTATAGTCGAAACTGATCAACTTGGTCCAGCAATTCTTTGCAGAAATAGCCGTGTTTTAGAAGCTCAAACCTGACAGTAAGGCAGAGAGTAATTATGATTCTAGAGCCGAAAATATGTATAATGTGTAGGGAATATGTATTTTCAGTAATCTAAAAAAAAAGTGGGGGGAAGAGAGAGGAAATACACTTCTCATCCACAGATGTCAGCTTGAATCACCAGTACTCTACACCACAGCTGTTCCTCTGATAGTTCTTAAAATGAAGTACAAAGGGTTTTCCTTCAGCAATTCCCTTACAGAGGAAGTTTCCACTAGTCTGCAATAATTGACACATTTATGTCAACAATTACTGAGAGAGAAGATAAAATGTTGAACTTCGTAGTATGACCACTGTCCCTTTACTCTATGGCTAAAATCAAATTTATCTCCACAGCCAGGAAATATCTTGAGTAGTGTTTCAAGGGAGAAGCAAGAGAAATATCCTAAAGGTTGAGAAATTCCTCCCTTGATATCCACATCTTTTCCTCCAGCTGGTTGGGGAGAATTACAGGCCTTGTGCTGATCCGATCTCCAGCAAGTGATTTTATAAACCCAGCAATGCTAGTAACACTTGAGACTTTTCTAAATGCTGTTTTCAGTGTGTGGACTATATTCTTGTTGCTATCTAACAAGAGAGAATAGTAGGATGATATTTGCATTGCCATGGCAACTTACATCTCTAGATTGCGATGACATTTTTGCCTGTTTAGTTCTACTTTTCATTTAGGGATAACATTTTTTTTTTTTTTTTACTGCTTTTTAATTGAAAAAAAAGCAAGCGGATGTGCATACAAAAGGAGAAAAAGTGCAATTTACTTAACATCTGCTATATGTCAGACTTTGAATCGAATTGTTTATGTACATCACTGCATTTGTCCTCTGGGAAGGAGGTCTCTGTTTAGAGAGGAGGAGACTTAGAGAAATGTCAGTATCTTGCTTTGCTTAAGGTCAGAAGTTAGGAAGCAGTAGAATCAGGGACTATCATTCCTCCATGCTTTCTGGCTGGGTTCCTTATCTAATTGTCCCCTATTATTAACAACCACCACCTTGTGAAATACAAGTAAGTACCCTGTGATATACATTTTTTAAGTGTTGTGGTTCTTAGTGTTTAATTCTAAATTCCACATATAGAAAATTGCACCTAAATCAGGATTGACTGATTATGTTCTACTCCCCAGTTAAAATGCTTATTCAAATGCTTTAATTGCATGCCATGTGCATTAGAAGATGATACCAATTAAGTAGTTAGGATTTAGTTATACATATGATGGGGATTTAGCTATGCACTATGAAAAAAACATATATCTATATTTTAATATAATTTTACATATATAGAACGTGAAATATGCATTGCAAATATTAGATTATGATTTGTTGAACATTAGAAGATATCTGTGTTGAATTATATTTTGAATGCATTGATGAAAAGAGCAAAGTAACAAAAATGAATTATATTTACAAGTCACTGAATTGAAATTAAGCTGATGATTCAATTCTTAGAATCTAAATATTCTGTTTATTAAAAATTGGGTATCATTTCTACACATTTCACTGTAGAACTTTTTTCTTTCTTTAAATAAAAGAACATAAAGACTGATGCAAAGAGAAGATTCCTTCGTAATAGACTTTAGGAGATGTTTAAATCGTTTTTGTTGAGATGATATGTTGTTAATCCTAAAGCATTGGTGGAAAAAGCAGGAACGAAACTGAAAATTCTCTTTATCAATCCCATCTTTATGAAGCAGCAAGTGAAAGGAAGTATTTTGATATCAAGAAAAAGGTGACATCACAGTTTAAACAGCACACCATTTCTTTTTCTCTCCAACCAACAAAAAAGTCTCAGAAACAGTTACTGTTTGGACAGTTGAGGGACATTCACATTTGAAAGCAGGAAAATTTCTACTCGAGTGATGGGGACAGAAAGACAGAGAGGAAGCTCCAATGCACTCGTGGACTGTCAAAGCCAAATGCACACTGGAAGTGTGGGACGGCTGACACGCAGGAGTGCAGCAAGGGGGGAGTGAAGAGTAATTGTGAAGACACTGGAAACCTGATTTGCTTATAGGCAATCAGAAAGAAATCAAAGGAAAGAAACAAATTGAAGATGCTAGATTAAGTTGGAAAAACTACATGGGTTCCCAGGAGCCAGGGAGAGCTGCCTAGGTGAATAGATCTGCGGGGTAATGAGGAGGGGAACTCCCTCCAGGAGCCAGGGCCTCAGCTCTCACACTGCAGTCCTCTAATACTCACCCTTGTCAATCAGAGGTGGTGTTTTGAACTGGTATGATGTCATATTTGAGCATAAAAACATTTTGATTGACAGGTTATTCTGAAAAGCTCATATGAATATGTATAATTTTCAGAGCACAAAAAAACACTAAGACGTTATGAGTCTTATACGTAATTACCTTTAAATGAAACTGTAGCACTCAAAATAATTTCACCATGATGTTCTTTTGGATTTCAATAGTGCTGTATGTGGGTTTGGTTTTTACATGGGACATATTATAATAGAAACCTATCTGCAATGGAATAAATATAATAGAAGCATATAAAATGTATGACAATGGCTATATTTCCACATGCCTGTCATAAGTCTCTAAATCAGAAGTAGTTCATTTGCAGCTGGAAGAAGAAAACACATTCAGATATGCCTTAGTTCGGGTAGCGAGTAAATGTGCTCCTACCATATTATTTTCTTTATTATGCCTTTGGAACTCTTAAGGGCTGTGGTTTTTACATTCTTAGTCAGAACTCCTTGTTGCAATGGCCTCCTGTGCTAAACCAAAAGTCAATACATGATTAATTTTCTCACCCCTTTTTCAAAAGTATATTAAAGGCAACTGAAAACATGGTAAGTATATTCATTTCTAAGAAGTGTTAACGAGAGACTCTTTGTGATAGAAATACTGGCCTTTTGATCACATTCCTTGCACTCTGACAGCCCCTTCAGCCAGGTCATCCAGAGGCTCTAGAAATTGTTCCAACCCTCACGCCATTGCTGAGAAGGTAGCACCACTCTTCTTCCCTTACTTCTCATTCCACTGCTGTCTGAGACCATACTCCCCTACCACACCCCTGGACTCCAGCACTTTTGATTTAACTTGGGGTCATTTGTGGTGTTGGAGGATGAACAATTTATGCTCAAAACTGCCCTTGCGAGGTCCAGTCTCTTCCTTTTCCTGGGTCCATTTTCTAAGAACTCTTCTTTCAATCTGTTAGTTTCTAGATAAACTGAGTCTAATTTTACTCTGAAGTGCAGGTGGATTATATTTCAGATCTTTGTATAGTTGAAGAGACATTATTAGCAATGTGCCAATGTTAATTCGTTTTGATAAATATACTTAGGTAAAATTTTAACATTAGGTTGAGCTGGGTGAAGATTATACAGGAAGTCTATCATCTGTTAAGTCTTTGTATCATCTTTATAGTCTGAAGTATTAGGTATTACAAAACCAAAAAGTTTTCATATACAATAAGTTTAACATTTAGTTCTCTGGGCATATTGGCAGCATTCATGATTTTATGAACACTAAATGTTTATTTACACTTTTCATTTTATGTATTTATTATAATGTCTTATTACTGTCAATGCTTAAAAAACAAATTTAATAATTTCCATTATTTTATTATTCAGTATTTATGTGAAAAATATGTACATATAATTTTATACATTATATAAAATCATATATATGGGGGAAGATTTCTACTCAATTGTTATAATTTGTTTGAAGTGTCATTTTAAGAATTATTTTAGTATCTAAATCTTCAAATCTATTCCAGGTCTAATCTGAATTTTAACATACTTAAATCAGATGAAAATCTTTCTTTGCATGTGGGATTTGAATTTCACAGCTAGTACTTGGTAGGCCTATGAATCAAAACTATCTCAAGTGGAATATATGCTTGTGGGAATCACAGGGTTTCCATCAAAGTTGCTGTTTAGGAAAGAAAAACCCAACTTGAAAATTAATAATTAAGGGAATATATCTATTAATTGCTTATCATATTTTTTATTTGCTAAGCATATGCAACTATTTAATAATTATTGACTTCACCAGTCCCTATGAAACAGCAATGCCTCCTAGTTATTTTTCCAGAAATGGAGAACCACATAGTAAGCAAATTATTGAAGATCATATGTCAATGGCACAGTAGAAACTGACCTGCCAGCTGAGTTTTCAATATACAACATGGCAGAGTTGTTCCGGTGGTCAATGACAAATTTCTCCTGGGCCTCCAAAAACGTTCAGTGAATTTAGGATTCCTCTAGGCATAATGTTCATCCATCCATCAGATCATTTCCTCTGCCTACTAAGAGTATCAAACAATACTCTAAATGAAAGAGTCACAACAATTGAAGGAATTTAGATTTCTAATGGATATAGATTAGCTCATATCACGCTATTTACCAAAATGAAATTTTTACTACACTCCTTTGTCACTCAAGATAGAACAGAACAGGGCTGCCTGTGTGGTTCAGTAAGTTAAGCGTCTGCCTTCAGCGCAGGTCATGATCTCAGGGTCCTGGGATTGAGCCCCACATCAGGCTCTCTGCTCAGTGGGGAATCTGCTTGTCCCCCTCCCTCTGCCTGCTTGTGCTCACTCTCTGTTTCTCTGTCAAATATATGAATAAAATCTTAAAAAAAAAAAAGATAGGACAGAGCATTTAGGATATCTGAAATTTTGGCCGTAAGCATTCATTTTACAAAAATGAAGAAAACATTAGTGAATATTAAATAGATTAGATGTCCTCTTTATCATCACAATCAAGACCAGTTGTTAGTCATTGAAAAAGTTGATTAAAAAACCAAAATTATATAAATGCATGTTTATTTACTGATTTTAGATGACACATTTCCTTTTAATAGGGAACCACTAATTGGACTTATTTGCTCTCTTGCTGAGACCACTTACAATTTGTAATTCTAGTTTATTTAAATTGAATCAAGAGTTAAAAGACTTTGACTAAAAAAAAAACAACCCTGAAATCCAAATTCTTCTAAATATTAACATTATTTAATCCATTCTTTATCTTTTCTTTATATGCACCTTATTCAACAATATTTTTATAACTATCGACTAACCTTTTTGTAGTTCTAAAATTACAGCATAGTTTTCACGTAAGCAACATTTTTTAATAACAGTAAATTAATTTGCATAATATTTAATTAAATGATGTGATTGATGCTACCTTAAAATAACTACCTTTCTGCAAAATCACTTTTATTCTGTATATGTGAGGCCATATTTTCAAATTTCCCTTGTAGGTAAAGATAATCAGGTAAACAAAAATGTGAAAAAAAGTGTGCTCTGGCTCATTAAACCTCCCAGAAAACTGGCTCCGTGTCCTACTTCGCTCCTTGCAGACTCTGTGACAATTACTAGAGCAATTTTCAAAGCCACGTATTGAAAACAAAATACCTTCTCTCTTTGCCCGGGTCCCCAAAGACTTAATGGCATTGTACTATTTAAGAACTATTAGTATCCATTGGGACTGTCCACTCTAGAGAGTGAGAAACAAACTTCTGCCAGTTTGAATCATTTTATTTTCATCAATCATAATACAGAAATTAGTGTCTTGAGTTGAGGTGCTTCAATCACAAAAATTTAAAACATGTATCATTAGGGTGGTGGTCATGCAGTTGGCTGCAAACAGACACTACAAACTGGAGAGCTATAAGCTTTGTTTTATCAGAGTAAAGGATTTGGTGAAACTATGATCTGTACTATCTAGAAAGACATACCAAGTGCCAACCAAGCCCCTCGTTCCAGGAGAAGTAGTTGGAAAGAGGGAGAATATTAATGCGTGTTGGCTGCTGCCCCATGCCGTGAACAAGCTATTACAAGAAACAGGCCATCTTTGCCTGGTTTGCAGGCAAACAAAAAGATTAGAGAAAATTCATAATACGGAGCCAAGAAGTTTCAGAAAAGCCAATTGCTCCTGTATCTCAAATAAGGGAAGTGGTTGTACAAAACTCTTTTAAGTGCCCTCTTCACAATGTGGTATTTTCCTACCATTTTCCTACAAGGAAGGGTCCCAACCTTTCAAAACAAAGAAAACAAAAATTTTTAAAAATCTACATTCCCCGCCTCCTTTGAAGCTAGGGTGAAGACTGATGATCCAGGGTCAGGGCTTGCATTAAGTAAAGCAAAGCCCCCAAGGGACAAAATTTAAGGACACACTCACTCTCAGGTGATTGCTCTGCCTATGTAAGACTCTGAGAGCGAACGCCCTCTTCATTTATTTATTTATTTATTTATTTATTTATTTTTACAATTTTTTAAAAATTAACATAATGTATTATTTGTTTCAGGGGTACAAGTCTGTGAATCATCAGTCTTGCACAATTCACAGCACTCACCAAGCACATACCCTCCCCAATGTCCATCACCCAGCCCCCCTAACCCTCCAATCCCCTCCCCTCCAACAACCCTCAGTTTGTTTCCTGAGATTAAGAGTCTCTTATGGTTTGTCTCCTTCCCCGGTCCCATCTTGTTTCATTTTCCCCACTCTTCCCCCCCAACCGCCCATCCTGCCTCTTAAATTCCTCATATCAGAGAGATCATATGATAGTTCTCTTTCTCTGATTGACTTATTTCGCTTAGCATAATACCCTCTAGTTCCATCCACGTCGTTACAAATGGCAAGATTTTGTGGGGTTTTTTGATGGCTGCATAGTATTTTTTATCCATTCTTCTGTTGATGGACATCTAGGCTCTTTCCATAGTTTGGCTATTGTGGACATTGCTGCTGTAAACATTTGGGTGCACGTGCCCCTTCAGATCACTACATTCGTATCTTTAGGGTAAATACCCAGTAGTGCGATTGCTGGGTTGTAGGGTAGCTCTATTTTCAACTTTTTGAGGAACCGCCATACTGTTTTCCAGAGTGGCTGCACCAGCTTGCATTCCTACAACAGTGTAGGAGGGTTCCCCTTTCTCCACATCCTCGCCAACATCTGTCATTTGCTGACTGGTTAATTTGAGCCATTCTGACTGGTGTGAGGTAGTATCTCATTGTGGTTTTGATTTGTATTTCCCTGATGCTGAGTGATGTGGAGCACTTTTTCATGTGTCTGTTGGCCATTTGGATATCTTCTTTGCAGAAATGTCTGTTCATGTCTTCTGCCCATTTCTTAATTAGATTATTTGTTCTTTGGGTGTTGAGTTTGATAAGTTCTTTATAGATTTTGAATACTAGCCTTTTATCTGATATGTCATTTGCAGATATCTTCTCCTATTCTGTCAGTTGTCTTTTGGTTTTGTTGACTGTTTCCTTTGCTGAGCAAGAGCTTTTGATCTTGATGAAGTCCCAGTAGTTCATTTTTGCCCTTGCTTCCCTTGCATTTGGTGATGATTCTAGGAAAAAGTTGCTGTGGCTGAGGTCGAAGAGGTTGCTGCCTGTGTTCTACTCAAGGATTTTGATGGATTCCTGTCTCACATTGAGGTCTTTCATCCATTTTAAGTCTATTTTTGTGTGTGGTGTAAGGAAATGGTCCAGTTTCATTCTTCTCCATGTGGCTGTCCGATTTTCCCAACACCATTTGTTTAAGAGGCTTTTTCCCATTGGACATTCTTTCCTGCTTTGTCGAAGATTAGTTGACCATAGAGTTGAGGGTCTATTTATGGGCTCTCTATTCTGTTCCATTGATCTATGTGTCTGTTTTTGTACCAGTACCATACTGTCTTGATGATTACAACTTTGTAATAGAGCTTGAAGTCTGGAATTGTGATGCCGCCAATTTGGTTTTAATTTTCAACATTCCTCTGGCTATTCGGGGTCTTTTCTGGTTCCATATAAATTTTAGGATTATTTGTTCCATTTTTTTAAAAAAAGTTGATGGTATTTTCATAGGGATTGCATTAAATGTGTAGATTGCTCTAGGTAGCATAGACATTTTCACAATATTTGTTCTTCCAATCCATGAGTATGGAACATTTTTCCATTTCTTTGTGTCCTCCACAGTTTCTTTCATGAGTACTCTATAGTTTTCTGAGTACAGATTCTTTGCCTCTTTGGTTAGATTTATTCCTAGAAATCTTATGTTTTAGGGTGCAGTTGTAAATGGGATAGATTCCTTAATTTCTCTTTCTTCTGTCTTGTTGGTGTATAGAAATGCAACTGATTTCTGTGCATTGATTTATATCAACTTTACTGAATTCCTGGATGAGTTCTAGCAGTTTTGAAGTCTTTTGGGTTTTCCACGTAAAGTATCATATCACCTGCAAAGAGTGAGAGTTTGACTTCTTCTTTGACAATTTGGATGCCTTTTATTTCTTTTTGTTGTCTGATTGCTGAGGCTAGGTCTTCTAGCACTATGTTGAATAGCAGTGGAGATAGTGGACATCCCTGCCGTGTTCCTGATCTTAGGGAAAAAGCTCTCAGTTTTTCCCCATTGACAATGATATTTGCTGTGGTTTTTTCATAGATGGCTTTGATGATATTGAGGTATGTACCCTCTATCCCTACAGTGTGAAGAGTTTTGATCAAGAAAGGAAGCTGTATTTTGTCAAATGCTTTGTCAGCGTCTATTGAGAGTATCATATGGTTCTTGTTCTTTCTTTTATTAATGTATTGTATCACATTGATTTCAAGATATTGAATGAGCCTTGCAGCCCAGGAAAAAATCCCACTTGTTCGTGGTGAATAATCCTCTTAATGTACTGTTGGATCCTATAGCCTAGTATTTTGGTGAGAATTTTTGCATCCATGTTCATCAGGGGTATTGGTCTGTAATTCTCCTTTTCGATGGTGTCTTTGTCTGGTTTGGGGATTAAAGTAAAGCTGGCCTCACAAAATGAGTTTGTAAGTTTTCCTTTCGTTTCTATTTTTGGGAACAGCTTCAGAAGAAAAGGTATTAATTCTTCTTTAAATGTTTAGTAGAATTCCCCTGGGAAGCCATCTGGCCCTGGGCTCTTGTTTGTTGGGAGAGTTTTGATGACTGCTTCAATCTCCTTACTAGTTATGGATCTGTTCAGGTTTTCTATTTCTTCCTGGTTCAGTTTTGGGAGTTTATACATCTCTAGGAAGACATCCATTTCTTCCAGATTGCCAAATTTGCCGGTGTATAGTTGCTCATAATATGTTCTTATAGTTGTTTGTATTTTTTTGGTGTTGGTTGTGATCTCTCCTCTTTCATTCATGATTTTATTAATTTGGGTCCTTTCTCTTTTCTTTTTGATAAGCCTGGCCAGGGTTTATCAATCTTAATTCTTTCAAAGAACCAGCTCCTAGTTTCATTGATCTGTTCTACTGTTCTTTTTGTTTCTATTTCATTGATTTCTGCTCTGATATTTATTATTTTCTTCTCCTGCTGGGTTTAGGCCTTATTTGCTCTTCTTTCTCCAGGTCCTTTAGGTGTAGGGTTAGGTTGTATATTGAGACCTTTCTTGTTTCTTGAGAAAGGATTGTATTGCTATATACTTTACTCTCAGGATGGCCTTTGCTGTATCCCAAAGATTCTGAATAGTTGTGTTTTCATTTTCAATTGCTTCCATGAACTTTTTTAACTCTTCTTCAATTTCCTGGTTGACCCATTCATTCTTTAGTAGGATGCTCTTTGGTCTCCATGTATTTGAGTTCTTTCCAACTTTCTTCTTGTGGTTGAGTTCTAGTTTCAAAGCATTGTGGTCTGAAAATATTGCAGAAAATGATCCCAGTCTTTTGGTACTGGCTGAGACCTGACTGGTGACCCAGGATGTGATCCATTCTGGAGAATGTTCCATGTGCACTAGAGAAGAATCTGTATTCTGTTGCCTTGGGATGGAATGTTCTGAATTTATCTGTGATGTCCATCTGGTTCAGTGTGTCATTTAAAGCCTTTATTTCCTTGTTGATCTTTTGCTTAGATGATCTGTCCCTTTCAGTGAGGGGGGTGTTAAAGTCTCCTACTATTATTGTATTATTGTCGATATGTTTCTTTGATTTTGTTATTAATTCGTTTATATAGTTGGCTGCTCACATGTTATGGGCATAGATATTTACAATTGTTAGATCTTCTTGTTGGACAGACCCTTTAAGTATGACATAGTGTCCTTCCTCATCTCTTATTATAGTCTTTGGCTTAAAATCTAATTTATCTGATATAAGGATTGCCACCCCAGCTTTCTTTTGATGTCCGTTAAGCATGATAAATCATTTTCCACCCCCTCACTTTAAATCTGGAGGTGTCTTTGGGTCTAAAATGAGTATCTTGCAGATAGCATATCAATGGGTCTTATTTTTTTATCCATTCTGATACTCTGTGTCTTTTGGCTGGGGCATTTAGCCCATGTACATTCACAGTAATTACTGAAAGATATGAGTTTAGCGCCATTGTATTGCCTGTAAGGTGACTGTTACTGTATATTGTCTCTGTTCCTTTCTGGCCTGTTACTTTTAGGCTTTCTCCTTGCTTAGAGGACCCCTTTCAATATTTCCTGTAGAGCTGGTTTGGTGTTTGCAAATTCTTTTAGTTTTTGTTTGTCCTGGAAGCTTTTTATCTCTCCTTCTATTTTCAATGACAGCCTAGCTGGATATAGTATTCTTGGCTGCATATTTTTCTCATTTAGTGCTCTGAATATATCATGCCAGTCCTTTCTGGTCTGCCACGTCTCTGTCGATAGGTCTGCTGCCAATCTGATATTTCTACAATTGCATGTTATAGACCTCTTGTTAGGAGCTGGTTTCAGGATTTTCTTTGTTATTGAGACTTGTAAGTTTTACTATTAGATGACAGGGTGTGAGCCTATTTTTATAGATTTTGAGGGGGGTTCTCTGTGCCTCCTGGATTTTGATGCTTGTCCCCTTGCCAAATTAGGGAAATTCTCTGCTACAATTTTCTCCAATATACCTTCTGCCCCCCTCTCTCTTTCTTCTTCTTCTGGGATCCCAATTATTCTAATATTATTTTGTCTTATGGTATCACTTATCTCTCAAATTCTCCCCTCGTGATCCAGTAGTTGTTTATCTCTCTTTTCCTCAGGTTCTTTATTCTCCATCATTTGGTCTTCTATATCACTAATTCTCTCTTCTGCTTCATTTATAATAGCAGTAAGAGCCTCCATTTTTTATTGCACCTCATTAATAGCTTTTTTGATTTCAACTTGGTTAGATTTTAGTTCTTTTATTTCTACAGAAAAGGATTTTATTTCTCCAGAAAGGGATTATCTAGTATCTTCTTTGGTTTTTTTCAAGCCCAGCTAGCATCTTTATAATTATCATTCTGAACTCTAGTTCTGACATCTTACTAATGTCCATATTGATTAGGTCCCTAGCCATTGATACTGCCTCTTGTTCTTTTTTTTTTTGAGGTGAGTTTCTCCACCTTGTTATTTTATCCAGAGAAGAATAGATGAAGGGGAGAACAAAATACTAAAAGGGTAACAACGGGGCGCCTGGGTAGCTCAGTGGGTTAAAGCCTCTGCCTTCGGCTCATGTTGTGATCTCAGGGTCCTGGGATTGAGCCCTGCATCAGGCTCTCTGCTCAGCAGGGAGCCTGTTTCCCCCTCTCTCTCTCTGCCTGCCTCTCTGCCTACTTGTGATCTCTCTCTCTCTCTTTCAAATAAATAAATAAAAAATCTTTAAAAAAAAAAAATTCAAAAGGGTAACAACAAGCCCAGGAAAATATACACTAAACAAATCAGAAGAGACCCGAAACTGGGGAAGAAGAAAGGGGAAAAAAAAAACAAACATATATATATATACACACACATACACATGCACACGCGCACACACACACACACACACACACACACACATATATATATGATTAGACTGGTGAATAGAACAGAGCCACACACTTGATTTTGGGTGTAATTTTGGTCTGTTAGAAGTAATTGCCTCCCAAAATTTTAAATAAAGAAAAACTTTTGTATACAAAAATAAGGGTAAACACGATGGAGGGATGAAATATGACTGTAAAGATGAAAATTTAAAAAGATTTTAAAAGGAATTGATAAGATATGAAGATGGTTGAAAAAAGAAAAAAAAAGGAGAGAATGTGGTCAGGCTGGAGACTAGAACAAAGCCATATGCTAGATTTAGGGTATACTTTGATCTGTTAGAAGAAACTGTATCCCAAAATTTTAAAGAAAGAAAAACTTATATGTATACAAAAAATAAGGTTAAATATAATGAAGGGATAGAATATGACTATAACAGTGAAAATTTAAAAAGATTTTTAAAAAGGTATTGATAAGATAAAATCGTTAAAAAGGTTAAAATATGAAGGAGGAAAAATTAAGAAAAATAGAATAAGAAAAAATGAAATTTAAGAAATTTAACTTTGAAAGACTAAAGAATCATGGAGAAAAAGCCATGAATTCTATGTGCTGTATTTTCCTAGCGCTGAAGTTCTCATTGATTGGTGAACTTGGTCTTGGCTGGAGGTTCTTGCTGATCTTCTGGGGGTGGGGTCTGTTGTAGTGATTCTTAAATGTCTTTGCCAGAGGTGGAATTGCACTGCCCTTGCCAGGGATCAGGCTAAGCAATCTGCTCGGTTTTGCTCTGGGGAGCTTTTGTTCCCTGAATGCTTTCCGTACAGCTTTGGAGGAGGGGAATGAAATGGCGGCCTCCCAGTCTCCAGCCTATAAGAGCCGAGAGCTCGGGGCCCTGCTCCGCAGTGCGCCCTTGGAGAAAAGCAGTCAATCCCTCCCGTCTCCCTGGTCTCGGGCCGTGCTCTGAGCTCTCCCGGCCTGTGACGGAGCGTTTCTATCTCTGGTGCACGGCCCCGTTTGGAGTCTCAAACCCAGCAGATTCCTGCAGCCCGCTCCCGCGCCGCTCCTCCCAGAGGAGGAAGGTGAGTCTCCCCAGATCTGCCACTTGTGGGGTCCCTGCTCAAAGAATAGTGGCCCAGCTGTGCTAGGGATCATAATTTATGGCAATCCCGAGCTGAGAGCCCACTTCTTGGCTCCGTCTCTGCAGCCGACTTCCCCGCTCTGATACCTGGGAGCTCTGCCACACTCAGACACCCCTGGTCTTTTTGTGACCCCGAGGGACCTGAGACCACACTGTCCTTGCAAGGGCTCCACCCCCGGCTTAGCCTCTGGAGTGACGTGCCTCAGTGGAGCAGACTTCTAAAAGTTCTGATTTTGTGCTCCACTGCTCTCCTGCTTGCCGGGAGCCGGCCCCTCCCCCCTGGGCTCTATCTTCCTGTATATCGCCTCGGATTCACTTCTCCGCCTGTCCTACCTTTCAGAAATGGTAGCTTTTCTGTTCTAGAATCGCTGATATTCTTCTCTTCAATCTCTATTGAGTTTGTAGGTGTTCAGAATGGTTTGATAACTAGCTGAATTCCTGGGACCAGACAAAATTTAGGTCTCTCTCTCCTCCGCCATCTTGCCTGGCCCCCTTCAGTTTTACACCCTAGCTGCCTCCTTTGTCTCATCCCTGGCCCACCCTTGGTTCTGTCCCTTAGACGTCTCCCCTGAGACTTTTGCTTCAGAAGTGACTGTGAGCTAACTGGGAGATATAGCAGATGGAGGTGGTAGTAGAGACTGTGTTTTCTGGGTACAGCAGGGGGACATGGTTCTCATCTCAGCCTAGGATATATGGTCTTGGTTCAGGCAAATCTGCAGTTCACGTGTCCTGCCAGTTATGTTGTGGTTCTAGAAGCTATCTTATAAATGTGGCCTAAAGCTGTTAATTTTATCTGTCCCAAGGATCCCTGTGTAGGTCTTACATTAAATCTCTCCCTGTTTAAGCTAGGTGGAATTGGTTCTGCTGTCCAAAATTTAGAATTCTGATGGTCAGAAAGTTTTCCATTGCCTAGTTTTGTGATCTTAAAGGTTTCTTTACTCTAAGCCTCAATTTTATCACCTGTGAAAGGGTAATAATAATTTGTACATCATGGGTGTAAGGGAGAAAAAATATTTTTTTCCTCTACCCTTTTAAGTTCTTGGCTGGGGCCCCCATAACAAATGACGAATCAACAAGAAAAAAGCATGAAAATTTATTTAATGCAAGTTTTATGTGGCATGAGAGGTAATGCAGACTTGAGCTTAAACTGAATTTTATGAATTTTATATATATAAATATATATTTATATATATATAAAATTTATGAATTTTATAACTTCAGGTTGAACTGAATTTTATGTGAGGTCTGATGAAGAGTGGAAAGTTGTGGGAAATGTGATAAGATGAAAAAGAGGGTATGAGCTAAGTGTAGTAGCTGGGGCAACAACAATTTGTTCAGATTCTTGTAGGTGGCTTGGAGATAAAGAAGTTCCTTTTTTTCCCCCAGGTATAGGGAAGGCACCTCTCACCATAAGGGTTTTATAACTCTCATGGAAAAAAATTAGAGTGTCCTTCCTGCACATGCTGATTCTTAAATTCCTTCAGCTTAAAATATTTAATATGCCAAAGTGTTCTATTTGGGGGTAACATGTCCTAAATTCCATCCTAGGCTAATTTTGAAAATGAAGCACTAACTCTATAACAACACGGCACAAGGCACCTAGCAGATAATTGACAGACATTAGTTGTGTTTTGTTAATATCACTTATTGCTTCAGGAATTTAAGTCATCCATGAGATCTTTCTTTATCTCTAAATTGGAATGTCCAATGTGACTTCTCTTGTTCTTTTGTCCCTGGTTTTGCCTTATGCTATTATTTTAGTAATCCAGATCTCTATTCTATCATTTTTCTTCTCACCCACGTTTCTTATATTGATAGTTAACTGGGAAGCTCGGTTCCAATGAGACTCAAATGCTGCACATCCCTTGCAGGCCTGTTGGAGACTGGAATAATAAATCCAGGTCCTCATATTTCTGCTATTGCTCCCTGATGCCATTAAGTTCTTGCCTGCCTTCACAGCATTCCCTTGCATTCATACTCTCCATCCCTGTGAGTACACACCTGCTTGCCCATGACTGCTTGTAGGACCTTCCCAATACTGACTCTCTCTTGGTCACTATATGCTGCCTGTTGCTAAGTTGCTGGACATTGTCAGCCTGCCTTAGGATTTTTTCCATTGCTTATTGGAATAAGTCAGTACACCCTCAACACCTAACTCATCCCAGTGGGTTTATCTTAGCTTTGAGTCAGCGGGCTTGTGTTTTTTTTCCCTACCCAATTTCCATTTTTTCAAGGATTGTCATAATACACTATTCCGTCCTAATTTAGGAGAAAATGTTTTTTCTCCTTTAACTGGGTCAAAAGTAATAGTTTTCTTCTGGAAACAATGGAAGGGTGCTTTCCCTAAATTTTTAATGTATATATTCTAGATATTTGAACACACACACCAAGAAATGATAATGTGATACAAGGGTACCTATTACATTTAGTGGTTTAATATTAAGGTGAACATCATATAAGCAGCTCAGAGGAAAAGATGTATCATGTTAGTCGGAACAAAGCACTAACTTTATCTCATTTTGCCTGTGTAAGAACTGAAGAAAACATTCTGAAATGTCACAGACAGTTTCCTTAGATTAATGATAATATGAATATCTTGCCTCTGTAAAGTCAGTCTCTGGCTTGGGTTCCACGATTAGTAGGTATGAATCACGTAAAACTACTCCAAATTTGGACTCGTTTTGTCTTTGGCCCTGTTACAGGAAATGTTTTCTTTTTTCTATTATCTCTTCTTTGCATTTTTTTCCTCCTTTACTCTTACTGCAGAAAACCTTGAACCTTTGTAAGAGGACCTGTGATAATTAATTACATCCTACGCAACTCCTGCCTAATATTTCCCTTCCCTACTGATTTAGCAGGCATGGATCGCTTGCCAACTTTCAATCCCACTTTTCACCTGAACTCCTTGGTCACTGGTTTTCTTATCTCAACTGCCCTCCCCATCATATTCATCATAACGCCTTTGGTTCCAAGTGACAGAACTCCAAGTGATTCGAGATGAATCATGCTGAAAGCTCCCTCTCCCACCCCCTAAGTGGGTCTCACATGCAGAAAAGTCCAAAGCTATATCTGGCTCCCAGCCTGACAGAATCTAGGTCAAGACTCTTTTCACTTCTTTTAAGTTAACTCTTCCTTATGTCAAAATACCATACCAGTCAAAATTCATATTCTACCACCATATGGATCCCAGCAGTAAAAGTGTATGTTCTCCTAGGGTTCTGGCAGAAAATTACCAAGGAGGAGCTTGACATACCTTGCTTCAATCACATGCTGTTTTCTCAAGCAAGCGCTGTGGCCAGGGAAGCGTGAGGGGCGGCACTCTTACTGGCCAGTCCTGGATCCCATGGGCACTGCTGTGGGAATATGCAGAGAGCCCTTCCAAAATCACATACAACGATTTCCTCACAGAAAGGATACTTCTGTTATCAGAGGAAAGGAGGTGTGCTTAGAAATCTGAAACAATGATCCACTCATTGACTGCCCCATATCCATGCACACTTTTCAAACATGATATTCTTAAATGTCCCATTCACATAAGCCAAGTACTCTTATAAAATCAAAGCCATAATGTCTCACTTTCTAATGGAAATTCTTTTCTCCTACTGCCTTCACTTTCAAGTTCAGGACTGCTAAATTATGAGCCTTCCTAAATGATATAGCTCCAGAGTATCTTCTCATGAACAGAGAACCTGTGTATAATATTGAAAATAGGGGTAACAAAACATCCAGAATATAGTGATGGAAATTTTAAAAGGAATAACATAAATTTCTAACTTCCACTTTAGAAAAAAGAAAAGGGGGAAATGAAATATAATATGTCCTAGTGGGCAGAGATAACAAGGATTCCTGTCCTGGCAAAGAATGATTTCCTTGGTGAGTTAGTTTGACAGCCTTCCCCGCTGGGCTCTGAGAACATCTTTCTTGTTTAATGTCATGACCATATTAGAGAAGTTTCCCTTTCTTGGGGTTGTGCTTTTCACTTTCTAAAGATGTGGGTTTGGAATTCTGGGGGCTTGCCTTCAGTTTTATTTATTTATTTTTACAGATTTTATTTATTCATTTGAGAAAGACAAAGAACGAGCAGGGAGAGAGACAGAGGGAGAGGGGGAGGGGAAGCAGACTCTCCACTGATGCAGGACTCCATATTATCAGGACCCCAAGATCATTACCTGAGCTGAAGCCAGATGCTTAACTGACTGAGCCACCCAGACACCTCTGCCTTAAGTTTTAAAAAAACCATAGGTTCTTCTTTGCCAACCTTTGGGCAAAAATAATGTCAGTAAGTTTTAGGCACAAAACAGTATCACTAAGACCATGCCTGCATCATGGAGATTTGATTACTAGCCCATTGAGTGAACAAAATTGAAAATACTATTTAAAAAAAAAAAAAAGAAAATACTATTTTTGCCTAAACTCACTGATATATTTTTTTCAATAATGAAACACATCTTAAGAACAAAAATAAATTCTGTAAAACACTCTCTTCATTGTGTGAGAAAGATTATGGCTAAATTCTCAAGTCAACTCTTCAATGACTGGATCTCATTATAGAAAGAATCTTTCAGAGACTGAGGTGAATGCCTTCTAGTAGGTGAATTATACTGAAGGCTGTTTGCACAGTACTTCTCAGGCACAAACAGCCTTCCACCTATTCATATCCACATTCATCCCTTCATTCACTCATTTCCTGCCTCATTTTACAAAGGATTTGATATAGTTTATAGGAATGCATACAGTATAACAAATATATAAGTAACTAAAAACCAGGTAAGGAAAAAACTGTTTGAATAGAGATTTAAAGATGGAAAGAGTAAGGCTTTGGGGAAAGAAAAGAGTAAAAGAGATATGTTGTACCTCTACATTTTAAAACTGGCCAAATTGTTTAAAGAGAAAATAAGGAAAAATAATAACTACATCAAACTGAAATTTAGAACAGTCGACTACATACCACAGACTGAGAAATTGCTACCAGATACAGTAAAATTGGTACCAACCCAAACGACTTAAAATAACATATTATTAAGTAACCTTTACTGGATGCCTACTGGTGCCTTGCAATGTGTTAAATGCTTTACATGTATTGTTTCTTTCAAGGCTAGTAACAAGCCTGAGGTGGATATTGCGGTTGATAATTAACCATACAGTGCAATGACCAGCATCTGTTCTCATGCATTAGGCATCCACTCTTATTGGTCCATTCCGATACTTTGCCAATTATTCTAAGTATGTTAAAATCTTTCTTTATGATGAGAAATGAAGTCTAAAAAAGGATAAATAGTTTTCCCAGGGAATCAGTGGCAGATTTCAAACTTTACCAACCCAGTATCTCTGACTCCATAATCTGACCAGCTAACTTTTTCACTATTCTGCTCACACTGGCAGTTTGTAGTCGGTTCGACTTCTGGAGAGTCATATTTCAGTGGAGGACAATTTTCAGAACCTTAATACTATCTCTTCCTCTTGAGGACTGAGTCCTGAAAACTTGATAGGTCCTGGGAGAGGCAAGATCAAGACACTAAGACACTGTTCAGCATAAACTCTTTTTGAGTGCCTAATATGTGCTAATCATGATTCTAGGTGCCTGGACAAAATTCATACCTCATCGTACATTGTAGCTATTTTTCTTTCTGCATCCTATCCTAAGAAGGCAAATGCAAACATTGCAGAGCACTCCTCCTGTATTCTGTATGTATGAACAAAGATTATGAGCATAGGACAGATTCTGAAATAATCCCTTCAGGACTCAGACCCCATTATTAGGAGTAAATTTTAGTTGTAAGTACATCTAAATACTTGAAATGTAGAGAAGTTTGTTCGCAAAACAGTACTTAGAATCTAACAATGTATCTCCTTATTTGTAAATAAGAGTGAAATACTGCGGGCAAAGGGAATCAGAGAGGGAGAAGTCGCAAAACAGTACTTAGAATCTAACAATGTATCTCCTTATTTGTAAATAAGAGTGAAATACTGCGGGCAAAGGGAATCAGAGAGGGAGAAGTGGACTGATCTACTTGCATGCTGTAATGCCCAGAAAAGTGACCTCTGATTTGATCTTTTCTCTAGTCTGACCTTTTCTCTAGTCTGACCTTTTCCTATTCAGAGCAAAATGGCCACGAGGTTGATTGGCAAAATAGGGAAACTGTTGTTTCAGGGCGCAGGGAAAGAAAGCAGCTTTCCAGTTCTTTTTATGAAGCCAACAGAACACTTCAGAAAAATAATACCTTTGAAAAGATTGTCATTGGTAGAGTGGATCCAGTGTGGTTTAAATGTTATGAAGTAAATACTATAGTCTGTAACTTCTGCTGGGTTCGTAGCTTAATTGCACTTAAAAGTTTTGTTTTGTTTTTTGTTTTTTTTTAAAGATTTTATTTATTTATTTGACAGAGAGAGAGATCACAAGTAGGCAGAGAGGCAGGCAGAGAGAGAGGGGGAAGCAGGGTCCCTGCTGAGCAGAGAGCCCGATGTGGGGCTCGATCCCAGGACCCTGAGATCATGACCTGAGCCGAAGGCAGAGGCTTTAACCCACTGAGCCACCCAGGCGGCCCTTGTTTTTGTTTTTTAATCATGTTCTGTTCTTACATTTACATGCTATTGAGAATATTCCTACATTTATAATCTTTGGTTTGAGATATTGAACTAACAGAATTAACAACATTTCATTGTAACCAGAAGTCAGGTTTCTGAGATCAACCTGTTGAAAAGAAACTATCAGGTTTTTAGCAGCCTGGCTTTTTAGACTTGTCACTGAGTTAGATGCTCAAAAAATGCCTATTGGTTGTTGATTTGATTGTCCTATTCTTACTTCTGGGCAGTATTTAATTTCCAACTTAATTTATAAGAAATTATTAATGTACTGTATTCAGAACTCGTGCCAATTCGAGGTATACAGAACTATTAGGGATAGACTAATGAGCCACTGAAGTATCCTCAGTTAATTAATAAACAGAATTTTGCATAGAAAGCACTCCTCATTGCCAGATGTGACATGGCATAAAAAAGAAAAAAGAGAGAAAAAGGAGAAGAAAATGATTTCTCGGGGGTTTCTTACAAATAGTTTAGATTTAAAGAGAGAATAAGATGTGTAGTAGAAGAGCTCTATGACAAAATCTAATATTTTACCTATTCAAGACTATAATTCTCAAAGTTGTACTCAAGAATGTGTCCCTAGGCCTTGGGAATTCAGTCACCAGTTATTGTTGCTTGGGTCAAAGATCTGAGGGGGCAGCTGGCAAGTAAAAGTCAGTCTTCTGAAACCAAATTCATACTGCTTTTTTTTTTTTAATTACTACATACTTTTAAAATAAATGATGTATGAGGACAAATAGTCTCCACACATAGACAAAAGATTTAAGCAAACACTTCACCCAAGTAGATATAAAAATGGTAAATATGCATATGAGAAGACACTCAGCATCATTACTCATTAGAGCAATGCAAATTGAAACCAAAATAGATACCACTGCGTACCCACTAGAATGGCTAATATTTAAAAGACTGAGAATGCCATGCATTAGTGAACATGTGGAGCTATAGTTTGGTAGTTTCTTATGAAGTCAAACATATATTTACCTTCCTACCCAGACTCTAGTCTTAGATAGTTACCCAAGTGAATTAAAAATGTGAGCCCATAAAACACATATTGAAATATTTGTGACAGCTTTATTTATAACATCCAAATTCTGAAACAACAAAAATGTTCATCAACTGGTAAGCAGATAAGCAAATTATGGTATAGTCAAAGGGTGGAATCCTGGTTACCAATAATAAAAAGGTATGAACTGAAATATGCGACAACATAGATGAGCCTCACAAACATTATGCTAAGTGAGAGAAGCCAGACATACAAGAGTATACTCTATATAATTCTACTGATAATACATTCTCGAAAAGGCAAAACTATGGTGATAGAAAGCAGCTATCACCATGTGTCAATAGGCACTAAATTGAGTGGGAGGGGATTGACTGCAAACAGACAGTAGGAAATTTTTTGAGCTGATGTAAATATTCTGAATTATTACTGTGGTAGTCAGTTGCTCAACCGTGTATGTTTGTCAAAACTCAGCAAACTGAACATTTTAAGTTGGCTAATTTTATTGTATGTAAATTATGCCTCAATAAAAATGACAGAAAAACAATATAAAATATGAAGGAGGAAAACAGTAAGTAAAAGTAACATCACTTGCTTGAATAAGATTGCCTCTTGTAACCAAGAGGTACTCCTGAACATTTTTCAGAAAATGAAAATAGAAATCTGCCAAATCAAACAGATAATTTCCAAATAAAACTTAAGGTCTCTGCTGATTCCAAGTTCTTGGTTTTTCAGTATTTATCACTATGGTATTAAGAAAATAATTTTTAAAAGAATCAATTGTCAATAACCCATATTGTTTTCTACAATGAATATTTAATATGTTACAATAGAAGTCCTGAAGCATAACCCAAAACATGCACAAAAGCCACAAAAGACTTTAAAATAATATAATGCAGATATCTGAGAGAAAAATAGATACATAACTTCATGCTATGTTTTTAACTTATGGATACATCTATTCCTCATAAAAAAAGAATGAGTGAAATGGTCCGTCAATATAAAAAAAAAATCTCTTTTTGTGGAGTTTATATTCTCAGTAAATTCCAGCTGCAAAGCTACCTTTTGAAAGACCCATTCATCTTCAGAGAAGACACAACCTTATCATCATGGAGATTAGCATACAACTTTGACATGATTCATTGACCAAAGCTTCTGAGAAGGCAGTGTCTTGACCCAGATGCAGATAATCATAAAACCCTCTGACTTGAATCGCATGGATTGAAAGTCTGTGTATTTTCTCTTTAAATATGAATTACAAATGATTTCCTTTGCAAAGAAGTTGAATTAACAAGCAAAAGAGGTTAGAGTAAAAGAGTTGGTGAAGAAAGCACAAAAGCAATGGATGTTGAAGGCAGAAAAATTGCCACAGGTTGTTCTATACTCACAGAACTAGTTATTTGGCTACATGTTAATAGAAGATATGTATCTTAAATTCAAATATTTTTAAATATTCTCAATCACGTGACCAGGACTCATCCCTCTACAGCAGTGATGACTTTAGCAAGATCTGCCCATAATACTTCCATATATTGTCTGACTTATATAATTTTAACAGAAAATACTTTGAATATTTTCTGCATATAACTTTTGGAGATATGGAAATATGTGAGAAACAGCCTCCAGTGGATGGATAGTCTAGTAAGGAAGAAGACGTGAGAATAATCAAGTATTACACAAAACAAAGTGCATTAAATACTTGAATAAAAAGCTAAGGGGCATCTGGGTGGCTCAGTGGGTTAAAGCTTCTGCTTTCGGCTCGGGTCATGATCTCAGGGTCCTGGGATCGAGTCCCGCATAGGGCTCTCCGCTCAGCAGGGAGCCTGCTTCCCCCCTCTCTCTGCCTGCCTCTCTGCCTACTTGTGATCTCTCTCTCTCTGTCAAAAAATAAATAAAATCTTAAAAAAAAAATGAAAGCTAAACACCATTGGAATATTTGAGCTTTTTTTGGATGCACATTTTAAGAATTTTCTTCTTTTACCATAACGTTACATTGGTAAGTCCCAATTATCTAAACAATAATAAAATATTGAATGATAGGGGAAGCAAGAAGGAATGGATGCCTGAAGTGGCAGATCTGGATCTGAACACAATCCCTGAAACTTATTAACTTAGCAACTTTGTGCAAGTTCTTTATTGTTCTCCGAGCCATAATTTCCTTATTTATAGAAGTTACATAAGTATACCATCTTACAGGTGTTTGTAGTAATTTAAAGACAATGTATACAATGGTTGAGAAATAGTAGGATCTAAACAAATTGCTAGTTTCCTTTTTTTCTCCTCTTCCTCCCATGCCACTTCAGATCCATGGTCTATCTAGCAGATTCTCCTTGCCAGAAATGTAGCCTAAAGCTTCACTCTTTCTAGGAAATTTTTAGCAGTTGCCAGGGCACTTTCTCACCTGCATTCCCATGGTGTCACTACATTTTCTACTTAGACCACCCGTAGGTGCTGATAGCATTTCAGATCATGGGCAGACTCTTCTCCCTCTCTCTTCTTGGTCGTCCATCGCAAGCTGCTCTAAGTGACCCCACATTTCTCGTTTCCTCCTTCTTTCCCTCTTTTCCTCTCTATTCAACTCAGAAAGATTTGTTCACCATCTTCTCCTTCATTCCACTTCTTCCAAACCTGAGTGGTTTTCCTAATACCAGTCTTACTGCTGCCCTTAGTATTATATTACAATGAGGGAAGTAGGGCACGTGTTGTGATGAGCACTGGGTGTTACACACAACTAATGAATCATTGAACACTACATCAAAAACTAATGATGTACTATATGTTGGCTAACTGAACATAATAAAAACAAAACAGAAATAAGAAATTAAAAAAAAAAAAACAATGAGGGAATCAAGCCCTTTAATCTGTCACTGGAAATTATATCTGCTCTATAAAGCCCCCCCCAAACTACGAGTTGGCAACTCCTTCTTAAGTCTCCCTGAACTGAATTTGAGACGATCAGGACCCAGTCACATAATGCATATTTCTCCTTTGAGGTGTAAAATGTTAATAATTCATATATTCATTCAACAATATTGGAATGACTACTACATGACAGGTTTTGTTCCAAGCATAAGGGACATCACATTGAACAAAACAAAGTCCTGTTCTTGCGCAGAGAGGAAGGAGAGACACACAGTGAACAAACAAGTAAGTAAATGCATAAATAAGTATGATGGGGAAATACAAAGCAAGGTAAGGGAAGAATGATTAAAGGCCTGTTGAAGCTGACACTTGAGGAAAAATCTGAAAGAAATAAGGAAATAAGCCACAAGGACATTTGTGGGAAGACAATTCAGGAAAAGAGAACAATACAAAAGCAGAAAAGCAGGAGTTTGAGAGTGACTGGAACTGAGTGAGTCCGGGAAATAAGTGGTAGAGGTAGAACAAAAGTTAGCTCGACCTACCTTGTAGGAAACAATAATGATGCTGTTGAAAAAGAAGGAAATCCATTTGAGGCTTTTGAATGGAGAAGTGACATAACATGACTTTTCTTTAGGGGGGAAAAACTTGAAACAGACGTTAGATACAAATTCCAAATCTTCTGCTAGACTATGCTAAGGTAGTCCAACATTCTTGAGGCTCAGTTTCCTCCTTTAGAAAATGGTAATAATATAAATGGTAATAATATAAATATAAAATGATAATAATAACTTATCTTTTTAAATTGAGAAAATTAAATGAGGACTTAACAGAATGCCTAACATATGGTGAACACTTCATTGAAAGTACTAAACATTATTTCATTTACATTTGTCAATAATCAGCTTTTTTTCTCCATAATAGTGTTTATCTTGGGATCACATCTAAATAACCCTAGAAACTGAATAGATGCCAAAAACATTCATTTCATTGTACTTTAAATATGCAATCTTGAGCCAACATAAGCAAAATCCAAAAAAATTTTGGATTTAAGGCAAAGCAGCAAAATCAGGTATGAATCTCACTTCTTTTTTTTTTTTTTTTTTTTTTAATGAATCTCACTTCTTGTGAGTAGTGACTTGATCCATTTTATATGACTTGAGAGACATCATTTATGGCTTTATTTTTTATTTTTTTTTTATTTTTTGTAAATACAGTCATGAACATATCCTAAGAGAAACAGACATGTAGGATCTTTGTCTTGCTATTTTTTCTCACTGATTAATTCTCAAGTGATAGCCTTTTCTTCAAGACGTTATGTAAAATGTCTTAAAACCACTTTTAAGGGTATCGTGGCAGAGATTTGAACACCGCGGATAAGAGGGATTATTGTGTATGATACCATAATTAGCTTGCATTCTTTAAATCCACCTAGTTTTTTTCTAATAGAACTCAAGCATAGAGTTTTTTAATTACACCAAAAGAATACATTAATATAATGTAAACTGCTTAACATTTTCTAAAATTATTATGCAGTAAACAAAAACCAAGCATCAACCTAAAATCAAAGTGAAACAGCATGCCATTAATGTAGAGTCCCTGATATTGAGGAGGGTGACACAGGCAAGGCATAAAGCTTTCCCTCTCACAGGGCTGTGAAGCCACGCGCACCAGGGTAAGAAGTGTGAAGGAGGAAGAGCAACCTCCCAAGGCTGGTGAACCTGTGAAACGTAAGACAGATGGGGTGTCACTCATTGATTTTGTCACTCTCATACTTCACAATCTCTTACCTCTAATAAAGTGTAAAGGAAGATAAAATCATTTCCTCTCTCTTCTATATTGTTTGAACGTCATTATCATGAATCTCTCAAGAGAGCCTTCACTAGGAGCCAGGCGGCTGCAGCATTTCCCTCATAGCCCCCACGGAACTTGATGGTGTGGCATCCTGCCGCTTATTATAAAAATCTCTGAAACAATTCATTAATTATCGTTCCCTTATTTAAATCTTACAACTTAATGCATAAGCCATCCTCTGTACTTGGTATGCGTTTTACAGTGAAAAGGAAACAGTAAGTTGGCGAGTTTCCCCTGCAGGCATTTGCCTGAGCTGGGTGTGACCCGGCTCCCTTTTTGAGAAGGCTAGTTCAGGGGACCTCCTCTGCAGCAGGGGTGGCTCTTTCCTAGTCTCCCCGTGAACGTCGCGAGACTTCCAGTCTGGGACTGCTCCAGGCTTGTAGAGAGCACCTCTGCTCTTCTGAGGCTTACCCATCCCCTGCTGGACTCACCGCTGCCGGGCCACAGGGCTCATTTCTTTCTCTTCAACCTCTCCGCCACTGCCTACAGCCGCCATTTTAAAACTTTCACTCGCCTTCAAGTTTTGAAACCGAAACTTTCCCGTTTACTTTTAGCAAATTAAACACTCCCTTGACAAATAAAATCCAGGTCTTCAGACATCCTCTACAGCCAATTTATATATTTCCCATCGCACCGCCGTCCCTCCCTCCGGTTTCTGAAACCGCAGGAATTGCCCTTCCCCTTGAGGCTCATCACTTCGGTGGCTCTGTGTGGCAGACAGAATCCTAAGACGTCCTCCAAAAGTCCCTGCCTCCCACATCATCCCTGGGGAGGTAAATATATGGATTTTACTTGCATGATGAAGTTATTTTATGAGCCAGTTGACTTTAAGAAAGGGAAGTTATCTGGGTGGTTCAGCCTAATCACATTAGCCCTTTAAAGTAGAGTCTTTTCTCTGGCCAGTGGCAGAAAGAAAAGTCAGATTCAAAGCATGAGAAGTGTTCAGTGAATTACTGCTGACTTGAAGCTAGAAGGGGTCACGTGGCAAGGAATGTGAGTGGCACCTGGAAGCTTGAGAATGATCCCCTGCTGACAGCCTTCAAGTAGCGGGGACCTCTGTCCTAGAACCATGAGGAACTGAGCTCTGCCAAAAAGAAAGAGCTTTGAGAGTGGATTTTTCCCTGAGCTTCCTGGTAAACCAGGCTGACACCTTGGTTTCAGCCTTGTGATAGCCTGAAGACCAAACCCAGTCGTTCTTATAGGACTGGGATAATAATGGGTATTTCAAGCTGCTAGGCTTGTAACAATTTGTTACACAGAGATAGAAAACTAAAACACTCTAGATCGATTCTTATCTCTTTTTAGGAATCTTTTTTCATTAGATTTTTTTCCAGTCTTCGACCTCTCCTTGCTGTTGCATTTGTCCTGTCGTCATTACCGCCAACATCACTACCAACACTTTTAATAGTGATTGAATATGCTAGACCCTATATTTAAATACTTTCGATTAATCGTTTCATTTAAAGCGTCACAAAAGTCGGTGTTCTTATGAAAATGCAGATTGTGAGTCTGTCGCTCTGGGCTGGGGCGTGAGATTCTAACAAATTGCCAGGTGATGCCTCTGCTCCTGATCTAAAGCTGTATTTATAAATATAATTCAAGAACTTCAACTAGAACTTGTAGTTGCATGACTAGTCCTAGTGAAATGGGCAGTTCCTCTTAGGTGCCATTTTTGTTAGTTGGATAATGGTACTGATTTGACTTTGATAGAAGTAACAGAGTACTCAATTTGGTGTGTCTCAAAACGGAAACTGAGGTGGAGTGTAATCTGAGGAAAATAACCCGATTTCTGAATTCTGTCTCTACCTTTGAGACCAGAACTACTAGAAACAGTGCTCAAGAAAATCTATTTTTAATAAGCTTCCTCAGATGAGTCTTATTTACTCAAAAGTAAGGTTTTGCACCCTCAGCACTATTGACCTTTGGGACCAGATAATTCTTTTTTTTGTGGGAAGGTGTACTGTGCATTGTAGAATGTTTAATAATATCCATGGTCTCTACTTACTAGATGCCAGTAGCACTTCCCTACCCAATTGTAACAATAAAAAATGTTTTCGGATATTACCAAATACCCCTTGGGCAGCAAAAATCTCCCTTGGATGAGAACCTCTGCTCTAAATTTCAAGGATGAATAATTCAGGCTTTAACTAGGAAACAGATACCTGAAAGTACATAGATTAGTACAGGACTCTGTCACCTTTTTTCTATATAAAAAAAAAAAAAATACAGTAAATGTATATCCATGCAAATATGAAATGAAAATTATAATTTGACCTGCTCAACTAAAAATATCTAGGTAAACACTAATTATTTTATTTCCAAGCTCAACTTTTTTTTCAAACTTCACTTCTGAATTCAGTTTTAAACTTCACAGTAATTTGCTATTCAATTTGTGATATTGTGGTTAATACTCAAGCCTTTATAAAAATGAGTCATTCTACTTTTCAAAAAGACTATAACTCTCTGATAAAAGCTATTGAAAAAAAGGATTTAAATTTTTTTTCATCCTCTAAATTTGTCATGAACAATGAGATACCCTTTCTTTCCAACCCCTCTCCATTTTTTTTTTCCCCATCAAGTTTATTGATTCTTTGCTTCTGGGAAATATCTCTGCTGAATAGCAGGTCACTCTTTTCTCTCCACAAGTAAGACAGATAAATAAGAATCTGATTTTGAAATTTGCCGGGGTCTGTGTAAATCCCCATCACTTTTATGTGAGTGTATGTATGTATCTTCAGTGAGGGAAAATTTACTCTGACAACCATGCTTCTACGTTACATACCAATAATAATGCCTCTTTTGATGCATCTATCTTATACTGAAGTTTATTCTTAAGGAAGTCTTACAAGTAAGCTAGTGTGTGCCTGTGTGTCTGTGTGTAACTTCTACTAGCCATTTTGCCATCCTTAACAGACAGAATCCTTTATTTTCCATCTGAGTATTTTAAGCCTTGATGTAAGTTAAAAATCTTTTAAAGCAGAATTTTAAATATGTACACATTGATTCCTTGGCCACTCATCTTTAGTGGTTGGTAATCTAGTTTGTGTGGTATGTGCCATTCTAGGCCATTATGGTGCAGTTATTCATTCAAAAAATAAGTCTATCCAGGCTTCTGATAATATCTCAAATCCAGAGGCCATTCTAGAAGAAATGATTTACTGAACAGTGACATGGTAGTTCTGTTAAAATTGACCTGAACACTGCTCATTCATTCTCCTGTCAATCACTTTGCTTTTATTTGGGAAAACAAAGAGTGGTGTAAGAACATGGTCTTTAGAGCGAGACAGATATGGTTTTCACTCTAGCTATGTGGCACCACTTTGGCAAATAACTTAAATTCTCTAAATCTTCATTTCCTCATTTTTAAAGGGGTATGAAGCAACATCAGATTTCTTGTGAAGATTAAGTACAATCAAACATGTAAAATGCTTAACACAGAGATAAGCCCAGGGAAAGCATTCAGTTTATAGTATCTATTACATTATTTTATTTATCCTAATCTATTGCCTGTCTGGCTATTTGTTTTCCTTAATATTAGGATAGAAATTACAGGCATGGGTAGCCCAGAAGTTTATTCGTTCATTCAAATTAATTCTTAAATATATATATTTAACAAGTAAATTTATATATATATAGCTATAAGTCACTTGTTAACATATTTTTTGTCTGCTTTTTAAAAAGCACAACAGAAGAACTATCTCTGCAATGGCCTATGCTAACTGAGTAGAAACAGGCCTTATTATTATCTGGATATCATTATCTGCACTATCATTATTCAAATGATATGCAATTTAAGATACATATTAACACTAAATATTTTCAGCTTTATTATAGCCACCAAGGCATCCAGATATTTAGGATATAATGATTTAATGTCAACTGAAGAGCTAATTCCTTAAAGAAAGAGAAAGCTTGGGAAATTTAATCCTATTTCTGTAGGCAGAATGGTTATTGACTTAAAGTTTTTACTTTCCTATGTACTTTGCTATGTATCTGCCAGTCTCAAACCAAAGAAATGAGCCTTAATTTGATTTTATAGAGAGGTGAATTTTCAGAAGCTCACTACAAAGTGCAAAAGGCTACAGTCAATAGAGTTGCAGTAAATAGTGTATTGTGCATGACTCATTCAGTCTTTGAAATTTATTCAGGCTCTTGCAAAACATAATTACCTATGTATTTTCTAAGAAAAGGGGCAGAAATTGCTGAAGCATTGTGTTAATAATATATTTCAAACTGCTTTTTCTGACTTTTTGGACTTAGGGCAATTGAACTACTGTTGGACAGCATGTTTCTTGTTTTGTTTTTCCCTCTAAAACTGGACTAAAACTCCCATATTTCTAACTAATTTAAATTATAATTTGTTCATAACCTTGTACTAAAGCCAGTTCAAAGTATCTCTGTGCATAACCCATTGAAGCTGTGTTCACAGTGTTCTTTTTTAAATTCAATTTTAATTTTAATTTTTCATTTAAATTCAATTCAGTTAACATATACTGTATTATTAGTTTCAAGGGTAGAATTTAGTGTTTCATCATAATGCCTAGTGTGTATTATATCAAGTGCCCTCCTTAATGCCCATCATCCAGGTACCCCATCCTCCCACCCACCTCCCCTCCAGCAAGCAATCCTCAGTTTGTTTCTTAGAGTTTAGCACCTCTTATGGTTTGCCTCCCTCTCAATTTTTTTTTTTTAAGATTTTTTTTATTTATTTATTTGACAGAGAGAGAGAGATCACAAGTAGGCAGAGAGGCAGGCAGAGAGAGAGAGGGAAGCAGGCTCCCTGCTGAGCAGAGAGCCCAATGTGGGGCTCGATCCCAGGATCCTGAGATCATGACCTGAGCCGAAGGCAGAGGCTTTAACCCACTGAGCCACCCAGGAGCCCCACTCCCTCTCAATTTTTATCTTACTTTGTTTTTCCTTCCCTTCCTATATGTTCATCTGTCTTGTTTCTTAAATTCCATATATGAATGAAATCATATGGTATTTGTCTTTCTCTGATGATTTATTTAGCTTAGTATAATCCCCTCTAGTTCCATCCACAAAGTTGCAAATGGCAAAATTTCATTCTTTTTGAAGGCTGAATAATATTCCAGAGTGTGTGTGTATGTGTGTGTGTGTGTGTGTGTGTATGTGTGTGTATCACAACTTCTTTATCCATTCATCTGTTGATGGACATTTGGGCTCTTTACATAATTTGGCTATTGTGGACATTGCTGCTGTAAACATTGGGGGGGCATGTGCTCCTTTGCATCCCTATGTTTGTATCCTTTGGATAAATACCTAGAAGTGCAATTGCTGAGTTGTAGGGTAGTTCTATTTTTACCTTTTGAGGAAACTCCATACTGTTTTCCAGAGTGACTGTACCAGCTTTTCAATAAGAGGGGAGATCAACACTCTCTAATGACAATTCTGATTTTCTTCCTAGTTCTTCTACTTTTTATTTCAACTTTATTGAGGTATAATTGACTTATAACATTGTTGTGATTTGGTATACATAAACATCGTCCCCCCCATAAGTTAATTGACACATTTATCCCCACACTTATTTTTCTTTTGTATGTGTATTTGTATGTGTGTGTTTAAGAGAGAGAGAGAACATTTAAGTTCTACTCTCTTAGCAAATTTCAGTAACACAATATAGTATTATTACCATGTTTTACATTAGATCATTAGGCCTCTTATATCTTACGGCTTAAGGTTTATACCCTTTTACCAACGTCTCTGATTTTCTTTTCAGTCTGAGAATATGAGATAGCTGAAATGGTTTTAAGATGTTTTCTAACATTAACCAAATTAAATCTTATTCCATATATTACCTGTCATTTCTCTAAGGAATTCCTGTTTTATAATCTAGTAACAGGAGAAAATTAGATAACTCAGGGGCCTCCATGTCTCGGCAGTGAGGAACCCACGTGAGATTTCTTTTCTTTTTTCTTATGTGAAGAAAAGATTGGGGCTTCTGGAGATCAGTTAATGAAACTGATAAATGTCATGTTTATTGGTAAGATTTGAACAATTATAAAGAGAAAAAAAGGTTCTGTGCCTTTAAAATGATAAAAAATGATATTTAAAAAAAGAAAACATCATGTTCTGTTTGAAGAGAGGCAAGTTTGAGAGACTGAAGGCTTGTTGTGATTTAAGAGTCAGTGAAAATTTCCAACCAAGAAGATCTTAAATTGAAAGCAAAGGGTGTACATTTTTAAATAGTGAAATTAAGAAAAAAATGTAATCCAGAGTTCTTCATGTCAGAATTATCAGAGATTGCATAAGCTCTTAGATACTTTAGAGAATCAGCCAAGAAAATTGAGTCTTAGAATTATATTTTTAATTTTTTTCTTTTTTTTCTTTTATTTTTTTTCCCCAAATACTTTTATTTTATTTTTTCAGCGTTACAAGATTCATTGTTCATGTACCACACCCAGTGCTCCATGCAATACGTGCCCTCCTCAATACCGACCACCAGGCTTGCCCAACCCCCCACCAACACCCCTCCAAAACCCTCAGTCTGTTGCTCCGAGTTCACAGTCTCTCATGGTTCATCACCCCTCCAATTTCCTCCAATTCACCCCTCCCTTCCCTCTCATAATGTCCTCCATGTTTTTCCTTATGCTCCACACGTAAGTGAGACCATATGATAATTGACTCTCTCTGCTTGACTTATTTCATTCAGCATAATCTCTTCCAGTCCTGTCCATGTTGAAACAAAAGTTGGGTATTCATCCTTTCTGATGGAGGCGTAATATTCCATTGTATATATGGACCATATCTTTTTGATCCATTCATCTGTTGAAAGGCATCTTGGCTCTTTCCACAGTTTGGCGATT
>CM052899.1:54425306-54539919 GCA_028534135.1 Potos flavus
CCCCTTAAGTCTTTGAATAAATAGGATAGCTCATTTTAAGGTTTTATTGATAAAGAAGTCTTTTGGAGTTTTTTACTTTTTTAATAGATGCACTCTTTCTGGGTAAATCTGACTATTTTTTATAAGATTTTATTTATTTATTTGCTAGAGAGAGAGTTATAGAGGGAACACAGGCATGGGGAGTGGGAGAGGGCAAAGCAGGCTTCCTGCTGAGCAGGAAGCCTGATGCTGGGCTAGATCCTAGGACCCTGGGATCATGACCTGAGCCGAAGGCAGTCGCTTAACAACTGAGCCGCCCAGGCACCCCTAAATCTGGGTATTCTTGTACAGAGAGCCTCAAGCAAAATATTTAAAACACAGGAAAAAAAATTCCATTTCCTACTTGGTAAATGGGAATGATGAAAAAGTACAGCTACAGTCTTAGGTAGTAGCATTTATAAGTCGCATAAAATTATTTTGGTGTTTTTTTAAAAAAGATTTTCAAAGTACTGTAGGACAAAATGAAATAAAATAAATAAAAGCAAAGTTTATAATGTCAACTTGAGGGAACAGGTAAATCATTCATTCAGATAAGGGTAGATCAGAGTGTAAAGAGCAGGAGTAAGACCAGCATAACATTTGGTGTCACTGCTGGCTCAAAAATGACAATCTCCGAGCTGAAAACAGTACAGTGTGTACTCTCAGTTGATAAGTAGGCAGAATGAAATGAATCAGATATTCACACAAAGAACTTTCTTCTTCTCCAGATTGCTTTTCCCACCCTAATGGGAATGAGTGGAATTTCTAAGAAAGAAACTATAGACTCAGGCAGATTTCCAACAGTGACAGGCTGTGCACTTTTGGGCAAGATATTTAACTTTCCCACATCTCTGCCTCCCTATCTGAAAAAAACACACAGCATATATTTTGAAGATTTTCATGAAGATTAAATGAAATAATGAAAAAATGTGTGTTGTAATGCTTGGCATATATGATTTATTATTTTTACTACAAATAATAACAATATGCCTCTTGACTTAAGTTACATAATATTAGGAAAATCACTGAGGGAAACTGGCTTTTTTAACGTATTAGCAAAAGTTGCAACAGTTTTATTGCAGATCCCAAAAGATAAAATTCTAATGTTTCATAAAATTTTGCTTAGAAACAGATTCTGTAATACCAAAGGATTTCTTGTGCCTCAGTGGGTTAAAGCCTCTGCCTTCGGCTCAGGGTCTCAGGGTCCTGGGATCGAGTCCCGCATCGGGCTCTCTGCTCAGCGGGGAGCCTGCCTCTCCCTCTGCCTGCTGTTCCCTCTGCTTGTGCTCTCTCTCTCTGACAAATGAATAAAATCTTTAAAAAAAAAAAAAAGATAATCCACTAGCTCTGAAAAATGAAGCAAATGTTTAACTGCCTCTTTAATGAAATTTCCTATTATTATATATGTAATTTGTGTCATGTAGTGGTTTTTGTGATTGACCGAGGATTGTAATACATTAACTTGTAAGGAAACCGTTTGCTCTCTTATTTGTGGGAGAGGCATTTTCATCTATAGCCCAGGCAACAGTGCTATAGGTTGTCCACCAATGGAATGTGGTGAATAGCTACAGGGTGGAAATAAACTGACCTAAGAAGACAGCTTCTTCACAGATATATGATATGGTTCCTTCTGGAGTGTTGGCATACAGGGATGTAGGGAAGTCAGAAGTGACTCCAGAGTCTAGTGAATTTGAACCTAGTCTCTTAGAATTAAGGTTAGTGAGGTAAAAAATGTGTGCTTGGAAATCAATATATTTGTGGTTTATTTCTTCTTGGTCTCCTGAGGTCAAGGATAGGGATTTGGAAAACCCTCATTTGTCTCATCTTTGCTAAGATGAGCCAAGCAAAGGATTTTGGGGCACTATTTTGTTTTGTTTCTTTTTCTAGCCTTGTTTGAGTATGTTGTTGTTGTTGTTCGCAGAGAAGAGCATTCACCTACACTCCTTCTCAGGTGGGGTTCTTGATGGAACAGTATCCATAGAGAACCTATTCTGACACCGGTACGTTGGTAGTGGACCTGAAAGTAATGTCCAGCTGCTAAGAAGCACAGTAACATTGTAGTATGTTTTAAAAGAATACAAGTTTCCGTCTTACCCCTTTTTCTCTTTAATTACTGCTCACCTGGTCAGATTGAGTTTTTAACTTTAGACCCAATCCCTTCCCTTGGGGTTTCATTTTAGAATATGAAAGATCCAAATATATTGGACCTGCACTTAGATTTTATGTCTGAATAAAAATATTTCTTAAGAAGCCATAATCAGCCATATATATTTTATTTTTAATATTATATGCTAAGTTCTCTGACCTTTATTTTTTTTATTTTATTTTTTTTAAATATTTTATTTATTTATTTGACAGAGAAAGAGATCACAAGTAGGCAGAGAGGCAGGCAGAGAGAGGGGGAAGCAGGCTCCCTGCTGAGCACAAAGCCCAATGCGGGGCTGATGCGGGGCTCCATCCCAGGACCCTGAGATCATGACCTGAGCCGAAGGCAGAAGCTTTAACCCACTGAGCCACCCAGGCACCCCAGTTCTCTGACCTTTAAAAATATATAGGTAAGGCATAAATATAGGAGAAGAGACAGATAAGCATTCTCTTCTCTAATTTACATAAACATTACAAGACTTCTGGATCTTTCATTTTCTCCAGAGTTACATTTGTTTTCTCTGGATAACACTTTCTTTATGCTTTTTTCCTTTAGTTTCTCCAAGTGAGAATAGAAATCTCAGGAGGAATGCTTAGATGATTTATAGGAGTCACCACACCTCTGGTATAAAAATACCGTCTTCTGTGATATACCATTTAGGAATATTTTATTGTTTTATAACTTGTCAGGAAATTGCTGGAGTTTGACTCTTATTATGATTGCATACTCATATGAGAACTCATTGATAATCATAAAAAGAAACTCACAACATAAATTAAGGAAAAAAGCAATCTTAATAGTGTCATTCAGGATTCTGAACACAGAGAGAAAAAAATCCTTTCCTTAAATACATTGCAGACCTCCCTTCTCCAATGCCATTTGCTATTACCACTTTAGTCCACTGTTTTTTTCTTACCTAGGACAGTGAAATAAGAACGTAGTCAGAATTCAAGAACATAGTCAGCAATTATATTGAAAAGAAAAGTGTATTTCAAGAGGTAGTGGCCGTCTTTAATGGTGGGTCCACTGGAAGTCCAAAGTTCTATTCTCAGTTCTGGTAAAGAATAGCTGTGCAACACTGAATGAAGATTATCCCTGCAGTATCCTCAGTTACATCTCATAAGACAAAAATACCTTCCTATTATTTACAAATTTTATAGGAATCAATGAGGTGGTATGTAGAAATGTATGAAAACTGAGAATTCCAAATAAACATAAGGTAACTCTTCTAGCCCCCATTCTGAGAAGTAAATTAGACTTAAGAAAACTTTATATAACATAATAGAATAATTAAAATGTCATATAAATATTATCATTTTCTTAGTTTTAATTGCCCATCTCATTTTCTTCCAATATGTCAGTTTAGAATTTTGACTACAGAATTAGGGAATATTCCACAGATATTTATTAATTCAGGATGCAGCCAGGTAGCCCCAAAACATTACAACTTAGATACCTCAAAAGTGGGAAAGCCATTGGTTCCATGTCTGAGACAGTGGTGTTTAACAGGTACTCTGAAAAAAAGTATACATATTCATATATACATTCGTTATAAATTTTACTGATTCTAGGATCTGTAGCACACAATTTACAAATAATAAAATATGCAGTAATCTATTATAGATTCCATACAGCCCATTGGTTTTCCAGAATGCTTTACTTAATTTTTGCGATATGTTGTATCTGTAGCCAACATATGGCTGCAATTAACAATGAGAGTTGCTCTGACAAGAATTTTGGTTGGTGTTTTTGTTTTATTTGACAGTAAAATGAGAGCGAAACATCAAAAGTGGATGTTGAAACATCGCTGGTTCATCAGTGGTCAGTGATGAATACTTTCTTTGGTAAATTAGATAATAGTCCTAAAATACTAGAAGAATATCTCTTCAGTTTTTTATGCTGCTTATACTATAATGGCTATAGAAAAACATGCTTTTAAATTTAATTCCCCATTATTAACATTTTTCCCTGCAACCTTAAATTTAACAGTCCGTGAAAAAATAAAACTTGTCTTGTAGCATTTGCCAATTTCAGTGATATACTCTCACCATGACTGATACTGAGGCATCAGTGTGACCCCATTAAATGTAGAGTTGGGAAAAGATAGATGCACAGTAGCACACCATTATGTAGTATTTCCACCGTACAGGTACAAGAGATGTAAATACTCTCAAGAAACTAGATAATAGTAAAATATAGTAAAATAATTTAGAAGTAATAAATTTGTTTATTATTTTTGTTTTAATATAATCTAATTGTGGTTTTATATAATTTAACTTTGTAATAATGCCTGGGATTAACAACTAGTCACAATATTAATGAAGATTTAACAATTAGCTCTCATGAACTCCAGTAGAAGGGAACTCTAGCACACTATTGGTCTCAGGTTATGGTATTATAGTGACAACCTGCAACAAACAAAGTAGGAAATGGTTAAAACTAATAATAGTCACTTGCTGACCCACATCTATGTTTAATCACAACTAGAAATTACAGAACCTTATAATCCCTCTTGGGTTTTCTGTTGACACATCTGTATAGTCACTACAGATGTCACGAGGGAACTTGAGACCTTGAGGGCACATAATATTCAGAGAAGGGTATTTCTCAGGAATTTCTCTAATCCCAGTGGGTGAATAATTTTCACTACAAGGAGTATTTTCTCAAATTAAAAAAAATATGGCTAGCTACGAAGTTCTATTATGTCCTGCTATGAACATGTATGCCACTCTTCCTTCAAAGAAGTAGCAAGTAGGGGTGCCTGGGTGGCTCAGTGGGTTAAGCCTCTGCCTTCAACTCAGGTCATGATCTCAGGGTCCTGGAATCGAGCCCCGCATCAGGCTCTCTGCTCAGCAGGGAGCCTGCTTCCCCCTCTCTCTCTGTCTGCCTCTCTGCCTACTTGTGATCTCTCTCTCTCTGTCAAATAAATAAATAAAATCTTAAAAAAAAAAAAAAGTAGCAAGTATAGCAACCTTAGAGATGATTTTCCTTTGTGCTAGATGGCCTCAACTCTTAGCACAATAAAATAAGCATTTCAGCCACTAAAAATATTTTAAGGGTTTCTGCATGTGCTTTCTATCCCTGAATGTATTCTTCCTCCTATATTATTCATCTTATTAAGTTGCACTTCTGTCTTCCAGTTATCAAAGCAGGAAACCTAGATGTCACACTAGGTTCTTCTTTTTCCCTCATTCTCACAACTCAGAAATTACCAAAATACAGAATTGTGTCTAAATTGCTGGAACAATACCTAGACTTTGGAAGCACCCAGTAACTATCTTAATGAATGTATGGCTCAGTGAGCCAAATCAGGTATATGTGCACACGCGTGCACACACACACAGAGGAAATGAATGGGTCTAAACCTTGGAGTGGAGGACTAGGACTTACATTTTTTATCTTAATTGACTATATTGGCATAGTTTGGGAATGGTGTTTAATTCTTCATAGAAAATTTAAAAGGAGAAATTTCAAAAAAATCTGTGGCTACATCAACAGAAAACTTTCACAAATAGATCTTAATGTGTTGATCTTGTCAATCTAATTTACTTGCTTACTTAATACATACTAGAAAAGAGTGAGTGATGTTTGGGACTAAATAATTCACTGCCAGCATGATAGTGTGACTCTAATCAAATAGGAGAACTCTCAGGGTCCTTAATACGAAATCTTTCCTTGCTATCTGGTACAAAATGTCCCTAAACAAGGTATGACGGTCAAATGCCATGCAGAGTGTAGTGAAATATTCCTCTTCTTTACTGGATTTTTTTAAGCGTACAGTAGAATGTTAAGGGGAAATCATTAAGAAAACCTCTGAAGCAGTGATTTTTAAACTTCTGTTGGTGATAGTCCCCAGTGACAATCTTATAAAGGCCTGGATTCTTCTCCCCAGAAAAATGAGTCTGTACATATGACAAATCATTTTGCATGGAATTCCAGGAATTTTTACAGTCTACAGATTGAAAATTAATGCTCTAGAGAAACTCAGTTTGGGCAAGCCTTAGCAAATAAAATTAATTAATATTAAGTCGGGGAGGGTTAATTCATCCCTGGATGAGAAAACAATGCTCAGCTTTAAAAATAAATATGCTCCTGCTCAATTAGTAAAAACAATATCAGAACAGGTAGGGAAGTAAGGACAGAGTACAGGTCATGAACTCAATTTATCTCAGCAGAGGATTTCCTAGGGCCTCCCTTGATTTCTGTCCTCAGACTTCATTAAGGATAGAATGAACTGTAAAGATCTACAGTGCAGAGAAGAGCTGCATTCTGACTGATTTAGAAAGAAATAGGAGCCATAAAGTCTTCCCATCTAAGCTTTCTCTTTTACTACACATATAAAGAATAAATGTTAAAATTGTGCTCAGAATGCTATAAGCACATTTTATGATCCCAGTGCCAAGAGCATACCATTTGCATTTTGCCTCTGTGGTTTGTTATTCCCTGAACATTTCAATATAATTAGAGCCTTGTTATGTGCAGTAGGAAGATACATGATTGCTTTATAATGAAGAAGACTAGAATAAGCTTATCAAATGGCCATTTATGTTTTCATTATGGCCCTACTCTTATTATCATATTTATAGTGAATATCAGGAAAATGTATAGTAAGAAACTTAACTCCAAAACAGTCAATACATAATGTCAAAATAAGATACATGATCACATGTTAACCCTCTAGATTAAATATATATATAGAAGACTGCACCAAAATTTCATATGTACAATAAATATGTATTGGAAACATTGTTTAGATTTTTAGATTATTAATTAAAGTAAGTGTGCTACTTGGAAAATTTAAAGTCATTATAATATATGCTTACAGTGGCCAAAGAAATAGACTAACATAACATAATTTAAAAAAGAAGTGATAATGGAAGGGTGCAATTATTTCTAAAAATTTCTGGAATATAAAATTCTTCATTCTTACATTCAGATCGACTTTGAAATATATATGTATTTCATTTCAATTTTTCGTGCACTGAAGGGGATTTGGAGAATCAGAACAATTTTGAAGATAAAATAGCCCAAATAATGCAACTTTGTCTTAAATACCCAATTAAAAAAAGGTATTTCTTTCTCTATACATGATCCAAGTAATTGTTGAAATTCTCCTCTTGATTATATATAACATATTCATATTTTGCTAATTTCTTCAAACCATGCTACAAGTAATACTTCATCAATTTTTAGAACACAATTTTATGAAAACTAGCTTCATAAAATACCTGTGTATTAATTGTCGAGGCCAAACACATGTGCAAGATAAAATAATGAATAAATGAAAATATCTGAATAATACAAAGTAAAAAAGCCTTTTGTGGAAGAATAAAATTCAAGTGAAAGGAGCATTTTAAAGAAAACCTAGAAGAATACTGATAAATCACCTCAATTTTCTATTTCATTTAGCTATTTAAAAGTACTGCATTTCTCTGAAAAGAGGTGTTTTATTTTTTTTTTTTTAAGATTTTATTTATTTATTTGACAGAGAGACAGAGTGAACAGCTAGAGAGGGAACACAAGCAGGGGGAGTGGGAGAGGGAGAAGCAGGCTTCCCGCCGAGCAGGGAGCCCAATGCAGGTCTCGATCCCAGCACCCCGGGATCATGACCTGAGCCGCCGAAGGTAGCCATTTAGCGGCTGAGCCACCCAGGCGCCCCGAAAAGAGGTGTTTTAATTCCTGTCCTATTAGCTCATTTCTCATTGCTGAAACAGCAAATTAATACTTGGCTTGAAAAGACCAATGACATGGCAGTATATTGAGAAAAGAAAGTGAAAGATCTAAAGGCTTGTGATATCAGTTAGTGTTTTTTATCCCAAATACAAAATATTTTGTAGTATTTCAGTAAACAAACAAATCCAGTCCCCAAACCGAGTATGGAGAAGGGAAAGGGGAAGAACAAAGTTCTGTGTTATTCTTGATGGTTGAAGAATTACTAGAGCTAAGTATTTTATTAGATCATAAATTTTCCCAGGCTATGTATGGTGGCTTTGTGATGTGTCAGTCTGGCTAAGCTGAATAACATTTCCCAAAATTCCCTTCATGCGCATGACCAGTTAAGACGGGCAACAAGGGAGATCGTGGAACTCATGGAGGGCAGAGTGAAGCATCAGCCATTCCATCATTCAGACATGCTGTCACTTGCATTCTGGCTTATCTCACTGGAGTGAGGCACACCTGGACCTATAATTTATGCTTCTTCCCCTGGATCCTCCTTTAGCTTCTCTTACTCCTGGGCTTGATGACAGAGGGCCTCTGCTTCTACTGGACACCAGTATCTTCAAGGTCAGAGGCACATGGGTTCTGATCTGTGTTCATAGGCTCTAATTCATGCTTGTGGCTTATCCTTGCTCTCCCCTACTTCACATCTATCTTCCCTTCTTCACTTCCTGCTCAGTAGACTTTAAGCTCTAGCATCAGATACAAAGACAGCAGAAAGTGCTTACCCAGTTCCCACAATCATGCAATGTCAAATCTATATAACAAACCCTTTCATATATCAATATATATCCTAGTGGTTCTGCTCGTATGATTAAAATCTGACTGAGAGGCTAAGCTTATTAGCATTAGCGCTTCTTACATTTTTCTAGTTTTAAAATGAATGTCTCCTAAATGCAAATGATTTTGCACTTGCATTGCCACTACCCTAATAGTAATTCTTTATGGTTATCTCATTGCATGTATTTTTATTTGCAGAAGTGTGCACACTTCATTAGACATTTTCTATGGAGTCTGGAATTTAGGATTGAGTTAATAATTGTGAAGCTGCAACCTCAACAAGCAAAGTCCAACTTCCTACCTATTTAAATTTAGCTGAAATATATTTAACTGATGAAAAATAAATCACTTCCACTTTCTAAAGAAAAGTAAGATGGAAAGTAAATTTATAAGATGGAATATTAGCCAACCCACAATAATCGAATTAGTAACTTAAAAATTGGCTATGCCATAAAAATAAGACTCGCAGTGAATTTCTGAATTAATTTTAAAGAAGACTTCTGCTTTTCCATGCAAGGAAACAGAATTTTATATGTGCTCAATTCTACATTGCAATAACACCCAAAGGAAACAACCTTTTAATGCACTTTTTTTTTTTTTTTTTTCCGGTTTTTCATTCCTTGGGTAAACCTGTAAGTAGAAACACTCATCAGCTTGTCGTACAAACTGATAAACATCAGCCAAACCCAAAAGAAAAACAATTTCCGGTTACTCTAAAGGAAGTTAAAGGCATCACCTTCTACTTAAGAATAGGACTAGAATAAATTAGTTACGATATATGGAAGATAGAATAATGGCCTCCCAAAGATGTCCACATCCTAATCCACAAAACTTATTGTGGGATTGTTGAATATGTTGAACTTGTTGAATACATGGCATTTTAATGGCAAGAAGTAATTAAAGGTACAGATGAAATTGGGGTTGCTAATCAGCTGATTTTAAGACAAAGAGATTATCCTATATAATCTGGATGAGCTCAAGGTAATCACAAAGGTCTTCTAATGGAAAGAAAGAAACAGAAGAACCAGAACCAGAGGTAGCATCATAAGAAAGACCTGATCATCCATTGCTGCCTTGGAAGAGGGAAGGGAACTAGGGGTCAAGGGATGTCAGCAGCCTCTAGAAGCTTGAATAGGCAAGGAAACAGATTCTGTTCTAGAGCCTCCAGAAAAGAAGACCGTCTTACTTATAGCTTGATTTTAGCCAGTGAGACCCATTCTGGACATTCTGACCTCCAGAACTGTAAGACATTAAATTTGTGTTAAGACACCAAGTTAGTGATAGTTTTTCACAACAGCAGTAAGAACCAAATACGTGTGGTATCGGGACAAAATAAGCAATTGAAGTCAGCAGCTTCGAGAGAATCTTTGTGCTCACATCTGCTATCTCAATTCTGCTAAAAATTAAAATGGGAATAAATGTACATTTAGACAAAATTCACATAAAGGGAAATGTACCCATATTGAGAAAATCATAAGGAAATTTTGTTTTCCCAGGTTTCTAACTGTTATAAAAGAAAAAAAATTGAAAGAAGAAAAAGATTTAAATTAACATGTGCAACACTGCCTAACTTACATCTCTATGGCCCCCACTGCATTATATCTTTTGATTATGCAGAGTTCATTTCAGCTCATTGTAGATTAAATCGAATAGTGACATTCCCAACTGGACTACCAGATGGAATCACATTTTAATTAACTTTTCAACCAGCATACAGATGTGCTCCTTCTGATCATTATCAAGAAATCATTTGCTTTCAGCAAAATGAGAAGCCCTGGTGGCAGATTGTAGCTTAGAATGATTGATCACATCATGAGATCATTAACCTTAAAATGCTTTTAATCATTTATTGACCAAATGAAGAAAAATCCTATAAACCAGTATTGAATATATTTAAGGCACATTATCATGTACCTTTTAGGAGATTAAATTAAAGGAAATATTTGCATAATAAAATAATGATTTATATATGTATAGTATTATTAACTTGCAAAAATTTGTATGTCTTCTGACATTAGGCTTCCATACATTAAAGGGAAAAAAGAACTTACCCTAAAGCTGCTTTTTATTCTTATCACCATCAAATAATTACAAGTCACATTTGATGCTTTAAGAAAATAAATAAGGTTTCTACCTTCAAACATTTATACTTTGAAAAATATCAGTCATGAATAATTTGTGCATAAGTAGAAAAAAATTAAATGAGTAAAAATGAAACATAAAAGATACTTTAAAATTATATAGAAAGGATGAAAAAGCTTTCATTTATACAACTTGTTTGATTTAATGCTTACTTCTGTTCTTTTCGAGGTACAATTAACTAGTAATCTAGTAAACTAGGACTCTAGTAATTATAAACACTAGTAGTAAGAAGCCTTTACTAATAGTTACAAACCTTTTTTATTGCTTATTCCAAAATTTATAAGTGAAAGTTGATGTGTAAAGTATAATTTCTATTGTTATCAATTATTAATGTCCAGTATCAAAGGAAAAACAAGAAGCATATGTCTTTGAAAAGTTTCACGTTGTGAGAGACCATGGGGCAGGCATTTTAGCAGGTCAGAACCAAGCTCAGATTATTTGGTGTGTCTTTTAAGGTATCAAGGTGGAAAGCATTCTATCATTCATTCTGTCCTAACTCATAAAAGTCTCAGCATGTCTATTAACCTAGGTATAAACTGTTCTCCGAGTGAATTGAAATTGCAACCTAGGCCTCTGTCCTCCAAGTGTAAAAATTTATCTATTATAGGAAATTAGGATTCTAATTCCACCTCCCTAGGTGACCACATAAATTCTCTGGACCTCAGTTTATTCATCATAGAAATGACTCGTTTCCAATTGTAATTAGTGCTTAAGTTCCTTTTTCAATTAAAAATATCTCATGTGGAAGCCTAGTACTTCAAGATGATGGTGAAATGTCTTTAGTCAAACTTGAACTTGAGGGAGGAGCCTGGAGCCCCACTCACATTGCCCCTTCTTCTATGTGAAGCTCCCTAAGCCCTTCAGAGCCCAGACTGAAAACTAGCATAGTCCTCCTTTCCCCGGCCCAGTCCAGCCTAAGTATAACTTTTTGGAATCATCGAGACATGAACAATGATAGCCCCCATCCTACCAGGACTTCCTATCTCCCACTCAGGTGGTTAGCCCAGGAAATATGGCCCTGAAATTATTTTTCCTTGGATAAAATGATCTAGAAAGAGAAAACCATTGGGAAAAGAAGAGAAAATAATAAGAGAAAAAATACTTCATAAGAAAATGAATAAAACTCTTTTAGTCTTTTTCTTCTTTTTTTTTAAGATTTTATTTATTTATTTGACAGAGAGAGAGAGAGATCACAAGTAGGCAGAGAGGCAGGCAGAGAGAGAGGGGGAAGCAGGCTCCCCGCCGAGCAGAGAGCCCGATGCGGGGCTTGATCCCAGGACCCTGAGACCATGACCTGAGCCAAAGGCAGAGGCTTTAACCCACTGAGCCACCCAGGCACCCCAAACTCGTTTGGTCTTGATAATTTGTATTTTACCATCTCTTTCTCTAGAATTTCATCCTACCTTTTTTGCTGTAATTGAGCAGAAAAAAAATTAAGTCATGAACAGAATAAATAAACCTCAGGGCAGGAGTGAGTGCTCTGAAATATCACTTTAACCTTTTTAACAAGCTGGACTCAAAGTCTTTTACTGTGAACAAATGACTTCTATTCTTTTCAAAGAATTCCCACTTTCTCCTTTTAATGTTTTGCTGCGCCTGAGCTTAACAGTAGACAAAATAGCATTTGTCTCCTTAGATAATACTTTCCTCAGCATGCCCTAAACTGGCATTCCTAGGATGTAAAACGTGACATCATTTTTATGGACTCAAGATAGGAATGGGCAAAAGATCCAAATGACAAGCTGAACTTAGCCCGGTCAACATTGCTGATGCTTATTATGTCTACATTACTCTGCAGTTTATTCAGAAATTCTTTGGCAGTAACTGTATACTAATATAGTTTAAGATATATGTGAAGTCCCTGGTTCTACACATGGCTTCATGGTGATTCAAGTCTCTTCACATGTAGGCCCAGGGTCTATTATGTAGGAGAGACACCGAAGAAATAAATATCAGTAACAGGGAGAAGCATCTGTGGGGACTGAGATTTACACACATATGATCTCTCTAGTTCAGAAAGTATGTTGATAATGAGTTTGCAAGTTTGCCAGTTTATGCAATGACTTTTCTCCCAAGACTTAAGTTTGCAAACATTACTGATTTAACAAAGACTTAGATTGTAGGAAGAGTTGAGTTTATGGAAAAAATATCACAGTAACCATTGAGTTCCATTTTCAGCATAGTTGTGATTCTTAAATCCATATAAGGCTCCAACCTAACAAAGATTGCAGCACATTTCTTCTCCATCCTTTTTTTTTTTTTTTAAGATTTTATTTATTTATTTGACAGAGAGAGAGATCACAAGTAGGCAGAGAGGCAGGCAGAGAGAGAGGGGGAAGCAGGCTCCCTGCTGACAGAGAGCCTGATGCGGGGCTCGATCCCAGGACCCTGAGATCATGACCCGAGCCGAAGGCAGAGGCTTAACCCACTGAGCCACCCAGGCGCCCCTCTTCTCCATCCTTTATGGCCACTGTAATCTGCAAGTCTCTGATTAAAGGAATTTAAAAGCTATTCGAAAATTATTCCTTTTTTTTTTCTTTCTACACAATGGTTTTCTTTCATTTAACATATTTCTGCTAACTTTTTCCTCAGACATAAAATATCAGAATCCTAAAGAAATTTACCTTAGGAATTTTAACATAAACAGTAAGTTTATATTAGACACTTGAATGTAAGCGTTTTATTCAAATTTCACTTTGTCATTTTCAGAGAAGATGAAAGTTAGGTTCCAAATTTTTTTCTTCTTTGTTTTTTTTTTAAATTGACATCGTTTTGTGCTGTTTCTCTCTCTACGAGTAGAAGTCTACATTGGTGTAGTAGAAAAAGCCTAGGAATAGCAATTAGACAATCAGGCTAGATTCTGGCTTTAACTTTACTAGCTCTATGACTTTGGACAAAGCATTTCTCTGCTCTGTGCCTCAGTGTTCAATCTTGTATATGGGTTATTGCAATGGTCTAAATATTAATTATATGGCAAAGTATTTGTAATCTCAGTTTTATTTCATCTGTTAAGTAGTATTTGAGTTGCTTTGGAAGAGTCACAAGTAGACTTAAAGTGAAAAGCTTCCAGCTCACTTAGGCAATTGCTACATACATAGCCAAGATCAAAATCATAAAATTTCTCTTACTGCACTTCGGAGGGAGTTAGGTTGCCATCCATAGATCTCGGGATAGTAGGTAAGGCCTGGTAATGTGGATGAAGTTGATAATGTATCATGGCTAATACTCCTGGGAAGACAAAGGCTGTGTACACCTTTTACATAGTTTTCCGTCTTCCAGGAAATTTCTCACTCAGCAACAACATTATTGAGCTTGCTTACTCAATCTAAATCCCTATCAGGGGTTTAGATTCTTTACTAGCTCCCTCATTATACTAGAAATACAGTATTGCTTCCTTGCTTATTTTGGGGATTTTATTTCCTTTTCAGCTGCCCAATAGTCCAAGGAGCATGAATCAGCCAAACAAATTGTTTTGCCTTGAGTCCTTTTCTTTTGTGAAGAAAATTGGATCTTTGCTCTGTGCTTCACTTTTTATTTCTTTCTACATGATCTGCCCAAAATGATAGTGTCAGACACAGCAAGACAGTTGTGTTCACTGCTGGTGTTAAATCTGAAAATTAAATTGACAGAGAAAAACAAGAGCCCCAGTATTGTCAGGGACTCAACGTGTGATGTCTGCTTAAGCCAGTGTCTGCCAACCCTAACTTCTCAGGTAGGCTAATGCAGCAAGCTGTACCTGCTGTTAGAAATCTAAGTCACATAGGACACTAGCCCATCATGTAGCATATTTGAAAGAAGGACAAAAACCTCATTAACTGTAATAGATGACTTCCTGACTGCTATCAACTATCCAGTAGAGAATAGCAATCTCAGTGTCATTTATTGATCTGGAAATTTGGTTGTAAGAGTAAAACCAGGGTTCCTCAACAGCAATACTATTGACATATTGGGCAGAATAACTCTGTTGTGAGGAGCTTTCCTTTGCATCGTAGGATATTTTACAACCCTGGCCTCCACCTGCTAGATGCCAATAACCCTACCACCACGCCCCTACTCAGAAAAACCAAAAATTTCTCCAAACATGGCCAAATCCTCCTCACCTCCACCCAAAGGGAGAGGAATGAACCTGCTTGAAGACCACTGGTCTAAAAATAAAGGGGATCATGAAACTGGAGGCAGAATTGCACAGTTTATCCTTGAGATCTTGCTTTCCCTTTATGCTTCCTTACTTCTATTTTCCTTCTAATCTCAATGCTACTGAAAAACATATTCTTTTTTCTGTATAAGTGGGATATGACATTGTACATTCTATGTAGGCAGAAAGTCTTCAATAGGTTTTAACCAAAGCAATACAATTCTAATTGTGGAGTTTCAGAGTCGAGCCCTTGCGAGTTCATGGTGTTAGAAGTGGATGGCATAAAAAAGATTGACCTAATTTTACCAAAAGATCATTTCCAAATTGTGGCCAGTAATCTAAGGAATCCAGATATTGTCAGCCTTTCATTATTAATGTGTCATATTATCAGTAATAACCAATTTGTTCACTGGTATATGATCTCATCTCAAAAATTCAGTTTGTCTAGACATACAGATCTCATCCTATAAGGTAAATATTTGTTGGCTTCCCTCCCAACTTTCTGTTCTATTTTCTTTTACTGTAGCCACAGATTTTACTGCTAGATAAGCTCCGATTTCACTCTTGGTTCATGTCATCTGAAAAGGGTTTCAGCTCTGGCTACAGGAGTGGTGCCCACAACACAGATCTAACCAGTTGGGTGGAGATTTAGTTGAGTATATAAAGATAGAGGAAAGCTTTCTTTCCTGTGGGACTTGAGCCAAGAGGAATGTAAGGCTGGAGTTATCTAAGAACTATTATAGCTCTTTGGAGTCTAAGAATGAAACCAGGCATGCAAGAGAACAGAGCTCAACAAAAAGATGAGCAACCTGCTCCTAATGACAACTCTGAACTTTGAAAGCAGTTCAACATCTGGACCGTCCAGTTACGAGTCAGGCAAATCAGATTGGGTTTTCTGTCCCTTGTAGCCAAGAGTATTAACCGAAACATCCAGTTATTTCTGATAGTCCTCAGAATTGTTGTTTGCTTGCTTACAAATAATCCTCTACTCCGCATCCCTTAAGCGATGCCTGCCATTCTACTGCCATTGCTGTTAGTGCTGGCATTGACACAATAACACAGATGTCCATGCAAAGGGTAATATTGCTCATATTCCCAAACCAGCAAACATCAGTCATAACAACATTGTCTTGTCTGGCTACATCATAACTATAATGGAGGAAGGAGAGACCCTCTCACTCATTCATTGTCTTCGTTACACTCTTGTCTTCTCAGTATGAAAACAGGGTTACTTCAAGATCCCAGAGACCCTAATGGAGGTATTTTTGCAGCTCCTATCTGTATGTCTCCCAGCCATGGATTGTAGACATGAACTAGTAAGTCTCAGAGTTCAAGGGTGAGAGCCTACTAGGGCTTCCCCGTCGTCCATCCTCAGGTCTGTGGAGTGTATTTGTAACAACATCCTTTCTTCTTCTGTAGCCAATCACCTTTCATGAAAATGGAACCATGGTGATTCAAACCAGAAAAGAAAATAGCAGGCTCAGTGAAAACGCATTCCCCTGAACATTAAATAACTGAAATGTTGAATTAAAAAATATTTGAAAATATAGTATCCTTACATAAGAAGAACTCTGAGAGATCATTCTAGTTCAAAGGAGTCATTCCATCTTATTTTGTTGTTTAGTAAATCAGTAGTTGCAAAAGAATGTTCAGGAAATATATATATATATATACACACATATATATACATGTATATATTTGTGTGTGTGTGTTTGTACTTAAAGAACACATGGAAAGAAAATTTTTAGGTATTCTATGAACATTCTGAATATTAATCCTGTGTTTATTGTATGTTCTGTAAACATCGTATCCCCACTTGTGATTTGTCTTTGCTCCCTCTTGTAATAATAATGCTTAAGACGTACATAGCACTTATGATGCTCCCCAAAATATTTGAAGATGAAGCAACTGGGGCCAAAGTTACATTAAATCTATATATAGACTTGAGAAATAATATCCTTAAATATTGGATCTTCCGGTCATTAAGATCAAGTATATTTCTCTACTCTTTTAAGTATTTTACTGTTTCTTAATAAAATTTTATAATTTTCTCATAAAGCACTTGCTCACCTGATGTGAAATCTACTCTTACATCATGGAGTATGATTTTTGGTAGTACATATTAAATTTGCATTTTATTACTGTATGTTGATTTTGTATCTAGAAATATTTTTCTAAATCCTTCTTAGTTAATTCTAATAATTCTTTGTAGATAATTTTGAATTTTTCTGTATAAATTTACATCCTCTAAAAAGAAATGGTTGCTTAATTTTCTTCCTCTCCTCTGTTGTCCCTTTTTTTTTCTTTTGTCATGCCTATTGCATGGCTTAGACTCCAACAATATTGTATATAAGTGGTGGCAGCTGACATCCATGTCTTGTTTTTAATCTTGAAAAAAAATACTTTTAGCATTATGCATTTAGTATAATAGAAATATGTTCTAGGTTTTTGTGACTGTTTTTATATTAGAGGAAGTTCCATTAATTCCTATTTTTCAAAGAATTTTTATGTTTAATTGATGCTGAGGTTTATTGATGTTTTCTACATCTTTTAGTATAAATATGTTACTTTTATCCTTAAATTTTTATTAATGTCTTGAAATATATAAATTATCTTTCTAAATTTAATATACTCTAACATATCAGAAAAAGCTACAGATTTGTCAGGTGTTTTTTGTATTTTTCCATATTGATGGATTCGGTATTCTAGCATTTTGTTTAGAATTTTGTATCTATGTTCATGAATTGGACTGTCCTTTAATTTATTTCTCTTAAATATTTTAGTTTGGGTATCAGAGTTATACTAACTTCATGAAATGAGAGTGAACCATCTTTTGTTATTCTTTGGAGGACTTTGTGCATGCTTGAAATTATTTATTCCCTAAAATTTTGGGAGAACTCAATGGTGAAGCCATCTGGGTCTTATACTCTCTTTGTAAAATATTTTTAGCTATTGATTCAGTATCTTTAATAGTTATAAGGTGCTTTAGCCTGGAAACAGAATAGTCTGAGACAATTCATTCACAAGAAACAAGAGTGAGGTGTAAAAGTGAATGAGATAGAAAGGGATAGAGAACTAATATTTGGATGTAATAGTGAGTTAGTCACTGTTAACTGCTCCAGCTTGACTAGTTTCACAAAACAGTCCCTGAGAAGCTATATAACCACATTATATCCCAACTCAGTAGGTTCAGAAAGATACAGTTGACAGAATTTAATAACTATTCATGATAAAGACTCTCAGCAAACTAGGAATAGAGAAGAGATTTCTCCCAATAGTAAAGATCATCTACAAATACTTACAACTAACATTATACATAATGGTGAAGGCAGAACTCCCTAAGATGTAAAAAAGTCAAGGATGAATGTCCTCATCACTTCTACTCAACATTTTACTAGAGGTCCTTGCCAGGGCAAGAAGGCAAGCAAAAGAAACATAAAAGTTATAAAAATTAGAAAGCAGGAAGCAAAACTGATTTTATTTGCAGATGTTTGCATAGAAAATCCTAAGGAATCCAAAAACAGAATGTGGGAATGAGTAAGGACAGCTAGAAAAGTCAATACAAGGTCAAATTAAAAAAAAATTCTATTTATTCACAAAAATAAGTTTAAAAAATCAATATTTATAATAACATAAAAACATAAAGTACTCAGGAATAAATTTAGCAAAATAAAAATGATTATTAAATCACTTTTGTTTTAGAGGTTCAATTTAGTTCATCTTAGATTCTGATTAATAATTTTTAATAAAATTGTCTTATTGACTCATATAAATTATGTTATTTATTTTATTAAACACTTGGAACATATTGCTTGTCTCACACTTTCACAGTTTGAAGCCTTTGTATGTCAAATTCACTTTCAGTTAATTTGCTGGCTTTCATATGTGATAACTTGTTTTCTTGTGCATTTTGAGTTTTGACTGTGAGCTCATATAGCCCCGAATGTTACCTGTGGGAATTGTTTTGAGATCTAAAAGTAGGTTCCATCAGAGAAAATTTATATTTGCTTCTGCCAGTACCTCAGGGCACTACCAGCTTGAGATCACTTTAAAATAAATTCTCAGCTTGAGGTATTTTGGTCCAGCCATGTAATGTGAATTCAGGCTACCTATGGTTACAAATTCTCTGGAGAAAGTATTTTTCCTCTCTTCTAAGTGCTATGCTTCATGAAAGACAATTTTCTTTATAGTCCCCTGAAAGGAGATGAAATTTTTCCATTTCCTCATGACACCAACAGTTTAATCCTTTAATGTTGCAGATTATATGAGTCTCTCCTATTAGACTGCATTATTGGCAGACTCTGAACTTTGCTTCCTTTACTTAAGCAAGATGTGATACTGGAAAGTGTTAATCAAGTTCACCCAGCTTTTAAATGTGCTCACAGTCAAAAACCATTTTTAATGGTATCCTTAATCTCTCTCAATCTATGCCTTTATTTAGTTTTTGGTCTCTGAGTAAAAAGTCTCAGTCTACCAAACTCTCCCGCTGGTGATGTACAAAGTTGAGGATGAAGGCTCGCGAGGTGAGGGGACTTTGCTAGCTTATGAATAACATGATATTGGTGCCAGTTGCCTGAGCCACGTTTCTGATAAAACAAAGCCTGAGTCAAAATAGTAAATGTTAAACATTATCATAGAGTATTTTTCAAAAAAAAAAAAAAAAAAGTAGAGGGATTGGAGGCAGCAAAAAAGGGAGAGCAAAAAGTGAGTGTGAGCACCAGGGGTTCTCTTCATTGCTGATGGGGGTACAAAATGGTACAGCCACTTTGGAAGACAGTTTGGCAATTTTTTACAAAAGTAAACATACTTTTATGGTACTAACAATCGCACTCCTTGGTATTTACCCAAATGAGTTGAAAGCTTATGTCCACACAAAATCCTGCACAAAGATGGTTATGGCAGCTTTATTCATGATTGCCAAAATGTTAAAGCAACTAAAATGTCCTTCAGTAAGCAACTATATAAATAAACTGTGGCATATCCAGACAATGGGTTATTATTCAGTGCTAAAAAGAAATAAGCTAACAAGTCATGAAAAGACAAGGAGGAAACTTAATTGCATATTACTAAACGAAAGAAGCCAATCTGAAAAGGCTACTTACTGTATGATTCTAACTGTATGACATTCTGGAAAAGGCAAAACTGTGGAGACAGTCAAAAGATCAATGGTTGCCAGGGTTGGGGGGAGGTGAATAGGCAAAGCATGGCGGATTTTTAGGGCAATGAAAACATTCTGTGTGAATCTATAATGGTGGATACATGGCACTGAGAATTTGTTGAAAGCCATACAGTGTGCAACATCAATATTGAACCCATAGGTAAACTATGGGCTTTGAATGATAATGCTGAGTCAATGTAGGTTCATCAGTTGTTGGAAATGTACCACTCTGGTGTGAGATGTTGATGGTAAAGAAGCTGTGCATGTGTGGAATCAAGAAGTATATGTAAATATAAATTATATATATATATAATTCAATAAAATTATAAATTATATAATATAAATTATAAATTATATAAAATAATATTAAAATTATAATATATAAATTCTGATCAATTTTTCTGTGAACCTACAATTGATGTAAAAAATAAAGTTGATTTACAGGAATTAGAGGGTGCATGGCTCAACCTTTCCAGCTTCACATCAACTCAGCTTCTCTAGGATGAGAAGAAATTCCTTTGCTCCTTAGAGGAAAAGAGGCAGTGTCATCCATGCAGGATGCTAACTTCCTTTCACATTACTAGCTCCTGGGGATTCCTCATGATGTGTTGCTGGGAGGAGCAATTGGAGAATGTCAATTTTGATTAGACACGGTACTGTTTGAGCAGAAAGGATTAGGGGATGAGAAGGGTCAGTACCAAGCTTTTTAAGAGCTGCATGTCAGGAGTCAGCATGTCCACTTACCAGCACAATGTGTTCACGGTGTCTGTCCTGGTATCATGATCTCATTGAGATATTGTACTTGGGATTTTTTTTCAATATTTTTTTATTTCGGGAAAATGCACATAACACAAAATTTACCATCTTAACCATTTTTAAGTGTACAGTTCAGTAGTATTAAATAGACTTGTAATGTTGTGCTACCATCACCACCATCCATCTCCAGAACATTTTTCATCTTGTAAAACTAAAACTCTGTTATTCCCATTAAACAATAACACCCCATCCCTTAAGCCCCCAGCCCCTGAGAACTACCTTCTACTTTCTGTGATTTTAACTACTCTGAGGTAGAATCACACAGCATTTGTCTTTTTGTGTATGGCTTATTTCACTTATCGTAATGTCCTTAGGGTTCATCCGTGTTGTAGCATATAACAGAATTTCCTTCCTTTTTAAGGCTGAATAGTATTCCATTGTGGTACATACCATTTTTGTTATCCATTCATCCATCAGGGGATGCTTGGATTGCTTTTACATTTTAGCTATTGTGAATAATGCTATTATGAACATGGGTATACAAATATATGTTCAAGACCCTACTTCCTATTATTTGCAGTGTATACCCAGAAGTGAAATTACTGGATCTTACAGTAATTCTATTTTTAATTTTTTGAGGAATTGCCATACTGTTTTATATGACTGTACAATTTTTCATTCCCACCAATATTGCACAAGGGTTCCTATTTCTCCACATCCTTGTCAACACTTATTTTCTGGTTTTTTGATAGTAACCATCCTGACTGGTGGCTATCTCATGGTTAAGTTGGTATCTCGTGGTAGTTTTGATTTTCATTTACCTATTGGTTGGGAATGTTAAACATCCTTTCATGTGCTTGTTGGCCATTTGTATAACTTCTTTGGAGAAATGTTTATTCAAGTACTTTGCTCATTTTTGAATCATACTTTTTGTTGTTGAGTTTAGGACTTCTCTATATATTCTGGGTATTAATTCTTTGTCATATTTGTGATTTAAAAATATTTTCTCCCATTCTGTGAGTTGCCTTTTTACTGTGTTGATGGTGGCTATGATGCACAAAATTCTAAACTTATCACCAAATCCAGTTTGTCTACTTTTTCCTTTGTTGCCTGCATCTTTGGTGTCATATCCAAGAAATCATTGCCAAATCCAATGTTGTAAAGTTTTACCCTGTGTTTTCTTCTAAAAGTTTTACAGAATTAGCTCTTAGATTTAAGTCTTCGATCCATTTTGAGTTAATTTTTGTTTGTGGTGTTAGGTGAGGTTCAAATTTTATTCTTTTGTATGTGGATATCCAGTTATTCCAGCACCATTTATTGAAAAGATGATAGTCTCTTTTCCCCATTGAATTGTCTTGGCACACTTTCAAAAATCATTTGATGAAATGTGCAAGAGTTTATATCTGGGCTCTTTGTTTTATTCTTTCAGACTTTATGTCTGCCTTCTTACCAGTACTGCATTGTTTCAATTATCATAGTTTATAATAAGTTTTGAAATCGAGAAGTATAAATCCTGCAGCTTTGTTCATATTTTTCAAGATTGTTTTAGCTAAAGATTGTTTAGCAAAACAACCTAAGGGTTCAGGGTCCCTTAGGTTCCATATGAATTTTAGGATAAGATTTTTTATTTCTGTAAAAAATATTGTGGTGTTGATAGACATTGCATTAAATGTAAAGATCATTTTTTATTGACACCTTAAAAATAAATATTATTAGTGACCTTTTAAAATCCATGGACTTACAATCCAAGGACTTGGGCTGTTTCCATTTATTTATGTCTTTTTAAATTTTTTTCAGTAGGATTCATGGTTTTCATAGCACACGTCTTTCAGAACTCTTTGGTTAAGTTAATTCTTAAGCATTTTATTCTTTTAAGTGCTATCATAAATAAAATTGGTTTTTATTTCTTTTTTGGATTGTTCATTGTTAGTGTATACAAATGTAACTGAATTTTTTGTGTTGACTTTTATCCTCATATTTTGTTGAATTATTAGTTCTAACAAATTTTTGTAGAATTACACTTAACATCCCAACTTTATAACATAATTTGAATTTATACCAGCTTCCAATAACATACAAAAACTCTATTCCTTTACAGCTAGATCAATTCCTTTCCCTTTGGGTGGTTGATGTCACAGAATTATATCCTTATACATTGTATGTCCAAAAATTTAAATTGATTGTTTTATATTCATTAGTCTCTAAAATTATTTGGAAAACAAAATGTAGATTTGCAAATCAAAGTTATAATAGTACTAAGTTTTAGATTTATAATTGTATTAGTCTTTTAAATCATCCAGAAAATAAATATTGGAGTTACAAACCATTGTTACAATAACACTAGATTTTATATTTGTCTATGTATTTACCTTTACCAAGACCTTTATTTCTTCATATGGCTTCAGTTTTCTGTCTAGTGTCCTTTGTTTTTGATCCACAGAACTCCTTTGAGCATTTCTTTCAGGGTAGGTCTGTCTAATGGTAATGAACTCCCTCAGCTTTTGTTTAACTGGTAATGTCTTAATTTCTCCCTCACTTCTGAAGGACACCTTTGTCAGATATAGAATTTGGTTGATGGTGTTTTTCTTTTTTATACTTTGAATATATTAGTCTACTGTCTTCTGGACTCCAAAGTTTCTGATGAAAAACCTATTGATTTTATTGAGGATCTCTTGTATGTAATGAGTCACTTCTTTCAAGATTCTTTTTTTGTCTTTGTCTTTCAAAAGTTTAATTATTGGGTGTCCAGTTTCAGTTTCTTTGAGTTCATCTTACTTAGATTGTCGAGCTTCTTGGACGTTTGTATTCATGTATTTCATTGAATTTGAGAAGTTCTTAGCCATTATTTCTTCATATGTTTTCTATGCTCCCCCCTCTCTTACCCTTCTGGGAGGTCCATATGCATATGTTAGTCCACTTGTTGGGGCCCCACAGATGAGGGAGGGATCTTTAGGCTCTGTTCACTTTTCTCCAATGTTTCTTTTTTGTCCTAAGACATGATTATTTCCATGGTCCTAACTTCCAATTTCCTGATTCTTTCTTCTGCCTGTTCAAATTTGCCTTTGAATCCCTCTGTTGAATTTTTCATCTCAGCTATTTTTCTTTTCAGTTCCAGAACTTCTTTTTGAATTCTTTTTGGGTTTTCTGTCTCTTTATCGATATTTGCATTTTGTTCATACATAATTTCCTTGACTTTCTCCAGATCTTCTTTTAGTTCTTTGATCATCTTTACAACAGTTGTTTTTTTTTTTTAACTCTTTGTCTAGTAGATCTGCCATCCAGTCTTTTTCAGGGACAGTTGCTGTTGATTTTTTCCCCCCTTTGAATGAGCCATACTTTCCTGTTTCTTTGTATGTTTTGTGATGTTTATTGAAAACTGGACTTTTGAATCTAATAATGTGATAACTCTGAAAATCAGATTCTCTCCTTACCCCACTGTTTTTTTTGGATATTTTGTTTTTACTTATTAAATTATTGTTGTATTAAAACAGCAATACAATCTTCTGTGCTGTAGATTGGTCTATGGTATAAACTTTAGGTCTTCTCTTTTCTGAGCCTGCTCTTCTCTCTAGGATATACAAGTGACTTTCTAATTTCTGCATATCATCAGTTACTTTTGCCTATCCTAGTCTCTACTCTCTGGCTTTCAGAAGGGAAAAAAGAGGAAACTGAAGAGGGTAAAAGGGATCCCAGCCCTTTAAATCTCTTCAAGACACTTTAGCTTGAGGGAGAGTTGTTTGTAACAATGGGGAGGAGTCTGTATGCAATAAAAATGGCCACCTATTTCTTTGATGTCTGTACATCAAGGTGAAAAGCAGCAATTAGCAATGAGTACACAGATCCCCAATATTTAGAGGACAGGGTTCTTTTTGCTTACCCTGGCTCCCACAGACTGTTCCCAGAATGCATCCATAGCTGACTCCCACATAGCTGGGCATGGGGGCCGCCTTTCTACTACTGCACTAAGAGTTGAAATTGACCAAAATTTTTCATTCAAGCCTTTACCTGGAAATCATAAGCCTCCGATAGACTCTAGAATTCCAAAATAGTTATGTCAGACAGATTCTGCCAGTGTAATTGTTGTCTAAGTGTGGAGACAGATTCCTGACATCTTCCCAGAATCCCACTCCCCCCTGTGTTTTTGCATGTATGAATGAGCACATTACCCACTACATTACTATGTCCCTTGAAAAATAAGCCATGCAACATTTTTTGAAACTGAGTATTACAAAAAAATAATGTCATTTCTGAGATTCTAAAATTGCTATATATTTTTTTAAATTGGTATTCAAAAGTTGGAACTGGCTTTATTTTTCTTTTTGCTTTGGTCACTTGGAAGGTCAAAGCCTAATTTTCTGCTGTATTTAGTGAGGAAAAAAGTATAGGAACATAATATCTATTTTTCATAATTTATTATATTCTCTTTTCCTCTAGTTTTACTTAGTCTATCAACATATTTTCTGGTTCAATTTTATTTCAATTTTATTGTCTTTCATACATTTTGATAAGTTGTCATAATCCTTAGTGAAATGTGGCAGTATATATACACATACATAAAAGGATAATTATTTCTTACTTTGGAGCAAAAAAGTATAATGGACCAATTTATTGCTTGGCTTTCTTCTCTCAATTGTAATGTAAACAATGAACAACCGAGGGAAGAAATGTTCTATGAATATTACTTCCTTATTTGTCAGGTATTATTCTAGGAACTTTTATATCTTACTCATTTGGCCTCTCACACATTTGCCAACAAATTAGATATTTTTCTTTCCATGTCATTCGTGGGGTGTATGAACTTCCATTATAACTCTGCACCTGAAATATGAACAGCATCACCCTGGCCAAAGTAAGATGTAGTTTATTTCCTATTGTTCTCTAGGAAAAAATGACTTTGTTATGATAATACAAAGAAGATGCCGTGAAGAGTTACCCAGTGGTTTTTTGGCATCTTCTTGTCCTAACAACCACCAAAACAAAAATGCCATAATAATAAGTCAGTCAGTGCTCCTTGAGAATGAGTTAAGTACAGTCACTTTGAAAACTGCTCCAACACCTGCTTATGGAATAGAAATTTATTTGAAAATAGGAGTCAGTTTCTAAATTTAAATTGCTATTTTATGGAACATTTCTCTTTGATGTACTTGTCACTACAACTAAGGCGACTTATTGCATAGACTCAACCAAAGCTACAGCTAGAGTCACATGTGTTGTTCCAAATTGAGGTTCTAAGTTGTGATACAAACTGTGTATTTCAGCACCAGCTTCTGGGTATTTACTTTGCTATACTTTTTTAAAGTCTAAGAGAGATTACCAGTTTCAGCCAATTGTTTAGCATTACTCTATGAAAGGTGGTGTGTCATCTTTCTGTTGTATTGTAATGGAATCCATTTAAACAGAGAACCAAATTAGGTGTGATAATTTGTGTCCAATTTCTTTATACATTAGCATTACCATAATCAGCCACAGTGATAAGAGCCTCAGTATCACATTTCTCTTAAACACCATTTTATTTGCCTGTCCCTGTTCATTTGGCTTAGCCTGAAAACAGTCTGTAGATGCCTAGAAATTTTGCTCAAGAAGCATCTTCTCATCTACTTCTCTATGGCCAGCATGTGAAAGCCAGGGAAATAAGGAAAAGCACTGAAACAATTCTGGTTACTTCAAAGCCATATCAGATAAGTTTATAATCTTTGTTTTGAATCTTTGCTGAATTCACAGTATTAGGCAGCATTCCAGAGTCCATTTGCTTCCTACTAGAGTCAAGATTGTACTCCACCTCTGTTCTCTTCTTCAATAGTCCTTCTAGAATGAGAGTCAAGGTTATTGTTTAATGGATATTGCTTTATTTTTCTGCAATTAAGAGAAGATAAGCTCTGCATAAACATGCTTTAAGACTACACTTAATATAGCAATAGGTAAATATAACAAGATGATTATTTCCTACAGTACACTCTTCCTCTTTGGGTTAAAGCACCAGAATAACTTTGATGTAATGTCTGCTTAAGTCATGTATGTTTAACTGCCCAAGTATGTGTGTGTCATGAGTGCAAATGGTTTTGTAAAAGAAAAAGCAACGGGACAAAACTAAATCAAAATACTGTTTATCACCCATAGCACTGTGGTCTTCCCACTGAAATCTTATCAAAGGAAGTACCACTAAAAATAGATGAACTAGAGATATGTAAATAAGCCATTTTTAAATGCAGAAAGGGGCTTACCCTTCTGATTTATCTTCCAGAAATAGCTCACGTTGTCCCATATAGGTCAAGTGGTTGATTCAGTCCCTCTGACTCTACACTAATAATCTAAACAGTGGTTCAAATAATTTTCTCTCACTTTACCTCTTCATTGAAAACCTGCATTAATTATACACATGCACACAGAGAGAAGTTTCTTTTCAGTTCATATATTTAAATTATCTCTTCTGAATACTGTTCCAGAGTCCAGGTCCTTCAGAAATGCCTTTTTACTGGAGCTGAACCTATAACCATCCTGGCTGGTCTATAAATGAAGGTGTCACTACCAACAAACCATCACCTGGATGTGATTTTTGAGTGGTTTCTCTGCTCCATTTTGAGTAAAAACAAGTCATCATAACAAATATTAGCATTGCAGAATTTCAAAAGTATTTTCCCTGCAGGTATAAAATGTATGCAGGTGGTCACCTTCTTACACGTCTTGTAAATTGTAGTTTTGCACTCTCACAAACAACATGTGATCCTTGAATCCTCTTCTATTATTTCTCCTTTTCCTTTCCCTGCCTTTAATTGTTCTTCCCTGTCTAGACTTGTCAGAGGCACCGACAGGCATTAGCATGTCATTTTGGACTAATGAGTCTGTTGATGGGCAGATTAAGCATCCTTATTCTCTCACCTGGGCTTTGTGATGACAGCGGTCATTGGCTAGGATGTGGCTTTAATCACTGCTTTTGGAAAATTATTTCTCTTTCTAAGTTAATTGCTCCTTGATTACCATAGAGAACCATCTTCTGACCTTGACTTTATTAGTCCTGAATTTTTACTAGCTGAGCTATCCAATCCAAACTATTCCCATCTGTTTCTCTCAGTACAGTGCAATTGCTCTCTAGGATAATGGAGTAAATGAGAATTTCTCATAAGGGATCCCCATGGAGCTAATGCCTACATTAACAGTCCCAAAGATGTTACTGGAAATGTCAGTAGGGTAATGAATGAGGTAGTGGAGCATGGTGACTAGAAAGACAGAGTGAAGATTACTTGTTGGCTCAAGATCAGACTGAAGTTCTCTTCAGTCTGCTTCCACACTAAGGAAGAAATGTATCCTTCTACTGTTTATGCAAAGCAAAGAAAATACCAGGCTATCATATTTATTACTCGGAGCTTGGCAACAGGTGTTATCAAGGAAAAAATATATATATAACTTTAAACTGAAGATTATCTATTTTTCCCAGAGCCCATTAGTCAAAAATGTTCCCAGAGGTGAGGCCATCTCGCTCCATTGCTCCTAGCCTACTACCATGTTTAAAGGGCAATTTCTGTCCCTTTAATTAGAGTTGTCTTTGACCCTGTTCTCTCTTCTCAGGATCCAAAGCCCAACTCTCTCCTTAACACCATCTGTGAAGACAGTTCTTCTCAACCCCGGAACAAGGCCCAGTCCTTCCTGCTCCACCACAATGGTTGGAGATGGCATCCATTTCCACCAGAGGAAACCCCACTTCCAGCCCAGACCTCATTCCTATATTTATGGAGTGGTCTGATTTTCTCTAAAGGTCAAAAAGATAGTCATTAGAATAAACAATACATGCCTTAAAGTCTAAAGTATTGAATCTAAAAAATTGGATCATTGGAGTCCAAGTAAGGATCTATATTTAGACTAAGTGTAATTCTAATTATTTGAGGACTAATGCTGAACTGCAGACATTTAATTTATATGACTTAATAGAATAACAAAAAATATAAAAGATGCATATTTCTATTACTTCGCAAATCCAAAGATTGTTCATTTACAATGAGTATATACTTTTCTTGTCTTAGCTTCATTTAAAAAGCTCATCAAGTTCCACATTAAAATTCAGAAAATATTTTGATTCTTCAAATGCCAATTTTCTAGTTTCAATCATTTGAAGGGTCTAATTCCAGCCAATATGTAGTAGAAACTATTGTCAGCTTTAAAATAGCACTTTGTCCCATCGATGTACTCTATCTAAAAGTGAGCCCACGGCTGACTCCTAACAAAATCACTTGGGAAATGTTTTAAAATACATATTTTCGGTATGCCTGGGTGGCTCAGTGGGTTAAAGCCTCTCCCTTCAGCTCAGGTCATGATCTCAGGGTCCTGGGATTGAGCCCTGCATCCGGCTCTCTGCTCAGTGGGGAGCCTGCTTCCCCCTCTCTCTCTGCCTGCCTCTGTGCCTACTTGTGATCTCTCTCTCTGTGTGTCAAATAAATAAATAAAATCTTTTAAAAAAATAAAAATAAAAAAATAAAATACAGATTTTCTAAGTACCACCTCAGATCTATGGATTCAAAATCTTTAGCATTACAGTCCTGGGAATTTGTATTTTTAATGGACAGCTCCAGTTGATTCTGATTCTGAGCGAAGTTTAAGAATCATTACAATACTTGCCTTCTTGCCACAGAGCAGGTCACGCTCTGACCACCCACCTTGTTCCCCATGACTTTGTCAAGCATCTCCCCTTAGATGCAGCTGTTGTGTAGACAGAAGATAACTGGCTTCCAAGCAGAAAAACAATGTAACATTGCAATTTCAGTCCCTCCTCTGGCCCTTATTTACTGTATAGATATCAGCAGATTATTTATCCTTCTTGGCTTTAATGAACTCATTTTTAAAATAAAATTTTTTGAGGGGCACCTGGGTGGCTCAGTTGGTTAAGCGTCTGACTCTTAGTTTCAGCTCAGGTCATGATCTCAGGGACCTGAGATAAAGCACTCAGTCAGGCTTCCTGCTCAAAGGGGAGTCCGCCTACCCTCTCTCTCTCCCTCTGCCCCTACCCCTGATCATGCACTCTCTCTCTCTAAAATAAATCTTTAAAAAATAAATAAATAAATAAATAAATAAATAAATAAATAAATAAATAAATAAATAAAATAGAATATTTTCAAGATGGAATGGGATAGGGGCGCCTGGGTGGCTCAGTAGGTTAAAGCCTCTGCCTTCGGCTCAGGTCATGATCTCAGGGTCCTGGGATCGAGCCCCACATCGAGCTCTCTGCTCAGCAGGGAGCCTGCTTCCCCTTGTCTCTCTGCCTGCCTCTCTGCCTACCTGTGATCTCTCTTTCCCTGTCAAATAAATAAATTTAAAAAAAAAAAAAGATGAAATGGGATAATGTAAGTGAACTGTTTACTAAGCCATACAGTCCCTACAAGCAGAAGGGCCTGTAATTAGTGCACAGATTCTCCTTTCCATAGCTCAATGATTTCCCTTCTCTTCTTTCCCCTATTGGAAAGAACTAAAATAGTTTCCACAGAAGGTGGAAGGTGAGAATAGGGGCAGCTAAACTGTACTTGAAATTGCAGCACTTGTTTTTTGTGTCTCAGCCCTTCCCATGTAATGTGACAGCTCCTAATCCTTCAGCTATAGAAAGTTAATCCCTCTTAGGACTGGTTAATTGACTGTCATGTTTGTTTGACTCACAGTATTCATGGCAAGCCCAAGGAAGAGGAACGAGAAGAGATAGGGGATAGTTGCGGAGCCCAGCTCTATTGGTGGACTTGGTAGAGGATCATGATTTTCAGTCATGCACCTGTCATAAAAGATTTGTAAGCACATCCTCAGTGTGCCTATATTTTAACAAATAATTAAAAATGCTTATGCTACTATATTAACTTATGTAGATTATAAGTATATGCAAAAATAGAAACTTGAAAGGATGAAATAGAAAATAGTTATACAACATTACGGAAGTGCCACTGAATTGTACTCTTAAAAATGGTTAGAATCGTAAATTTTATGTAATGTAAATTTTACCATAAGAAAACATTAAAAAAATTTTTAGTATAAGTAGAAATAGTATTTTTTTAAAGACTTTATTTATTTGACAGAGAGAGACAGCGAGAGAGGGAATGCAAGCAGCAGGAGTGAGAGAAGGAGAAGCAGGCTTCCCACCAAGCAAGAAGCCTAATCGATCCCAGGGCTCGTCCCAGGACCCCGGGATCATGACCTGAGCCGAAGGCAGACGCTTAATGACTGAGCCACCCAGGCACCTCTAGAAATAGTATTCTAACACAGCCACATTGCCTTGTGTTCCCCGAAATGTTTGGCTTGAGAGATGAGGGATGCTTAAAGAAAGCATGCTTTTACCACACTCTTCATCCCAGCCTTCCTGTGAGACACGTCTATCAGGAATCGTCTATGACTTTGGAGGGAAACTGACACAAATTATCAGCTTTGTGATCTTGGGCAAGTCACTTAAACCCTCTTATATCAAGTTTCCTAATTTTTTTAAAGGGAGGTAAAAAAAAATTTACATTTGTTTATATCAAATATGTACTAATTTCCATTAAGTCTTCCATAATTCTCAGAATAGCTTCATAATATAGATTATTCAGTTTCTTTAAATGAGAAAAGGTAGATTAAAAAAAAAGGAACTTATGTAAGATCATTGTGTTACCAAGTGGCAGAATCAAGATCTGAACCCATGTCTTTGCTTTCAGTGCAAATCCTCACTGTACCCAGCAGAGGGGGCAGGAAGTATACCAATCTGCCAGGGCTTTTTTGAAGACTAAACAGCATGATCAAGCTAATGTATGTAGTATGCTCATGACTGCCCAGAATAGACCTTTTCTTGGAAACTTTCTACTGGACAGTTTTTTACAATATACTGCGTAATGAGTACTCAATAAATAAATGGGGATTTGGGTTTTCCTTAGGGGTCAAATTAAGGGCAACATTAAAGGCAAATTAACTTACCAGATTCCCCTTTCCTTCTTTTGTATTCTCTACTCCCTCATGCACACATGCAGACACACATCAATAACAATCTTGAGCAATTAAACCATGAAACCACAAGTAAAAGAATAATTGGGGAACAGAACAGTGCTGGAAATTTGTCCTTCTCATTCCACATAGGAGAAAATGATGACTGAGTGATTTTGAATGACTTACCCAAGGTCAGATAACTAGTATGTTGAAGAATTGAGTTTAGAACCCAGTCTTCTGAGTCCTGGGCAGTGTGTTCTACACCATACCCTCTGATATACAGAGTAGTAGATAAAAGAGTAACACAGACCAGAAAGAACCGAAGAGAAGATAGTTCACAAAAGGACAACCTGCAATCTGAAGGGTCTAAGAGGAAGACAGGTGATGTCTATACTGACAAACGTTATTTATTAGAAGGCTTGTCTTTACAGTAGGTGACATAGAAATCTCTTTCTCTGATTGCCACTATGTGTCATCTGGTAGCTCTTGTGCAGCAAGATGCGTAGCTCTTTGTGAATTTCCTGCTTTAGAGTTTCTTCCTTCCACTATTTACCTATTCAGGGAGGACAACTGCATGCATTACATTAAGTGGAATTAATGTTAGAGTACAATTCTGTATGAATCGCTTACATTTCTGCATATCTTGCTTGCAGAGGCACTGTGCTCTATACTATCTTCCAAGGAGGTTTATATATATAATGAAAAGCTTTGGAAGAGAAAGGTAGTGTCTCCCCCTACAGCACAGAGCAGGTGTGCATTACAATTGATTTGGGTTCCCATAGCTCAGAATTTCTCTCCTGTGACACAGTCCACTCAGTATATCACCTAGCTCCCAGGCTATTATCCAGTGTGAACTGAGCCATGGAGAACCAGCACAGATGCCAATACTCTGACTACTGTAGGTGCTCTAAGTAATAAACTGTCCTTGTCTCTGATCCACGGGTCTTATGTCTTCCACCTGCATCAGGACCCATACTGGGACCAAACCATATAATGTGCTCTGCACTGAAAGAGGTTGGGTGAGAGCATAGTAACCTGGTGGCAGCAGGCAGGGGTGGACACAGGTGGTTAGTTTCTACAATGCCATCTGTCTTGATCAAAGGCTACAGTGGTTAAGCTCTCTCAGCTGGTGTGTAATGAGCAACAAGTCTCTCATTTTAACTGATTGTGAATCAAGGCTAGTTCAATCATGAAGCCTGCCTGTAATGATCAGTTAATTTACATAATGGTAAGTAAATGGCAAAATGTAATTGCAACCAAAAAAAAAAAAAATCACAGTTTATTGTATCTTTTGCCATCATTCAGATATAGTGACTGACCTATGTGCAGAAAAGGAGTATCAAAGGGAATTAGACTCCACCATAAGATGCATAATGAGAACAATAGGCTTTTTACCACAACACTTTGTGAAGTCCTAAAATAATGATTGTTGACATATTTTAACAAAAATGTACTTTAATCTTAAGATGAAAGTGTGAAGTAAAAATTATCTCTGAAAATTAGCACATAAAAGAAGTTTAAATGATTATATATAACGCAATACTTGTCCTAAGAGAAAATTATTTCCTCCTCAGAATTTATTCTGAATGCCATCGTAGGAAATTGTTCATGATTATCATCTCTTACGTTATTTCAGTTGTTAATTACTGAATAGTGTTCTTTAAGGCTTTTAAAAGGAACGGCGGATTTTTGAGTATATGGATTTTCAGTTTAGTGTTTTTATTAAGCATGTGCTGCATTTTGAAATGACCGTTCTGTCACTCTTATCACACATACAGTATTGCCATTCTGCCTGGCGGAAACGTCAGGAGTACGTTTTCATCATTCGGAATTTTCATCATATGGAATTTTTTCTGTATAACCATCAGCCTCCATAATGTGCGAATAATTGCTTGTCCAGTGCACTGGTCGATGGCATCCATTTCTCTAGTAGTTCTCATATTCAGCAGCAGTGACTCAGCAAGGAATCTCTGGGACGTATCACATGAAGCAAGTGGATGAACTCTGTTCACCATTCAGTGTGCTGCAAAGGGTTGGAGGTAGTTGAGATATGAACAAATATTCTACATGTAAACATTTTGAGAGGAAAGAAATGAAAAAATCAAAATGCTATTAAATTTTATGTTGTAGAATAGAGTACCGCGTGTTGGATTTATATAACAGACTAATATTTTCTTGCATAAAGCAAATATTAAAAACCTGAAAAGAATTTGAGAAAAAGAAACAAGTCTTCTGAAATTTCAACCATGGTCTTAAAGAATTCTTTTTTCTTTTTCCTTTTTTTCCTCCACACTTTTATCAGTAGCAACTGACACTTCCCATTAGAAACAAGTTAGGAAAGGAGGTAGAGGTTAGTTAATGGGCCTGAGAATTAGGAATATTTATGATGTTTGAAGTAATTTGTAATTTAAACTGCACTTCAGATTTTAAAATTTCATGAGTGCTTTTTTTGCCATCCATCCAGCTGTGGTTTTTGTCTTTATGGCAGGGAAATATTTTTCTCAGGCTAAATCCAGAACAAAAGAATGAAATTCTGTTCTGCTTTGCATTTGTGAAAAACACAGGTTGGGAAAGTGTTAATCACCTGACATAAAGCACTCTTTAAACACCATTTTCAATAAGAAAAATAGCCCCTTATTAGGTACATAAAGACATTTGGGGCATGTTTTGGTATCTAATATGAAAGTACCAGGTGGCTGATAATACATTACTTCTCAATTTGAAGCAGCTTTTGTTACATAAAAATTTTGTTACAAAAAAACTCTCATGTGTCATATTACCTAAGAGGCAATAACAGATGATGAAAATATCCTTACAAAAATATGCAAAAGCTCTCTGATGCTAAATATATTTTGGGATCTAACCAAGGCACGAGTGAAGCAGAACTGAGCTTTGTTCTGTCAAGTACTTTAACTGGCCCCAAAGAAGGCTTTGGTTCTCTGGTGGAAACTTCTACCTGAGAAACTGAGGAAGACTCACATTTGCTTCAAGGGTCTGCAATTGGATTAACATATGTCTTTGGCATTTTTCTGTCAGGTCTACCAATTAAAGCCAATATGGAAGCAGATATAGGTCTCCTCCAGCCTTTTCTGAAGCAACACAAGCCAGAACTGAACCACTTGGTTATCACTAGTTCTACAGGGCAGCTTGCTGAGTTCAGATAAGCATATAACCCTACTATGTCTTCTTCAACATGTGCACACTCAGCACACCAGGAAGCCTAAACTGCTTCTAGCGGCAATTGAAAGCTGAAAGTGCTGGGAAGGGACTCGAAAGAATGGGCATAACCACAGGAGTCATCTAGTTAAAGGAGACTTAGACGCTGGGACTCTACTGACAAACAAATGAATGCTCCCTTCTCCATGCACACAAATGGCTCTGCCTTTGTGCCTGAGCTACAGGGATATGGTTTAAAGCAGTTTAGACAGACCAATACTCGTTTCTCTACTTTCACATCCATTACTTTTTTTTTTAATATGTCCTATGCAACTAAATGTGTAAGGTCCATCTTAAATTTATCAGGCATTTCACTTTTGTGTACTAAGAGGGAAAACTAAAAAAACTAAGAGGGAAAACTAAAAAAGAATAGGGTTAAAAGGGTATGAACAAAGTAAATGATATTTTATGCAATACTTTATTTGTTTTAGAAAACAATTTCTTGTTCCTATGTGCACAAAAACTATTTGTTGACTATAGTAGAACAAAATCCTTCTAGCTGAGTACTTTGGCATTTTGTGTTATGTTTCTTCGATGTGATATAACTCAGTGTCATTTACTATTGATTTTTTCCAACTCTTAGTTTCTTTAAAATATCCTGTGTTTTTTTTTTCACCATATATCCTTTAGGCATCATAACATTCTATATATTTTAGGCATCACTACTCATTTTAGCATGATCCTTTGCACTCTGGGGAAAGCTAGGTGGGGAGCAGTATCTACAATTTTTTAAGACTCCAATACACCACTACAGCATATCATAAGAACAAGAAAAAATGAAGAAAAAATTATAAAGAAGGGACGAAGGCTATTCCAGTGCAATAGCATACAGAGAAGGGTTTAACATGCTCTCTTTCGTTGCATCAATGTTTCTTTATTGGGTGCAGAATATGTTAGACACTGTTGCAGGTCATGGAGCTGTAATACTGAGCAAAACAGAAGGTTTTCCATTGCCATAGCTGTCACATTCTAATGGGAAAAATGGACAATAAATAAATAAGCAAATTCATACAATACCAGGTAGTTATAGTATCCAGAGAGATAAATGGGTCGGGGTAATGGGATCAAGGATGAAACATGATGAGTGTGTGGGGACTGCTATAAATAGTGTGGTCAGGGAAGGCTTCTCTGAGGAGGTGGCATTTGATTAGAGAATTTTAAAGAGCGAGGAAGCAAAATTTGTGAGTATTCGTGTGAATAAGGAAGGTGTGTGTAGTTGAGGGAAAAAGCAGATCGTCCTGATGGGAAACATATTTGACATATTCAGGACCGTTATGGAGATGAGATGGACTTAATGGAAAGAGTGACTATAAAAAGCAGATGAAACCCTCACCCGAGGCCAGATTATGTAGAAACTTTTATCTCATTTCAGGTACTTTAAATTTTATTCTAAAAATTCTGGGAAGGCAATAAAAGGCTTTGAGCAGAAGAGTGTTAGGATCTGATTGAATATAATTTTACAAATGTATTGAGGTATAACTGACATATTGTAAGTTGCAAATGTTTAAAGTATACAATTTGGTAAATTCTGACATATGTATAAACATATTGAAACCAATTGTTATAATGAACATAACGTTTTCCTAAAAGATTTCCTTGTATCCCTGGGTAATTCCTCCATCCGGCCTCGCCCCACCATCCTCAGGTCCAGTCAACTACTGATCTGCTTTCTGTCACTCTAGATTGGTTTGACTGTTCTAGATTTGGACAGTCCATTCTAGAATTGGAATATTATAAAATGTGTATACTCTTTTCTGGTCCAGCTTCTTTACTAAGCTTGATTATTTTAAGGGTCATTCCCGTTGTTGTGTGCATCAGTAGTATAATACTTTGTATTGCTGAGTAATATCCTATTGCATAAAAATTCTACAACTATTAGTTTACTTGTTCACTTGCTTACTTCTTCACCTGCTAAAGGGCATTTAGATTGTCTCCAGGGTTTTTGCTATTATAAATAAATCTTCTTTGGAAATTTGTGTATAAGTATTTATATGCTTTAATTTCTCTTGGGTAAAATATCTAAGAGTAGAATGAGACGTATGTTAGATGTACATCAAACTTTTTAAGAAACCACCACATTATTTTCCAAAGTAGTTGCACTTTTATACATTCCCTTCAACAGTGCATGAGGGCTCCTACGTCTCCATATCCTGCTAACACTTGTAACAATCTGTATTTTGTGTTTTGTTTTTAAATTTTAGCCATTCTAATTAGTATGTGGTGGTATCTCACTGTGGTTTTAATTTTCATTTTCCTAATGATGGATTAGCAATGTTGAACATCTTTTGTCTGCTTCTTTGTCATCTGTATGTCTTCTTTAAAGAGTGTTCAAATCCTCACACATATTTTGAGTTGGTTCTCTTATTATCGAGTATTGGATCAAAGACTTGCAGTGGGGAATACTCACAGGATTCTTACTGCTGAGTGGCCTGATTTACTTTTTAGTGACTAATTCTAGTTTCAGTGAGGAGAATGGATGGTGTATGTGAAGGGGTGTGCTGGGCCACGGGGAGCTTTACTTTACTCCTTTTCATAAACATAATTAATATTCTGTTTTAAAATGCATTCATTGGAGCACCTGGGTGGTTCAGTCATTAAGTGTCTGCCTTTGGCTCAAGTCATGATTCCAGGGTTCTGGGTCAAGCCCCATATCAGGCTCCCTGCTCAGTGGAGAGCCTGCTTTCTCCCTCTCCCTCTGCTGCGCCCACTGCTTGTGCACACGCAGGCACTCTCTCTCTCTTTCTCTCGCTGTCTCTGTCAAATAAATAAATAAATAAATAAATAAATAAATAAATAAATAAATAAATAAATAAAATCTTTAGGGAAAAAATAATGCATTCATTTACTTAAATGCATTCATTTACTTAAATGCCCAGGGCTATATGAAAGATTGGGACAATGATATCTCCTTTCCAGTGCAGTTAGCTAGGGCAGTCCCTAGGCTGAGTTGCTCTTATCCCTCACTATTCCAGGGATGACTTAGATTTAGAAAAGTAAATTTGAGTCACCTGTTATATATCTATGTAGCTATATTAAGTAGGCAGTTGGAGATGATGAGGAGGAAGTTGGACAGGTGTTTCTGAGACTCAGAATAGAGATCAGACAAGGAATTACGAATTCAGAAACCTTCATCATATTGGTTATCCTTAAACCCACAGAACTAGAAGAACTCATCCAATAAGTAAGTATAGACAGAGAAAAGAAAAAAGTTAAGTAATTCCTGGGACACACCAAAGAAGTCTGAAAAAGAAGAATTAAGCACAAAGACTTAAAATGGTTAATGGAGATGGGGGTAACATTCAGAGAGGGAGACAGAATAAAAAATATTTACTTTACTTTTATTGATGTGTGATGCAACAACTCATTGAACCACAATTAGCGGGCACAGGTCATACTCTTTGTATGTGGAAGACTGAAAACAGAACAGTTACAAAAGTATCAAGATTATAAAAGGGCACACTGTTTCTAATGACAGGTGTAATGAGGCTGGTTTTGTTATGTTGATACTCAGCTTCCTTGGGCTGATGTGGGTGCAAATACTTTATAACAATCAGTTTTTTTATTGTCTGTACCTGAAATAAAAACCAATGTACTAATTTGAGGGGAGGAGGGGGTTGGGACAAATGCTTATGAAGTAAGTTTATGAGCATATATGGGTTCTGCTGTACAGCTTTATGCAGGTGAGCAGCCTACATGACAGGGGGTAATGACCATATTGGGGTCCCCATGGCTCACCCAGTGGAGGTTCATGTAAAGGGCAGTCATGGGCCAAGGTCCAAAAATAGAGCCTTTACTGTTGTAAAGTGGCAAGATGTTTATAACTAGTTGAAAGATGGATATTATTTTACTTGGTGCAGTCTTTTTTCTATGTGAAGCTTACATGGCACACAGTCCTTCTTGGTTTTAAACTCTTACCATCATCTGCTACCTCTGTGAAGTTTAGGTTGATAACCCCACCGATCATTTATTAAACCATTCTTTAACATCAATGAAATTTATATATGTTATAAATTTCAATTATTTTTACATAATTGTAATTTTTACATAATTTACATATTTTTACATAATTTACATAATTTTTACATAATTTACGTAATTTACATAATTACATAAATCAATTATTTTTCCTGATTCATGTGCTTTGGCTGTAAACCCAGTGGTGGGATTGCTGGATCATACAGCACTTCTGGTTTTAATAACTCCAGGAGCCGCCATCTTGGTCTCCACAGTGGCTGCAGCCGTGTGCGTTCCCACCAGCGGTGCACCAGGGTTCCCCTTTCTCCGCGTCCTCGCCAACACCTGTTGTCGCCTGCCTTTTCAACGATAGCCATCCTCACGCATGCGAGGCAATTTCTGGTTCTGGCTTTAATTTGCGTTTTCCTGATGATGAGTGATGTGAGCCCTTACCCTTTAAGTTTGCATTTTATTCCCTGCATTGTCGACAAGCAGCAGAGAGATATAGCTGGGTGTCATCAGTATTATTAATGTCAATAAGTATCTGCTGACTGAATGAATGACTGAATGAAATAATGAATATTGAATAAATTCAGCTGAATAAATGCTGAACTTATGGCAGAAACTGCATTGCCACAAGTTAATTAGAGCCCTGAGTGAATCACTTCACTCATTCATATCTACTTCATCTGTAAAAATAGAAAGTTCAAAAGGTACCTCTTAGATCTGGTTTTTAATAATACTCCGATTGCTCATGCTAATGTATTTCTCCATACAGCATTACTTCTAAAATACTGATTTGATAAAATGTGTAATTTTATGCAATAAAATGCAGTGATGTCTTAAAAGTTAAAGACACATGATTGCTCATATGTCTCATCTTTTTAAAAAATTTCACATTAGAGATCATTGAAAGCCATAAAAAATAAAATGATGTCACTCTAGTCATGATAATTTAATAAAAATAAAAATAGATATTAACTGAATATAGGCTAGGATATTTACATAAATTATCTCATTTAATTCTTATAATAAAGGTACTTAATGATAAGTATCATTATTATTTTCATTTTACAATTTCAGAAACAGGCACAGAGAAGGTAAATAAGTTTTGAAGATTGCACAGCTAGTCAGCAAGTGATGGAACCAGGACTCCAGCTTTGGGATTTCTGATTGAGATTCTGTGCCCTTACATGTTGTTCTATATATACTGCCTCACAATCACAGGCTATGAAAACATAGAGGATTTATTTTTAAATTAATTTTCTAAAGCACTTATTGAATGGAAAATGCATTTCTATTATCACTTAAATTCTCATTGTTTATCTTATGAACTTTATGTTTTCTTCTTTGGTACCATTGTTTTTTTTTAAAGATTTTATTTATTTATTTGAGAGAGAGAGAAAGAGTGAGAGAGAGAACATGAGTGGGGTGAGGGGCAAAGGGAGAAGCAGGCTCTCCGCTGAGCAGGGAGCCCGATGCGGGACTCAGTCCCAGGACCCTGGGATCATGATCTGAGCTGAAAGCAGACACTTAACCGACTGAGCCACACAGGAGCCCCTGGTGCCACTATTTTTGTCATGCATTTTTAAATACTTGAAATATAAACTTCTCACTAAAACAACTAAGTCAGTAATAATAATATTATGCCACTTAGGACATTTTTTTTCCCAGAGACATTATAAATTAACATGTCTTATTAACTTAAAACATTTATTCTTATGTAGCCATTTTCCTCTTAAGAGAAGATTTGCTAATTTGCCTATTTAGAATAGCCATGGGCAGAATCCTTCTAAATTTCTAATAGTTTCTAGACCCAGGGTTGCTGCTTGGCAACGAACTCAAACTTTGGTAGTTCCAGGCACTTTTTGGTTTTTAGGTGATGCTCTCTTGCACGTAGCTGCCCTCTAACCCTGCCAGCTGCTGCAGATGATTTGCCCACTGGTCCCCAAGGGACCAATGTTGAACGTGGAGCTGACCTATGGCAAGCAAGTCAACACCACTGCACAACAAAGAGAACAGTATATCCTTTGGGGTCCATATACAAGGGGGAGCATATTCATAATCCTTGAACATGACAAATTCTAAATATGTGCTTATAAATTAAGATTCTGTTTGCATTTATATAGAAATAATGGATTTTTACTGTTTTACAGGTTGCCTGATTTTAAGTTGACTTTAATTTAATTCTGTCTAACATCTTAGAACAATCAATATTATCATCTAGAAGGCTGTGAAATCACTTTCCTATTACCACAAAGGCAATTTGCAAGTTACTCTGTACAAATAAATTGTACATCTTGTACTCTGAAACAAATTTAAAAAATAGGAATAAAGCCAAATAATTATATCCATTTAATGCTTGTTTTTGTTTTTTTACATAAGCTGAATCACATCTACCAGATTTATAGGCCTCCTAGAACCTGCTACCAAGTGAAGGACTATGATAAAATTTCAGTTTTATTCTTTTAAGAAAACTAATTACATAAGCACATGAATCTTTCTGGGGATAAATAATAATTTACTAGCATTGTTTTATTTTGAACCACCAGTATTTCGATGATAGCCCCTATCTATCTTCCTGTGTTCTTTTTAAAATTTATGTATTTCTGTTTTTCAAAAACTTTAGAAACTAAATTGTTCCTTGGACTATCCTATAGTACATGAAAATCTAGGAAGTGTTGATTTTTATTCATCCCATACAGTGTAGTTGAAAATTCATTAATTGTTTTGAATCTGCTTGTGGTCAAAGGTCTTAATGCTTTTTGAACTTCTGATATTGAAGTAGAGAATTTTCAGCAGATATGCCAGCCCTTATTTTATTATATTTTGTCTCTAGAGATCATTTCTATTATGAGAAATTCAAATGTCTTTATTAAGTAGTCATTAATTCATTTTCATTCTGTGCACATTTTTGCATGTCTTGGATTTCAGTGATTTCTACCAGGAATAAACGTTTAGCTCCTTCAGATTTTTTCATCTGGGTGGTTGAAATTGTGTAAACACTTTGTAAACCTAGAGAAGTTTAAATATATAAAAGCTAATACCTTTGCTGGAGTAGAGTAAGCTAAAGTAGATGCAGTATTAGCTTACAATATTAGAATTCCAGGTAGGACTTTTAGTGGATATCAAACTGCTGTTCTTTCTATCTCTTTTAAAAATTTCAGCACATCATCTTAGGTCAAAGTGCAATTGCTTCTGATTAATCCACTCCTGCTACTAAACATTCATAAATAGCATTATCACACGGAGTCTATAATATTGTATGTGAAATCCAAAACATAATATACTATAACCAAAATCAGTCCAGTGTTGCTTTTCATTTATGGCTTTTTAATTTAGCCACGTTTTAAAAACAGGTATGGATTTTAATTTTTCCATTATAAATGTATAAAATAAAGGAATATTTTATTATTCATCAATGAAATATGTAAATTACCATCACATACTTATTGTCTATTATTCTCAAGAATACTTACTCTAATATCTCTCTAAAACAAACAGAATTGTTAATAGTTTTCTTTAATTTATTAAACATCTATGATGTTCCAGGCAGGTATTGGATTTGATTTAAAGAGAATAAAAATGCAACTGAAATATAGTCCTTTCCCTTGAGAAACACTTTATTAAGTAATGATAGTAGAATAATATACATAAATTTACTCCCAGATCAGTTTCATTAGTAATTGCTATTTATGTACAATAAGTCTCCAGAATTTTTACATGAAGGAAGTTTGAAGACAGTAACATAGAACTGGGGGCTAGGGGAGTTCTATAAAAGTCAAGTTTGTATAGCAAGCCAATTTTTACTTATATTGTATGTTTATTTGGGATGACTTCTGTGTGTGTGGTAGAGAATCAGGGAGTTCATGAAAATCCAGTGGCTAAAACCTTTCATTTTAGAGACACTTCTATCAGTCTTTATTGAAACACATGCCAAAGATCCTACTCAGTCTCATAATATTGCTAATCATTAAAAACTCAATGAAAGAATAACACGAGACACTGAGAAGTAAAGTGACTGGCCCAAAGTCAATTAGCTAGTGAGTATGAACTGATCTAGCATTTGAACGAAGGACATCTGACTGGAAGTTCATTCTTATGCTTATTTATGATGATGATGATGATGTATTTACTATTTGATGTCTTTTGGTAGTCAGAAATTATTTCTTCCCATCTCTTTATGGTATACACATTTATTTTATAGTTGTCCTTTACAAGATGCCAACTTGTTAAGATTTTTCTAGAAGCGACCAAGGCCCACTGAGATGTAGTTTTGAGTGTCTTGCAGATGAGAGCCAGAAGCAGAGCTCCTGTTCCACACTGGCCTTACCCTTTTGGGTGAGACAGAGTCTCATACTTCTATCACTATTTATAGGTGAGATTTGATGGGGCAATTTCAATTTTATGAAAAAATGTTTCGTAACATATTTCTGAAACTAAATTTTCTACCTTTTCAAGAAATGGATTCAGCACTTCTATTTCTAACAGATTATGCCTCTCAGGTACTGAAATACGGGCTATACATAAATAAGATTTAAAGCTTATATAAAATGTAAAACGAACTATGATACGATTTGGTTAGCCCATTATATTCTATGCTAAACAGTTTATCCCTACTTTCTAATTTAATTCTCACAACAATCTTTAGAGGACTGTCTTATTATCAACATTCTACAGGTGCATCGACAGAAATTGCAAGCGGATAAGTATCTTGCCCAAGATGCACCTTAAGTAGTGTAGTTGGGATTTGAGCTCAATTATTCTGGCAAATTTACCATTTATTAGTTATAATACCATATTAAGTAATAACTCTTCAGTACCATCACTAATCATTTCCCCATGGACCCAAGAGTGTGCAGATGCGGAAAATTAATTTGATTTTACTATGGCCTTTTGTGAGGTCACCTGTTTTCCTACCCTCTATCGTTTGTCTAATAATTACCCTGATAATAATGGACAAGAATCCTGAAATAATTGTCTTAAGTGTGAGTTCAGTTTTGTTTGTTTTTTTGTTTGTTTTAAAAAATAGCTTAAGGAAAGATTACTCTATAGCAATGGAGAGAGACAGAGAAAGATAAAGGGAGAAAAGTTATGTTAAAGCTGTTGTAATAATCTAGAAACAATCCAGCCAGGCTGTTTTCTTGCATGCATGAGAGATTTGCATTTATGCTAACTAAGATTGACTTTCAAGCTTTCTTCTGAAAAGAGCTCCATGAAATGTTGCCTTAAGAATTTGTAATTACAGGGGCGCCTGGGTGGGTTAGTCAGTTAAATGGCTGCGTTTGCTCAGGTCATAGTCTCAGGGTCCTGGCATTGAGCCATTGAGCCGAGCATCAGGCTCCCTGTTCACTGTGGTGTCTGCTTTACCCTCTCCCTCTGCCCTCCGCTCCCCCCCGTCCTGTGCACAGTCACGTGCTCTCTCTTTCTCTCTGTGTCATATAAATAACTAAAATCTTAAAAAAAAAAAAAAATTGTAACTCCAGACTCCCTGCTGGGCCAATATTGTCATATAATGAGAAATTGTCAAAAGTGGGCCAGAAATAAATGGCAGTGAGGGGAAGGCCTGAAACTTGGACAATATCACCTTTCCTGGTACTATGTTCCAATCCATATCTAATACATCATACCTATTAATCCAACTAGGAAAATCTCATGTGTCTTCTGTTATTTTATAGAACCAAAAATTTACATACCCAAGGATAAAATTTCATCACATTTCTTTATATATTACTGACAGAAGGAAGGAGAGAGAAAGAGTTGAATAATGGAGTGAGGACAAGAATAGAAGTCTGGCACAGGAATGGAACAGACTGGAAGTAACACATCACATGGGAGGCTCTCCCACACGTACAGAAGGAAGAATTACCAGTCTTCGTATGGATCAGAAACTTGCCTAAACAGACATTTGCGTAAACGTGTATGTGTGTGTTTGTGTGTGTGCCGTGACGATTTTAGAATTTTTAAATCCTGTTCCAGAATTTAGAAAAAAAAAAACAAAAAAACCTATCCTGAATTTTCCCTGACAGTGTCTTAAGAAATATATGGTCGTTAAAGTGTCTTAATAGAATGGAAGCTGAAAAATACTGACAACATCCCACCATGCAGCAGATTTTAAATGGTTGGTCTTTAGTAAGTGGATTGTTTTACAAACATGTCTCCAATCTTAAATTAAACCCATGGAAGGAAATAATATAACTCTAATATAAAAAATAATTTGAAAACTACTTGATAGATTTTATAGTAGCTGCAGACTATGGTCGATAAAATATGACCATACCTCTCGAGCAACCTTCTAAGATCTTAATTTGATAAAAATTAATAATGATAAGACTATACAAAGAATACTAAAAATGACCCAAATCCATCAAAGCACAAAAAGAAACAGATGGCACTTCTCAACTGGCTGACTTGGGGGGAATTAGCAGACTATTTATAATGGGTGTGAGTAGAGCATGTAGAAGATACAGGGATAGTTCAGTGCTCCCTGGCTAGAGACAGCAGGGAGTATTACCACCCAGGGCTTGAAAAGGCAGAGAGAAGGAACATTTTTCAGAATGCAGAGACACAGTGGGTCTTGTGGAGAGGGCTACCTGACAACTGCTGAGACCTCCAATTAAGGGACAGAGCCCGCCTCTGGTGATGTTTCAAAGAGCGGATAGTTACTCTGTCTCATTGTCTTTCGTTCCTATAATCTCCTACTGGGAGTCCTCATTGGTGGAATGAAGTCAGAAGTCAGAGAACAAAGGATCCGTGTTGAGATCCATCCAGGTGTGACTCCTGGGCACAGATCTGTATGAAGAGTGGGACAAGGATCTCAAGTGACAAATGTCACACAAATGTCACTAGATGTCTAGCACAACTACGAATAGAACATTTGGAACTCAAATGAACGTGTGAAATCTTCATTACTTAAACTCTGAGATTCCAAGACAGAAAAAGGCCAAAAATTGGGGGAAATATTTAGCATTTATAAGAAAAACGGCCAGTTAATTAATAAAGAATGGAACTTTATATCTATATATATTTTTTGCCAAAATAATAAAAAGGAAACTGATGGTAGATTTTTTAACAATATTAATTAAGAGTATTGTGATAGAAAGCATATGAAAGGAGAGCACATAAAAGGAAATTTACACATCCATCAATAAAAAATACAAGAAGTTTTGTAAATTAGGTGTACATAGAATACGAGAGGTGTGATGAGCTTCCTGTTTTTAATGTGAACATAGTCATATAGAAAAGAATTGTGGGAACAAATAAAACTGCTTATATTTCACTCTTAGAAGGATTCAAATGTTGTACACTAAAAGCTTATACTGACCTTACTCTATATACTGTGAAAACAAACAAACAAACAAACATAGTAGGAATCACCTTTTCAAACAAGCCACTGAACTGAAAACATCACCTTCTACATTTTAGCAACCATCTAGGGGCCCTTCTATCTTTTCATAACTGTAAAGTTGTGTAGATTAAACCCTCAGGGCCTTTTCTCTGGTGCTCTAGCAATTTAGCCAATGATTACTATATTATTTTGACTATATTATTTTTCTGTCCATCCAAACAAGACTCCGTTTGAAACATTTTCAGTCCTGGAGTGTACAAATTTTTCTAAAGAACATGTCCTTTTGTTCTCATGCTAGAAATTACAATTGCTGACTTGTGCAGAATGGCATGTCAGTCATCAGTAGAGGGTCTTTCTTGTAGAAGTGTGCACATTAAAGGGCGCCTGGGTGGCTCAGCAGCTGCCTTCAGCTCAGGTCATGATCCCAGGGTCCTGGAATCAAGTCCCATGTTGGGCTCCTTGCTCAGGGGAGAGCCTGCTTCTCCCTCTCTCTCTGCCTACAGCTCCCCCTGCTTGTGTGTGCTCTCTCCCTGTCAAATAAATAAGTAAAATCTTAAAAAAAAAAAAAAAAAAGTGTGCACATTAAGAGGGTGTTTTTGCACAACTTTTTTAGGAAGGGAAGGGAGATTTCCATCACCTCGTTTTTATATTCTTTATTTAGTAGCCAATACAATTGTTTGGGCTATCTGAATAGATACAAGGCTTTTATTCAGTATCATAATTAGCAAGATTAGTAAGTTTTTCCATTAAATTTGGTATTTGGGACCATGTTTTTAAGAAAATTTTAAGAAAATTAGGTATTTGGGAATATGTTTTTAACAAACGTAAGAAAATATGTTTGTTTTTCAGTAAATTCTATATAGTGCAAAATTTCATAACAAATGTGACTGCTGACAAATGTCCTTTTCATAGTCTTCCTTTAACTCCAGCAAACCCAAGCTTCATAATCTTACTAGTCCTAGTTATACTTACATAGTACCTTACACTATATTTGGAACATGCTTTTTCAAAGTGTATTGTATTTGCTTCTACTACTATTTTGAAAAGGGAACCATTCTTATGCCCATTATGCAAATTCAGCAAGCTAAGGCCAGAGAAGGTAGATGATTTCCTTATGGTTACATGGTTAGTAATGAAGCTCTAATCCAAATGTCACAACCACAAATCCTTTTGTTTTTTTTTTCTTCCCACCAATCCTACTTGACTCAATAATTAATTTGGTGCCTTTATGTTCCATATACTGTACTGTCTTAGGGAATATAAACACCATGTTCCTTGCAGCTCTTTTGATCACATCCCTTTATGATATATAATCTTTGATGAGTAAGACTAACTTTGCCATTTTTGTTTCTTTGAATTTATTAATTTGATATTTTATTTTTAAAAAAATGAAAAACAAGTAAAACTATACCATCCAAAGATGTTAATAGAGGAGCGCCTGGGTGGCTCAGTGGGTTAAAGCCTCTGCCTTCGGCTCAGGTCGTGATCTCAGGGTCCTGGGATCGAGCCCCGCATCGGGCTCTCTGCTCAGCAGGGAGCCTGCTTCCCCCTCTCCCTCTGCCTGCCTCTCTGACTACTTGGGATCTCTCTCCTCTCTGTCAAATAAATAAATAAAATCTTAAAAAAAAAAAAGATGTTACTAGAAAAAGCTAGAATATCCCCATAGGCCTCTCTGCTCCCTGCAGTCCTACCATGCTGAGGGACTGAAGGTAAGCACTATGAATAGATGGTGTGGTAATAGCCAATACTGGATGAGCATATTTTTTCTCAGTCAAAAATACATATGTAAGTACATAAATATATCGAGAGGTTCTGTATACTTGATTTTAAAGAAATGAAATTGCCCTCTACACATTATTCTTCAACTCTTCTTTTCACCTTAATAATACATCATGGATATTATCACCTACCAATACATAAAGATATAGCTTCACATTTGCATTATAATTTCTGTGTGCACATCCCACCCATCTATAATTTTGCGTAAACAGGTATCTAACATGCTCTTTTTCTTTTTAAGGACTCTTTTTTTCCCCCTTATCTCCTTTCTCCTCTTTCACTGGACTCTCCTTCTGCCCTCCCACTCTCCCCTCAAGAAGCTCATGTTAACACACTCATGAGCATCCTTCCATGACTTTCTCTATGCTCATATAGTCATACACAAATACATGTCTACACATGAATATGTGCACACACTGACACTTATAGAAGTTCTGTCCGTCTATGTTTTTCAAATAATCATACCACTTCTCATTTTACTTTTCACACTCAATCTTATCTTGTGGAAACCCCTTTGATCAAATGGCAGAGAGCTGATTCATTCCATTTCATAATTGCATAATATTCCAAAGTCGGGCTCTACGAGAACTTATGTCATCATTTCTCTGTTGGTGAGTGCTGTTTACTCCGTCAGTCAGGATCTAGTCAGGAGAGAGAAATCAGACTTTTGTTTTAACGTAGAGAAATCAGACTTCTGTAAAGATTTGTGGCCTTGTCTGAGTGAACAAAGAAAAGAAATTGGAATTTTTTAAAGCCTGATAAAAGGGACCCATGGAATAGAAACTCATACTTCTGAGGAAGGAGCCAGCTGGCTGGCGCTGGTGTCTACATAGTGTGGAGTCTTGTTTCGGAGGTTGTCAGAAAAACTGCCCGCTGTACTCAGCTACTGCTATGGGAGGAACCTACAGGTACCGGGGTGAAGAAGCATTTCTAGGATGATATTCACACAAGGAGCAGAGAAGAAGCAACAGAAAGCAAGTGAGATGGAGCAAATCCCATTGTCCTTTTCCAGCCTTCCAGTTGCCCTTGTGGTGTCCCCTCCTAGCAGAGCTTCAGGGGGAGTTGAGTGACGAAACAGAAATGTGGGTTGCAGAGCCCCATCATCAGAGTATACTTTCGGACAGTGGGCTTACAGTTTTGAGAACACCAAGTTCACAACTGGCACATCTTTACTGCCCAGATATTTTTTTTTTTTCAATTAAGAACAGAGTTGTATTAAGTGTCCTTATTTGCATTTTCTTATGAACCAGTGCTTTTATTTCTCTAGGATAGATTTCTAGGAGGGAGATTATTGCACAAAGTGATATTTTTAATTTTAACAGATGTTGCCAGATGTTTTTTCAGATGATACTGGAAAAATTCACACTTCTACTGGCAATTTTTGAGAGCCCTCATTCTTCTTATCCCCACCAGCAACAGAGGGCTATCACCCTTTTCAATCTTTACAACATGGTGGGTCTAAAGCAATGCTTTGTTTTTACTTTAATTAGCATTTTTCTGACAGTATGTGATTTTAAGCATCTTGTCATATGGGTATTAACAATATGTAGTCCATTTTTTGTGAATTTCTATCCTTATCTTTCACTCAATATTTTTTCTATTGGATTTCTTCTGTTGCCTTTTTTGTGACTAGACAGAAACCTCTTTGCACATTACAGAGATTGAACTCAGTCTTCTGTGTTGTGCTTTTTTATAACTTCATTGTTTGTTTATTCACTTTAATTTTTATGCATTTTCCAGAGATAATCAATATCAAATATCACTTACAGCTTCTGGTTCTCATATTAGTTATATGGACTTCCCCCACCCCAACATTGAATTTACAACATGGACTTATTTCAAATTTTATTTTAATTTTCTATATTCGAGACTTTTTTCCATCTGAAGTCTATGATTGTATATAGCATTTAGTATGGGTTTGATTTTTTTTCTTCCATGTAGATAGTCCGTCGTCAGAAGCATTTATTATATCCTTTCCTTTCAATATGACTTGAAGTGCCAATTTTATTATATGTGAAATTATTTTATCTGTTTCTGGATTTTCTATTCTGGATTTCACTGACCTTTTAGTTAATTCTCATGCCAATGCCCTATTGACTTAATCACAGTGACTTTTAATATGGGCAATGCCTGGCATAAGGAGATCTTCTTTTTTTCATTATTTTCTTGGCTATTCTCAGGCATTTCTTTTTCTATATATGTTCCTTAAGATAATTTTATCTATCTCCTTTCTGCTTCACAAAGGAAGAAATAAATTATCTTCCCATCAAAAAGTGGTGCTTTCATTTGTTCAGATCATGATCTCCTCAATAAGATTCTATAATTTACATTTTTAATAAGATTTTATGATTTCTCTGTTAAATTTATTCTTAACTATATTATGGTTTTTGTTTTTGTTATCACATTTCTGGATATGCTAGAAGGGAAAAAGCTATTGATCCCTCAGTACTTCCATTAGGATAGACTAAACTGTCACAATAAATAAATCCAAAAAACGTGATGGTTACAAAAAAATATAAGTTTCTCTCTCTTTCATGAGAGTTTAAAGTGTATGTTCCAAATTGGAAGAGGGCCCTTCACCATGTGGCCATTCAAGGACTCAGGAGAATTCAGCTCTACTATCTTTAATATGTGGTTTCCTGGCTTGCTCTGAGTCATTGTCTTTCCACTGAGCAATAGAAAAAGAGCATGGAAGAAATTTTAGATTTATGGGAAAGGCAGGAAACTAACAATTGTGAGCTCTGTTCACATCTCACTGGAGGGTATTTAGTTATAGGCAACCTGTAACTGAAAGGAACACTGGGAGATGCAGTGTGACTGGAAAGAGGTATACCCAGTTACCATTCTGTTCATACAGAAGAAAGGATGATGCATTTTAGGAAATTTAGTTGACCCTGCCATGGTATAATTACCCTGTATCTAGCCATTGTACTAAAGAGGGCACTTGTTGTGATGAGCATCATGTAAGTGATGAATCACTGATGTCTACTCCAGAAACCAATATTGCACTATATGTTAACTAACTTTTTTAAGTCTCATTAATTGTAGTAGTTTTCTTGTTTAACCAGGTACACTTGGAATTTCTATAATATCAGTAAGAGAAGATTGTTTTATTCCTTCTTTTCAATATATTCTCCTACCAAATTTTTTTATTGTTCTTATATTTGTTAGAAATTCTAAGATGCTTGAATAATAATAGCAAGAGCAAGCATCCACAACAGAACTTCTTTAACTTAGTTCTTATATTTTACCCTTTGGAAAAAATTGGGGCATTGATTTTAAAATATTGTCTTTATCACTTTAAGAGATCTTCTCCAATTCTTATTTTACTTAGAGCTTACATAGTAGTAGGACTGCAGAGGTTTGTCAAATATCTTTTTTTTTTTTAAGCATAAAAGATATTTTTCAAATCCTTTTTTTTTTTCAGCATATAAGATCATAATGTTTGTCTCTTTCAATGTATTAATCTAATGAAATGCTGCCAGATTTCCTGGTAAGAAAATATCTCAAATAAATCTTATTTGTTCTATTCCTTGTGCATTTTTTAGATACACTGCTGGTGTGTCAAAGTTACATTCTCCTATTTAGATATATGCTAGTATGTTTAAAGAAATTTTGCATCTGTGGTCCCAAAGAAGACGAAGGCATAATTTTCTTTTCCCTCTTTCTTTTTGAGTTTGTCTTAACACATGAAGTTTCATTTCTGCAAGATTAATAAAATGAATTAGGGAGCTTTGTTTCTACAGTCAAGAATAATGTAAAGAAAATTGAATTATGTGTTCTTTAAAAGGTAAAACTCACTTGTGAAATCATCATGCCCTTATCCTTTCTAGAGTATATAGACTTCTCTTTATCTATCTATCTAATCTCTTCTTTGTTAATGACTGTATGTATTCAAGTTTTCCTCTTCTTGAATAAATTCTGACAACTTTTACTTTACTAGAACATGATTTATTTTTTTCTAGGTTTTCATATTTGTTGCAATAGTGTTATATGTAGCACTTTTTGTGATTTTTCTAATTTTTTCTGTGTCTTTGGTTATTTATCCTTTCTCATATATTTCTTTTTCTTTTCCTTAATAAGTCTTACTAGAAATTCATCTATTTTGTAATTATCTCCAAGGACCTGTTATAAGAAAATATTTCTTTATTCTTCTTATTTATATCTCTTTAATGAGTTTTAGCTTTTATAATTTATTATTTTTTACTACATTCTTTTATTGGGTTTCATTACCGTTTTCTTTAATAATGAAAGCATTTACAGTTATAAATTTTTTTCTGGAGATAAGCTTTTGCTGTGTTCCTTATAGGTGTTATTATAACATTTTCAGGAGTTTCTGGCTATAATTTTTCAGAGAGCTTTCATTTCATTGAACCAAGCATTATCTAAAAGTGTGTTAATTAGTGGTGATTAAGATTTATTAGTCACATTTCGAGTTTTTATTTCTAATTTTATTGTCTCAATATCAAAAGAAGTGCCCTATAAAATCCCTATTGAAGTTTTTTGTTAAGGTGTTATGTGAGGGCAAATCAACTTTAAATGTTTCACAGACATTAAAAACAACATTTTTCATTTAGTGGACATGCGCTTTTTATATATATCTATTAATCAAGTTTTTATTGCCGTATTTAACTTCTCTGTGTTTTGTTTGTTTATAAGCCACATTGCTTTCAAAGGCTTTTCTTCTATTACACATTTTAATTACCTTAGCAAAAATAGTTCCATTTTCTATGTAGAATTTCTTCAGACGACCTTTAAAATTTAAAATTTCTTTTTCTTCTTTCAAATATTCTTGACTTTTAGCCTGGACAGAGGTAGGGGGTGGAGGAGAGGGGGACCAAGGAAAATAAATAGAGGATAGCATTATGTCAGTGAAATGTGTGGATCTTATTCTGGTTTCTTCACTCAGGAATAGTTAGTTATTTTCCTTCAGTTCCATAAAAAACTTCCTTCAAGTTTCCTTACTGCCCTCTTCTGATCAATGGTCTAATATACAGAGTAGTCATGTGTAGATACGTACATGTCCAGCCATATTGTTTATACATATTGTTTATACCATATTGTTTATCTTCAACACAGAGTATTGTCTTTTAACAGAACTATGTTATTTTCCTTAGATTATAACATTAAAAATATGGTAAACCAATTTAGTAATGATTTTCTCATTTGGTAATCATTTTTCCTTTCTGGTAATAAAAATCCAACCATGTGTTGTAAGATCAATTTCTAAAAACAATTATTAGTATATGAATAATAATCTCAAAACAAAACTAACAGTATCAGATCTATTTATATCAAACAAAAATCAGAAACCTCTTGAAAATACTAAAAAGCACTTATAAAATTAGAAGTGTGTCCCTCTGCATACTGTGAATGATCTGCTAAGATAGCTACTCAACATTACTGCTTGATGATCTCACGTTTTTCATGCAGACCTGTCTGAAACTCTTGTTGGTTCCAACTCTCAGTGACCTAAAAGGACAGTACAGCTTGGGTACCAGTAACTTATGTTAGATTCTAAGACAGCTTCTATTCAATGTAAGGTAAAGAATTTAAGCTGATCATAATGAGGTATGACAACCATATTTGACTACAAAGAAGAATATGTCATTGCAATGGTAATGGGACAAGCCACCCGATTAATTAACAGCAAATTAGACAGATTGCCTTGGAAGTTTTCCAAGAGCAAAAGTGTTTCTGGTGCTTTGCTTCAAAAGCAGGGCAGACCAAACTTCCTGAATCCCCTTGGGTAGAGAAAAGTTTGATTTTTCATTCTTAAATTTTATAGGCCATAATCTAATCCACAGTTGAAGCAGAGTTGCAGGACAGAGAAACTGGGCTGTTTAGGTTTAAATTATGAGTCTAGTAACCTGTGATGATCATCATGATTTCTGAGGGAGATTTTTGGGTGTTTCCTCTACCTGTGAATGGTAATGGAAATATTATAACCTTGCAAACTATAAAATGTGTTCATGCACAGCTCATTTGAGTCTAACAATAATCCCCAAGATATTATCTCCTCCATGTTATGGTGAGGAAACAGTGAGGAATGAGCTGGGTTGTCAAATAGTACACCCTTGCCAGAGCCAGTGCATTACCATGGGGCAAGCTGTGAGTCAGGCTCTCCTCTCCGACGCTGCCAACACAGCAGTGGGGTGCGCCCTCTGTCCCATACGGTAACTGGAATAGAAACAAAAGGGAACTTAGCCAGGGCAAAAAATGTAACCTTCGCCCAAGCTCCTTTATTTCTTGTAGTGCCTAGTATTTTAGTAGGAGAAAGTAGAACCAGTGGATTTCAGGTTAAAAGATATCTTGAAGTACTACATAGTCAAGAAAATGCGTCCTCCCCATTAGCGTGGGTGTTGCTGGTGAAGAGCATGGGAATTATCTGCTTACTATAACTTCATGCCAAACTCATTCACAAATGTGGAGGGAATCTGATCCTCCTTGTTTTTATCTCAAAACAACACAAAGTCCTATTTGGTTTGAAAAATTAAGCAATCCGATGCCATATTAAATTTCTATAGTGCTCCTGGGTCCTTGCTGAAACACCTTTCAATTCTAGTTCCTTAACTGTGTTTTCAAATACCATGGAAATACAGAAAACATAACAAAACAACCACTATAACAAAATTCCCCCAGTCTATTATATTATGTGACTTATTTACCTCTGTTCACACAATAGTGTGTCAAAATCCCAAATTTCACTCAGAAGGGAAGATGGATTGGTTCTGTTTTCTAGTCTCTAGAAGAGGAGTTGAGATGTCAGGAGAAAAGTACCTCTCTCCATCACCAGAGGAAGCTAATCAAGGAAAAATGTCTGCTGGCAGCATAGACATTAATCTCCAGCGGGATCACGGGCCTGTTATGAGGTGTAACTAATCGCATCCTTGCAACTCATCTTGGTCCGTGACAACATGCTGCGCAGTGACATCAGCGGTCGTATGAGATGGATGTCGCATGTAAAGGAAAAAATACTCTTCACCTGGAATATCTGCAAGCCCGTGCGTGACACGGTGACAGGTGGCAATAAATGCAGCTCCTATTTCTCTACAATAATGTTTGCCACCTCCTGTCATCACGATGTTTCTGACACCATCTGGAGCAGGCATCATGGGGCAGTTTCAGACCCGCGGTTGTTAGAACGGCTTAGTTCTTAAAAATGACCTATGTCAGGATGCTCCATAGTTGTCTACACAGGTCCTCTTTGGCACCGAGTCCAGATGCTCAGGAAAGTTTTTGAAAAAGAATCCTAAAGGGTTTCTATACCACATCTTCTTTATCCATTCATCCGTTGATGGACATCTAGGTTCTTTCCATAGTTTGGCTGTAGTGGACATTGCTGCTATAAACATTTGGGTTCACGTGCCCCTTCGGATCACTACGTTTGTATCTTCAGGGTACTGCTGAAACAAATAATGCATTATATGTTAATTAAAAAAGAAATATTATTCATCAATAAGAATAAATGAACTATCAAGCTAAAAAAAAAAAAAATCCTAAATTGTTACTTCAGATTCTTCACAAACTTTTGGTTTCTGGAACAGATTCTTCCAACATTTTCTCCACAGAAGAAAAGGTGTACTATGATCTCTTGGTACATGGAAAATGCATGATACACATACATTTCGATTTGTCAGTCAATTACCCACTAGCAGATAATTGGTGGAGTAGAAAGAACAACCAGATAGGATGAGACAGAAGGCCTCAGGCTGGCCCCGGCTTGGGCATGAGGCTGCCATTGCTGGGAAAAGAAGGCCTCTGGGCTTCAAAAGAGGGGGCTCCACTCTTTGAGGTCTCTATCTGAAAATTGTAAGGCTTTTTTAAAAAATGTATCTATTCAAAAGTTTTCTCATGCTTCTTTTCTACTACATTGGAAATCCTTTAAGAGACAAGAACTAAGGCTGTAACTTTTTTAACTGATTTTGAAGTTTTAAATTTTAAAATAACTTTTGAGTGTTTTTAATTAGACAATTGAGTGTTTTAACTTAAAAGTATCTTCTGAATGTTTATATTTTAAAAGCAAATTAACAGAGAAGACAAATAACATATATTTTAAAAGAGCAAGAATTAGATGTATGCACCATGTACCTGGTATGCAATAGTTACTGACAGTAGAAACAGAATTTACTCAGAATTTCCTGGTAGCAAAAGTGAAAGAGGAAATAATGGACTACATATCCATTTTCTAATTTATTTCAAAAGAACTGAATATATTTTTCTAGAGAAATAAGCATTTCCTGGTAATAAATACTCCTGGACTGATATATATACACTGATGCTAATTGAAACATTTTCACAAGGACAGTGATATGTACTAGAGTAATAAAATTTGGTAAGACAAAAGGCATTCCATGTAAGCAGTTTGTGTATCTATCAGTCAGAACAACATGCTAGCATTTAGATGTTGACCTGTGCTATGCTTTCTTTTCTCCACAGTAAAGACTGTTGCTATATTCTTAATCAGTGTCTCTAATTTTATTTTTCAGAATGACAAATCCCCAGGGCGATCGGCAAGTCGATCAAGTAATATTTCAAAAGTAGGTAAACTATATTTATTTGTTTATTGATTTTTGTATTTTATGAGCTCAAGTAAATATTTTATAATGTTTAACCTATAATTGTTATCTGTGAGCAGTACACAAATATGACTTGTTAATAATTTTAACTATTTTGAGCTTTTGCTCAAATGATGAGGACATGATTTCACACAACAAAATGAGCTGTAATTTTTCCTTTACAGTGCTATATGCAAAAGATAATTTGTTGCTTTCAGAATATCATGCAAAATATGGTTGTTGTTTTTTTTTTTTTCTCTTATTTCAAGCATCATGGAGCTGTCACATACCCAACTTGAAACTGTATCAACATTCACGGTACAATTTCCGTGAATTCAGTTTTTCCACAGGTTTGGGCTCATTTATGCTCATATTAACCAGGATCAGTTTTAGAAAGAACTTTACACATTAATTTAGTCATATTTGTTTTATAGAGTTAATGGATGAAAAAAACAAAATACTCCCTAGACTGTCTATAAATTTAAGCAAAACACCAGAGTGTCAAAAAGATTATGGCATGGCAGAGATAACTCTAGATTTTTATATTGCCTAGAAATCAAAAGTCAACGGCTATTCTCTAAAATGAGTCACAATGCAATGTACAGACTTTGTGTTCGGGGAATGAGAAATCATTTAGAGCCATTTGTCAAATCAGAAAATTATGAACTTCCAAAAATGTAATTCAGACAAAGATGGATTTCCCATGACTAGAACTTGTTCTATGGGGCCACTCACTTGCCAGCACCCTCCACAGCCCTGAGCTTAATTTTATATATTTTGTAATTTTATATTATTTTCCTTCAAGAGAGCCCCCCAAATAGTTGTCAGCTACAGGCACTATAGAACACAAACCCACTTCCAGTTTAGGGAAGTGTTTTTGTTTTGTTTTCAGGAACAAAGAACTTCATTACTCATGTAAAAATAGCAATAGCCAGAGTATCAGCATTTTCTTTAGCTGGTTTCCTGAGGCTGGTTCTTGGGGAGAGAATGCTGGGATGGGTGACTCCTCCAAACACACTGGATTGGTTACAGGAGTGCAACCCTACACTTAGGAAACTCTCCTATTTTCAGTAGATAGTAAGTATGCCTATCCATTGCTCTGTGAGACAACATCTCTGTGCTATGATGCTATGCCTTATACAAGCATCCTTAAAGAGACAGTCCAGAACTAAAGCAGGCAATGATTCGGCCAACAAGACGTGCAGAGAGAGATATGAGAAACCCATAGAGAATCACATTTCAGCACATGGGACTGGCCATTTATAATTACATTCAAATCCGAGTGCCTTCCTGGATATTCGAGAGGCAATGTGGTCTAGGACTAATTCTGGAGAAGGAGGATCTGAGTGTTGTTTGCTGTGCGGTCCCTACCTATGTGACCGTCAGACAGTCACTTAACCTCCCTGAGATAGAGTTGCCTTCTCTGTGACACGAGGGGGATGGTATCAGTCCCTTGGAGGCTTCCATAAGTAGTTGTAAATTAAAACAATTCCTTGAAAATGTCTGTCATCTTAGTTGCGTCATGAAGAGCCTTTTCTGCAACTGGGGAGCAGTGTCATCTTTCTGGACTCGAATGTTAATGTCGACCTGGACACTTGTAAACATACCCACAGCTCCTTTGTCACGCCAGATACTATTTCATGATCCAGAGAGTACAGTTTCATTGCATTTCCAAGCTGTTGTTTGAGTTTGGCATAATGCAGATTGTTTATAACTTTTAACCTTTTAACTTCTACTTTGAGAGATAAAAAAGTCAGGAGTGTAGTTTCCCTTCTGTGAGTTCTTCCAGGCTCTGATATGTATTAATTGCATCCCTGTGTGGGAGACAATTAATGACAAAAATGCATTATATTCAGAGGGAAATAAAAGCTCTATTTTTAAATAGTCTAACTGTACAATAGCAAAAACTCAACTATCAGACACCCACAGAGATAAAAAGATTGCTCTGTGCATGTTTATTTTTTTAAGCCAATATGGCTATCCTTTTATTCATTCTCAGAATGACAGTCACAAATGCTAAACACATTGTTGAGTCTTCACTACTTTTTCATGAATTATTAAGCGATAAAATTTTCATTGGGACCGTGTAACCTACCAAGTGTGAAATGGCAAAATCGAGCAATATTTGAGTCCTTTAACTTTTAAAATGGTGGATAAAAAAATAAATAAATAAAGCAGAACCAGGATGCTTTGTCTCTGATTTTGTCAAAATAATTTTTATGCCAAAAAAAAAAAAAAGGAAAGGAAAAGAAAAAGACTATGAGCTTTTCAAGGATGTGATAATCAGTTTAACAGAGTAATTAAGAGCATGGATTCCAAAGAAACTGCTTAGGAGGGTTATTTAACTTCCTTAATAACTTTATCTGGAAAAGGAGAATATATAGTAGCATCTACCTCTTGGAGTGGTACTTAGAACAGTGCCTGGCACTGTGCAAGTATTACTATACTTATTATGGGACTTTTAATATTTATATCTGAGTGACGGCACCAAATAAGTGCTCTCCAAATCTTTTTGTAAGCAAATGGATTTGAGACATGAATTATAATATATGCATTGTATTCTGAGTGGAATAAGAATATATATATATACATATATATATATATATATATATACACACACACATATATATTTAGCAACAATAAGTTAACTTAGGGCAGCAGCAGTATTACCCAAAATGGGCCATCCTCCTTAATTTTTATCAAGTTTGTGCCATCCCCAATACTTTGATACAGGAAAATCCCAGGTACTACAGAGGATTCCATCCCCAGTGGGATAACAGAACTTCCCTCCACACTGCTGAGTCTGCTTTCCTGCCTATCTCTTGCAGTTCTCTACTGAACCAGCAGAACTTTCTAATCATCAGTATTTATGGAATGTTTCCCATCAGTAATTATATTCTATACTGGAAATGAGGACTTCCATATACTCAGTGAGCTTATATGAGATGCCATATATATATATGATCTCAACTCCTGCATAGATATGTAGATCTCGTATCTATATCATATGTGATATAGATACGAGATCTACATATATATGTAAATTAGTTAAGTAGCGCTAAAAACTCCCTGTGCAAAAATAGTAATAATAATAATAATAACAAGCAGACCTAAGACTTTCCTCTTAGAAAGGCCTGCTGGCAAGTTTGGCCCTTGGCTGGCATCTGGGAACTTAGATTTCAGGTATGGCAATTGTAAGAACAGTGCCTGAACTGTGAAAAAAGTATGGTTTATCCAAAATACTTGCCTTCCTTATGGAAGTCTGGAGTTTAGGTATATGCTAGGCAATGGGTTACCCACATGATGAGCCCTCAGCAAAGACTTTGCGCGTTGAGTTTCTAATGAATTTGCCTGCTAGGTAGCACTTCACATCTCTTGTCACAACTTATTGCTGCAGGATTTAAGTGCATCCTGTGTGACTCCACTGGGAGTAAATTTGGAAGTTTGCTCCTGATTTCCTCTGGACTTCATTCCATGTGCCTCTTCCTTTTCCTGATTTTGCTTTGTATCCTTTCACTGTAATAAATCATAGCCATGATTATGACCATAAGCTAGTCCTGTGAGCTTCCTAGAAAATCAATGAAACTGGGTGTGTGATCATGGGAACCATTCCCTTCCACATTAGCCAAAAAAGTGTAGGCAGAAAGCTATGGGAGTTGAGAGAATGATCGCTTCCCTTTGGTGAAGACAGAATGCATCAGAGATGGTTTCTTAGAAGAATGTTATATAAAGAGGGCCTCAAAGAATGGGTGTGACTTGATCACCTGCCAAGAAATCTTGTTTAAAGGGATATTAAGTACAAGACATGGAAGCTGGAAAACATGGATTATGAAGGGAAAGATACATAAATCATTTTAGGGGCCTTTGAGATGGAACTTTGAATAATAGAATATACTCTCTTTAGTCACAACATGCAAGTGTCAGCTGTCTTGGTAACACAAGGATGGATTTGGAACCCATCAAGATCCTTGAGGCTTTTTTTTAGTAAATATGTATGAAACTGAACATTATGATTCTTGCTCTTCAGGATTGTATAAACATGATCCCACAATTGTGAATATGAAATATCCAAGCATGGGATAAATAACAAATGTTGAATTGTTAATGAACATTAAAAATATTCTCATGGTCTTTATCTCTGAATCTTTTTATCCTGTATTATTTAATTGCAATTATACCTTGCATGTTATATTTCAAGTTTTCTGGCCATTCCAGAATTTTTTCTTAGTTTATATTTCTAGTTTGTTTTAGGACATATAAGACAGACCTGTGACTCTTTTTTTTTTCTTATTCTAATAGGATTTGTGTGCATTAGATATGTTAAAGTTGAGCCAAAAGCTACAGAGAAGCTATATAGGTTTAAAACAATGTATGTGAGTTTGTCAAAATATCTTCAGTGTGAACAAAGCACCATTCATTTATCCACACTTACTTTTTTATGTTTGTTTTTTGAAAAGCTGCTTTTGATATTAATGCTGGTTGCTGCTTTTTAGCACACACATGGCTCCCAAATAGGTTCCTCAAGATGTAAAATTAGCCAAATTCGGCCCTTCTTTTATTTCTTCTAGGGTGAGGAATCATTATATTCAACTAGCAGCAGCATATTATATATTTCACAAGAAAAATCTTTCAAAAGCAAACTGTCAAAAGGAAAGAAAGCCTTGTACTTTCAATTCAAATCAATGTCTAGAATTTTCTTTTAAATAAAACACTTCTAGGCTTTTTGGTCTATGTGGGAAGCAGCTCACAAAATCTAATATACTTATGAAGAGAAACTCAAAAGCCACCACCTTAACAAAATATTTCAGTTAGTTTCCATCACTTCCTGTTTTAGTCCCTAGACTTCATTTACTTGACGAAGGTTCATCGAAATTGTTCCATTGGTCTTTACCTAGAAATATCATAGAGAATGTTAGGTAAAGATGGTATGCAGTTTATAAAATAATATTCCTAAGGCTTCCTTCTCTCTTGTTCATGGACCCTAGTTTATTCTGCAGTAAATGAAGATGCATGGCAGGGTCAATACAATATATTCAACAAATATTTTTTTATGGATATATTGTGTACAAGTCACTATATAAGTCATAGCATTTTAAATAGATCTTTTGTTTTGATCAAATACATACTTTGATTTTGCTTGTATAAATCTTTATCTCTCCATATTTTGCCGGATTTGCTTTCCAATATTTCAACATGTTTTCAAACATCAAGGTCAAGGTGAAAGTATTCCCTAAATGGAAAAAGTATTGAGAATTCTTTCAGCTGAATCTGAGCCATACATTTGCATCTCTGAACAGGTGTTTAATGTTCTGACTTATTGAGATATCCATCTTGGTTTGCTTATACAGGGACCTATAAATCAGTCATGCCCTCAGACTACATACCTTTTTGCGGGTAAGTTTGATAGATAAAATGGGAGGTATAATTAGGAAACAACTGGAAGTGAGGTAGACCAATTTAAGAACTGTCATAGAGTCAGGGTCTGTCCTGAGACCAAACCTAAGTAAACGAGTGTAAATTTAGTTGAATTGGTAAAAGTAATGGTGGCAGATTAAGAAAACCTGAAACCTTATATCCTGAGGCTTTTCCTGTATATACACTCACTCCTTAGGTGATCTCATCTAGCCTCATGACTATATAGAATCAATATGCCAACAACTCTCAAATAGATATTTCTAGCCCAGATGTCTGCTGTGAATTCCAGACCCAAATACCCTTCTTAAACTTTCCATGTCAGTGTGTAATAGGAATCTGTCTTAGGTCAGATTACCCAGAGACAGATGCTAAAATGAGATTTATTTTTTTTTTTTTTGTAATATTTTACTATGGAGAAACCCTAGAAACTTAGGAGGAGCTATCAGAGGAATGGGAGAAGCAGGACAGGGAAAGGAGGAAGTCAAGAAAAGTTCCCCTGATCCTGCAACGGGACCCTGTAGTACAAAATGACTGAAAGTTGTTCCCATCTGAGGCATGAAAACAGGACTTTCATCTTCTCATACCAGCCATTCACTAACTCAAGGGCTCCTTGAGAGAGGGTAACTTCTAGGCACTTTGACTCTCATCACATACAAGTAAAACTGTCTAAGAAGCCAAGGGCATTTCTCCAAAGAGAATCACAGTTTCAGGACTTTAGGCACAAAACTGCCCAGAAGCTGAAGGAGCCACACAGTGAAACAGTGAAAGAGGCCAGGCTGGATTCTGATGGAACACTGAGAGCATCTGCTGTGGCCCATCAGCCACACCACTCAGACCCATATGAACTTCCATCCTGTCATGAATATTTATAGATCATGATTGGCCATAATCTCTGAGGAAAAAATTGAAAGGCATGGATTTGTAGAACAGGCTCTTGCTATTGGAGTTGCCAAAGCCATAGCTCCTCCATCATCTTCTCCTACCGCTCATTCCAAATATCCCTCCTTCTTGATAATCTGTTCTCTTAGGCTAGGTGGCTTGCTGGTGAAGTGTCTCTGACCTCCAGTCTTGACTGCTATGCCCTTAATGGGCTGCGGATGCTGTAATCAACCATTTGAAGTTAATCCAGGATATGGTTGAATAAAAAAATGCTGCAGGGGATCCCCCAAGTTTTAAAATATGTGTTGCTCCCTCATCATGTAGCAGCAACCCTCCCTCCTCATAACAGACTAGGCCAATTGTTCAGTGAATGGTTGCTCTGCCTACCAGATAATATAACTTGTGTTATCAAGTTCATGAGGGAGAGCTCCAGTCATATGGTCAGCTGATGGCCATGGAGGTCAGGCCTTTGGTCTTTCTAGACTGAAGCAGCATGCCAGGAGCTACTTTCCATGACGAGAACTCCACCACAATAAGCTGGCCTTGATCTAGAACACTAAGGTTTTCACAGCAATTTTTTATTCAAGGGCTTGATAGAGAACCCACATTGCGTTTTTATTTACCATGGTACCGCTAATATTATAGGATTTGCTACTTATTACGACTCTGGGTTCGAGGTTACTTACACTAAAGCCAAAACTGCAGCAGAAACTTCTCTCATTCTTGACCCAACTCAAAGCTGGTAGCCTTCTGAGTCATCTGATAAAAGATTTAAGCATTATTGCAAAGTGCCGTCTTTGCCACCTCTAAAACCCAAGCACTCCTACCAAGCACTCTGGGTCTTTTTTGCAAAGTTTGTCCTTCACTCTGAAAGCAACGTATTGACATGCACAACACAGCGGAACCCCTAAAATTTTCACTGATTAAGCCTGCTCCTCTATGTTCATAGGATTTTTCTCCTGTGCTCTAGAACACACATGTCCTAATAAGGCATTCAGGTTATTGGCCTTAACTGCTCATTAGATCTGATTAACATGATGTCAGCATACAGTAAACTAATCTGATGTTTGACCATTGTGAATTGAGGTCACCTCCAATCTATATTGTGACAAATCCCTGGGGCAGGGCCAGGAATGTATATTGATGTCCATATCAGGTGAACGCAAGCTGCCTTTGATCCAGCCTTGATTCATTTGTGATGAATATTAAAAAGAACACATTATTAGACCAGTAGCTTCATACTACATGCCAGACCTCCACACCACACTATGCTGACCTGCTCTAATAATGACAGTACCCGAGGCACAGTAGCTGCAATTAGAGCTACTGCCTGGTTCCATTTGCCATTGTCTACTGTCATTTGCCTCCCCACCAGGTTTCTATTTCAGGGAACAGCCTGAGAAATTAAAGGATGACATGATGGAAACAATCACCCTTATATCCTTTCAAGTCTATTTTTCCCACAATAGCCAAAATGATTCTTTGCAAATATAAATCAGATAGTGTCTTGCTCCTGTTTAAACCTTCCAGTGGTTTCCTGTATCACTCAGAATAAAACATAAATCCTTACATCGGCCAAGGAGCCCTAACCTGGCCCTGCACTATCTCTCTAATTATATTTCTTATCATTCTCCCGTGGAGTCACTGAGCTCCAGACATACTGACCTCGTGCTGTTCCTCAAACACAAGCTTTGCTGCGGGGCATTTGCCCCCCAGGCTCCTGCTGCTCAAAATGCTCATTCCTTGGATATCAGTGCATGATCGGTTGCCTACATTGTTTTACATTTCTACCTAGACACCACCTTGTCAGTGAGGACCTGTCTGCTTTCCTGATGTATTTTTAAGGATTTTATTATAATCTATAATTTTTATATTTTCATATTTGTCTAATTTGAGCTCTAAGAGAACAAGAACTTTCTTTCTTTGTTCAATACTGCTTCCTCAGTGCCTAGAAAAGTGACTAATAAGTAGTATACACTCAGTAAATATGTGTCAAATGAACGAATATAGACCGTTTCGTTTTGTTAGCTTTAGAATGTATGCTCTTAACATGGAATGCATGGATATATAGAGCAGAGATCCTTGGACAGGCTAGTGCATGAGCTTGTTACCAGTACACACAAAATAGATGGAATATCTAAGTGTTTACAGTAGATACAATTGAGCTCATCCAAATTCTCAATACCAGCCACCCTCCTCCAGCTTCTTTGAATGTTTTCATATCATTCACCAGCTGTCTCCCTTTTCAGAGATTTTTTCTAAGACAAGTGGTGGCCTTTCAACCTATATACATAACACGTGAGAATTTTTTCCTTTTTTTTTAATTTAAATTCGATTAGCCAACATATGGTATATCGTTTGTTTTGGGGGTAGTTTCAATGATTCCTTAGTGACGTATAATACCCTGTGCTCATCACATCACGTGCCCTCCTCACATGAGCATTTTTTTAAAACCACACTTTAATAAGGACCAAGGAGCATCTGTTGCAGAAGAGGCACTGAATAATCAGGTGGAAAGGATCTCTTACCAAGTGGATTTCAGCCAGCCTGTGTCCTGAGCCCCCACACCCCGCTTCCTGTGCCAGGGCCCATAAATGGAGGAGCCATGTTGTCAGAGAAGGAGGCTATGCATGGACAAAAATACCATGGCCTCTTCCTTACCCGGGGTGAATAAACACTCCACCATTGAATGAACACTTAACCTGTCAGAAGCAGAAACTGATGTTGAGCCCCCCAAATTAGTAGCATTTATCGAGAAGACCATCCAGCCACTTGATAGCAACTTGATTGCATCAGCTACCTTCCAGTTTGGGCTTGTCTCACATGTAGGACTGGGACGAGGAGGAAGTAAGTGAAGCACCAGGCACAGACACAAGATTTAAAGGAGTACTAAAAAACTCAGCAATCAAGATAAAATTGAATGCAATACTTTAGGAATCAAATGTCCTGCAAAGACCCCATGATAAATAAAATAACAACACTTTAAATGAAAATAAGATCAGTGTTATGTTAGGCCATGTACAGCCAGAGGCAAAAGAAAAAATCTGTAATACTGGTTTTGGATTTATTGAAAGTTTTCATATTTGTTCATCATGGGTTTTTTGCACTAACTTTGTTTTTTTTTTTTAAAGTATTGCTGTCAATTTTTTTTCCTCTTGCTTACTGAATTTTTTGGTGCTCTCTTACATTATGAATCCAAGCAAGTGACTCACTCCTTCACTTTCTTCCCAGCTCTGTACCTATCTACATTGAACTTATTTGCAATTATATAAAATTTAAAAATAATTTCTACAGTTGCACTGGCCACATTCAGGTGCTCAATAGTTACAAGTGGTTAGTGCTTGCTATATTGTACAACATAGAATGTTTCCATCCTCACAGAGCATTCTATCAGACAGACACTGCCGCTGTAGAAAAGATGCTAAACTCCTCTCTGGAAAGAAATAAGTGAATGGGTGAATGGTTATTTGGATTTTTCAAAACATCTAGAAAAGTAATCCCAATCTGGACCATATGCAACACTACCTAACACGTCAATTTGCAAGTTCTTAAATCCTGATCCCTGCCAAGACAGCTTTGCTTGACTTAAGGAAATATTTTCAGAACAAGAAATATTTAGGATCAGGAATGATTGATCTTGAATGAGCCCCAGGAATTAATGACACAGCTTTAATTGTTGCGACTGTGATACTATAGTAATGTGGGAACTCGTTTTTCCAGACCAGATCATAGAACAAAAGTGTGCCAGTGTTTGGTTCCCATAATAATTCTGGAAGGAAATGATTAACATGTGATTTTGTGGTGCCAGGGGTGAGAATCATCTCTCACCACTGATCAACTGTGATACAGAGCAGAAATAAAAAGCAACCTTGCAGTGGTAGTTTCTTTTCCAATGGAAAAGATTTATTTTAAGTGAGGATGATTGCATTTAATTTAATTCTAATTTTTGCAGATACTCATATATTTCAGTGTAATGAATCTCTGATGAAATAAAAGCATACATTTAAAGTCTAACTAGGCATGAGATGTGGAATGTTGGGGGCTGAGGATAGAAGATGGTATAAGCAAGAGAAATGAATGTTGTCTGTTGATACTCTAAGCAGTCATAACTTCCTCCCTCTGGATTTCCTCAACTAAATATTTAATACAAGAAAAATTGATCGAAAACCAAATTGGTGTTTCTTTGAGTATCTTTAATATCAATAAAGTATACAAAATTTCTTTAAATTTATATTATCTAACATGATAGCTTGATGGTTGCACCCTTGAATTTTTCACCTATGATTCTATTTTAGGAAATAATTTAATTGTGTAGATTTCCCCACTCCTGACAATAGCTACATTTAGTGCCAGCGACTCTAAAGATTGATCAGTGAAGGAATTGGAGATATTATAGTTCAAATACTATAAGTAAATAAGAGATGTATTGTTTAAATCATTGAAAACCAAAGAAGTCAAGAGTTTTTGATCATCTTTAACCTATTTACACAAAAGATGGTATGTTTTCCATAGGATTACACCAACATCTCTCACTGCTTCTCTCCTTTTCTGTTATCTCTTGTATTATTAGATATTAGTTATCTTTTTAAATTTTTTTTTTTAGGGCCTTGGCTCTTTTTCTCTTTTGTTCAGGTTACAATTAAATCCTGGGGTTTCTTTTTGCTTCTCCAGCTCCACTTTACTTGGTTACTTGCTACCATTTGTTTCCTTTCAGTGTCCTTCATCATCCCCTATTTTTTGAGCTCTTTCCATGTATCCTACAGTGAGAATGTTGGCAGCTGTGTTGTTAATGTAATTAATGTGCATAGTCAATTTGGATTGACTAGGCCAAATAAATCCACTTTGAGACTTAAACTACCCAATTTGGCTGTCTTTGTTGATCAGATTAGCTGGGTAATTGTCAAATCTCCATCCCACTAATTACTGCAGAGATACATCATGTATTCCCTCATTTGATTCACATTTCATTGAAATCTATAGTCAAAATTTTACAAAGGAATAGTGACATATAAATAGCACCAGTTTAAGGTGAAATTCAGTAACCACTTGCATCGTTTTTGTCTCATCTTTGTCCTGAAGAGAGGAAAGGGAAAAATTATAAGAATACATTTTTTTTTGCTGCCACTAAAGAAGAGATGAATGACAGGAACTCTATATCCATAAACCCATAAACATCATACTTCCCTTCACAACAGACTGAAATTCTCAGACTTAGTAACTTTTTATTTTTACCTTTAAAAATGAAAGTAGAACAATTAATTACTCTTTGGCTCATCATAGGTCTTCAGTCAGCCAAACTACAATAAACTGGTATTTTTATTTTATTTATTTTATTTTATTTTATTTTATTTTATTTTATTTATTTACGCAGCAAACGTATCTTTTGTTCTCGTTCTGTGGTAGGTGAAAAGAACGTAGCTTCTTACCTCTTATACGTTGAACTTGAGAGACTGTTAGACAGGTAACCCAATGATTACTGTTCCATATAAAAGGCTTTCTTGATTCCTCAACTTGGCATTTCTACTATGTCAAGGTGATTTTGTTTGAAGTAAGAAAAAACAGAATACTAAGATTACGTTTTGTGCCTGCCCATCCTAAAAACTAGACAAAACATATACACCAAAAAGCTAACAAATTTGCAGGTCTCTAATCCATGTGTTGCAGAGTAAATTTTACACGGTTGGGAAAGACTTCTAATGGAAGAGTTTGGTTTTGTGAAAACATCTTTGTTCTGAGAACAGAGCTAGATGGCTAAAAGTAGTGAAAATTGTAATTATTGAATGGTTCTGCAAATCATTCATTTGAGGAAAAAACATACTCAGTTTTTTTACAGTGAATTTTAGTGACAGACTTATTCTGTACATGAGCATACACTATATAAAAGAGCATTTTTCTTATGTCAGCTGAGTCTTCGACTTGCTTTTTTCTCCTAAATGGAAAAATACAATAATAATTACAGTTCACATTTATTGAAAACCTGTGTGTTAAGCACTGAGCACAACATTTAACCCAGGAGATAAGGGTTTTCCAATGTAGTATTTAGAAAGTCAGACCTTATGACAGAAATAGTTTAGTGAGTATATATATTCAGGGTACTTGAAGGAGATTTGAAGAAAAATATTAACAGAAATGTGGCTCATCCATCCATCTCTCCACATACTTTATCCCCTGCGTGTTCATTCACTCACATGCGAATCCAAATGAGGAATAGAACAACATGTAATTTATACACAGATCTTTCTGCCCAAGTATGAAGAGAAGCTTTGCCTGCTGCTTAATACATAGTAAAATTATGGTGTTTTTTTTAAACATAATGATGAATTATTGAACACTACATCTGAAACTAATGATGTACTATATGTTGGCTAATTGATTTAAATAAATAAATAAACAAGTAAATAAATATTATGTCTGGGGTAGAAAATTGTTTTATATTGAAAATTATTTTTTAATTAGTACAATACAGGATTGGGCTTTAAGTTTCTTGAGGTGAACCTTTACTATGTCTTATTAATATTAGTGAGTACTTGCTAGGTGTCATTTCTTAAGTATCTACTATGTGTCAAGCATCCTAATTGGTCCTATAAATCTATTATCATTAACCCTGACAGGAACCTTTTTAGATAGGTTTACAATTTAAAGATTAGAAAACTAAGTCTTAGATTAAGTAATTTACCCTAAATCTCAAAACAAGTTAGTGGCGGCACCTGGATTTTTAACCTAGGTGTTGTACTCAAAGAGTTACTTATTCACAATTTAATGTGCCAGACTACTCCCACTGTCCTCTATGACTTGTCTTCAGTGTGACACACACAGAAGTGTGAATGGCCATCACAGACTATGTAGGACTCACACTATGGAAGGAAAGGGAAGTGATTTCAAAAATAATCAGATAATTGATGTGGTCATATTAAGAAAAGATTTGGAGTGCCTTCTTTTGATAGACAGTAGAAAGCCATTTAGGTTTCTTAGGAAGGGGGAAGGCATAATAAAAATGGCATTTAAAAAATGCATTGTAAGCCTGTCACGTGGTGTATTTAAAATGTATGCATAATCTTACCTTAAAAAAGTTTTGAACACAAATACTGAATGCCAGTTATTGATATACATTCTGAATTATTTAGCAATGAAGTGTACTTCCATATGCAACTTACTTTGATATGACTCATAAAAATAAGGATTTGTGCATGGATAGAGGGATGTAAAAATAGATTAGTATATAATAACATAGAATTAGCAATATGTTAGAAATTTGGGTATTGTATACTTGTGTTACTGCATAATCCTTTCAGTTTTGAGGTATATTTGAAAATTTTCATAAAATGCTAGGCAAAATTGAAATAGTCGTAGCAATATGTAGGATACATTGGAGGAGAGTAGAGTAATGCTCAGAGATATTATAGTAAGAGATATGCGTTGTTGAGTACCTGGAAAAGTTAGTGACAGTGACAAAGAAGAAGTATTGATCACGATTAGTATTTAACATAAAAAAAATGAGTTATGTTTAACAACTGGAAATAAGGGATTAAAAAAAAGAGGAATATTATTGAGAGATTCCAGCCTGTTAAAAGAACAAATGGGGGTATTTTCATAATCTGACGTTAAAGTCCTTGATGTGACTGGTACCCAAATGCTGCCTTTCCTTTGAAGCACTTCTGTAGCAGGTTTTTTTGGAGACTTCCCAACCTGAAATTCTCCCTGACATTGGCAACATACTTCGTAACCAATACCTCGTGATCACTCTAAAGCTCATTTTACTGGCTACACCGATAAATATCCCATGCCACATGCTCTTCCTACAATGTGACATTCACATTCCTCTAAAGAAGCACCTATGTTCCCTCCTCTTGAAACTAGGTGGACCTTCGTCATTTCTTCAACCAGTTAAACGTGGTGGAAGTGATACTGTGCGTTTTTTAAGGCTAGGTCATAAGCTTCTTCTTAGTCATCTCTCTCTCATGACACACTCATTAAGAGCCCTGACATGATAATGTAAGAATACTGGCTGTCCTGAAGCCACCATGCTAGAAAGTGCACATAGAGAGTTCACACAGCAATCGAGATGCCCAAGGAGCCTCAACTCTTCCAGCTCCCAGTGGCTGGAGTCTTCCAGTGCTGATGGCAGACAAGTGAGTGAATGAGCCTCCATTCTGCCCCCAGGCTTTAAGCCTCCCCAGTTTTCACCAAGTGAAACAGAGAGAGTTGTTCTTATTGATCCCCATCAAGATTGCAGATTTGTGAGCTAAACAAATGTCATCATTTTAAACTACTGCATTTGGGGATAATTTGTTACTAAGCCGTCATAAGCCATACACACAGACTTTTCCCATTAAGTTCACTTTGTCCTAGCTGGAAGACCTGATTTCTTTTAAGACTACTTAAGGCCCAAAGGAAACATGAATTCTTGCTCTTTAGCCGTGAAAATACATCTTATCCCAACTTGTTTTCTCTCCCCACTCTGCAGTAGCGCCCAGATTCAGTTAATCTCTTTAAATTTTTGTCGGTGAAACAGGCAAAATCTCTTTGGCAGACAAGATCTCTATAGCTTCCAAAATCTGGACAATAAATATCAAACTCAGGCCGACCACCAGTCCGTGTCACCTTTGTGCAAAGTAGAAAAAGGTACTACATACCCATGATATTATATTCCATCTATCATAAAATTATCATAATATATACTGATATTCTTAGAACAAAATATTTTACTGCCGCTTGATTGAAAATCATTTTACTATCCTGAACTATGATGGCTGTAATGAAAATGACACCACTAGAGGGCAGTGTACGAGCTGCATACCACCGCACCTGCCAGTCTGAGAATTCTTCTCCAGGTTTTCCTAAATCTCCTTTTATTTGGCTTAAGATCAATGCAAGCGTTGTTTCAACCACACTGAATAGCACTTTTTTCCTCTCGCTCTTTCCTTCTTTACATAGCCTGAGAATTCTTGGTGGTCTAGAAATGTCACAAAACTAGTTTTCAGGAGCCATCTCTTAGCAAGCCCTACATAGACACCCTGCCCTTTAAAATAGGGACATTCTGCTAAAATAAAAGAAGAAATTAAAAAAAAACTGTATGTTAATTATACCAGAATTAAAAATTTTAAAATAAAATAAAAATATGGGAATACTCTTTACATTTCTAAAGTGTGGTTCAGAAATAAAAATAGTCCCATTTAGCACACTCCCAAGAACATCTGGTTATTATTTATCTATTCAGCAAGTACTTATTGAGTTCATATATATGTATATGAAATATATATACAATTAAATATATATATAGTTTTGAATAAGGTGTACTTTCACTGCTAAGGAATATATATATATGCATATGTATATATGTATATAAAAGGCATAGTGCCAGGCCCTGGCAAAATAATGGCGAACCATGAAATTTACAGTGTAATAAGTTATTCAGGCAATCATAAAATCATGCAAGTACGTAATGGAAACTTTGATAAATACTGAGAAGGAATTTTAAGTGATAATGGAGCATCTTGGGGTATGGTCTGGATTGAGAATAGAGATTCAGGATTTATCCTACAGAGGTGTTGTTTCTAAATATAAGAAACCATATTCATGGGGAGTAAATGTATGAGAAAAAGATCAGAAGTCTAAAGATAGAGTTGCAAGAAACACTCCTAGTTGCACAGAGGAAGGATGGCAAGGAGCCCTGGAAGAACACAAAAAGTGGCAAAAGAGGTAGGAGCAACCGTGAGTGCTGAGTGAGCCGGGCAGACACCAAGAAGGAGAATGTTTACGGAAGGGGTTGTGTTCTAGAGAGCACAGTTCCTCAGAGTTTAGGGATGGTTAATACCAAGAAAAGATTATTAAGTCTGACAAACATGCCAGCACTCCTTATCTTCAACTACAGGAAAAGGGTCCTGAGTTTTACGATAAAGACACCAGGAGGATTTAATAGCTTCACAAGGAAGAGGAACTCAAATGAGGATATGGATCCCAAAAGCCTTTCTGGGTAGTTTGAGCCCAAGCTGAGTTTTAAAAGGTAAAGTAAGAGTTAAATTAAAAAGAAAGGTAGGAACATTGGATGCAAAGCTATAGGGAAGCAAAAGAGCACGCAAGACATGTTCAGGAGTTGCTAGTAGTTTGAAACCAGTGGTTACGTTTGAAGGAATGACAGGGATGGAACTGGTAAAATAAGTAAGATCATGCCAGAGCTTTGGATTAACTTAAAAAATAGAGCTTTAACAAAAACAAAACAAAACTGAAGCTAATGATACTCTATGTTAATTAATTGAATTTAAATAAAATAAGATATTAAAAAAAGAAATAGAAAAAGGTTGATCAACTGATCAATTTAGAAAAAGACAAGAGCAAGAGATCAATTAAAAGGGAATGGCAGTTTCACCAAGTGAAACATGGGAGTTTAAGAAATGGTGTTAGGGGCGCCCAGGTGGCTCAGTCAGTTAGGCATCTGCCTTCAGCTCAGGTCATGATTCCAGGGTCCTGGGATTGAGCCGCACGTCAGGCTCCCTGCTGAGTGGGGAGTCTGCTTCTCTCTCTCCCTCTGCTGCTCCCCCTAATTGTGCTCTCTCTCTGGCTCTCTCTCAAATAAATAAATCTAAAAAAGAGAGAGAGAGAGAAAGAAGTGGAGATAAATTTGAGCTATCCCTTAAAAGGCCAAATATATAGGATTTGAAGACTCTGGATTTGGGGGGCTAGATGAAGAGGGAGCCTAGGTTTCCATCTTCATTACCAAGATGAATGTGTGGGGCATGTACTATCGTTCACTGCTAAACAGGACACAGAAGTGGGAGAATGTGGGGTTGAGGAAGTCTGGGGTTTTCTAAAATGGCAGTAGGCTCTAGGCAGAATGATCTGGCTATAAGAGAAAAATAGACATATCAGTACATACTCAGAGATCTTTTCTTTTCCCCCCTGGAAAATGATCAATTTAAGGTGTCTTTAAAAAATCTGGGAAAGTATTCCTAGAAAATCCAATGATCTTTTGCAACTCATGACACAAGTTGAAACGTAAAGCACAGAAATTCTCATTTTACGTTCTCTCAAAGCACTCTGGCAAGAAGGAAAGGAACTTCAACTCTCTTTTCATTGATTTGAGTTTTGTGAGAGCCAGACACCACACTTAATGATTTACAGCCACACTCACGACTCTACTGTACGACTGAATTCCTCTGCCCAGATCCCACGCCACGCTGCCAAATGTGAATGCCCTGTGTCCATGACTCATGAGTCCATGCGATCAGTTTTGAAAAATCAGCAGAGCTATAGAAATAAAATGTTCATTTTTTAAGTGTTATTTACTGCAGAAAGTGGTTTTATCTAAAAGGAGCTGCTTTTACACCTAGGGAAAAGTTAAAAGTCACTGTGGTTATCTCGCTGACTGAACAACCTGATAAATAAGACTATTAATGTGTGGATAAACAACGAGGAATGGACCAAATTTCATTAGACTTCCATAATTCCAAGAATCCAATACCATGAAAGAAGATGTAGAAAAATCTAAGGTAGTCCTAAAAGCATAAAGTAAGCCCCAAAGAGACACAGACAATAAAGAGAACAGTATTCGATGTACTGCCATCAGCTGTGTTCCACATAACTCACACGAACAGCTTATTTTCTGTGCAGGAAATGCTCCAGGATAGTGGAAGAGATATACTGAGTGTTTATTCTAAAATTACCTAGTGTGAGACTTAAGACATTTGTTTCCTTAAAGGAGTCTGCCTGACATTTGAACTTCCTTATAAAATTGCATTAAATATGTATCAGCTTGGAGGGCCTACCAAAATAGAATAATGCATTTTCAATTTAGTCTTGGTTACACTTGACCTGTTTTAAAGTGTTTCCTTAATGAAATGGAAGCTATACCAAAATTAATTCTATGCAAGTGGCAGAGCAGGTTCTGTGTTATTTAATCATAATGCATACCATCCACTTGGCCCGAGTGTAGAAACAATACAGAGATGGCGATTGCTTTAATCTGGCAGGCCTGATAACATTGTCATAATAATCAAAACGAAGTTCAAGTGGTTTTCTGACCTGAATGTAACACTCATGTTTTACTGTAAGAAATAAGGAAGGTCAGAGAACCAAGAAATTCTTCCGTGGCAGTTTTAGCTTGTAATTGTACTAATAATTCTGCATCAAGGGCAGTTGAGCTAAGCAAAAAGGGTTCAAAACCCCAGTCTTCTTCATTACCATCACCAGTTTATCTGTTAAACAGTAGGCACCATTCTGGATGCTTTTCGCATGAATTAACTCAGCAATGAATTCATTCCTGCAACCTAGCCTGCTTGTTAAAAACCACACTTTCTGCAGATGAGAAAACAAGCCAGAAGAGTTTAAAAGTTACACAACTAGGCAAGGTGGAAATCTGGCATTCCAAAGGCCATGTTTTTTCCTCTCCATCATGCTTCCTTACTCAGTAACGTATCAGCACACAATGTGTGGCAGGCAACTTGCTGGGTGGGAATATGCAGCAAATAAAAAGTCGTAGTCTTGATAGAGCTGTCACACTAAAGGGAGAGACCAACAGTAGACAAGTAAAGAAGTAAACGTCATCCTGGGGCTCCTGGGTGGCTCAGTGGGTTAAAGCCTCTGCCTTCGGCTCAGGTCATGATCCCAGGGTCCTGGGATCAAGCCCCGCATCGGGCTCTCTGCTCAGCAGGGAGCCTGCTTCCTCCTCTCTCTCTTCCAGCCTCTCTGCCTACTTGTGATCTCTCTCTCTCTCTGTCAAATAAATAAATAAAGTCTTTAAAAAAAAAAATGGTGTTATCCTATGGTGGTAGGTGCTCAAGAAAGAGAATTGGCATGGAAAATTGAGGGTGGGGACTGTATTTTGTTTGTTTAATTATTTGTTTTCAATGTTACACGAATAGACAAGACATTTCTGAGGAAGAGCTATGGTAAGAAGAGACCTGAATGATACAAAGGCACTAGACTTAAAGATTATTGTAGGGGGGAACAAATGGTAAATTCAAAAATCTGAGGCAAGAAGGAGCTTGGCATCTTCCGAGTGCCAGTAGAAGGCTAGTTTGGCAAAACTGTACTGAATAACATAGAGAAAAAATGAAATAAGATGGGAACAAATCATGAATCAAGTCATCTAGAGACTTGTAGAAACTTCTGGATTTTTTCTAAGAATAATGGAAAGCTATAGAAGGATCATGATAGGAAAACGACATAATCTAATTTACATCTTAAAAATACTGTTTTAGATTCAGTGTGGGGAATAGATTGCTTATTTTTTGTCTACTTGATTGCAGCTTCTGAGAGGGATAATGTAAAATATCAAAGGACATTTTTAAAAATAAATTTATGTATTTATGTATGTATGTATGTATTTAGTTAGTTATTTAATTTTAAATCCACTATAGTTAACGTACAGTGTTATATTAGTTTCAGGTGTACAATATAGTGGCTCAACAATTCTATACATTACTAGGTGCTCATCAAGATAAGTGTACTCTTAATCCCCTTCACCTATTCACCCATTCCCCCCCCCCACCTCCCCTCTGGCAACCATCTGTTTACTCTTTATAGTTAAGAGTTGGTTTCTTGGTTTGTCTCCTTTTTTTAAGTTTTCATTTAAATGCCAGTTAGTTAACACACAATGTAATATTAGTTTCAGGTATACAATATAGTGATTCATCACTTACATACAACACCGAGTACTCATCACAACAAGTTCACTCCTTAATGCCCATCATCTATTTCTCCCATTCCCTCACCCATGTCCTCTCTGATAACCGTCAGTTTGTTCTCTATAGTTAAGAGTCTGTTTCTGGTTTGCCTCTCTCACTCTTTTTATTGTCCCTTTGCTCATTTGTTTTGTTTCTCAAATGCCACAGATGAGTGAAATCATATGGTATTTGTCTCTCTGACTGATTTATTTGACTTAGCCCTATGGTCTCTAACTCTATCAATGTGGATCCAAATGGCAAGTTTTCATTGTTTTTTATGGCTGAGTAATATTCCATTGTGTATATATAAACACTTTCCTTTATCCATTTATCAGTCAGTGGACACTTGGGCTGTTTCTACAATTTGGCTATTGTAGATAAAGCTGCAATAAACATCAAGGCACATGTATCCCTTTGAATTCATATTTTTGTATTCTTTGGGTAAATACCTAGTAGTGCAATTGCTAGATGGTAGGGGAGTTCTGTTTTTCACTTCTTGTGGAATCTCCATAATGTTTTCCACAATGGCTGCACCAGTTTGCATTTCCACCAACCGAGCACTAGGGTTTTTTCTCCACATTCTCACCAACATTCTCACCAACATCTCACCAACATCCACATTCTCACCAACATCTCAACAACATCTGTTGTTTCTTGCGTTGTTGATTTTAGCCATTCTGACAGGTGTCAGGTGATATCTCACTGTAGTTTTGATTTGTATTTCCCTGATGATCAGTGATATTGAGCATCTTTTCATGTGTCTGTTGGCCATCTGTGTGTTTTCTTCAGAGAAATGTCTGTCCATGTCTTTTACCCATTTTTAATTGGTAATATTATAATTATATAATTATAATTGGTATATTATATATATAATCATATATATATATATATATATATTATATATATAATCATGTCATCTTCAAATAGTGAGAGTTTTACTTCTTCCTTACCAATATGGATGCCATTTATTCCTTTTTGTTTTCTGATTGGTGTGGCTAGGAGTTCCAGTACTGTGTTGAATAAAAGTGGTGAGAATGGACATCCTGTCTTGTTCCTCATCTTACAGGCAAAGCTCTCAGTTTTTCACCATTGAGTATGAGGTTAGCTATGGGGTTTTCTTGTTTTCGTTTTTGTTCTTGTTTTTTATATATGGCCTTTATTATGTTGAGGTATGATCCTTCTAAACCCTCTTTGTTGAGGGTTTTTATCATGAATGGTCGTTGTACTTTGTCAAATGTTTTTTCTGCATCTATTGAAATGATCATATGGTTTTCATCTTTTCTCTTGTTTATGTGATATATCACATTGCTTTATTTGCAAATATCGAACCATTCTTGCATCCCAGGAATAAATTCCTCTTGATTGTGGTTAATGATTTTTGTAATGTTGTTGGATTGGGTTTGCTAATATTTTGTTGAGGATTTTTGCATCTATGTTCATCAGAAATAGTGACCTGTAGTTTTGTTTTTGTTTTTGTTTTTTTGGTAATGTCTTTATCTGGTTTTGATATCAGGATAATGCTATTTTCATAGAATGAATTTGAAAGCTTTCCTTCCTCTTCTGTTTTTTGAAATAATTTGAGAATAGGTATTAACTCTTTTGTAAATATTTGGTCAGTTTCACCTGTGAAGTCATCTGGTCCTGGACTTTTGTTTGTTAGGAGTTATTTTATTATTACTTCAATTTTATTGTTGATAATTAGTCTGTTCAGATTTTCTATTTTTTCCTGATTCAGTTTTGGGAGGTTATACATTTCTAAGAATTCATCCATTTCTTCTAGGTGGTCCACTTTGACATAAAATTTTTCATGATATTTTCTTATAATCCTTCATATTCTGTAGCGTCAGTTTTTAGTTTTCCTCTTTCATTTCTGATTTTGAGTCCCCTCTCTCTCTCTCTGTCTCTCTTTGGTGAGTCATGCTATAGGCTTACCAATTTTGCTGATCTTTTCAAAGAACCAGCTCAAAGTTTCATTGCTCTGTTTTAATTTTTTTTTTAGTTCAAATGACAATTGTTAATTTATCTGTTTATCCATGAAAGTTTTGATTCATGTGTTCTGAGTCTGTGTTATAGGTGCACATATGTTTATAATGTCGTACCTTCTTTTTCTCTTTTCTTTTTTTCCAGTTTATAACATCCTTGTGTACTAATGTGATATTTTTGCCTTACATTCTATTTTATTAGATATAATCCTCTCATAAATTGAGGAAGATCTATAATCTAACTGCCCCAGAGATTTAGAAAAGGAAAGACTAGAGGAGCTCCAAAATATGAGGGCGCTTGTCCCGCTCTCCTTGTTTCATCAGTTCTTCAGCTCATTACTCTCATTTCTTTGTTTGTGTTACTCTGTTTATAGGGCCCTGATGGTACCTTAAATCTTTATTCTCTGGGTATTGATAATGAGTTGGATAATGAAGAAAACAATAGTCGTCTGAAGGCAATGAGGGGAGAAGTGGGAAAAAAAAAAAAAAAACTTGAAAGATCCCTAAGAACTTCCTCTCACCACTTCCCCTACTTGCAATTCAAGGACTTGGGCAGCCTCCTAGCGGTGGATCCACTCAGACTCTGTTATTTAGGTAACTCCTGTAATTCATGTTTCCATCTCTCATCTTTGGTTTTTCCAAGTTTGATTTTGAAAAAGTGGCTAGGAACCCAGGCTAGCTTACCATCATGATGGGAGTAGATTTTGGGGGGGGGGTTTTGTGTGTGTGTTTTTTCCTTCCCATTGCTTTGATATAGTCAATACTGCTCTCATTCTCCAAATCAAATTCATAAACTATAATCATGATAGATTCCAAAAGTAATATATAATATATCAAAGTCTGTGGCATATGGCAAACACTTTTAAAAAAATGAAACACTTGTGCCTTTTATATGTTGCTTATAGATTTCTCTAGGAAATCATAGCTTTATTTCTTTTTTTTAGATGTTGCAATCACTTATTTTTGCCACCTACATTTCATGGAATAGCTATTTTACAATTTACTATCTTACAATAAGGAAATCTTATTTAATAAGATGTTTTTATTCTGTTAGAATTTTGCTTAAATATAAAAAACCTAGGAAATTCCTATTTTTGTTACTGAACACTGACTAAACAAATAAGAAAAAGAACAACCAAATCCAACTGTTAAGATAATTAAAAAGTTTGGAAATTCTAATACCGAACATTAAAATAAAATGCAACTGTCATAAAAACCTTAGAATGTAAATTAATACAATATTTTTGGATTGAGTAATAATCATTCAATTAGGCTTTTGCTACATGTTAAATAGGGCGATATTAAACAAAAATCTTTAAGTGGACATGTCATTTAACCAGCAAGTTACGTCTAGAAATGTATTCTAAAAAATAATTAAGGAGCACACACATTAGTTTCTCTAAGGATGTTTATTTTAGCTTGATGTGTGTGATAGGCTGAATAAGATTTCCATGCCCTAATCTCTGGAACCTGTGAACATACTGCCTTCCGTGACAAGGGATTTTGGAGATGTGATTAAGTTGAAGATCTTGAGATGGAAAGATTATTCTGGATTATCTGAGTGCACCCAAAGTAATCACAAAGGCTCATGTAAGAGAGAGGCCAGAGAGTCAGAGTCAGAAAAAGGACATGTAACAACAGAACCAAAGGTTGACATGATGTACTCTGAGGATGGAAGAAGGGGCATAAATCAAGAAATGCAGATGACTTCTAGAAGCTGGACAAGCAAGGAAATGAATTCTGCCCTGGAGCCTTCAGAAGGCACAAAACCCTACCGGCATCTTTATTTGAGACTTCTGACCTCCAGAACTATAAGATAATAAATTTGGTTACTTTCGGCCACTAAATTGGTGGTGATTTGTTAAAGCAGCCATAGGAAACTAATGAAGTATATAATAGTAAAAAGTTTAAAACCCATCAAAAAAGTATGTATTATGCAGCCATTGAAATTATGTTATAGGACAACATTTTATATGCTTATATATTATTAAGTAAAAAAAAGTCTTACAAACATAATGTAACTCACTTTTAACAAGGAAATTACGAATAGCAATAGCTTCGTTTTTAAAGTGCTTTTTTGTTTCAGGAAACTTTAAAGAGCTTTCCATGTTTTATCTCAATTCCTGCTCCTATAAGGTGAATATTATTATCCCCATTTTTACAGATGAGGCAATTAAGGCATTGAGAGGTTAAGATACTCGCTTAAGGTCATACAGTTAGTGAGTGGCAGATCTGAAACTAGAAGAGGAGACCCCTGAACCTGCACTCAGTCCTCTTTGTGTGAATAACAATGGAGAGTAAACAAAGCAAATGTATATACAACCCTGATAATGCTATGTGGTAAAAAAGAGGCAAGTTTTATTTTCTTCTTTTCTTTGAACAATAAACCTTAATTACTTTTGAAATACAGAAAAAAATGTTTTAAAAAGATAGAAAATAATAAAAGTTTAAAAAATATGTTGATGATCCTTAGGAAAATACTTCTTATTCTCATATTTATTTTTAGAAAAATTCACACCTTTCTTATTTCAAATTAAATTGCCACAAGATATTATATAAATATGTAATTGTCTGAAGAATGAAATATGTCATGACCTACTTGATTATATACCATTTGGAGTTTTGCAAATCTAACATATGTATATTTAAATACCAATGCATCTGCTTATAAAAACCACTAAAATACACCTGAGAAAATGTAGCATTAGAAACAGAACTAAAAAACTAATCCTAGGGGGAAAATGGCATCTGGTTAGCCTCTAATGGGGCTCACCCTAACACCACTTACAAGAGAAGTAAAAGACATACAAAAAAACTACCAGAATAGAGTCATACCAAAAAAATGCAATTGGTGAAAGACTTGCATTTTGTTTTTGCTGCAAGTAAGATAACTCTTAGGCTCTGCCCCACCGGAGCCTAATTCAAAATATGAAGTCTCTACTAAAGCAAAATCTTGACAGCTATCCTTTTAGCATGAATGCTGTGCTTTTTTGAAGTAGCCCAAGTACTCAATTAAATCTTTTTTTTTTTTTTTTTATCATTTACTTATTTATTTTAGAGAGAGAGAACGAGCACCGGGAGGGGCAGAGGGAGAGAGAAACTTTAGCAAACTCCTTGCTGAGCTCAGAGCCCAACACAAGGCTGGATCTCAGGACCCAGAGATCATGACCTGAGCTAAAACCAAGCGTTGGGCCCTTAACCGATTGGGCCACCCAGGGGCCCCTCAGCTTTTGTATATCTTTTTGGTAATTGCATTCCCCAGGAAACAGAAAGGGAGATTTACAGACAAGTGGCTATAGCCATAGGAAGAGGTTAGACACAAGAGTCTTTGTAACAATAAGTAGCAATTTTGTTTTTTCACCTATCTCACCCATTTATAAGACTAGATAGTAGCTCTAGGAGCATTCCCCTATGCATTCAACTACTAAACCAGGAAACTGGACAAGGAGCTACATCCTCCATAATCTATCCAGTTAAACGGAAGGGGAGGATTTAACCAGCAAGCAAGTGAACCAGTAGGGATGAAGTCAAAGATAATCTCATGGTCTTCCCACTGGCATACACTAGGTAGGTCTGCTTAGTTCTCCTCTTAATAAACAGAAATAAAATTATAATTACCAGGTACCACAGGACAACAGAACGGAAACACCTGAAGATTCAAAAAAAAAAGAAAACCCTTACAGTGATTGACTAACAGAATAAGAACATTTATCTTTCCTGTTAACCATTGTTTCCCCAACTCCTAAAACATTTGTGTAACATAGTGGATATTCAATAAATGTTCACTGACTTAACAAATAATCTTTTTATGAAAGTATTCTACATCTTCAATGAGTAAAAAGAAGTCTTTAAAAGCCATAAAGCATGAAAGTGAAGCTATAAAGAAAATAAACGGAACCAAAAGAAAATATAAGGGAAATGTACAAAGTAAGAAAATTTAAAATATAAGTGCAATTGAGAGAGTAAAAGGTGATAAATATAAATAATTTTCTCTTTTGTGTGTATCAAACACTTATTCTCTATGACTTGTCTTTTATTTTTTAACGTACAGAAATATTAAATTGTATATAGTAGGATCTCTCTCTCTTTGTTCTTTCTGACTTCTGGTTTTTATGTCTGACTTAGAAAAGCCCTTATATTAAAATTATAATTTTCCCCATTTCTTTTATAATTGTGTAAATCTTAATTCCACTGAAATTTATTATTATGCATTATAAAAGATTTGTGTTTAATGAATGATATTTACAGAAATATACTTTAAATCTCACATTAATTAAATCTCAAATTGACAAGTTAATTTGGATCATTACTGCCACCAAAGACAATTAGAAAAGCTGAAAAATTATAAAAACTCTTCTCTTTGAAGACATTGGAAAATTAATGTGACAAGGACAAAATAGCAAAGACCCATAGAAGATAAAGATCATGAGAAAGGGAGCTTGGCATTTGGGGCTACCTTTCCTGAGAGGTATTTACCAATTTCAGGAGTGACCAAGCAGCTGAGAATGTGAGAAGCCAAAATAAGAGTCCAGAACTGGCACAATCAGGGACCTGGTAAATGTCTCCTGCTTTGGTGGCCCTTCAAGACTAAACCCAAGGATTAAGCATAAGCAGGAAGTAGATGTGCTTCACAGCACCTGCAGCTCACTTAAAATCATTTTAGTGCCTGGAACAAAATTAATGAAATTCCGGATTACTAGGTTTCTGGAATGAAAATTCTGACTTTTCCTCAAACTATGTCTAAGTACTCTTGTGAATACAGTGTCCAACGAAAGATAACTAGGCATACAAAGAAACAAGACAATGGAATGAGAGCTAAGTTAAGGTTGAATCAAGAAAAGAGCAGTTATTGTAATCATTCCAAATATAGAGCTTTTCATATGAGCACTGGGGGCTTATACCAACCCTAGAAGATCTGAGGGTCTGAAGAACTGAGACGCTATCACTGAAAATTATTGCACTCAGCTGAACATGCTAAAGAAGGACTTCTCAAAAAGCTTTCTGTAAGATGCTGCAATTCTCAGGAAGTTCTCAGAAGCTTCCACAAACTACCAGGGTCTGCAGAAGTGAAATGGGTGAATCTCAAGAGCTCATCGGAAAGTCACTGTAGATCTCAGGTCTGCCCACACAGTTAGCTGAAAAAGTGTCTGAAGAATAATGACTTCTTTTCCCCCTCTGCCTTCCAAAATACTTTTCAAAATCCTCTCACGTAGAAGTACGTGAAGGAGATTTTGAGAACTGTGTCCATTGGCTTATTTTCTTGGTTTCTAGAAGATATATAGAAGCCTGAGAGAATTTCTGGGTTAGCCTCATCCAGTGTGGCTTCCTTCCATAGGTATCTGGTAAGGTCCTTGTCTCCCTAAACACCACCTCACTTGTTATATGCTCTAACTTCTCCTTGTCCATTCTACCTCTGTCTCTTCCCCTTCCTTCTTAGAATTAGTCACTCCTCTGTGCTACTCTACATAATACACATGATCCTACTGATATCAAACAACATAGGGGCGCCCTGGGTGACTCAGTCCATTAAGTGCCAGACTCGTGATTTCAGCTCAGGTCATGACCTCAGGGTCATGAGATCAGGCCCTGCCTTGGGATCCACACTGAGCATGGAGCCTGCTTAAGATTTTCTCTCTCCCTCTCCCCTGTACCCCCCCTTCTCAAGAACAAAAACAAATTAAAAAACCACACAACATATACATTAATTGTTTGCCTATCTGCTTCACTCGTGAGACCGTGGCCATTCCTGAGGGCAGGTACTTTTTCTGTTTATTACCAGCACATAGCTCACTGCCCAATCTCACTGTGATTAGGACCTCAACACTTTTACTGAATGTAATTCACTAATTCATTGCCAGCTTGGTGGTGAAATCTGGATCTTTTTGAAATATACCCAAAAAACTATAGTAAAGTTTCTTCAAATTATAATTGTTTAACCACACTGAGTGATATGACGATATCATTATCAGTTGGTCATACATTAGGTCAAATAAATAGTATTGCTTAATCACTAAAGTGCCACCATTATTTTTAACAAAAAATATTGGACAGATTGTGATAGGAATTGCGTATACATTCACTCTAACATAAGCCTTTCCAAAATAAGCTTTTAAAAAAACAGAGCCCTAAAAAATGGCTTTTCCTTCAAATTTTAAAGCTTTAAAGTAATGGACATCAAGCAGCTGTATAATCATATAAAATATCCTAAAACTAACAGAGATAGCTTCAGGAATTCTCTATTATTCTAGGGGCTTCTCACATATTTCCAATCTTACTTGAAGATTAAAGAAAATAAGTACATATATTTTGATGCCAATAAAATATTTTATAACCCAATCAGTAGAACACTATTTTCAACATCTTCTAGTTTATGGAGTAGTTTTTTTGTTCAAGCCTGCAGTGTTGGGAGGAAAATCATGTGTAGTTAATGACTGAAAAGTGTAATACTTCTCTCTTGTTGGTGAATCCTGTGACACCAGCCCCTGCAGCTTCTGCCAAGTACGTGTGAATAGTTTATGATCATGTGACTCTACAGCAGAGCTTCAACTTGCCCCGCCCCCTGCCCACCCCTCTGAGTTCAGGAACCTTACTCTGTGCTTTGTCAGAATGTCTGTTAGGTTTTCATACTGCTGAGTGGTTTTTGGTTTTTTGTTTGGTTTGGTTTTGGGTTTTTTTTGTTTTTTGTTTTTTTTTTAGTATTTTGCACCTAACAAACTACTGGCTTTAAAAAAGAGGCGTTGAACAAATTTTTTGTTTATGAAACTTCTCCCATTTGAATCACCAAAAATTAATTAAACAACAAGGCAGTGTATGGATATAAAGTAAAAGTGGTCCCTTCTCTCAGGAAGCTTAGAGTCCATGGAGTCTGGATATAACACAAGAATGTCAAAAATTCAGGGTTTTCTGGCATTTGTGTCATTTCTGTTTAGTGATTTTAAAAGTAGAATTTCAAACTGTTTTTAAATTGTATCTTAAAATGGGAACAAATAACGGTGGTTAGAAACAGGAAGTATAAAGCAGAACCTTCAAGTCTATGAAAACAAGCGAAAAAAGAAAATTCGGAAAATTCTATCTTGTGACACGATACTTCTCATTTGGTTCTACCGCTCCCTAAAAATATATAAGTTGACAATGAAGACCACTATAGGTGCTCAATCCATTTATTGAGAGTAAGCACAGCAGTCAACTCAGGAAGAACAGACTCTCACTTTTAATATGAGTGCTTTAACAATTATCATATGATCTCTCTGATATGAAGAATTTGAGAGGCTGGGCAGGGGGTCATGGCGGGTAGAGGGGAAAATGAAATAAGATGGGATCAGGAGGGAAACAAACCGTAAGAGACTCTTAATCTCATGAAACAAACTGAAGGTTGCTGGGGCGTAGGGGAGTAGGGATAGGGTGGCTGGGTTATGGACTTTGGGGAGGGTATGTGCTATGGTGAGTGCTGTGAAATGTGTAAGCCTGATGATTCACAGACCTGTACTCCTGGGGCAAATAATAATTATATGTTAATAAAAAATAATTACAAATATGCTTGCTTTATATTTATGGAGATGCAAATGGACTAAATCTGAATGTGTACTTGTTTGGCAAATTTCTGATAATAAATTCATAAAATAATCTCTCTTGCTTCAATGTTTACGCAGCACTGACACAAATTGTAAGAGTGTTTCATTTGGGGGGGATGTGTGTGTTGCAACTAAAAAGAGGAAGAATTGGTTAAGAGCAATAAAATGGAAAACACTTGTTTTAATGCTCAAATATTTCTTCAAAATCACCTACCAGATGAAGCTCATGCTATAGACAAAATATAATAAAGGTGTGTGTTATAATGGCCAAAGGTTTGTCGAAGAAAATGACACCATCAAATGACATATTTTATGGCTTACAAAAGACAAAGGGTTCAGATGCTCTGCTTCACCCCATTCTTTACTGTACAACCAGATTGATGCAGAGAGACTGACTGGGGTCATTTGTTGATATATTGATATTTGTTCCCAATATTTGAAATGACTATGTGTATAAAGTGCTCCACAGTAAATTGAGTAAAATAAGACATTTTAACTTACTATGCGAGCTTTTAGTGAGTGTGTTCGCATGCAGCACAAACATGAATGTTTGCCTTAGGGGCCTGGGGGTATTGCCCACGTCGAGCCCATTGGGTACCCCCTCAGCATTCATCAGAAGTACTCACCTCAGAGACAGTGTCTCAGTTTGCCCAGTGCAGTAGTAAAACTGGTAACTTTCAGTTATGAAAAAGTAGTTTAATATGTTTTTAGACCAATTTATAATAACATACTAAATATCTTTGCAAGTTTATTCTGTAACAGATGTATTCTGTTTCGGCAGGGGGTAACAATGGTGAGAGTTTTCTAGTTACAGCGGCAACATTCTTTTTCATGGAAGAAAGAAAATGTCCCAACAAAGGGGCAAAGGATGGATAAAGGGAATGAATTTACACTTCTCCTTGATAATCTTCAAGCCCCAAAGCTGGCTTAATTAACCGGACTTTTTCTTTCAGTGTTATACACTCAAGCAGTAACTGCAAGGGAACACTATATCTCTTACATGTATAAAAATTGTTGTAATGAAAGTAAGTTATGGTATGAGTAGAAGAACATCATTAGTCATCTTTACTGCCTGCAAATCCACTTTGGAGAGGATTTCTTTGAGAAAGAAAGAGGGGACAGTTCCTTAAGTCACTCTGTCACATGAGCATCTGAACCTCTTAGGAAGAGGCTGCAGCTATGAGTTCTCACCCACTATTCTATTTTTGGCAGCATTTTCAGCATCTCCCTTCAATTATATCCTTGACAGAACCTTTTAAGCAATTTAAACATATTGTAATTTGTGTCTGTACAGTTACTTTACTCTGTATTGCTAAATATTATGACATCGAGAGTGACATGGGAATTTTCCTGTACACTAAGACTTACAGTGGAATCAATTCTCTTTAATTCTGCAGAAGGTTGTTAGGATCAGGGCCATAGCATCATGTCCAGTAACTAAAAGGACAGATAGACAAGGATACATTATGACTTTCCTGGGCCCAAGGCACTTTTGTCTTGATGGGCCCCCTCCTGGAAAAAATAAAATAAAATTATATTTTATGACCATATTAATATAAGAACAAATATAATCTAGTCTGAACTCATTATACATTCATTTTTACCATAGTATTTTTCTCTAATTTGAAAAGAAATTAAAGTCAAAATATTTTCATGGGTCCTTAAAAATATTTCAGGCCCTAGGACTTCTTTTCCTACTGGCCTGCTAGATAAATTGGCCCCACAGACAGAATACTTTATTCCATCATGTTAGAAATTTCAAACATGATTTCAAATTTGGAAATCACCTCCATATAGAATCTGGTCTGTTTTGTAACTATTTCTGATGACTCTTGAGTCCTCTGGAGGTCCTCCACAGACAAGGCAGGCTGGTGAAAAGGTCTTCTTCTCTTCCTCAAAGAGAGTATTTTTACCTTAATCTGTTTTATATATAGGGGTCCTTAGTAGTTAATTTGAAGAAAGGAGGACTTACTGCCTTTTTAAAGATTTGAAAATCATTGATACGGAATCTATGCATTAACAAATATAGGTCAATTACTATATCTTAAAATAATCTTTTAATTAACTTGATCTTTTGTATATATATCTTGAAATTTACTGAGCAATATGTGCTCACTAATATCTCCATATGTGCTGTAACTATTCAATACAGGAGTACATTGATCTCTGTCCAGAAGGAGACAAATGGAGACGGCATTACACATTGCTTTAAACTCCTTATTTTTGGTTTATAAAACAAGCCATTTTAGTCAGACTTCTTTAGCTTGTAAGTGACTTTGAATTTCATTGTCTATGAAAAATAAGGTAGTGAGAATACTCTGTTGACTTATTTTTCAGTGTCCAATACCCAGTTAAACAATGCAAATTCGTATATCACAGCTGATTGCATTTGTCAGCTGTTTGGTGTTTTTGTCAGTTTTTTTTTTTTCATTATCCTATTTTAGCAAGTGCGCTGAGGCCTTGACTTAGCTGTGTGGCTGGCTCAAAGTTCTGAAAAATCCAGTATGAGAGATTATTAAAAGAGATGCAAGATGCAGAGTGGAAGATAGGCTGATAAATATGACAGCCTAAGGGATTTTAGCTTCTATTAATTTTTATGTACTTGATATTTATTTCTGAATCTATGATAAGAAGTATCAGCATGAGCTTGTGTTACATTGTGATTTATAATAAATATATATTTGATCCTTAGCCCCAGTTCTAGCACAGAGCTCTTAAAACTGTTGAAATTTCCTAAGTGTCTTGATAAAGGTATCTTGATAGTCATAACAAACCTCAACCACATCTGAGTGTATGTTAGTGAGGTGAATTTTGAAACACCTAAGAATGGGGACTGGTTGACAGGTGCAACAGCCATGTATAGAGGATTAGAACTTTCAGTCCCACCCCCTGATTTCCACGGAGGGGAGAGGGCCTCTAGGTTGAATAATCACTGATGCCTAGGGATTTAATCATTCTTGCCTATGTAATGAAGGCTCCATAAAAAAACAAAAGGAGAGGAGGGGGTTCAGAGATCTTCCAGATTGGTGAACCAGAAAGCTTCTAAGTACCACCACGCTGGGCCCTTAGACTCCACAAGGACAGAAGCTCCTTTGTTCAGGACCTCATCCCATGTATCTCTTCATCATGCTGTTTATTTCTATCCTTTGTAATAAATCAGAAATCTAGTGAGTAAGTGGGTTTCCTGGGTTGTACAAAACACTCTAGCAAATTAATCAAACCCAAAGAGGGGATTATGGGAACTTCTGATCAGAAACACAGATGACAAGCTGGACTTGTGATTGGCATTTGAAGCCGGGGCAGTCTTGCAGGAATGAGCCCTTGGCCTGCATCTGATGCCATCTCTAGGTGGATAATGTCAAAATTGAGTAGAATTAAAGGACGCCCAGCTGGTGTTGGAGAATTGATTCTTGATGTGAGGAAAACCCCTTTCCCTCAACACAAATACACACCCATGCATGCACTGGAATTGCATCCAGAACCCTTAGCTTATATATATTGGTGTACATTAAAATCAGAAGTTTCTAGAAGTAGAAGAATTCTGAGGACATAACATGCTGGAGAGAACACTGGATAAGAAAAGAGGTGACCCTGGCTCTACCACTTACTACCTGCTTTTGAATTGTCATTTAGCTTCACAAACCTCTACTTCCTCGCCTACCAAATCTGTTACTTTCAAAGATGAAAATAAGGTGTTTAGAGACTAGTAATGTCACAGACAAGATGGTCTGAAATAACTCCTAATATTAAAACTTAGAAATACTGGATTAAAAATATTACAAGTATCCTGACCAATACTTAGCTGTGTGAGTGGCTAAGGGCAGAGAAATCTCCAGGAATCAGAAGGGAAGAGGAAACTATAAATCAGAGAAACTGGCCTGAGTTGACAGTGTGGCAGTCTGAGCTGGTCACTTGTGATCATTTGGTTGGTGTCAGTACCCAAGCAGAGCAGAAGACAAGGCAATGGGCCACATGGGATGTAGAATTAAACATTCCCCGCCCGCTACCTTAAAAAAACAGAAAAAGCCCTTTAAATGCTACTGTTTCAGCAAAAATATCTACAAGGGGAAAAAAAAGAAATCCAACCACCCACATAGAGAGTTAAAAAGGAAGGCGCTTGTTCTTTTTTTGGCCTGAATTTATGTGTACAAGGAAAAAAAAAACTTCCTCTGAGAAATTTAATCACAGATTTGTAATACACTCCAGTTAGGGGCTTTAATTTGTATTATCTGCATGATCTAGGAGCCTCCAAGTTAAGAAATAATTTTTTTGCAGGCTAATGATAACCCCTAGCAAATAAACATAATAACCTCTGAAGGAATATTCCCCCACTGAAGGATGAACAGATTTTCCACACACTATCGCCTGGTAAAGGTGAGTTTCCAGTTCAGACTTTTAAGAGACACAAGGAAAAATCTACGTGAGGAAGAATAAGCAAGAATCAATAAATAGCAGAATTAAATCCCCAAGAACTTGAAGTAGTTGAACAAATCAAAGAAATATTTTTAAAATAGTATGTTTAAAATGATTAAAGACATAAAAGAAGGATCCAAAGATAAGCAAATATCAGAACACCATGAAAAAATGCAGGGAATTTAGAAAAAATATTAGAAATCCTTCATGCTAGACATGAAGGATATAGCAAATGTATTTTTAAAAACTCCATAAGCAATTAAACAAAAGACCAGACAAGGCTGAAGAGAGAACTGGAATTCTGATTAAACTAGGAAGATGGATTACACACATTTACACATGTTCTCTTTTGAAATTTCACTAAAATTATAGTCAAAAAAAATTTTTAAGCTTAAACACAAAGAGGCAAAAAATATATGGAGAGGAGACCATAGTAACAAAATATGGGAAATTGGAAAAATGAAGAGTAACTCAGCAGATAGGAGAGAAGTAACTTACTTAGTATAACAGAGAAAGCTAAAACTAAGCCAGCTGCTAAGAAGCAAGAAGACCGCTGTTTCACGCTAAAGAATTACAAGAATCAAAGGCAATTGTACTACAAAAATGTGGTTCAGATTAGGCTGAATAAAAAGGAATTAGATTAAAAGTGCATGTGAAGACAGAAAGTCCTGAAGATCTTTTGTGGGCCCCAAGTTTCTGGATGACTGTCCCTTCCCAACCGTGGCTGAAGGCAAAATGATTCACACGCATTCTGGATTTAGGATTATCAAACTCAGCTAAGGAAGGGGTTACTGCTGTAAAAATGATTTAAGTGAGAGTCTGAATCATGAGTGGTGATGACTCTTCTCTCCTCTCTTGATCCCAATATGCTGGCATCAGCTATATGCTCCAAGACAAGAGTTGGCAGGATTTATTTTTAAGAAACTGAGAAAGCAGAGAAAATAGCTGAAGATACTAATTTGAGAAAATTTCCCCCCAAAAGAGTCTCACTTGGGCACCCTAGAGTGAAGGTCATCCGTTAATCTGCCTGAAACATACGCATAGAATTTCTAATCAGCTTTTTAGTGACTTAAATATGAACCAATATCCAAAGATCATGGAAAACAAAGACAATGAGAGAAGCAGAAGGATTTTTTTTAAATATGGTACTCCATGGAGAGACAAGATACTAAGTCTTTAAAACAAGACAAGTAACTTTTAAAAAGGAAGATTCCATGAATAGGAAAGAGTGATTGGATATTACTAATATGAGGGAGAAATAAAAAGCAATTTAAAAGTCTGGAAGAGAGGCTCTTAAGTGGCCCGGTCATTAAGCTGCTGCCTTCGGCTCAGGTCATGATCCCAGTGTCCTGGGATGGAGCCCGGCTTCAGGCTCCCTACTCGGCAGGAAGCTTGCTTCTCCCTCTCTCACTTCCCCTGTTTGTGTTCCCTTTTTCACTGTGTCTCTCTCTGTCAAATAAATAAAATCTTTAAAAATAAAAATAAATAAATAAATAAATAAAAGTCTTTAAGAAAATGTTGAGGAAAATTTCCAGAAAGTACCACAAAAAGACAAAGAAAATGGAAAAGTCGAGAATTATTTCAGGAGCTTCAATATCCAAATAGTAAGAATTCTAGTGTGAGAGTATAAAGAAAACAAATTAGTTGAAATTATCAAGGAAATAATTCAAGAAAACATCCTCAAACTGAAAGACATAGGCTTCCAGGTTGAATGAGACAACTGAGTGCCCAGCAAGTTGGATTTAAAAAATTTACAACACTGAAGAAAAAAACAACATCCTACATATTCCAAAGAGAAAAATAAATTATTTTTTTTCAAAGAATCAAAAAGTAGAATGGCCTCTAACCCCTCAATTATAACACTGGGATTAAGGGAAAGGGGAGAGGAATTACTTCAAATTTTTGAAATAAAACATTTCTAGTCTAGAATTCTGTATTCAGCTAAGCAATCAATTAAATAGCAAGGTGTAATAAAAATATTTTCCAAACTAGAAGTCTCAAACAGTTACAGCCCATTCTCTTGTTCCTACTGAACTTTCTATTCTTTACAAACAAAAAAATGCAACTAGAAAAATGAAGACATTGGGTCCAGGAAAAGGGCTTCCAAAACGGGAGAGACATGAAAGGAATCATGTATACTAGTAGCAAAAAGTTGATGTAATATATCACTCAATATTTACATAGCCAAAATTATTATACAATTATATTAAGGGGATTGGAGGGACTATATCTCTGATCTATCTTAAAAGATAAAAATTCAACATCTCACACAAATTTCATCCACCTCAAATTTTTCTTTTCTCTTGTCTTTTTTCATCCTGTTTTATTTTGTTTGATATCATTCCCTATAGCTACTGACTTCATGATTTACATTTCAGCTCTTTCTTGAACATATTCTAGTCACGAATATGTTGACAGTTGTGTGTTTCTCTCTATCCCTCTCAAAGTCCTTTCTCTTTTTCATTTGATTTACAAGGCCCCTTCTCTGCTAGCTTTCCTCCCACCCTACTGGTCACTTTAAATCTTTTTTCGTGGTTCATCTTCATCTTTCTGAGCTCAAAGATTAAAGTGCTCCAGGGTTGTATCCTTACCCTCTCATCTTTATCTATACTCAACTTATTTATTTTTAGAGAAAAGCAAACAGAAGTTTATTAACATGTATACCTCACATATATATGGGAGATAGGGAAAATGAGTAACTCAAAGCAGTGTCTTAGAACTTCAGCTTAAATACCATCTTTAGCTAAAGACAAAAGGAAAAAAAAAAAACTGTGGAGGAGGAAAGTTATAAAGAGGTTACCAGGCGAAGCACAGTAAACGAGAATAAGATTCGTTATGCAGATTTAAATGGCTGACTTCTCCACTGATATCAGAGTACAAAGTTGTCTCTTGGGATTAACCTTTGTAAGAAAGTGGAAGAAGGGGAAAGAGGGACACCTTTGTAAATTTATGTCTTGGGATTTAGGGAAAATCAGGGGAAGGTAAAGCATTTTTCTTGTATCTGTTTCTACTCAATTGTCTTCAGCTCAAAATTATCTTTATACCAAAGTGGCATCTTTGGGAAGGGCATATTCTGCTACCTTTCCTTCTCTATCTTTGAAAATTTCCAAGAAGTTTCACAGTCCAGAAGCTAAATTGGTAGATTTCTCTGTATCTCACTAAACCAGTGTCTTTATCCTGAGGATAGGTCAGTTCAGTTTAACAGTTGTGTCTCATTTCAGGAGGTAGGGGTTGCAGGTGGGCTTCTATCATGGTTAGGCCATTATGATGCTAGGAATCAGGTATTCAATAAGAAGCATTTATATGGAGACAAAAGAAAAATAAGTTGATGATTGGAGCAGACCATAAACCAGTTTCTAAGCCTACAGAGCAGCCTGTCAAGAAGATTTATAGATGTTGGGCTTGAAGCATCTTTTATAGTCTGAATGTCTCTCTCAGAGTGCTTCTCATCTTTAAAAAAAAAAAATTTTTTTTTACTTCATTCATCTAACCCTCAGTGCCAAAATCTTGATGTCTAACTTCTCTCCTTTTTCTCCTACCCAACAAACTACCCCATCATCAATTTGTCACCAGATTATGTGACTAGGCTTCATTTTAACATATACCCTAAATCCATCCTCTTTTTGCTTCCTCTATCACTACACTACCATCCTAGACGCTGCCTCTGAATCTCTACCGACTATTGCAATAATCTCATAACTAATCTTCTCACTTCCCCTTTTACCTCGCTAAGCCATCCTTTCCACACAACACAGTGTCCAACTTCCAAATATAAATCTGATTGTATCGGTACAATCGGTTGTATCAGTACCATACTCAGAATGTTCCAATGAGTTCCTGCCAAACTCAGAAAAGAAAAAAAAAATCCATTGTTTTTACTACAGCATACAAGATATATATAACCTGGTCCCTAGCTAGTTCTCTCACCATTTTTCTTGTCACCCTGCTTCTCACTTTCTCTGCTCAAGTCATGTTGCCCTCCTAGCTGGTTCATGTCCATTTGTATTCCCTCTGTCTAGACTACTCTTTTCCATCTATGATCTACTTTTTACTTCAGTCAGTCTTCAGACAGGTCTTCCCTGACCACTCTATTTAATTACAACCCTCTCACCAACAACCCTCCATCCCATTGGCCTGATTAACTTACCTTAAGAGTATTTATCCTTACCTGATGATCATATAATGTCTTGTTTTCATTATTTTAATGTTCTTTCTCCAACCTTCCTTCTCCCCAAAATACATGAACTCCATAAGTGAAAGGACTTGTTTTACTTACTGTTTTATCCCTAACACCTAGAGCAGTACCGGGAACATAACTGGGCTCAATAAGTATTCGTTTAATGTTGGCTGAATTAAGAAATTTGGACTTTAGGTTAGCTACTGGCGCATATTAAAAGTTGAATAAGAAAATGCTAGTTAGAAGTATGTGTATAAAAAAAAAGAAGAAGTACGTGTATAGATATAAAGTTACCTAGTTCCTTTACCTTAATTGGAGAGTAAAACATTTCTAGACCCTTTTGGAATGTTTAGAAGAAATAAAAGATATGTTGAGTGATATAGGCAAGGTTACTGCCCTCATAGATGAAATTTGTGGTAAGTTATATAGAGCAAATAAGCAAAATTACATGTCAGAGAATAGCTGGAGAAGGGGACTATTTTAGATACAGCAATTAAGGAGGGACTTGAGTGAAACTGAGTAACGAGTAGAAGGAACCCACTCCACCAAGAGTTGGAAGAGAGACATCACAGTCAGAAAGAAGAGAAAATGCAAAGTCACTCTTCCAGAAAAAAAAAAAATTCACTGTGTTGAAGGAACAGAAGGAAAGAGTGTGTGGCTGGCATGTGGAAATAATGGGAATGTTGTAGGAGACAATGTCAAAGATTTACCTCATGTGGGACTTTCTTCAGCCATGGTAAGGAGTTTGAATATTATCCTAAGTAAATAGGAAGCCACAGAGACATTTTAATTAGGAGAGACAGTGTCAGTTTGGCATGAAAACTAGTGTTAAGAGTAAGTGCAGACTCTTTTGGGAACACCTTGAGAGGCATCCTAAAAAGTCCAATGGAAGGAAAAGCTTCTGAGGTACTAATCATGAGTTCAGAAGTCATTCAGAAAAGTGAAGCATAGAATGTAAAGGAAGGAGCAAAGAGGCTGTAAAGATAACCAGGGGCCAGATCATAAAGCCTCATTAGCTACAAACAAATGCCATGGCTTTGTTTTCAGGAAAATGGAATATCATTGAAAGAAAATCCAATTAGGAGGCTGCTGATGTCATTTAGTCAAGAATTAATGCCTTGAACTCATTTTTTTAAAAGTGTTAGTGGATAAATGTGGTTAGATTAGAAATATTAAGGAAGAAAAACTAGAACTCGGCGATGGCTTAGAAGTAGAGGATAATGTAAGGAGAAAGGAGCTAAAATGAAACCTAGATTTTCTATTAAAGATGGTATGGCAAACCCCATCTACTTACCTCTGCTTTTCTTTAGAGTGCTACTAAAATAAAGCTAAAAGAATTTTTTAGAAGAATAAAACTATTAAAAATAGGAATAAATATTACATTTTAAAAAACTTGAGTATTTGGAAAACTGATGGAGCTGTAGGAACTGAAGAAGCAGAGCCAAGAAAGCAAACATCTAAGTTTGCAGTGGGAAAAATGAAGAAAGCACTCAGCTCACAACAAGGAATTCGCAAAAGGTCACCTGATAACCTTTGGAGGTGAGGACAAAGGTGGAGGTAAAAGTACTAGTACTGTTTGAAAGTCTGTTTTAGAAGCAGTTAAACCTTCAGATCATATTGTATTTGAATGAACTGAAAGAAAATTCAACAAATATGGAAAATACACCAAGAGGAGATTTCTTAAACACACATCCTAGCAAACAAAAATCCAAAAACATAAAACAAAACAATTAACTACAAGAAGCCACACCTGGCTGGTTCTAAGTGGCACCCAAAACAAACCGTTTGTTCATTTATCCATTTATTCAAGAAATACGTATTGACACAATATAACATGATTATGTCCTTTGTTCTGGAACTAGACTTCCTGGATTCAAATCCCAGCTCTAACCTATGTGACTTTAAATAGGATGTGTCACTTGTCTTTGCTTCAATTTCTCTTGTGTAAAATAGGGCCAAAGAAGTATCCATTTCATGTGTTTGATATAAAGATCAATTTTTTTTTAAATTCCTGGCGTATAAGTATAACATAAGCATTTGCTGCTTCTTCTGTTACTACCTGTCCAACTATTCCAGACTTTAGGATTAGAGTCAAAAAAAAGACAAGAGAAAGTCTCATGACATTCTAGGGTGGAAAGTAAGCAGATCACCCCAGAACCAATAAATGCACAAAGTAATCTCAAAAGGGTGGGAAATGCTGTGAAGAAGATGGATTGTCCATAGCAGAATTATCTGTTTTCCAGATTAAATAAATGAATAAGTAAAAGAAAAGATTTTAATTGGTATTGCACTGTTTCATGTGGAATTTAACTTCCACGATCTTTAAGAAAGAAGGGAGCATGGGGTGCCCTGGTGGCTCAGTCAGTTAAGGATCTGACCCTTGATTTAGGCTCAAGTCATGATCTCAGGGTTGGGAGATCAAGCCCCACTCAGTATGGAGTCTGCTTGTCCCTCTCCCTCTGCTCCTTCCCCCTCCCAGCCCCCACTCACACTCTCTCTCACACTCTCTATCTCTTAAACAAACAAACAAATAAATAAATAAAATCTTTTTTAAAAAAAGGAAGAAGGGAACAAACATAATGGGTGTACTAGACACTTTACACCTGATTTAATGTAAGCCTTATCGCCACATATAATGTAGGCAGTATTATCCCCATTTTACAGACAAAGAAACTAAGACTTGGTTAAATTCACTAACTTTCAGGAGGCTCGGGAGCCATAAAATTAGTGAGTGGCAGAGCTGGGATTCAAACGCAAGTTTGTTTGACTTCAAAGCCCCAGCCACATAGTCTCATATTTCTGGATATTTTAATCTTTTCTGCTCCATAAATATGTATTTTTCCTAACGTGAAACTTAGAAGGTGGCTTTGTTTTCCCTTTTTTATCTTTTATTAATTAATAGCTAATCTTAAAACATTTCATTAAAACATTAATGCTTGCTTATGTTTAGTTGTCACAGGCTTTCAGCAGTTCTTTTTAATCCAGCTTCATGCTTCTCAGTGACCTCAAAAAAATGATACCCAACATTTTTGTAAAAATCATATCCTATGGCCTTTTATAATATCTCCTATGCTTACTCATTCTTTTTACTCTACATGCTAACTTTAAACCCTCTCCACCACTAATCAGACCTTCCACCGAGAGATATACCAAGGACTGTTTATTTCTCTTCATTAAGAAAGTCTCCTGGGTTGCTGAGTCCTTGTTCCAACCTTCTCATGCAGGTGAATAGGCATGCATCCTTTGTCTCTAATAATCAGCAAGTAGCTTGTACTTTTTCAGCTCTTCATTTTGCCTTTATCTTCAGAGAGATATCCTCTCTTTGTTTTCTGGAGATAGAAATGAGTATAGCCATTAAGCAGTTGTATCAAGGACACAATGACAGAACCGGGCATAAACAAGAGAGACTCTGCAGTGTATCATAGGAAGACTTTCAGTTAGCCACATTTGAGGGAAAATGTTGGGTTTTGTTTTGTTTTGCTGTTGTTTTATCATCAGGCACTTTTAATGCTGACATCAGGCTAAGAGGTGATGAGTTACTTCTGAGGCTCTTCTGTGGATGAAATCTGCAGTCCAAGCTACTGGGGTCAAGCAAAACTTAGCCTCGATGTTGTAGATGCTATTTATGTCCTAAAAAATCTCTTTAAAATTTCTGCAGATCAGTCTCCCTGAAAGATTTGGAAACAAAAAACAAGGATTATCATCAATTATCTTCCCCAATGTCTTTTCTTTTGTGCAATATGCCTTGACTTAGAACTCTCTGCCTATAAATTTCTCTTCCATTGTAGAATTAGGTATTCCTGTGGGTTTAAAGGAAATTAAGCTTAGAGTAGTTAAATTCCAAAAATACTCCAGGAAAATGTTCTTTTTGTATGATATAAGTCCGTATGAGGGCTCTAGTAGCCTATTTCAGTGCAGACAATCCATTCGTTTTAATGAAACATCCAATCTAATGGAGCATATTGTGCTCAAAGAAAAACTCATTCTCAGGAATGTGCTGAACCAGGTACATAATTTACCAGAAACGAAGTTAAGTTCAGCATATTCTAGAAAAATGAATCACATGAGGCTTGGATCTTGTGCTGTGCATTCAACTTAAATAGCACTGTTTGCCTTCTACAACCATGATGATTTGAGAGAAGCCGAAAATATAGTCACATTGGGAAAATAGGCTGCCATCAAGTCCCTGTGCTTTTTACATGGTTTTTCCCAAAGATGTTATCTGTAACAGTACCACAGAGCATAAAAGGAAAGGACAGAGATACTTTCTTTAAGTTGTTAGAATTGTGTTTGCATGTTTACTTTGTCCAGTCATCTGAACTCCTTTATCTTCTTTCTTCTCACATCCATTCTTCTTTGAGTTGCTATTTAATAATAGGGTTGCACTTTTAATATACATTAATTTTACATGTCTCCTTCCTTTCTTCTCCATAACAATTTTCAGCTTTTATTATTTTTGTTTTCCCTACAAGATTGCTTATTTTCTTTTCTCTCCAACTTTATTTTTGGTACCTGATATTGAAGGTGGTCATCTTGGCTTTTCCCCATGAATTTTTGCCTTTCCTATAGAATAAAGTTCAGGAAATTTTTTCTGTAAAGGACCATATAATAAATATTTTCAACTTTGTGGGCCACATAATATGTCACAGCTGTTTAATTCTGCCATGTAATGTGAAAGAAGCTATAGACAATATGTATAGGAATGAACATGGCCCTATTTTAATAAAATGTTATTCACAAAAACAGGCAACAGGATGGATTTACCTCATGGGCTATGTATGGTTTGATGACCCCTGAAATAGATGAAGGGTGACAAAATAAATGAAATCTTCACAAATAACTAGAAGAGAGGCAAAAACCTGCCTAATTTCATACACCAAACATTTGGACATAGGAGATATGCCTTAACATTGCTGATTCACCAAAGATCATGATATAAATAAGCTGAAAACAGTACTCCCAATTCTGCAGTATTCTGCACAGTAGGTAATGCATTCATTATCTGAAATGTGTTTCACTAATTGTCTAACAATCAAGCATCATATCTAGAAACTAAGATTTATATCAAGGTAAATATTTACTTAGCCTCAATTTTCTGTGTTTTGACTCAGAAAAATAATTTTTCTTCAAATACAGTTTGGAAACATTTTTATTCACCAAATGATCAAGGAAGGAAGGAAGGAAGGAAGGAAGGAAGGAAGGAAGGAAGGAAGGAAGGAAGAAAGAAAGAAAGAAAGAAAGAAAGAAAGAAAGAAAGAGAAAGAAAAAGGAAGAAAGAAAAGAAATATGTCCTTAATGTAAAGAGGAAAATCCTATATTTTAGTTTATGTTAATAGAAAAATTTTATTAGATGATACTCTTTCTTATAGATCAAAACTTATCAAACAAGCTCTGGAATGTGCTTCAGTTTTTGTGGAGAACCTAAGTTTGAAGGACATTTCTAGACAAAATATTTTACTTGAAATGTTTAAAACATGTTTAAGAAAACATGGTCTGCAAGAGCATATAGAAATACTGGCTTTACCTAAATATTACAGATTTTGTAATTAAAAACATTTTTAAAGAAACATGAGTAGTGTCACATATAAAAGCACTATTAAATATATATTGTAAGAAAGACATATTTTAATTTTGAGATCACAGGAGGCACACTGTGCAATAACATTGTCATTTTTATTCTTGCATTCTTCTCTTCCTTAGTACCATCTCCATCCCACCCTTATTAAAAATATATATAATTTTCTTCCACATTATTTCCCTCTAGGCATTTTCTTTCCAATATAACAAAACAGTAACAAAAAACAAAAGCTAATTTTGAAAAACCAAAAAAATTTCTTACCCCTCCTAGCCCCGACCCCCAAGAAAAAGGAATGTCTAAAGAAATGTAAATCACTGAAATCATTGCTAATTATTCAGGATCAATCCCAGTATATTAATCTTTGTTCTCCAGAGAAACAGAACCAATAGAAAGAGATTTCTTATGAGAAATTGGCTCATGAGATTAGAGAGGCTGAAGAGTCCAAACACCTGCCATCTGCAAGCTAGAGACCCAGGAAAGCCAGTGATCTAATTCCAGTCCAGCTTTCTGAGAACCAAGGAAGATAATGGTAAAAAATCCAGTCCAAACATGGGAAAAGAACAATGTCCCAGGTCCAGCAGGCAAGAAGAAAGCAAAATCAGGCAAATTCCTCTTTCCTCCACTTTTTTGTTCTATTCTAGCCCTCAACAGATTGGATGATGCCCATCTACATTGAGGAAAACAGTCTACCACTTCATATACTAATCTTGTCAAGAAATATTCTCACAAATACACCCAGAAATAATGTTCTATCTTCAACCATCAAGTTAACACATAAAATAACCTTCACACCTTGGGAATTACAAGAAGACAAACTGTAGTACTTCTCCCCTTTAACTGACTATTTCAAAATCAACATTTGGGAATCCTTTATTCATATAAATGTAGTTCCTCTTTCTTACCTGTTATACCCCTATTGTTAGTAGTAAATCATATTTTAAAAAAACAAAATATAGAAATGTGGTATTTCAATTAGTGCTTAGCCTACATTAAAGGGATTTCTTATTCTTAATCTATGACCTTTCAGTTCATTGCTTAATAATGATATTAAATAATTTAATTCATTGTAGTCAAATAATACTTATTGTAGCGCTCCATAGATTAAGGTGTTTTTAGGAGGATAATTTTGACAGGTCCACAATACACAATACATTAGCTCTCCAAAATAAGTTTAGTAAATCTGGAGTTCTGGAGGAGCAAACCAGAGATATAAATAGTATATCCAGTAAGTTCCCATTAATTACTCCTATCCTTTTGTGTTAGAGCATATGAAAAAATATTCTAGTAACACTAGCTATGGAAAGAACTCTACAAAGAGATCTAGCAAACTTGTCTCCTTAGTTAAAAGATAAATAAACAATGAAGCCAACAAAAGGCAAGGCAACAGTTTACAAATCCAGTGAGAATGGTTCATCCAGAACTGAAGTGACATTTAAAGAAACGGTAACAACTATACACTTCAGTGGGAAAATAAATCCAGGTGATCCAGTACACTATTGGAAATTTAACACCACTTATTAAAAAGTGAGAGAGACTTCCTGCAATTAAATTTTAATTAAAAAGAACCAACTTTTTGCTGTGTTTATTGTAAAAAAGGAACAAATGAATCCATCTATTTTTCCCCACAGAGGACAATATAAACCTAAAGCCAACTCTCAAAACTACCATCCAGAGAAAAAATGAGTAGAATCATTAGCACTGCCACATACTCATTTATGAGAACCTGTATACCTAACCTCAGTTAAATTTTTGAGTAATTGATCCAAATATAAAGTCAAATTACTAACTCTTTGTGATGAGCTAACAGTCCAGGAATTTGGCCTGGGTAATATGACCAGTGGAAAAAGAGGTCATGGTAGCATCGTGGGACAGGGGGTGGAGGGTAGGAGACTTGCATAAGAAGAGGAACACATGTATGCAACTGATGAATCACCAAAGTCTACCTCTGAAACTAATATAAAAAAAATAAATAAGAGGAACACAGTGTCTCCATTGGTAGACCCAAGATATGTTTTATGTTGACTTTCAGTTCGACAGCTTCTGAACAGTTGTACACAAGGGCAATCAAGCCAAAGAAATTAGGAAAATTTGGATATTATTTAATTCCAACATAGATAAACCAACTTTGTTCCTGCACCAGTCTGGACAGGAAGAACTGGGCAATAAGAAAAAAAGAAAAGAAAAGAAATAGAAACAAAGAGAGAAAGACTAGCCTAGAAAGTCACCCTTTGGAATTCTTTGAAGTTCTTAAATATATCCTTCAGATTTATGTTTCACAATGAAGTTCCACTTGTCTTGTGGCCCAAGAAGAGAACAATTGTTTCTGGTGTAGAAAAGGTAAAATTTCTCCTCTAAACTCTTAGGGGTTCCAACTGGGACTGATCTGTCTTCACAGATTAACAAGAAAAAAAGAGTACAAATTTTATTTAATAAGATTTTACATGTACATGAGAATCTTTACAGGAAAATGAAGATCCAAAGAAGTGGCTAGGTTTGAGTGTTTATATACTAGGTTGAACAAAGAGTAGCAATTGTGGAAAAGTAAGTAAAATGCAGGGGAAGACTAAAGGAAGATAACAGTTATTTTAGCAAGATCTATCTGTGTGGGTTTCTCTCTACCTCAGCTCCTTCTTTCTCGTTCTAAGAATGTTTCTTCCTGGTATATGGAAGACATCTTTCATGTGGAAATTTCATCTCCTGCTTTCAGAAAGAAAAGGGGAGGCAGAGTGCCCTTCTTGCACCTGCTGTTATTCAAATGCCTTTAACTCAAAGTCATGAGTTTTTGCCTTTTTTTTTTTTACCTTTTTGCCTTTTTGCCTTTGCCTCAACTCAAAGGCATGAGTTTTTGCCTTTTGCCAAGGACATGAAGTCCTTGACTCCTTCACTAACATAAATATTTGCTTTCTCTTGAAGTAAACTTAGAGATATTAACTCCTGTGCTAGTTCAGGAATTAATATCTTCCTTGCAGTTTTCTATTCCTGGTGTAATATGTAATAATTATATATAATAAACCTTGGGTTTTCAGAAGATATACATCCCAAGACCTATAGTCCATCCCAGATTTATGCACGTCTCAGAGTTAATTTCCTTTTGGAAACAAAAGCAAAAATAAGCTATTTGGAAAGCAAAAATAAACTATGAAAATAAAAATTTTTACAGAGGAAAGGAAGCCATCAACAAAACAAAAAGATAACTACTGAATGGGAGAAGATGTTTGCAAATGATATATCTGATAAGGAGCTAATAATATCCAAAATATATAAACAATTTATACAACTCAACATCAAAAAGACAATCCAAAAAAAAAAAAAAATGAGCAGAGGACCTGAACAGATATTTTTCCAAAGAAGACATACAGATTGTCAATAGACACATGAAAAGATGCTCAACATCACTCATCATCAGGGAAATGCAAATCAAAACTACAATGAGATATCACCTTACATCAATCAGAATAGCTAAAATCAAATTGACAAGAAATAACAAGTGTTGACAAGGATGTGGAAGAAAAGGAGCTCTCCTGCACTGTGGGTAACAATATAATTTTCTATAGCCACTATGGAAAACTGTATGGAGGTTTCTCAAAAAATTAAAAACAGAAATACCATATGGTCTAATAATTCCACTAGTGGGTATTTACCCAAAGAAAACACAAACTCAAAAAGGTATATGCACCCCTATGTGTATTGCACCATTATTTACAATAGCCAAGATACGGAAGCAACTGAAGTATCCATGGATAAGGAAGATGTGGTACACACGCACACACACACACACACACACACACACACACACATTAGAATATTATGCAGTCATAGAAAAGGATGAGTTCGTACTATTTGAGACAACATAGATGAACCTAGAGGGTCTAAGAGGGTATTATGCCACGTGAATAAGTCAGACTGAGAAAGACAGATACCATATGATTCCACTCATAAGTGGAGTCTAAAAAAATGAATAAACAAACAAAAAGCACAATCAGATCTATAGATAGAACAAACTGATGGTTGCCAGAGGGGAGTGTGGTGGTAGGTGGGCAAAATGAGTAAAGGGCAGAGTGAGATACAGACTCTTAGCTATGGAATGAGTAAGTCACAGGAATAAAAGGCACATCATAAGGAATACAGTCAATAATACTGTAATAGTGATGTAAGAGTACAAATGGTACCTACACTTGTAGAAAACCCAGCATAATGTATAAACTTGTCAAATGACTAAGTTGTACACCTGAAACAAATGGTAACACTGTGTGTCAACTATACTCAAAAAAAGAAAAAAAGCTATTCTCCTTTTAGCCTAAAAAAAAGGCTAAAACCTTTTTCTCCTGCAAAAAGCCATCATTTTCTTCTGCTATTTTTAGTCATAATAACTAAATTACAGGAATTGTAATAACTTAAGTTTTTCCCTTTCTTCTTCAAAACAGTGTTATTACTTGATTTCCCTATGCTCTCTCAATCAAAGTTAAACTATCATTTTGTTCTTGAAAGGTGACAGTTTTGATGAAATAACAACTTGGATGTTAAGAAATATTCTTTAGCTTCTTATAGCAGACATTACTTAGAAATTAACATGTAGGAAATGCAAGAGTGGCATATTTTAACATTAAACAAGTGTATTGTATTTGCCAGATGCTAAAAGTTATTTTAGGGACAACAAAGAGACTGCACTTATAGATTGATATGATGATGAGATTTTGTGTGAAAACCATAAAAACAAATTACAAATGAAGGAAGTTTGAAAACTGAGACTAATATTGTGAAGTCTTTTTCTACCTTTTCTTGTCTTATTGCCTATTTTACCCCTTTGGCATTTGAAATAGAAAAGCAAACATTTTCTTTGATATAGATGATATGGTTTTAATGAACAAAGTGTGGCCTTAACAATTAGCCTGATTATTAGATCATTGGTCTAAAGATCTAAAAGTCAACTATTCTAAAATTAAATGTGTTTTTGCTTATGTGCATAAAATGTAACTGCCACAGTAACTTAGGCATGCAGTTGGCAAGATGTTTAACTTGATGGGTATAATAACAGCAGGGGGAGTGGCAGGCAGAGGAAGAAGCAGGCTCCCTGTTGAGCAACGAGCCTGATGCAGGACTCAATCCTGGGACCCTGGGATCATGACCTGAGCCAAAGGCAGACGCTTAACCAACTAAGCCACTCAGGCATCCCAAGTTAGTTCTTGAATTAAGCCGGATAGCAAAGAGAATTTTAGGTCCCCTAATTTTATTCTTCTGTGGGGTTGCTTTTCATTGACACAAACTAAATAAATCCAGGCCTTCTTGCTCCCAATTTAAGTCCTGTGTCAACACAAAATGTTATTAAAATAATAATAATAATACCCCAATTCTGAAATCACTGGTGAAATCTTTCATAAAAGTTTTCTTGGAGTGGTCTATGGATTGGAGGTAGAAGTGGAGATGAGTGTTGGAATCAGGGCAAAAAACACACAGTAAGAATTCCCAAAGATCCTTTCCTTATCTCTATCCCCTAAGTGCTCATTCATTAAAACACCTGTTCATCTTTGTCCCATCCACAAAATTCTTAAAGCCCTTCTCAGCTCCTTATCATTCTGCCTTCACTCCATCTTCTTCATAGATCTTTTTTATTTCCTTTTTCAAACTTTTCTTTTATAGAGAAATCTATCCCACCTCTCTTTCTGCTTCAAGTATCGCTATCTGTCAATCCAAGTAGCATGATAAAGACACAGCAGACAAGCAGTGAAGATTAAAAAAGGGAAGGGTAAGGGAAGGAACTAAGAATATTTCAAAATGAACACAGCAACAAATTTCAAAGATATGTTCATTATTATTTTCTGATGGCATAATGTAAAAGTAAAAATTTTCCTGTCACACTGAATCTTACTTTGACATTGTACCATTGGAAAATAATCATGGACATGTGTTTGACTCATGGCTACATTCATTATAAAAATTATGTTGACCGGAAATATTCAACACTATTTCCCTTAAATGATCATCCAGAGATGAATGTTCTTTTTGGTCTCAGCACCAACAATTGCACTTGTAATGGTTCAGTTTGTTTTTATCTTATGGACAGTACAAATCATATGATTCTTCATATCAAGGACTAAAAACTTGAGAACCACATTTGAGTTATTGCTCTAGCCAGTGTATGGAAAGGTATGTATCTCATCTTCGTTGATCTCATTTCTTTCTTGTCCCATTGTCTTCTTACATTTTTAAAATTTTTAAGTTGTGGTTAAAATACACATAACGTAAAATGTGCTATCTTAACCAATTTTAAATGTATAAGTTCATTAGCATAAAGTATATTTTCATCATTGTGCGATCAATCTCCGGAACTCTTTTCATCTTGCAAAACTGAATCTCTATACCCATTGAATAACTCTCCATTACTCCCGCCCCACAGCCCCTGAAGACCACTTTTCTGCTTTCTGTTTGTATGAATTTGACTACTTTAGGTATCTTGTATAAGTGGGATCATACAGTATTTGTCTTTTTGTGACTGGCTTATTTCACTAGCAAAATGTCCTCTGGGTTCACTCATGTTGTAGACTGTGTCAAAATTTCCTTCCTTTTTAAAGCTGAATAATTATTCATTGTCTGTATATACCGCATCTTGTTTATCTATTCATCCATCATTGGACATAGGTGTTGGTTCCACCTTTTGGCTATTGTGAATAATGATGCTGTGAACATAGGCCTCAAATATATAACTGCTTTCAGTTATTTCGTGTATATACCTAGAAGTGGAATTGCTGGATCATATGATAATTCTATTTTTAACTTAGTGAGGAACTGCCGTACTATTTTCCATAGTGGCTATACTATTTTATATTCTCACTACCAACAGTGCACAAGGGTTCTGACTACTTCACATCCTTGCTAACACTTGTTATTTTCTGGGTTTTTTGATGGTAGTCAACCTAATGGGTATGATTATCTCATTGTGATTTTGATTTACATTTCCCCAGTGATTAGTGTTGTTGAGTTTGTGGGCTTATCAGTCATTTGTGTATCTTCTTTGGAGAAATGTCTACACAAGTTTTTTGCCCATTTTTTAAACGGGTTGTTTGTTCTTTTGATGTTAAGTTTTAGAAGTTCTTTATATATTCTAGATATTAACCTTTTAAGTTAACCATGATTTGTAAATATTGTGTCCTATTCTGGAGGCTGCTTTTTCACTCTGTTGATTGTACCCTTGGATGCCCAGAAGTTTCAAATTTTGATGTAGTCCAATTTATCTATTTTAGTTTTGTCTTTTGTATTCTTCATATCATATCCAAGAAATCATTACCAAAACCAATGTCATGAACCTTTCCCTCTATGTCTCTTTTTCTATAATTTTCTCACATTTGCTTCAATCATATTTTTTCTTTTACTGTATATATCCATGTATTATTAGCATTTATATATGTTGTATAAGTTACCTTAAATTCATTCTTAAGCAAGATCAGGAGATATATAGACAGATTTTTTTTTTATTAATCAACACTTTTTTGACACAATTCCTTAAACCGCGTCCGAACCAATAAGAAGCCTTGCTGCATATTTAAGTCCTGCAATTGATTTTATATTATGTATTTGAATCTTGAAGTGTATCTATTTACCATATGCCTAAAATCCTTCATTTTTCAGAAGTTCCAGTTTAGAACAATAACTAAATGAAGTAGCTAAGTTAAAAAATGGGATTTTCTAAAAAACTGTGGAATCATGGCTAGAGGGCATAAAGTTTTAGAAACCAAAGACACCCAGACATCTCTCCACAAAATATGGCATATATGAATACGAATCTCTTTTTTGCTTTTTCCCCTTCCTTCTCTCTTTTCTATTATTTTATTTCTTTTTTTTTTTTCTTTGCTTCTTTTCTGACTTTCTCTTGGCTTTTTCTTTCCAATTATTTCTCCATTCCCAACTTTGCTCTCCTTCCTTATCTTTGACTTTCTCTTCATTTTTTTCTTTCCCTCTATTGGCCTTCCCTGCTTTTAACTGCATTCCTTTTTTTCATATTCTATAGCAGTCATTAATAATCTCGTGCCTTGAACATAGAAATATTTTTTGGTTCTATGGCTTCCAGTCTGTCTTTTTTTTCCACCACAATTCATTTTTCACAATATTGTCAAATTAAACCAAATTTAGATTATTTTGACTAAACATATAGAAGAATAGACTGTATCCCTTTAAAGCATTCAGTTCACTAAGTTTTGATATAAAACTCTTCCAAAATACAGAACATTGCTAATAACCCCCCAAAGATTCTTTAGGTTTCTTCCTATGTGGTTCTTCCATCAATGCCCTCAGCAGCCACTAATCTGCTTTATGTCCCTACAGATCGGTCTGCATTTTATAAGTGACACTGTACTATATATACTCTTGTACCTGGCTTCTTTCGCTTAGCATAATTATTTTGAGATTCACTGATGTTGTTGCATATATTAATAGTTTGTTCCTTTTGAGTAGTATCCTAAGGCATGAATATACCACATTTTGTTTATCCATTCACCTGTTGATGAAAATTTGGACTGTTTACAGTGTAGGCCTGTTGTTGATAAAGCTGTGATAAACATTCGTATGCAAGTGTTAGTGTGGTTGAACATATGATTTTATTTCTCTTGAGTAAATACATAGAATGGCCAGGTCATATGGTAGGTGTATTTAGCTTTATGTGAAACTGTCAAGTGATTTTCCTTTTTACATTTCCTCCAGAAATGTACAAAAGTTCCAGTCGTTTCGCATCTTTGCCAGTTCTTAGTACTATCAGTATTTTTAATTGTAACCATTCCAATGGGTATATGGTGATATGACTTCATTTTGCATCTCAAGGATGATTAATGATTTGGAATATCTTTTCAAATGTATGTTTGAAATTAATATCCTTTTTTTAAGTGGCTACTCAAATCATTAGCTTATTTTTATTGGGTGTTTATTATTATGAAAGTTTAAGAATTCTTTATATGTACAAGTTTTTTACCCAATATGGACTTTCCATTTTCTCTTCCTTTCTAAAAGCAAAAGTTTTAAATTTATATCAAGTCTAATTGACCAACAATTTATTTTATGATCTGTGCTTTTTGTGTCTCATCTAGAAAATCATGTCCTAGTTTGAGGTCACAAAGATTTTCTCCTGTATTCGATTCTTGTGGTTGTACAGTTTTATCTTTTTGTTTTGAATGAATCATTTTAAGTCATTTTTATTATGCTGTAGGGCAAGGATTGAGATTAATATTTTTCCTGTGGATATTCATTTGTTCCAGCACCATTTCTTTGAAAGATGTTCCTTTCCTCATTGAATTATCTTGGCACCATTGTCATAAATCAATTGATCATATTTGTGAGTCTATTTCTGGACTCTCTATTCTGTCCCATTGATGAATTTGGATGTATCTTATAGTTCGGGTGGTATTATAAATGTTTTTTTTTTTTATTTCACTTTAAAATGGATTAATCTTTTTTAAGGACCCTTGTCCTCATCCTTATCTCCTAATCAGAACCTTTGCTGATTACATATCAAATAATGTAGAACACTACTCAACCTAACATTGAAGTCCTGTCAGTGTCTAAAATCTTCCTTTACAGATTTATCATTGGCATCCTGGGTTTCTAATAAAATTAATTACTCACTGCTCCAAAAGTATACTCCAAACTTGCCTAAAAAGATCAAGGGTAGGGTGCAAGCACACAGTATATTGTGGATCGGTAAGTAGTAAGGGACCCTGATACAGAAGAAAGACTCAGAGATTAAGCGAATTCTGTGTGGTTTTGGAGGGTAAAACTAGAATTAGTGCTGGAAGCCACAGAGAAAGTTACTTCAGTGTGATACTATGATGATACAGTTAGATGATATGGTTAGAGAAATGCAAGGGATGTTCTCAGGAGATGGTGAATTAGGTTACTGGCCAAACATGGGCTGGATGATCACCCATTAAGAATGTTATAAATGGAATAATGGTGTCAGATGGGGGTTAGACCAGTTCTTCTTTATAAAGCCCCCCCCCCATCCCTGCGATTATATAAATATATTCTCTAAATTTATTACATTTTTTAGTCATTAAATATTATTTTCACAATCAACATGCATCTTTGAGCTTTTGGCCCATTTATGTTCACTAGGGCCAGTTTACTATTTCATTATATACTTAATTCTTCAACATGTTACTCATGAACTACTGCTGAAATGAGTGGAGGCTTTTCTAAGAAAAGAAGCTTCTAAAAAAGAAGAAAAGAAAAGAAAAGAAGCTTCTGCGGTAGCATTTCCCATCTGAAGTTCTAGAATCATTCTTCATAAGGTATTATTAATGTATTGCTAAATAAGAGAAGCTATTTGTAAATGATTATGCTTGATTATTCTTTGTCACATCCATAAATCATATATTGGGTTCTCCTAGTGGAGTGGATCTAAACTGGTCAGAGCAGCAGGAGGTAACAGCTTTGGCATCTTTCAAAACAATAATTAATTTTCAAAACACCAAGGCCAATTGGCAGTAGTTAACATTGCCCCCAGAGCATAATCGTGGCCTGGATGCCACAGAGACAAGTTGTCTTGTGTTGCCTATAAATGGATTCTCAGAAAACCTAATTTGAAATTACTGCCTTTAATTATACTGCTGGTATAAATAACTTTGATAAAATTAGTGCAGCTGGCCTCTTGTTTGTTTTTCCCACTTAAATGCACTGTACAATGTAATCATCTGAAATAAACATCCATTACAAAGAATGCTTCCTTTCAAAGAACATATTATTCTGCTCATCCAGCCAATTGTTATTTTTTCCTCCCCAGCCACATTTCAATCTTGCACCTATTAAAGGGATGAACAAATTACCAAGCTCTCATAATGTACCAACTAGTGAATTAAAACAATTCATTGCTGCTGAATAGGGCCATGCATTTAAAAGATTTTAATTCATTTGAATCCTCAATTACCATGTTTTCTTTTTGAACAGACCCTGCCAGCTTAAAAATTGTTGAAAACCATGCTCTTCTCTGAGCAATATAGTTATGTCACTTCCTAAGTAGAAATCCCTATCTTTGAAAGAAAACAGAAGACACATCTTCCATTTGATATGCTTTTTAACTCCAACGTCCAAGGAAAGGCCCTCAAAAATTATATCAAACATTGGCTTCAGGTCATTTATTTTGTAGGAGAGCAGAATTGCCTCTTTTACAGAGGAGAATGGAGCCCTTTCTTCCTGGTTCACTGTGATATGATTGTCATCTCTATCTCTACTGCAATCAGGGCAGGATTTACCAAGGTCAGTTCAACTTGGTCCAACTATTACCAAGCTCAGTTCAACTCAATTCAACTGTTGCCAAGCTCAATTCAACCCCACAACTCTTTATTAGCTACCTGCTACATACAAGGCACTATGAAGATATCCAAAATGAGTAAGATGTGGCCTCTTTTCTCAATCTGGAAAAGAAGCAAAAAAGTTTAACTGTAGAACATTGTGGCAGTTTGGAAATGGTTAGATGGGAACACAGATGATAAATGCGTAGAGCAAGGGTGAAACCATAAGAGAAGTTAAAAAAGCTGTTAGAGTTCAAAGGAGAATGGCTGTTCACAAAGCTGAGAAAATGAGGTAGCCCTCGAGGAAAACTCCATGACTTTGCTTTTGCTGTTTTTTCTACAGAGAACGGCATAGAAATAAAAATATAGGACACGTAACTAATGATATACTGTATAGTGGCTAACTTAACATAAAAAAAAAAAAAAAATGGGACAGGGCACCTGGGTGGCTCAGTTAGTTAAGCATCTGCCTTCGGCTCAGGTCATGATCCCGGAGTCCTAGGATCGAAAGAGTCCTGCATCAGGCTCTCTGCTGCAGGGAGCCTGTCTGCTGCTCCCCCTGCTTGTGCTCTCTCTTGCTCACTCTCTCTCTCTCAAACAAATAAATACAATCTTTTTTTTTTAAAGTATGGGACATATTTGGTAATATGATAAATATGGATATGATAATGTTGACAAACACATAAGCAAGGTTTTGCTGGAATCCAAGAATTAAGAGGAGTTAAGGCTGAGATAAATACCAGAAAAGTAGATGAGAGTCAAAATACAAAGGCTCCCAAATCCCAAACTGGCCTCTTTGTATGTATTATTGTATTTATTATTATTGTATTTATTAGTCAGGAGCCATTTAAGCCTTCCCTGGAATTACACCTTAGGAAGAGAAATCTCAAAGCCCTGTGGGTATACAGATCGAAACGTAGAAAAATGAGAGGCAGTGCAAGCTCTGTGAATATCTTCCTCTCTCTAGACAATTAACTGCAACAGGTTGAGGGAAGGGCCAGGACTGGAACTTGATCTTCTTGCGGACTGGGCACCAGACAACTCAGGAGCATGGGAGACAGTCCAGCCCAGCAGGTGCAAGGGCAGCCATCAGCCAGTTTATCTGCTGATAGAGCCCACCCTAAACCTCCAGTGTCTGAGTTTAAGTTCCCATGGGTGCAGGGCCTGGGACAAGGACTTATACCAGTAGCTTGTTTGGCAAGTGTTCGCTACGCATCAAGAGTAAGGCAGAAGGAAAGTAAGACAGAAGAAAAGGGGAAGCCAATCAAAGGGTGTGGTAAAGAGGTCACTGATGCGGCAGCAAGGCTTGATTCCACCAGGATCTCCTTACGAAATGTGAAGAATGTCTCCAAGGATGGAACACCTTAAGGACTGGTGTTCCATCCAGCTTCTGCTACCTTTTGGCAGAGAGCCACCTAGGAGTAACATCTCTGTGCTTTGGGCTATCCCTGGACACAGGCTTTCACAAAGTACTGTCAGTTGGTACTTGGCCAAACTGAACCTGCCATTCTCTTTCCTGGAAGTTTCCGGGGCAATTAACAAAGCCAGACAACTACATAGCCTCGTAGTTACCACTGGCACTTACTTTACAAATTCCAGAGCTCCTTTTGCTCCCCCATCACCTGTACCTCAGCCAACCCAGTAACTGTGATGCTACAGCTCACTAGGCATTGTCACCACCCACTTACTACCAGAAAAGGGTCCCCTGTGATGTTTGACCATGAGTGGCCCAGCTCCTAACTTCTATCTTGTGGGTCTGCATTATGGTACTATTTCTGTGACCTACTATATCTCGGGCTGGGTTCCCCTCCAAGCAGTACTGCTGACAAGACTTTTAGTGCAGGTGGTGTATATCAGAAGTCATCCCAGGAATCATAAATGAGGAATGAGGAAACATGACACAAGAATGAGTAAAAAGTTAATGTAAGGGTGCGTTTTGAAGTCAGTTCTGATTCTAATGGGATTCCTGAGAGATATCCGAAGTGTCTTTCAGAATTTTGTATCTGACGGAGAGCATGGATCATTTTTCCACAAGCTTCTGACCCCCATTTCTTTTTAAGTTTGTCTCTAGAGGTATTTATTTCCCTTGCATTCTGGCTCGTGCAGAGCCAAGTGGGTTTCCATGGTTTTAGGAGTAGATGATAGAAACTAGGTTGAACTCACTTGAGATAAGACATTCTCTCCAGGAGGTCAGTTGGCACTCACAAAGGAATTGTTCACTAGGGCTGCAGTTATCAGAAGTGGACTGAGATGTGAGATGGGCTACCAAAGGCAACTGCCTGAATCTGTTTCTCTATCTATCTCCCAGGATGTATACCTTTTACAAGGTAGCGTGAGTACCATGATGGGTCCTCAACCCCTTCACAGAATAGTGTCTGTTTATTCCCCCAAGAGACGTTCCTTCTTCTCAGAATCAACCTTATCATCTCCTGCTCCCAGTAGTCAATCATGACTGCTGCCCAAGCTTATCTTGGATCTGATTTATAGCAATAGGAATGGATGGCTTTTAAAAAGGAGGAAATGACTTGAGCTGGTACTTCACAAGAAATTCCCTGCTGTGCCCTCTTTGCTGACGATCAGTGTTCCATCTCTGTTTTCAACTGTCTATTCCAACAGGACATGTAGGCTGGCATAGTTTGGCCTCTGCAGACCAGTGGGGCTCTACTTAACGGCCTTCCAGGGCCTTTCAAGGCAAGCTAGATTCTGCACCATTAGCTTCTCCTTTAGACCTCTCAAAGTATCTAGCCTCTCTCTAAGCCTCATCCCTAATAGAGTGAATTGCCAAAGGTAGACTTGGCTCTCCTTTTTTTGAAAGGATTTTCAGTTTCTCCCAAAACCTGGTGTACCAAAAGAAGCATTAAGACAACTTGTCGGGGTGCCTGGGTGGCTCAGTCATTAAGTGCCTGCCTTCAGCTCAGGTCATGATCCCAGGGTCCTGGGATCGAGCCCCACATCGGGCTCCTTGCTCGGCGGGAAGCCTGCTTTAAAAAAAAGAAAAAAAAACTTATCACGCCATTCTTTTCTTTTCTTTTTTTTTTT
>CM052899.1:54540419-54610098 GCA_028534135.1 Potos flavus
AGGCTTGGGTAAAGTAAGACAAAGAGAAAAGGGGAAATGCCAATAAAGGAGTGTGTTGATGAGCTAGGGTCCATGGGGCCATAATCCAGCTTAAGACCTTTTGAGAAACTATAAGTCACTTTGAACTATCCTTCAGGAGAATGGAAAATCTAGAGCATTTATCCACTGACTTCAGTCCAAGAGTCGTCCCCAGAGGTTTTACCTTTTGCCACACTTCCAGGTTGTCCCTGTGTGTAGCCAAGTGAGAGCGCATGGTACCAAAGACCCAGGGCATTGAGCCCAAGAGCCACAGGCACTCAGGTAGGACTCAGTCAGTGTCCAGGTGAACTCAGAGGAAGGCTGAGGGGATGGCGTGGGCACTAATAGCATCTGCCACAATAGCCAAGACTACAGCATCTGCCCCACCACCAAACTGAATATGTATCAACTAATATTGGGTATGAGCTGTTTGAAGATTCTCGATGGACAATAAAGATGATTTCTATTTCCTTCAGAATACTTAAGGCTTATAGATATAAATGCTATTTGTTTCCGTCTCATGGTGGACCAAAACACCCTCCAAAGGGAAGCTCCATGTTTTTCAATGTTCTGTGTTATTATTCATTGACAAATGACTTTCTCATTGTAGAACATACATTTGCTCAGACCTGTGAGATGATGAAATTTTTTATTATGATTACGTCTGTTTCAACTTCCTTTCCCTGTACAGCTTCATAGAATGGGCTCCAACATATCATTAAGTAGCCATGGATGTCCATCATGATGCTCAACATATTTTGGTTCACTTGTATAATATCATCAGTGATTTGAGGTCACTTTGGGGCTTCATTACTTTTTTTTTTGAGAGAATGTGTAGTAAATTTCACTTTATTCAGCGACTGCTGTGTGCAGAACCCCCTACTAACATCAGTGGTTGTATGTGGGATAAGTGGTGTGCAACCTAATAACACTTACTGTTTACTGCATAGAGTACAGAAACACTTAATATTTTACAAAAATTGGCTATATACCTGTTCAGTGGATGCAGAAATGAAGTTAATCTGGATTAAAAAATTGAAATAAATGAGTTTTGATAGCAATATTGAAGGATATAATCAAACATGGACTGGTGTTCAAAGATGACATTCAAATATTAAAAATACAGTGTTTAAGGATTGATAGGGAAGCCTCCGAAAATTACAAGTCAGAAATGTGCAGATGTAAATCAGTCTGTGGGAGCACGCTGAGAGCGTCATTCTTCCCCCTTGGCCCCATGTCCTCTGCCCAGAATATTTTTGAATCCTTCTTTAATAACTCCTGCTTGCCTTTTAGATTAGCTCAAGTCTCATCTCCTATAACAGTTTCCTATGACTCTTTGACAAATTACCACAAACTTGTTGAATTAAAACAGCACTTTATTATCTTATGGTTTTGGAGTCAAAGTCAAACATGGGACAAAATCGAGGTGTCAGCCGGGCTGTGTTCCTTCTGGAGGGTCTAGCAAAGATCCCATTTTCTAGCCTTTTCCAGCTTCTAGAAGCCTTGGTCTTGGTGAGGGCCCCCCCCCCCCGCTTTGTTTCCTCCTATGTAAAGGAGAAGTGTATTCCCGGGTGGGTAAGAGAACAAATGAAAGGACAAGATTCTTCATCCCAAACCTCCACTCTAGCATCTACTCCTGAGAAGCAGCACCGACTTCTCAGTTTCCTTATCACTGACATGGAAATAATCATAGCAGTTAACACACTCGCTTCTCATGAGAATTAACGAGCGGACAGATGAAAATTTACTGACAGTGATTGGCACGTACTATTCATTCAAAACTGTTAGTTGTTACTATTTCCCCCTGGTGAGATTATTGTAAGGATTTAGGAGACAGTTGACAAAGCCACAGCAAGATGCCTGTCACACAGCCAATTTTCAGCGCATTCTAGCCTTTGATTTATCACCATCATCTGCATTAAATACAACAGGTTAAAAAAGTCAAATTTAGTGAAGAAAATGCATTTCAAAAGGAGTAGTTTGGCAAAATGCTCTCAACTTTGTGATAACAATCTGAATTATTTCAGGTTCTGTTATTCTCAGCCTCCATAAGGTCACAGGGTCAAAAGATACGAAAGGTCAATAATGTTGTGATGGACAGAATTTATTAGTTTCCATGATGAAATAATAATAGTAATAACTATAGGCTTTTAAATATTACAAAACGCTTTCAAATATATTCTCTCATAGGACGTTGATGTGACTTCACGTTATTCCTAGGCAGTATCTAGCAGTCTAATGGCTATTTGATTATTTAGGCTTCCCAGATTTTTATCATCCTTGTCACATTATAGCCTTTAAGTCCTTTGTATTATAGAATATTCAGATGTTACCCATTGTTTCCAAGGCAGATGGAGCCATTCCACTCAAATGTTTACAGTAAATAGAACAGAAACTTGTGGAATCATCTTCCTCTCTCATAAATGAAGCAACAGCAAAGTGGTACAGCATCTCAGCTGTTCCAAGTTCCTCAAATGAGTATTAGTTTTGCAAAACGAACCCTCTAACTTCCTATGTGTTGTGAGCTGCGTTATGAGCAACATGACCGGCAGCCACGTTTGTTGTAATTTTTTAAATATGTGGAAAAAAAGCAAGATCTCGACCATGTATTACCTTAATCAAGATGCCAAATTATCTAACTTGTTTCTCCAGGCAAGCAGCCCAACAACAGGGACAGCTCCCAGGAGCCAGTCAAGATTGTCTGTCTGTCCATCCACTCAGGACATCTGCAGGTAAGTGTTCAGCAAATGATCCTATTTAATCTCATTTAGACCAATGTTTTGTAGTCTTCTTTTGTGTTCGGAGACTGTGTGGCTCTTGCTTCTGCCTTCCATTGTCCATGGACAATTTATATTGGCTTAATTTTTCCCCCTTTAGCGCCTTTTCTTCATTTGATCTTTATTTACCAACATCTGGTCCATGCTGTCATTTTCATCATTCTCTCTCTCTGTTTTCCTGTGGCTTCTCCTCTCCATTCCCATCTCCCATCCTTTGCCTGCTGCTCTGTCTAGATCTGCCATCTTGCATGACATGTCAGAAGATGCGTTTGAGCAGTGCACCCCCGTCATGGTGCTGAGCCCTGCTAGGAAGGAGTCTGGTAAGAAATCGGTAAAACAGAGGCCAAGGAGGAGGAGGAGGGCCTCTGAGAGATATGAGGCTGCAGAAGAACAGACAAAAGGGAGAAGAAATGATTTTCCCCTCCAAATCACAAGGGCCAGATGGAGCGAGCTGTACGCTACCTCTTCAGATTCATCTTGCACAGACGATACTCACTGGATTCAGGCAAAAAGAAGAGCCCAAGTTAAATTCCGACTCTCACGAAGAAGAAGGAGAAATGGCAACAAGCCATGTGGAAACGCGGCTAGGCCTTCCGCTCCTCATGGGATGGATCTGGTAGATGTGGAATCCACAAGTAAAAAGCACCAAGAGCTGACTGACTGTGAGAGTTGCTCTTTAAATCTCTGCAGAGGAAAAGGCGCAAGGTACCAAAAATGCAGTCTTTCCCTGCCACGGGGATCCTTTGAGATTAAGAGATCCTCAAGGGAGCACGAGGAGAGCAAAGGCAGATACTACCACAGGGATCCGCAGCTCTTGCCCCATCTTGGGCAACACGAAACAATCCAGAAAAGACCTTCAGAAGCAGATTCCAGCACTGATATATTGGCAGTAGCAGAAGGCGGCAAGTATGTGGACGCTGCCGGGTTCTGGGTGAATAACTCTGAGCAGAAGCCTCCTGCCGCCTACCATGACGGGTCTGATAATTTAAAAATATGCAGGTCAGTCACTATAGAGAAAGACGGGATGCCATCCACATGCGTTTCTTCCCACTGTGAATTAGGCGTGTGTTTGACCTCTCCCCTCACAGCGGAACATGTACTCATACTGTTATTTGTCTGGTTGGATCTAAGGTGATCAAACAAGAAAAGTAGGTGTGGGAATGAGAAGAAATAACGGGGAAGCATCCATGGGTTTGGAAGCTGTTCCAGAATAGAATTAGATTTCCCCTTTACCCTTCCCTTAATAGGACAGTGATTTATCCTGGAAAATGGACTGACAAACCAGTTGGGTCTGGTACCCATTCTAGTTAAGACAAGACCAGTGGAGGAAATATGAGTGAGAGTGTATGAAACCTTAGATCCTTTAATGCAAATTCGGTGAACTGTAAGCATCCTGACAGAAAGATATTCAAGGGTTGGGTTTTTTAAGGTCAGATTTTTTTTTATCAGAAAAATCTCTGCAGTTGGTGCTAATTTGTTCTCCAATTGTCTGACTCAGCAGGGTAATTCAAGACTGAAAGGCCACAGAAACAGGTCATGGATATATCAGTGGGGTTGCAAGAGCCTTCAGGGAAGGAGAGCACATTAACTTTAATGATAATCATGTACTAAAAGGGTTCAACATGTAGATATTTCATAGCTATGAGACTCCTTTCTTGCCCTTTTTTCCAACCACATACATTCTCAAAATAACTTAAAGTGAATAAGAATTATAGGAATACCCATGCTAGTGTGCACAAGTCAGATTATTTTAAACAAAACACCTAGTTTTACACATTCATGTTATCCCCTAGTCACTTAAGTTGGTTAAGTGAAGTTCTGTTGCATCATGCTTGGTATTTTGGGCTTGTTTTATGAGAGTTAAAGTTAAAACGTATGTATGTTTCCTGCCAATAATGTGACCTCAAGAATGCTGCCCGTATCCATTTAAGACAGGACAAGGAGATTTGAGGTCTGGATAATAATTATTTCTAATTGTTTCTATATTAATATACATAATATGAAATATATAATATTTCTATTTCTATAATTATTTCTAATTATTTCTATATTAATATATACAATAAGAAATATATATTTCTATTTCTATAATTATTTCTAATAATATACAATAATTGTTTCTCAGAAAGTTTTTTAAGATTTTCATAAAATCCTCATTGATTTATTCATTCACACACCTGTTATGCATCAATTCTTGGCATTGGAAATATTACAGTGCCTGAGATTTGTATAGCCTCTGACATCTTAGGGCTTACAGTCTAAGGAGGAACAGAGAAACAAAAGAAACTATTTCATAGTTGATATATAATTACGATCATGATAAGGAATATGAAAGCACATAACAAGGAAGCCTCACCTATTCTGAGATATCAGAGAAGAACTCTCTTAAAGAATTGACAAGCTGACTGAGGCTCAAAGAATGACAGGAATTGATCAAGGAAAGAAACGGGAGAACCATTCAGGTAGAAGGGGCCACTACACCAACCCAGGAGGAGGGAAGGAGTTTAGCAATCCAGGGAACTGAAAGTGAGCCACTGTGGCCAGGATGTGATGGTTGCAGGGAGTGGGCAGTGATTGAGAGGGGAGAAGTGAAGAGACCCATGTCCAACATGCTCAGACATCGCAAAGAAGTGACACCATTTGATTTATATATTAATGTAAGTTTCTTGTAATCTTTGGAATATGATTTAAGTATGACTTTGCTAAAAGGTTGGGGTATGGGATAAAACGCTATTTCCAGTCTAAACCAAGAACTCCCCACTTACAGCCATCTGTTGTCATTCCCCGAATCTACTTCCAACATAATTTAATGAAAGAAGCTAGTTGTGGGCTTAATGGTAATTGAAGAAAAAAGAAATGCTTGCAATTAAAGTCATGGTGGCTGATTCTCCTAACTTAAAAGCACTGCTCTGGAGGAACATTTTCAAAGACAGGATATTTAACTTAGACTTCTATTAATGGAAGTGAGATCGATGGGCCCACACTTATTATTTCTTGCTGTGGGTTATCATCAAAATATACCCACTAAGCAAATACAGGGACTGCGTATTATACTGGATGCTGAGGGCAAAAAGCAACAAAAGAGTTGATTATTCCCTTAAGTGGCCTGTTATCTAGTGGGAGAAATTGAGCACACGCCTGAAAATATACAAATTCAAGATAGTACAGGGTGAATTACAGGAAAAAAAAAAGAATACTGCAGAAATTTGAAGACAGAAAAACTTCTGAGAGCTGCAAACCCTGTTAAGTGGTGGGATTGGGACAAAGAAAAGTAGACTTAGATTGGCAGAGCTGCACGCTGGACATTCCAAGCACCCAGGGCAGGGGAGCACCATGAGCCCAGACAGAGATGAGGGAGGGACACGCTGCACTGAAGAATTTTGTGTGAACTCATATGACTAGGTTGGAGAGTTTCCATAGATAACAACTAAAAATAATTTTTAAAGACCTTGTAAAGAAAATATGCATATCTTTCTAAAGAGTTTGACTGTGTTCTGTACGTTTGTTTTCATACTGCCTCAGTGGGCCTCTGGGTACCGAAGAGGCTGCCTCAGAAACTGAGAACAGATCAAGGGGATTGTGTTCCCCTTAGCCCATCTTCAGTCAGAGAAGTTGCATGATTATCTCTGTATATAATAGGGTTTTACATAATATCCCTTTAAGAAAAAAAGACTTCACTGCAAAAAATAATACAGAGCAGCCTTTTCTCAATAAAACAGGCCTGATGAAGAATAACATATACGATAACCTATACAGTGTCCCTGGGGGTGTATTGGGAAAGGAACCTAGATTTAGGAGAGCAAGTTGCAATAAGGGGTACTGTATCTTGCTTTGTGGTAAGTAGAATTAGGATGATAAAGGGTAATGAAAGGGAGGAACACATGGCATGCTGTCATTCCACCCAGGGTTGGGAAACAATCCTGGTGCTTGGAATTGGTGAGAGCATAAGACAAAGAAATCAGGGGTGCTCCAAATCTTGGAACTTGGGAGACAGAAAATGCTTCTGTTACTGACAAAGGCAGAAGAAGTCAGAGGGAAACGGTTTGGGAAAGACGTGATGAGTTCCATTATAGTCAGGCTGTTTGTGGTTGCAGTGACATTGAGGGGTCAGCTGTCCAGCACACAATCTGAGACATGTCCCTGAGAGGCAGGAGAGCAGTCACAGTCACAATTCTGTAGAATTGTTCAAGCATTCATGAACTATACACAGATCGCCACGGAACAACTGCATATTTGCAATTGTTATTAACATGACGTATTAGCACAGGGCAATAGCACAAAGATGCTAATAATGAAAATCTTCTCAAGGCCAGGAAGGACATATAAATTGATGTATCATTCTCAGTCAGGTAACGGTGATGCCTGGGAAGCGAATGAAATCTCGGAATGAAATCATAGGTAGGAAAAATGCCTCCAGATGGACACAGCCTGAGCACCAGGGTCCCCTGTGCAAGGGAGAGAGGCAGCAGTTGCCTATGAACTTGCACTCCTGCTGCTTCAGACATGCATGGGCAGAACCAGCCTCAGTCACAACCACAAAGCAGAAGCAGCTCCCAGGCCCTTCTTCTTTTTCTGTTCCTGGCATTTGGTCCCTGCATGGGCACCCTATGCACTTTCCCACCCTCATCAAAGCCTTATTCAGAGAGAGTTTCTCTATCAGCCAATTAGAGCTTACAGGGAATTTAAGTCATGCTGTTAACACCCAGAGCGTGTGGTGGGAAAGGCTTTCCCTTTTTCATTGAAAAACAGAGTGTTTAAAATCTAGATTAGATCATGTTAGCCCATGTTCGAGGCTTTTCAGTGGCCTCTAAATTGCCTTCAGTGGCAAGTTCAAAATCTTTCATATGATTTACAAGTCCTTGCATGATCTGTCTATCAGATCTGCCTCTCCAGCTTCAACACCCATCATTAATGAAGACATGTTCATGCCGCTGTCTTCAGTTCCCTGAAAGTGCCCAGGCCTGTCCCTTTCAGGGCCTAGAATGCCTTCACATTACCCTCTCTGCCCTTTACCAGACTAACTTCTAGTCATTCTTTTTTGCTTGAAATGTAATTTCTTTAGGGACACCTTCATGATGCTCAACACTCAAGTCTCCTGGGAATCACTTCTGTAGCATAATTTTTAATTGCTAGTATGTGGGTATTTTTGTGATTGACTGTTTCAGATTTGTTCCAGTGTCCACCATGCCTGGACCAGTGCTTGGCAGATAGAATATATTCAACATACAGTTTTTGAATGAATAGAATTAGGGAAAATGAATTTTTCTAAGGAAATTATTCTTACAATGTAAAATGATAGCACTAAGTGGTAGATTACTTCACCTGCTATGGAACCAGCATATAAAGCATACTCTACACCAGCCACGCTCAGACTTTAATGGACATTAGCATAGACCACAAGGCTTGTTAAAATACAGATTGTTGGGGGCTCCTGGGTGGCTCAGTCAGTTGGGTGTCTGCCTTCAGCACAGGTCATGATCTCAAGGTTCTGGGATCAAGCCCCACATCGGGCTCCCTGCTCAGCAGGGAGTCTGCTTCTCCCTCTCCCTCTGCGTGCTGCTCACCCAACTTGTGCTCTCTCTCTTAGATAGATAGATAGATAGATAGATAGATAGATAGATAGATAGATGATAGATAGATAGATAGATAGATAGATAGATAGATAGATAAAATCTCTTAAAAAAATACTGATTGTTAGACCCACCCCAGAGTTTCTGATTCCCTTCTCTTGGGTCGAGTCCATGAATTTGTATTTCTAAAACGTTCCCAAATGATACAGATGTTGCTGATCTAAGGGGTCACATTTTGAGAACCATTGCTCTATGCGACATTTCTCCTGGGCCTTAAGTGGGAAGACAGAACAAATAATTGAAAGAATGAGTTTGGGGGGGGTGCCTCAGTGGCACAGTCAGTTGAGCATTGACTCTTGATTTCGGCTCAGGTCGTGATGTCTGATCTTGGAGTCGTAAGACTGAGCCCCACACTGGGCTCTGTGCTCCACTGGCGTCTGCTTAAGACTCCCTCCCCCTCTCCCACTGCCCCTCCCCCATGCTCGCTCTCTCTCTCTCTCTCTCTAAAATAAAAAAATAAGTAAATAAATAAATAAATAAGAAAAGATGAGTTTGGGAAGCATAATTATAGTTCTTTGTCATATTCTAGTGAATGCTGACACAAAGCAAAGTTAGGTTGCCTTCTTGCAGTTTACCCTGTTGTACCAGTAACTGCTGGTCATCTTGCTAAAACCATAGCCTGACAAAGCCCCAACTTTACCAGGAACTCAGATGTCATGGTTTGCCTATTATGTCTCTTCAAACCCACTTCCTCATCGCAACTACCCCCATTTTTATCAGTGAGTTCACAAATACCCGAAATTTCTAGTTTTTTACTATTTTTCTCCTGCATTGGTTATACCCAGTGTCTAATCAAACCCCGTCATTTTTTTCCTCCAGATATTGCTTTTGGTCTGTGCCCTCTTTCTCATTGCTAATGTCCCAGTTTGATCCTTCTTTACACTTCTGTTCTTTTTCCACATCCACCCCTTAGCCTACTACCTCTTTTGGTCAGGACTCTTCTACCAGGTTAAAATTGACTGAAACCAATTTAAATGAGCTGAAACAAGAAAGGGATGTACTAGCCACAGACATAGGAAATCCAGGTATACAGATGGCTTCAGAGGCTACAGATATTCAAACAATGTGGTTCTCTTTCTCTGTGTGTTCTCGCTTTCTTCAACTGCAGGCAAGCTTCCTCTGTACAGCAGAGGGACGAGACAGTGTGGGCAGAGATAGCTTTAAGCTTATTTTACCAGACATGACTTAACAGAAAAGAGAAATGTTCTCTTCAAGCAGTTACACATGCAATCCCAGAGACGGAATAGAATTAGCCTGCCCTAGGTCACATCCTTGGGCTAATCACAGTCACCAAGGGCCTTGGGCATTATGCCCAGACCATATCCTTGGGTGGGAAGATTGGATTTAAAATGTGACTATTCGCAACCCCTCCAGGATCTTGTGAATTGGGGAAGAGACATTTCAGTAACAAAAAGAATAGCATCAGTACCAGAAAAGGCAGGACAAGAATTCTAAGCAGAATAAACAAACAAAAGAGTAACACTGAACTACCATGGCTCTCCTCCTTCCCAGTGTCTTTCTCTTCCTCTCCAAATGCCCACATTTAGACATCCTTCAGCACTCATCTCATTTTTATCCTTAAATCTTGCCCAAACTATCCTAGTCCAAAGTGATCTTTTCCTTTCTTTTCCTTTTCCTTTTGTAGTTGGTAGCACTTATTTAGAATTCACTTATTTTCTAGCATCTTCATGTGTGTTAGTTCTCTGTTTCCTATACACTAAGCTCCTTGAAGTAGGAATTATGTCTTTTTCCTCTTTTGTGCTCTCTACCATACTCAGAATAATCCTAGCATGTAGCAGTTGCCCAAAAAGAATTCTTGAAATGGCTTCGAAATTAGAGGATGCTAAAAGAGGAGATGCAAAAACCATGGGAACAATGCAAGTTGGGTGGTACAGGGTAAAACAAATAAAATATATTTAATTCCATCAATGGCTTATTTAAAAGAGGAAGAGCCCAAAAATAAGTAACTCCTGATAGTGATCTAGTCTAGCTTGTGTTGGATGGTGAGTTTAAAGGTATACTTTATATTGTTTGAAGGCTATAGCCTTCATTATACATATTCTCATTTTTTTCATTAAGAAAAGTTTTTGGGGAAAATAAGAAAATGGTAAAAAATCATCTATTTTTTGACTTGTTTAATTCTTACAAGTTGCAATAACTTTATACCGGGTGCGGAAAAATGGAAAGAGAACATTTCTAAAACTCAAAGTGTCCATAACAGAAAACTACTTTCCAAGAACTTTTGCTGTTTTTGACAAATGGTGTTTTTTGACAAAGGACTAGCAATTGTAAAATTGATTTAGATCACAGTGAACAACTATTTTTTGGGAATTTTAATCTGTATTAAGGAGTGTTCTAGAGGGTGGAAATAGAATGGAAAATATGGTAATGGTCCCATCCCTCATTAACTTATATTCTAGTAGGTAAAACAAATAATTTAAGAGGCAAATGTAAACAACAAACAAATAAACCAAAAAACCATGAATGAAGCTAAAGGAACACATTGCATCTAATAGAACAAAACAGGTTTCCCTGAGAAACTAATAATTAAGAAGAAATCCAAAGGAGAATAAGTTAAGCAGAGAGAAGGGGTAACCTGTTCCAGGAAAAGGATATGGCATATAGGAATGCCCAGAGAAGAGTGAGATCAGGCATAAAAGGATGTCAGTGTGGCCTTGCAGCAAGTCGGAGGAGGGGAATAGTAGTTAACCATGGAGTTCTTTATCAACCATATTTAGGAGTTTAGACAGTGTTTTAATGACAGAGGTAAATTTCTACAGACTTTTAAGGAAAAAGAATGACACAGTCACCTTAGTGTTCTGGAAGACCACTCAAGCTGCTTTTGGAAAACAGACTGGGGAGGGCAAGACTGAAGGGAAAGGAAACCAATTAGAAAGACACAGCTGTGGGGCACCTGAGTGGCTCAGTCTGTTAGGCATCTGCCTTCAGCTCACGTCATGATCCTGGAGTCCCCACATCGAGCCCCACATCAGGCTCCCTGCTCAGCGGGGAGTCTGCTTCTCCTTTTGCCCCTCACCCCACTCTCTCGTGCTCTCTGTCTCTCAAATAAATAAATAAGATCTTAAAAAAAAAAAAAAAAAAGACACAGCTGTGTCCCAGGGACGAGCTGATGGTGGTTGTGAGAATAAAAAGAAGCAGATGGAGGGTCACCTGGATGGCTCATTCTGTTAAGCTTCTGACTCTTGGTTTTGGCTTGGGTCATGGGATTGAGCCCTATGCCCCCCCCCACCCCTCCCTGCCACGCTCCGTGGGGAGTCTGCTTAAAGATTCCCTCCCACTGTCCCTCCTCCGGCTTGCAGGCATGCACACACTCTCTCTTGCTCTCAAATAAATAAATCTTAAAAAAAAATAGTTGAAAAATAAGTTGATGGGTTTTTAAAGTATTATGAAAGTAAATCAAACAAATCAAACAGGATTCAATGATAACTCACATATGTATCTGATCTCAAGTTTCCAATTTAGAAAATAGTAGATTATAGTATCCTTTATTATTGAGAGAACACACTGTTTGAGAGAAAGATTTAAAAGGAGGAGATGAGTTCAGTTTTATACATAATAGTTTGAGTCACAAGACAACTATCCAAAGAGATATAGATATCCAGAAGAGTTCAGAAAAGGCATTTGCAACTTTGCACGAAGATTAGGAAATCTTGAGCATATAGGTGGTGATTGTCAAGATCTCCGATGGAAAATCTATAAACTGAGAAGATGAGGATATGAAGGACCCTGGGAAATAGCAGCATTTAATGGCCCTGAAAGAAGAAAAGAAGCCAGCAGAGAGAAGGAAGAGAATGGCCAAGGAGACAAATGAAAACCCAGGACTATATGAAGGAGAAAGAGAATGTCACAAATAGAGGAAGAGATGAATTCAGATGAATTCATCAAGATGAATTCATGTTTTTAATTTGGAGAGTCTTTGAGCTCAGAGAGAGAGAAAGAGAGTAGTTGACAATGAAGAAAACTGATCAGAATGTTTGTTTCTTAAGGTCCCACAGAGAAGGTAGGAAAGGATGGAACCCAAAGACCAAAATAAAAGGATTGCTGTGGCAGGGAAAATAAGTATGATTTTCTTTACAATAGAAGTAAAAGAGGGAATGACAGATGCAGGGACAAATGTAGATCTACAGATTATAAGCAGATATTACATATAAGATACAGATATTTTATTAACAGATAATAACTACTATTTCTTTTTGATGGCCTTATAGAGCAAGGGGGTTGGTTGCAGGGTCATACACAGTGCAATTTGAATTTCAGATAACAACAAATAATTTTTTACTGGGACATACACATACTAAAAAGAAGAAAATTATTTATCTGAAATTAAAATTTAACTGGGTATCCTATATATTTTTGCTTAGTGTGGCAGTGCTAAGCATAGCAAGATAGAAAAGCATTGTTGGAAGTCCTGTTGAGGTCATAACTATGAGTTCATATGGCCACAGATGGCAGGAAATGTAACTTCCCTCTACAGTACATCATTTAAATGCAGACACAACCAAAGTAGGCAATTGAACTTGGACCTACGGGAGTGACGTCATGAAACATCTAGATCTCATGTTTAGCACAGTTTGATCTATGTTTCCCCATGTATCTCTAGATAAATTTGAAATTTAAAAACTGAGACGAATATGCTTTACAAATAAGATTTTTAAAGTAAAATAACATTTCCGTTAGTAGTTGTGTTCTCCATATTTATTTAAAGAAAAAAATCTACTTCTTTTTACCTTAACCTTTCAGATAATTGTTATAGCATTGGGAAGAGTGGGTTCATAGATTCATGGATCATCTAGGTCACTCTAGATCTGATCTGATCTGATCTTCGAAGATCCTTGGAACATCAGCACACATTATCATCTCTCTCTTCCTTGAACATACTATTTCCTGGAAAAGTCTCTTTCCTTTTAGAATCTCTAATTGTGAAAACATTCTTTCTAATATTGAATCAGCTCGTTTCCTTGTACTTTCTTCCTCTTAGTCCTAGATTTATATTGACTCAGTAACAGATTTTTTAAAATTTTTTAAATGTATTCTGTTACTTCTTCCTGATGCTTTTTCTGTACAAAGACGAGACTGACATTCTATTGTCAAAGTCCATTCCATGAGTAAAAGATCAGCTGTTGAGAGTTTTCAGTGGTCAGGTGAGAAAGATCTCCTAAGTGACCTAATGAGAATCATTTATTTCCAAGAGGTAACAGACTCTTAAGAAAGTTTGTAAATTTATTCTTTTCCGTAGGCTTTGCCTTTGTTTTTCTGAGTCTTATGGGAGTTAATAATAATCTTTCTCCTGTTCATTTTAATAACAGCTGAGTTGGTAGGAAATGTAGATGTGAACACCATTAGTAACCTGTCATGGGTCAATTCATTGGGATTACTCAACATAGAGTCACAGGGTCTCACTTTCAACTCTTGCTTTCTCTCTACTGGGAGGGGTCAAACTTGGAAAAGGTAAAATGGCTCTCTCATTACATATGTGATCAAAAAATGAGAAAAATGCCTGTGTATTGCAAATGTATGCATTACTAGTATGATAGTGTTGTAGAACTAATTTCTTTCTTTGAAATGAATAATTATGTTTATTGCAGTCCTCAGCAAAAATTCAGATATACGCTATGCTACTTTATTCTAAGGAGTAAAGGGTTCTCCAACAAAGAAAAAGTTAATTAGCACCACATTCTAATGTTATGAGTGTATAGTGTGATTTCATGTAGTCTTTCAGCATTTATCCAAGTAATTTATATTTTGAACGAACAAAAGCGATAAATTAAGGCACTGATATTTATACACACACATGAAATTTAGGAGAAAAATAACTTGAAAGACTTACAGAAATGGTATTTTATCTTTTTTTAAACATATATATTTCAAAGACATGTCTTGTTCTTAGCAAGGTTTTTTGTCCTGATTGTTCTCAATTTAGGAGTTAATCTGTCCAAGAGTGGAATGACAATGTCGTCAATAATACTGATTGCCTTGACTAGTAGATTATCAAAATCCAAGTTGATTGATTAATACTATTCTAATTTGGCTAAATAGGTCACTCTGATTTTTGGAAATAGCATGTATTCTGAAGGCCAATTATTTAACAAATTGTGCTTTTAGAGAAGAAAAAACAAAAAAATGGACATTTCTCTACCTATAAAACCATCTTCAAGTAAATTTGAAGATTAAGCAGGAATATTCCAACCTCAGGAAACTTCAGGCAAAAATAGAAGTATGGTGTTCCTTCAGACAGACAAGTCAGTATTCACATATTAAAAGCTGTTTAAACTGTACTACATTTATCTTTTGTTTGTTAATTTCTAATTTGTTAAATACCAATTATACCGAAGTGCAAAATACTGAATAAGAAAAAAATACCAATTAGGTAGGGTTCATCTATTTCTTAATTTAAGAACAATATGTGTTCAGTATTATAGTGACTTTGAACTGTGTGCTTTCTTTCATGAACTTGTATCTGTTTGGTAATGGGCAATTTCTTCTCTGCCTCAAAAAAAAAAAAAAAAGAACAGCACTCAGTGTCTTCTCTCACACAAATTCGTTTTTAAACATATATATGCAAACAGAAAATGAACACTGTATATAAACTGATGAGTACTGGGTACAGTGCTTGTTGCTACCAAATCATGATTTATATCTGAGAATTTATTTATAGCGTGAACATTTCCTCCATTTCTAATTACCATGTTTAGGTTCTCATCTTCGTTCCAACCATTGCAGTGCAGTCACGCATTCATTTCAAATCTTCTGCAGGCGTCCTCAGAAATAGGCAAATCTAAACACTAGTGTCTAACTGGGTTCAGAAATTAAAATGCTGATGGAACAGCCTAGCTGAGTTGTCTTGTTCGTAGCGCTCTGACAGCCTTAAACTCAGCCTGATATTCTCCTTGCTTCCTCTGTCAGATACAAGGGGGACTGGAGGAGTCTATTAGCTCCCCTTCACTCACTCCCAGATTTATGCAGAACTGAAGATGCCATAACACAGGAGTTCCTGTGTTTGGAAAGCTTCTTGGAGATGGCTTTTACTTTAGACATTATACTGCAAACCTTCTTCTTTACTTCATGGTTATCTAGCAAGTGATTGTGAGACCTTGCTATTTCTTGCTTAACTTGTACCCCTTTGTTCTTATCTGGCCCCTCAGAGCCTCACCTTAATAAATTCTGATGTCTTTATTTTTAAAGTATTTTGATCTGAGCTAGCTCACAACTCTCAGAGAGCGTAATCAAATTAAAATGTTTGCCACACTCTACGATAGTAACCCCGGAGAAAATAAAGGTGGAATAAAAGAAGAAAAATAAATAACTAGAATGAAAAAGAAGTGGTAGACACTGTCAGAATGCTCCATGCATTAGAGGAGCCTTGATTCCAATCAGCATTTGAAAGCCTCAAAATTCTACCAGTTCAAACTAGGAAGAACCAGAGATCACTTCACCCAGTGATTCTCAATCTGGGCTGCATATTAGGCTCATCTCCTAAATTAAAAAAAAAAAAAAGTTCCCGCTGGGACCCCATCCAGATCCCCCTGGAAGGGATGTCTCAACATAGTACATTTTGCTATGGTAAGTGCTGTGAAATGTGTAAGCCTGAGGATTCACAGACATGTAACCTGGGGCAAATAATACATTATGTGTTAATTAAAAAAATAAAATAAAATAAAATGTAAAAAAAAAAAAAAAAAAGCATCCTAAATCATTTTCATGAGCAGCCAGGGCTGAGAATCACTGATTGTTTAGCCCAATCTCAGGTGAACAAAGAGATGCTCAGAAGATACATATATTAGAAGAACCATACTCTGGGCAGGAGGTCCACTTGGCAGTACTTCTATAACCTGGAAACACTAGAATGGAGCCTCGGGGTAAACAACTGGTACAGATTCTTTCCTTTCAGCTCTTAAAACCATTAGGGAAAGTGGTTCTCAAAGTTGACAAGTTTATTGGTGGAAATAGAAGATGAGTTGCTTTTTACAACTTTCATTTTGGATCGACCCTCAAATTTCTCATCTAGCTGCAGTTCACTTTCAAATGACACTATAGAAGAAGCAAACGAACCATGAAATCCATGGTTCTCAAAGTATCGTCCCTGTACCAGGAGCTTCAGAATTACGTGGGAACTTGTTAAAATCCAAATTATTGGACGCCGACCCAGACTTGTTGAATCGAAAACTCTGGGAGTAAGTCCTAGCTATCTAGTTTAACGGGACCTCTGTGAGAGTCTGATGCACGCTGAAGTTTGAGAACCACTGAAGTGGAAGCTTCAGATGAGAAAACAGGCGACTGTAATACAGGGCAGGGTGTTCATGCTGCGATGAGTAAATATAGGGAGTTTGGGAGTATAAGGAAACAGAGCCTGATGCAAGTATGTACATCAGGGACAGCAAAACACAAGCGAACAGAGCAGAGGATATATGTTTATATTTGATGATTTTCTATTTCCTTTCTTCAATGACTTGACATACTGTATATATATATTGATATATATATATAGGTATACATGTATGTAAACATATATATGAGTGTGTATACACATTTACATACATGTATGCATGCACACACACACACACACACACACACTCCAAAAGGATAAATTAGGAAATTGAGAAAAATCAAGACACACGAAAATAAGGGTAGAAAAATACTAAATCTGCAGAAATGCTTATATAGAGATTTCCTACAAACTTAATTGTCATAGACACAGTGGCCAAAGCAAAGGAACAGTTTTCACGTGAAACCAGGAACAGGTTTCACATGAAGCCTGAAACAGGTTTCAGATGAGACACTTCTGTTAGTAATGAGGAATGACTAAGCAAAATTGCTTTCATAAGTCATTGAAATGAGAATATTTCACTATAGTGGTTGATGTCCCTGGCTCCAGGCATGTAATGAGTACATTCCACAGAGGTCTCCTTCCTTTAACACCTGAGGGTTGGCAGAGGACAAGGTTAAGGTCCTATTATAAAACTAGAGAGCTGTGTTAAGTGCTTAAAAGGATGGCTTCTCCAACTCCAAAACTCTAAGACACTCAGTATTTGTGGGAAAAGAAATATCATAGAAGCAAATTATCCGTATCCACTGGCAGCCTGCACTTTTTCTTGATAAATAACTCAAGATCAATTCATTCTTGTGTAACCACTTAATTTCCCATGACGTATAATAACTTGAACATTTTTGCAAGGATGATTTTTTAAACTTATATCATGCTTGGTTTTATTTTGTTCTGTTTCATTTTCATTTTAGTCTTAAAATGTGCTATTACAAGAGCCTACTGATTAAGAAATACAAAGATGTATCATCAAAGCCATGACTTACATATTTTTTATCATTTTGCATGACTTACATACAGTGTAGTGGAGAAGATAAAAGTTTGGGGAAAAATGATCTGGAATTTGCTTAAGAGCCTCAAGAACAATAGAAAAAAGAAATTAAAAAGTATATGTTTCTTCTTTCTCACCACCTCTACTCACCTTCCCAAACACTGAGCTAATGTGGCCAAGTATAACCATAGGTTGATGCCACCCAGATTAAAAGCATTTGTATCAATTCCCCACCTGATCTCACAGCCACATCCTTCAGCATCCCCTGGGAAGTCATCTCAGCCCAAATTCCACTCTGAAAAAATAAGGTTCACAAATGTGTTTAGATTTTGTAGCCTCTTCATGCCTTTGCCAATGATGAGTTTGCATGCAGATCAATTTTCTATATATTTATCATAACGATATGCTGAGTAATGTAGATGGACTTTTTTGGCCCCATTTGAAACTATTTCATTTCTTTACTTTTTGTCAATGCCATTAAGGAACCAAGTGCAGAAATCAGCACATTCTGTGGCTTACTAATGTAATGTGAATATTCATTATGATATGAAATACATACACTTATGTTTATAACATATATGTATAGGTGTGATTATATGTAGCAGATATGTAGTCTTCTATGACTGTCAAAGCTGTTATGATTACACTCAAGTAAAATGCTATTTTTATGAAATCAAACTGAAGATATTATTAGTTTGTATTCACTGTGTGCTTTTTTTTAGAGGCAGGGGAGGGGCAGTGGGAGAGGGAAAAAGAGAATCTTAAGCAGGCTCCACACTTAGTGTGGAGCCCCACGTGGGGCTCGATCTCAAGACTCTGAGATCATGACCTGAGCTGAAATCAAGAGTCTGACACTTAACTGACTGAGCCACACAAGCGCCCCCCTCACTACATACTTCTTTGGAGAAGAGCCACATTAAGATGCTATATGAAAATTCAATTATAGGGGCGCCTGGTTGGCTCAGTTGGCTGCCTTCGGCTCAGGTCATGATCCCAGGGTCTTGGGATTGAGCCCCAAATGGGGCTCCTGGCTCAGCGGGAAGCCTGCTTCTCCCTCTCCCACTCCCCCTGTTTGTGTTCCCTCTCTCACTGTCTCTCTCTGTCAAATAAATAAATAAAATCTTAAAAAAAAAGAAAATTCAAATATAATTTAAAAATAAAAAGCAACTTTCCTTACAGTAACAATCAAGAGGTTTTTTAAATATTAAGCCCAGAATTTTACCTTCTTTCATGCTCTATGCATCAAAAAAAGATATGATCTCCATCAATATCAAGAAAGCAGAGTAATGTTACTATTGTTTCATGTTATATATCAGCTATAAATCATCAAAAACTAAAATAAACTGGGTGTTAGTCATGACAGTGATCTACTCTATATTATTTATTTCACATCATGTTTAGTGCAACACCATACTTGAGGTTTTTACTTTTGCACTTGCTTTTTTGTATTTGCATTTTTCACTTTTGTAGTTTGCGCATAAAAACAGTTCTACTTTACCTTTCATCAAATTCCATGTTGAAGATATACATTTAACATTTTTTTATTGTTTTCGTCTTCAAATAAAGACAGGTCCTCCAGAGACATATGAAAAGGCAAAGAGGGGAAGGAGCCTGGGCGGCTCAGTCAGTTAAGTGTCTGCCTCGGCTCAGGTCATGATCCTGGGGTCCTGGGACTGAGCCCCATGTCAGGCTCCCTGCTCACGAGGTAGCCTGCTCCTCCCTCTCACTTGTGCTCTTGCTTGCTCTCTCTCTCTCAAATAAATAAATCTTTGAAAAGGCAAAAAGGAAAGGGATATGCAAAATGACTGCATCCAGCCTACATAATTAATAAAATTCATTTATATTGAGTGTGGAGGAAAAATGATACCAATTTATCAGTTATATTATTTCATAGTGAAAAACTCTGCTCAAAAAAAAAAAAAAAGATCAAAAGGTGATGAAATTACAGGAATACAAAATGGAGGCCAGGCACTGAGAAAGACCTAATGGACAGTGATGAGCATTGAGAAAGTTGAAACACATCCACAGGTGAACATAGCCACATCCAGGCAGGTGAAAATGCTAATGATGCAGTAGGAGAGACATCTTTCAGTTCAAAGGAAAGGAAGCAGAATTATCATACACCAAAATGGAATGTGTGAATGCGCTTACTTGCGTAGATCATAGATGTATGCCATAGGTTATGAAGTATCAAGTTTTACGTACTTAGAATTTAGATAATACAAGTTGTCTGTGGTGTTGGTATAGACATACCGGGTAGAGGTGGGGGACAAACCATTCTTAACACTTTCTGTCCTTCCAATAAGTATATTGGGTACAGACTGCAGATGTTCACTGATAGAGTTAACACTGCAAGTTTGTATTTCTGTTAAAATATAAATGACAGTAAGTAGAAATCCTTTGGTTACTACATAACCAAAATGTTACAAGGGCTTCTCCTAGAGAGAGACAAACCAAGAAACAGATTCTTAACTATAGAGAAATAACTGATGGTTACCAGAGGGGAGGTTGGATGGGGGGATGGGTAAAATAGGTAAAAGAGATTAAGAGTAGACTTACCACATGATGAGTACTGACTAATGTATAGAATTGTTGAATCACTATATTGTACAACTGAGACTAATATAACATTGTATGTTAACTACATTAGAATTAAAATTTAAAAACTTAAAAAATGAAAAAAATGAGATTTTTAAGCTTTTTATAAGACAAAGGAGGGGGGGCTGCTCCTGAAGTTGGACAAGAAGGGAACAGGAAAGCAATTGACGTTTACTGATAAGACATAGCACTTTTCCGAATTGTTCAAATATGTAAGTCTGTCAAGCATTCATGAATTTGTTAACTCACTAGAGGATGAGAAAAAGCAAGTGAAGTAGAATTGGAAAAGTATTCTTAAATCTTTATATTTTTGGTTTATTTTAATATTTCTTTTAGTGTTATTACAGTAGTTGTGGTTATTGTAAAGAAAATTGAAAATAGAGAAAACTATTTTAATTTAAACTTAATTACCTGGCTAAATAATCATTATTTAGATTTTGATACATTTCCCTCTAATCCTTTTTATGCATATAATTTTTAATAGTATTATACTACGTTTTCAGTTATTTCTATTAATGACAAGATATAAAGTTCATACACATAACTTGTGGCAAAAAATGTATTTTTGTCTAAGTGGAAATTCTGTTCTGTCAAGATTCTGAATGAATAAAAGTTTTTATGATTTTATTTTTATAAGGCACTTTAATTTGGGTCCACAAAATTGTGCTTTCTATTCTATGATTGAGAAACAGATGGTTGGAACAATGAAATGGTATGAGAATCATTCTGGACATACTACACACCAGGAAAATATGAATTAGAAAGAGGATGTAATAAACCACATTATTAGTTATATATTTGTCATTCTACTGCTAGGTAGAAAACTGTATTGCAAATATAATTACTACTTGAAATAATCATGTGTTATTGGTAATTCTACTGCTATTTGGAAAGATATCCTTCAAACATGATTAGGCATTGAAATATCTCACATCCAAGACAGTAGTTTGTATGAGAAAGTGTGAAACTACTTCTTTCTGTTTTTCAAAATGACTGTCCCATACAATGTAACTACATTAAAAATTAAATCACAAACATGATGGTTTCTAAGCAGTACCTGCGATGACAAACAAATGCTCAGAGGCCTTGTAGATAGATGAATCTTAAACATCTGTCCCGAGAAGTTTTTTTTTTTTTCCCCCGAGAAGTTTTAATTAAAACCCTAAAGCCAATTAGTCTGTCTTTTACTCCCATTGTCCCACAGGTCATCCCCACCTCCTTTGCCCAAATTGATGAAGTTTCACCAACTTTACTTGGATAATATCTCTTGTTCTCTTTCTCCATTCTCCCAACTATTACTCTGGTTCTTGTTCTTACTACTATTGATTTTGACTATTATAATATTCCCATCTTTTTCTTTCAGATCTCTGAGGTAACACAGCCAGATTAATCTTATCTATAATCTTACTTTCTTACTCAGTTTTTGTAGTGAGTTCCCACTCCTTAAAGCTTTTTATGTGTGTGCTTCTGCGTGTGTATGTGTGTGTGTGCGTGCACGTGTGTACGTAGGTATTGATGTTGGCACTGGATGAAGGAAATGTATTTTAGGCTCTCCATAATCTTATTTTATTTTTCAGCATGACATCTCACTACAATCCTATCCAACATTCTCATGTTCCTTTCAAACTTGGTCACATTTTTCACTCCATTACCTGGTCAATTCTACTTCTAAGCTTTCGCTGAAAATATCTCCTGTGTCTGGATATCCTAACAACTACCATCTTCATCTGCCAAAATTCTACCCAAACTGCAATTCCAGCTCATATGCTCCATCTTCCATTGGACTCCAATACCCTCCCCCTCCCCTAATCTGTACATTGTTTTTCCCTCTCTTGCATACAACAGCACTTGATATGGCACATATCACATTGTAACTTGGATTCTAGCTGTTTGTGCAATTCTCCAATGTGTAAGCTGTGAAAGAATGGGGCCCGTAAAGACTGAGACTTATTCATCTTTGTCACAGCACCTTGAATAACCTCACACATAGTGCATACACGATGAACTATTTGTTGAGATAATGATTAATAAATGAAGAAATGAATGAATAAGTGAATAAATGAATAAAGCCTGATTCATTCTTCATTCAAAGTGGAGCTGCTAAAAAGGAACAGTATTGTGCCTACACACTTCCTTGCCTGTTTATAAAAATTCATATGCAGAAGCATATTTCTAATTCATTCAATGCATTCTTGGTTATCTGTAAATAAATTACCTGCTCTGTCAATTATCCATGGCAACTTGAGAATTCCTTTGATGTAAGGCTCAGCCGGATAAGATTAATAAGTGGACAAAAAAAACGGAAGGAGGTCATGGTTGAGAGTGAGGTTATGAAGATTCAGAGACTTAGCAATCACAAGGAAATGCTATCCCAAAATCAATTTGAATTAAAAATCTCTGCCACACGCAGAAAAGAAAAAGACTAAAAAGTTATAATGATTTTTCTGGTAGTTCTCTTACGATGTATGTACAAAAGCCCTACTCTGTATCTGACCAAATAGATTTCTTTGGTTATATCTACACAGAAAGCAAATAATAATATTATCTGTCCTTTTGTTTTCCCTGTCCCATCAGTCAATGCACAAAGCTGATAACTTTAAGAATACCTGCATAGAAGTATCTCTAGTTTAATTTTATCAACTTTACAAACAACCCAAAAAGATCTCAAAACTGACATAAAATGACTGTGACATGTGTGAGAATGTAGAGAAAATTGTTACATAGTTATCCTCCTTCAACATTTATTATCTATTTATTCATCTGTATGTCACCAAAATTATGAGGTAGGATCTGGAAAGATAAATACTACTGGGGAAAATTAGTTCCTTCAACCAGAAGTAGATTGTACTCTGAGCTCACCAACAGAGTAAGGACAGGCCAGCAAAGTGATGGTTAATAGGGGAAGGGCTTTCCCAAAAAGCAGAATCCATCTTTAGGTCTCTCCTGACTTTTGAAGGATTTGGACAGTTTGAGGTGATCCTAAGACTACTGAGAAAAATCTATTCTGTTGTTGGATACACTTGGGGCTGGGACTCTTGGGACTATATATGCTAGTTCATGGGGGAGAAATCTGATGTACTCCAAGAACCCATGGAAACTTTCCAGAAAGTCCTCAAAGAGGACCTAGCCCACTCTGAGACTAAATACCTAGGCTATACAGATGAGTCCCCATGAGAATCCTTGAACCCAATCAGGGTTTAAACTCCTGGTATCAAGAGGATCGAACCATTACCAGAGGTGATGACAGCCGCAGAAACAGAAATTCAGATGGAATCTTCCCAATCCATTGCAGCTCACACAACTAAAATACCTATAAATTCAAATAAGAACTGGCCTCCCTGCTTCCATTATTGGTGCAGCAAGGTGATCATTATCTTTCTCCACTGTTTTCCATCAGTGTGGTATCTGGTGGGAAGAAAATGTGGCTGATTAATTGCAACTTTGTATCAGCTCCAGGATCAAGTCAGGAGCCAGGGACATTGCTATGTCACTGTCTTTGTTGTTGATCATTCCCTACAGCTCTGTGCAGATGGTCTGAGGTTTTGAACAAGTCAGTGATGACAAATTAGGGTGTGAAATTAAACTCAGGAAGTCATGCTATGTACCAAGTTTTTCTGAGTTGAAAATATTCCTTTCAGAAAACAAAACACTTTAAAAAAATCACTTGTGTGTGAAGAACTCTCACTCATCTGTAGAGTCAAGAAGATTGTCTCACAGATTCAGAATGACCAATCTTATGATTATAAAAATTGTATTAGCCATCCGTAGAATATTTTTATTCTTATGTCATAATTGTATTTTTAATTAGAGTTTTCAAGATATTCTTAATATCAGGCTGAATGGTAGGTAGCTTATTACTTCATCTGTGTAAAGAAAATTTTAGAAATCTGACTTATAAGGTTTTTTAATTCCAAAAATGTATGCTGATTCCATATCAGTAAGAGTTGGTTGAAACATTTGTTAGTAAGAATAATATTAAATACTGTCCATCTTCTCTGTGTATTAAGTAAGAGTTACTTCTCCTTTCTACTTGCTTGACTTCCTGTCATGCTCAGATAGGATATAAAATTGGTTCACCTCAGTTTAGTTCCTCAAATGCAAATTTAAGAGTGCATGGTATATGTAAGGATCATACACTTCTCACTTTCATTATAAGTGAATTTTCCCGAAACATAAACAAAACACTGGCACTGGGTAACAAGTTCTGAGAATTACCAAATCATCTCACTAAGCTATCTCTTTTGATCTCTTCTCCATACATGTTTAAATAATAGCATTCCCAGTCCATTTCTGGTCCAGTAATTAACCATCCTTACCCTGACTTTTTAACACTATTCTCATTTAAATTACTCTTAGCATCATGCTGTTCAAAGAAAATCCTGCCCCCCAAAATTAATAAACAAGAATTTATCTAGGTCATAATACCAGAACTTGCATAGATGAAATACATAGATGAAAAACAAAAAACAAAGACCAGATCTGTAGTATAGGATTTAAGAGCAATAAAACCTCAATAAATGGAGGGAGCATTATAGGGAAAGAAGATCTAGAGGCTGTTCCAGTAAGGGTATGAGTCTTAGAACAGCTTAAATTTAGATGAGACATTATCAAGAGAGGAAGGAAATCACAAGTACGAGATCATATTTGAGTAAATTCCCAGAAGCAGATATTCCCAGAGTGCAATGAGCTGAGGAAATAACCATCTTAACATTGATTGAAAAAATACTATTTAACCTTTATTGATCACTTAATTTAATCTTAATAAATAATCCTATGAACTGTAGACACTGCTATTTTCCTACTTTATTAGGAACTTGAAAACACAAGAGATTAAGTAATTTAACAGACATACATAGGCAGAGCCATGATTCTAATGCTGATAGTACTTTTAACAACCACACCAGTGTTCCCCAACATTCTTCACATCATGACATGTGTAGCACATGATAACATTTCTGAATCAATGAGAGTTAATGGACAATACACCCAGTACTCTTTACCTAGCCTCCAGGCTGATAGAAATCAAGATCTTGGCATGGAAAGAACTGATCTGTGGCAAAACCCACAGCTAATCGGGTGCTAAATTTTGTACCATGCTACTAAACCTGTATGCTGGGAATTAGTGGGAAATACAGCAGGAGAGGTAAGGTAAATACAAACTATGGAAGGTCATATGAATAGCAGGTGAGGTCATTCGGATTCTATTTGACTGATGATAGAGTTCTTGAAGAGTGACAGTTTTTTATAAAGATCTGAATAACTGTATGTTTTGAGAATGATTTGAAAAGAGCAAAGTCTTAAAGACAGTTCATGTACCTGTTGACTATCCAAAACTACTAGGAGATGGTAGTAAGAATGAAAAGAAGGAAGATATGGAAAACCGAGTCTAAAGTATATGGAAGGCTCCAAGATAAAGGAAAGCTGAGAATGGGATACTTATGGACTGCCATCTTTGGGAAGAAAAGCTAGTTTAAGAGATGATGAGATGTAGGAAGCATTAAGTGGGATACCCCATTAATGGAGTTAGAGAACTAGCTGAAGTTTCTTGCTATCAGAGAGGCAGAGGTTGGTTTTGAAGATAAATGTTTTAAAACCACAAGCCTAGGAGTAATGCTGGAAGTTGAAGTACAAAACTCCCCAGACAAGCAGAGGAGAAATGCTGACAAAGAAATAGTGGCAGGAGGGAGAGAGTAGAAATCAGTCTGTGGGAAAGAAAAAATAACAGAATTGCAACATTAGAAAAGAAATTTGACGTCATTTAATTACCCTTGCATGAGCTCCTTTTACACTATGCCTGCCATATAAATACCCTACTTACAGCTGAGTACTTTCAATGATGGGAAATTTGCCCTGTCTTGGGGTAACTCATTCCAATTTCGGAAAGCTCTGGGTGTGTGTGTGTGTGTGTGTGTGCACGCGCGCGTGCATGTGTGTGTGCCTGTGTGTGTGTGTTTTAGGGAAATTTGTTTCCTTTAACTTCTACTTATTGGATCTGGTTGTCAGACAGAACAAGACCAGCTACCATTTCACGCGATAGTTTTTCATATATCTAAATACAGCTGTCATGTAATTTCCCCTTCCTTGCTTTTTCTCCCCTCCAAAATGTGAAATATGGTAGTCAGTAGTTCTCTGTATTTGTCCCAAAATTACTGCACTCATGTTTTATTTTTTACTTTTATAATTGACATATTAACTATATTAGTTTCAGGTGCACAACAATGATTTGATATCTGTATATATTGTGAAATGATCATAATAAGTCTAGTTAACATCCTACTCTCATACTTTGAAAGGTATCCCTTTGACTTATAATTCTGAATGCATGGAAGAGAGCCATGAATTTAGATCTGTTGAATTCTGTGTTATTTCCCTGTCATCTCTCACCACGATCTCTCACCTACCAAATAATATCGTATTCTCATCTCACCTATCATTTATTACCTTCCCAGGCTCCAGAATCCTAATATCTTTGGTCTTTGGTCTGTTCTCCATAAGTAGTCACTGTTTTATCCCTACAATCACCTTATATGCTCTTCTAATAACACTTTTCTCAACTTTAAGACTAGTAGTCACAGAAGCCACAAAGGGAAAAGTTTCAAGAAGGAGGGGTTAGCCAACAATACAAAAAAAAAAAAAAAGTCAGGAAAAATAAAGAATAGAAAAGGTTTTCAGACCTGAATGTTAGGAGGGTTTTGTAGCTTAGCAGAAAACTAATCTCAGTAGTGAAGTAGATCTCCCTGTTTTAAATCACTGTTCTCTGAGGTGAAAAATGAGAGTCCTACAAACTGAAATGCAGACATGGAAAATTGAGTTACTTTTATAAAAACATGCAATACGTTGCATTTATTAACTAGCAGCAATTTTTGTTGATTTTATTGATCACATATATATTGGCAATAATACCTCTGGGATAGTGTTTATATTTTGTAATATTTTCTCATATACCCTATTTGAGCCTTACAATAGCCACGTAACATTTCAAAGATGAGAAAACCAGCTATCTGAAAACTTATCTGAGTCCACCCAATATACAGACCTAAATGTACTCCCTCCCCTACCTTTCCTTGAGACATGTCTGTGACTTGACCGATATAGGTATTCGAATGTGTCAGTAGCTAACTACCCTTTACAGAGTCAGAATTCATGACCTTGGCCTTACAGGCATTGGCTCTAACCAACTTACCAAAGTAGCCATTAAAAACAATTAGTCCCAATACAGCAAAAGCAGTGGCATAGGTAAACAAAATTAGTAGTAGTAGCAGTAGTATCCCATCATCCTATGACAAAATTAACAAATATTTGCCTATAATGTGCCAGGTACTGCATTCTTTCATCTCCTTTAACCCTCATGACACCCTAAGAGGTATTTTTAACCTCATTCACACATGAGTAAACTGAGAACCTCTCCAGTTTACTGGAGCAGAAAGCAAGCACGTGAGCCAGGATTTGGTTTGTTTGTGAGTCTCAAACACCAAATAATTTCATATTTTTTAAATTTCTTCCTGTGACAATGGGGGAAAAAAGGACAACAAAAAGGATATGAATTCATCCATGAGAGATATGACTACACTACACATAGACAACATTTGTCCCATTTCATCCCATTTTCAACATCAATTCTTCACCATTGTTATAATTTCCAGTCTCTCAAACCTATCCTCTCCCCATGATACATTAACCACAAGATGGCTTCACTCGCCTCCCGGCTCAGAGTCTAGACCTTATGACCAAATGTTTTCACACTGTGTTCATTGATGCATTAGAATCCTTCGCTCCTTTGTCCTTCCCATTTCTGACTTAGTGATCTCAATATGGCTTAGATTGTCCCCCCAGCTGTAGACTTGCTCTCTGAGTGCTGAACGCTGCTGACTCAAGGCAGTGTTAACAGCGTCCACTGTAAATTTGTGCTGTCTAATCTCACCAGGGACCTCAGCGCCGCTCCATGGTTCTAATATTCATGCTTGGATAGTTTCCCATCACATTCTCCAAGTGCCTTTTGCTAATTACTGACAGACTCTCCGATACCTTAACCCCATGCCTTCCTGCCTTCTGTGGAGCACACACATGGTCTGCTGTATCGTGTGAGATAAGAAGACCCCTCCCCAGACCCAGTGACTGCAATTCTTCTGTCTCCTTCACTTACCTTTTCCCTCTACATCTTGCTCACAGGAAAAAAGCATCTGTTTACCTCCTGTGTATTTTTCCACCTGTCCAAAGATACTCCTCTGCTATAGTTCCTTTCCCCATACTTTCTTGATTTCTCAAGAATCTTCATTTCACCGTGGGTCATTCTCTCTCTCTGTGGTGCCTTCAGTTCTGCTTATGAACAAGTCCACCTTTTCCCTGTTAAAAATAAAATGAAATTAAAATTAAAGATAAAATTGCCAATAATCTGCTATTCTTTCACTGCTATGCTATTATTTCTCAAAAAGAAAGAGAAATTATATCTGTTCACTCATTTACTTGAGCATTAGCTTCTCATCCACTGTTTAATACCTTTCAATATGGTTTCCACCCACATGGATTCTAATCATTTTTAGCTTAAGAAAGTGAATTCGAAGAATGAATGCCAAACTCTGCAGTGCAAGAATTAGTTTTGAGTAAAGATTAGCATTCAGATTAAGCCATTACAAACATAGCTGTATCCATAATTATTGTGCTTAAAGATTATTTAGGTGGAGAGAGATATGGAGAAAAATGCAGGTACAAAAGTGAGGAAATACATCAGAAAGATTTGCCAAAAGAAAAAGGGGGAGGAAAATGGGGAGCCTGACTGGCTCAGTCAGTAGAGCATGCAACTGTTGATCTCAGGATTGTGAGTTCAAACCCTACATTGGGCATGGAGTCTACTTTAAAAAAAAAAAAAAGAAAGGAAGGAAGGAAGGGAAAGGAAAGGGGAAAAAAATGGCATGGAAAATGAGAAGAAAGAGTTACGAGCCTATCTGAAAATTATAGGGATGACTGCCTTTGGGTGTTACATATCGTAAATGGGCTTTGTTGCCACAGCTAACATGGAAACCAAGCAAGGTCCTGGACATCTCTACACAGTATCACAATATTGTTTCAGATTCTTAATATCTGGATGATTGTAATAGTTTTCCAAATGGGATATCTGCTTCCAGATTCTGTTGTCTCCTACTCAATTCACCTTACATGCTGATGCCGTTGTCTGATTTTCTTTGCATATAGCAAAGACTAAGAAAATGTGAATGAACGAATAAATGAATGAAAAAAAATCCCAAAATTACATAATCACTATGACCTTCACAAAGATCTTTTTAGTAATAAATTATTTTTAAAAATTTATGTAGAAAAAAATTTCTACCAGAACCAAAAAGCCTTGACAATGGAGGGGGTGAGGAACAGTGGAGATCATTTTAAGATACATAAGACCAAACAAAACCAAACAAAAACCTATTTCTCTTAAAACTCAAACATTAAGGGAGGGACTTTAAGTACACGCACACACACACACACACACACAATTTTCAGAATTTAATTTGCCTAATACTATTTGGTGGTCCACTTTTCACAGAAAGCTAGAAGGTATATGGAAGTAGAAGTTATTCAAGTCATAAGTGGTGAAAGTCTCAACATATACTTATTAGACTATAAGCAGCCAGTTAAAAGAGTAAAAATGCTAATAAAGTTTGTGAATTCAGCTTGTTCTTGTCAGTAGATGACAGACACTGAAGTCAATGACCAGTAATTTTATAGAATCACTCAGTTCCCAAGCCTCAGTTTCCCATAAGGTAAAAGTGCATTAAAATTACGAATATTTTACAATGCAATTTTATTATTAAAATCATTTTCTCTACACAGTTATTCTGTTGAAGAAAACATGTGTATGTTTTTATTACTGTGTTTTCATTTATAATTTAGCAATTTTGGTTAGTGTGAAATATATCAGCTCAAGAATTGTTTAGTTCTTTTCGTAATGGCATCATCACATTATTTTTTATTTCCGGTAGATATTTGAAGTTGATATTTAGCTCTTAAGTTCATTTAGAACAATCTCAACATGATTTGAAAAAAACTCTTGGGGTCCAACTTGAGTTGGATAATTTAGAAAAAATTCAAAATGCTAAAATCATTTAAAAATAAATCTTGTGAAATGAGAATGAAAACGAACCAAGCTTTTGATTTTCCCTGTGGGAAATAACCTTAATTTTATGAAGAAATGAAATTGCTGGTGGTGCCTCAGGTAACAGTTTCAGCAGAATTTTTTTAAAAATGAATCTGTGAGACATAGGAAGTTGAACTACAATCAGTAAACCGTTCAGGTCAGGTTGAACCCAGTAATCAGCAAGGTCTTTGTTTAAATCTGCTTATGAATAAATTACTTTATTCATGTCAGTAAAAAAAAATAATCAGAGCCTCAGAATCATCTTGGCAGCTGTGCGGCATTTGATGTGATCTTTTTTTAGTAATAAACTATCAGATGGCATTAATTGCAACTTTTTCTTTTTCAAATGAGAAATGTTGCCACTCTCCCTGCAGACTCTTCATGGATCAGCAGGTTTCAATGCCAGGCCAGGAAGGACTTTTTGTTTTTATTGCGTGCTTCTCTATGTAACCTTTACTTCAACTTTTGTTACTCGCCGATGTTGGATTTTGTAAACTTTGTTTTATTATTGTTGGTAATAGTCATGTATTGTCTTCAACTCAGAATCGCCGTTTTTTTTAAAGATTTTTTTTATTTATTTGAGAGAAAGAGAGAGGGTGCACTCACACTCGAGGGGGGTGGCGGGGGAAAGGGACAGAGGGAGAGGGAGAATCACAAGCAGACTTCCCACTAAGGGTGGAGCCATTGGCGGGGCTGACCTCATAACCCTGAGATCATGACCCTGAGATCATGACCTCAGGTGAAACCAAGAGTCTGACCCCTAACTGACTGAGGCACCCAGGCGCCCCAGAATCACCATATTTAAGGCAAGAGTAAGCAAATGTTTCCAGTAAAGAAGCAGGTAGTAAATATGTTAGTCCCTGTGACCATATGGTCTTTGCAGCAACTCTTAATTCTGCAGTTATAGTGCAAACACAGCTCTAAACAATACATAAACAAATGTGCGTGGGTGCATTTCAATAAAACGTTAATTATGAAAACAGGCCACGGTAAGAATTGGGCCACAGTTTGCTGACTCCTGATGTAAAGGAGTATCTTTGTGTAGAGGCAGAGAGACAAGAGATTCAAGGACATAAGAAATATCAACCTCTCATGCTGTATAATTCATTAAGTTTCAATGGCTCCAAAATAAATATTACAACCAAATGAAGTGCTATAGAAACCCAGATTTGCTTTCACTGGTTGCTCTTATAATAAGTCATAGTTTGTTGATGAAACAATTTTTTTATTCAAGAAACTTCTACTGAACACCTATCATGAGACCAGTACTCTATTAGCAGCAAGTGTGATAGAAAGTACACTAAGCCCGAATTCCTAGGACCTACACATGTGGTGAGAGCAGATATTCCAGACTTTCATACTAGAATATGAATAGAGTAGAATATGAAGAATAGAATTCAGATTCTATTTAGTTTTTCCCCACCATTCCAGCCTTTTATATGTGGTGCTACATCTAACACAATTACTTCCTACCTGATGGGCGGACGGTGGGTAGGAGGACTCTGATTTTGAACTTCCCTATGCTCTCATCTCATCACTCCCCCCTAAGGATTTTAGAAGTCAGTGCTCCTTTTTGAGTATATTATTTTTACTTAAGAAAAAGAGATTCAAAATACTGGTGTACTGTGTCATACTTCTTTATTTTGAGGTTAGGGAAGGGCTTGGTTTCAATTCCTGTGTCTTACTGCAGTAACAATTAGAGCATTTCATTTCCCCTGAGGAGACAGCTAAGAAAGATAAACATGCTTTAAAAACCCATTCTTTAAAACTCAAGCTTCTGGAGGATAGGGCATATAGACCTAAAAGGAAAGAGCAGCAGTTCAAACATTCTTTAAGCCCGCTGCTACAACTCGACTCAAAACAGTAACTTTTATAGATATGTTTTTGAAATACGCCATTCGTATTTTTAAAAGATTTCAAAAAATATTTCCAATCAAATTTATTAACAACTTCTAACAGCTGGTTAAATCATAAGAATTACTGAAGTGCTAAGATTGGAATTCATGATCTTGAGATATGAAAAGCTTATTTCAAAAAAAAAAAGCTTATTTCACCTAATGAGGAAAGCAAATTCTTTCTTAAAATTTGTAGATGAGAATAATGAAGATTTCATAGACTGTGAGCCCATGACATCAGAATTCATAGTAATTCAGTAAAGTAGTTGAACTCTGAATTCCTTGGAAGATGTAATAATTAAAATTTTAAAACAATAGAAATTACTGTACTTCAACAACTTTATGCAATCAGTTATCTCTGTAACTTTTAAACAATGATGATTATTGACAGTTTAGGCCATTCATTGTGATCAAGTATGTGTGTGCCTTCCTAGGAAAATATAGTATTTCCAACCTGAAATTTTCAATATTCACTTTATTTTTATATTTATTATATATATTTTTCATATTATATAAATTATTTCATATTTATATATAATATATATTTATATATATAAATGGATATTAAATAGATTTATATGTGAATATTTCATATATTAATATATCTTTCATATATATTATAATATATGAAAATATTTATTTTCAATATTTACCTTATTCTTTGGTAACATGTTAACAATTTTCATAATTCTTCCACATTGGTAGGATACCATAGATACTAAATTATATGCCGTGCTTCTATAAAACTGTCAATACCCTAAAACAATAAAGTTATCAGATTCAAACATTCCTTACAATGCCTGTAAATCACAACTTTTAAATATGAAATCAAGTTTATGCTTACAGACACTGACCCAGTAAATAGATTAAGCTGGGGAGGTGGCTCAATAGTTGTGCTGTTAAAATCGCATTAGTATAGGAACAAAATCATAGTGCATTTTTGCGATACTAGTATCTAATGGCCAATCACATGAATGTAAGTAGCAAGTGGAATAAAATGATATTGAGCCTCGATTTGGTTCTAGATCAAGTTGGAGTGAAATGTGCATGCTTTCTAATTCTCAGGTTGCAGTTTCTAATGCAGTCCGGTGTGAGCCAGGGAGGAAATCCACAGGTGAGAAATGTCCTCTGGGAGATCTCATCCTGACTGCTGTGTCCTTCCCCAGGATCTGTCACTGTGAAGGGGATGAAGAGAGCCCCCTCATCACACCCTGTCGCTGCACGGGCACCCTGCGCTTTGTCCACCAGTCCTGCCTCCACCAGTGGATCAAGAGCTCAGACACGCGCTGCTGTGAGCTCTGCAAGTATGACTTCATAATGGAGACTAAGCTCAAACCCCTCCGGAAGGTATGGTATCTGCAGGAATTGGTTTGAAAGGGAGCACTTGCAACGCAAGAATGTGTTCATAATTCATTTCTTTCCCCAGCAGAATTTGGTAACATGCTAATATCCATGAAGAGTACATGCCTTGTGTTGGGTTCAATACGTAAAACAGCCAAGTGTTTGCAAATAATCCTTCCTCTCTGTTTTATGTTCTAGGGCCTCTGATTTTTATGTCAGTCTTCAAAATCAAAAAAACAACACATACGCGTACATGCATGTGTGCGTGTGTGTGTGTATGATGTATGTGTTTATGTGTGCATCATTATATATATATATTTATATTTATATATGCAAAATAAATATACTTGTAATTTGATGTAATTGAATTGACGGAACTGTGAGAACATTGTATTTAATGAGGTCAATTCCCTGGAAGGTTAGGATAATACATTACATTAAATATATGAACTCATCTAATTTCCTAAAAAATCAGGCATTAGGTAATAGAAAAGAATGTTTTCTTCCATAAGGTGTGAACTCTTTTTTGGGTTTGCCTTTATTTGGGAATTTGGTGTGGTAGTTCATGTATAATTAGAGTAGATAGAAAAAGTATTATTTTCCATATTGTGCATCAAGCTGGAAGAGAGAGGTAAGTATGTTTTTATCTACAAACTTGATCTACAAATTCCTCACTTATGTTTTTCTAAAGAATGAAGGTAAGAATATGAGTCAAATATAGGTAGCATTACACTCAAAGCTAGCAAAGGACAATCTGTGAAGGATACAAATGAAGACAATGAACTTTATGTAATTCATGCCCTATCGCTGAGGCCCTGGATTTTAGCATGTGACTCATCTTTTTACCTAACTGCAGCCTCACATATATGGATGCTCAATTTCTAAAGGAGAATGTGGATACTGTAATTTAAATAATGATTCTGCCTAGAGCTACTTTTTCATTTAAATTAAATGCAAAGCAAAAGCGGCTGGAAAGAACATTGCTTAAAAATAAACAATGAGCACCAGGATGAGGAGAGATGTAAAGCAAACAAGACTATTCCAATAGGAATCTGATGGGTTGCATTGCAATTCTTCATTAATTCTGTAAATCACAGAGAGGGAGAAAAGTATTCCTTGCTTTCGCACAGCCTCAATTTTAAAAGTCTGCAAATGGTTTATAGATGTCAGAACTGATGTACGAAATGCCTTTGGGCTATGCACTGTCTTTTCTTAATATATGGGGTAACTTGAGTGACAAAAGGTGACGCTCTGTTCCTCCAGGACCCAGAGCAATCAATGCCAGAAATAGAAATGGACCCTTACTCTCTGCCCTTTGCTTCATCCACTGAACAGATGCTGTGTGATGTCTGGAGTAGCCAAATAACACGTTGTGCTCTGTGATTCTGTGAATTTCTCTTCATGGCCCTCAGGGACGTACAAATTATTTCGTAGTGTCTGTATATTTCTCCATGGGTTTTTTTTTTCAACTTCTATCTATATAAAATGTTCATTTCAACTTTGTCAAATGTAATATTTCGAGAGCAACAATTTAGGATAATAAAATATTCAGATTTTCTCTTCATACTCTCTATCCCACCCCCATTTTTGTATAATAAACAATACATGATGCTGTATGGAATTTGAAAATTCTTATTCTACCTTCGGATTTGGTGGAATTATCCCTTATGTGCAACTTTAATCCTTTTAATATAGGATTCCATTCCCAAGAATTTACAACTGTCATGAAATCCCTTTTTTCTCAAATAGTTCCGTTGAGAACCAGAGAAAGGCAATGAATACATCTATCTTTTTTAATCTTCTTAATAATGAATATGTGTGGCAACCTAGTGGGCACCTATTGGCTATCGATTAATGAAATACCCTACTTTCTTTTTAAAAAACATTTCCTTTGTCATAAATATTGATGAAGGACAGCATCTCAACATCCATCATTTTTAATAGCATTTTTATATCTATGGAGGATGTTAGAGTCTAATCCAGAGGTTGCTTCCTGACAGCCCACAGATGTGCTTTATTTGACCCACAGGGCTTAACATTTGAAACAGTTACCAACATTAGATGTGTGGGTATTTCATGTAAAATTCCATATGTTTGTGTGTTTGAAAATCACAGTATCTAGCTCTACTGTAACCACATTCCCCTAGGACAGCATCTAAAGGGTAGTGAAGTGGAGATGAGTGAGGCTAGCACCTTTAAAAGGCGGTTTGCTTTCAAGGGCTCCACATTTCTCAGCCCTCCCTCCATCTCTGATCCCGAAACTTTGTGCCATCCCCACTCATCTGTCGCTCTAGAGTAAGGATCTGAATTTTCGACTCCTGACCTAACACATGAGTCCTGCACACGAGAAACATGCATTTTGTCCCTGCCTCTATGACTTATGGGTTTTAAAAACCTACAAAAAGTATTCCAAACTTTTACTTTCTCCTTGAAAATGATGGTGCATTGGCATAATACGTAAATGGCAGTATCCAAAATGACTTCAGATTCTGAGGTGACACGAACTCTACAGATATGAGGCAGTTGTAAACTGTTCTAGATGGTTTATTTTGATGGCACTAAGATTCATCAAAAGTTCTCTTTTGATAGTATTTAATTGGTCATTACGAATGACAGGTATAGCATTGCTTAGAATATATACGAAGTATATCCCATTAATTGCTCCCAACTCAGTAATTCCATTACAGTTTATAATGTTCTAAAGACCAACCACGTGAAACAATTAATTTAGCTAATGATTCTGAATGTCTACCATTAGCCAATACAGGCAGGAGATTCTGTTTAAATGAAATGGTTTCTTAAAGTGGAAAGGTGCAAATCTTCGTAGTCTGATGAAGCTTGGGGCTTAATAATCCCTAAAGAGATCAGTAAAACCTTACTTCATTAATTGCTACTATTACTACACCAAAATCTTCAGTTAGTAAATTCATCAAGGTATCCTAATGTCTCCAGAAGAAAAATCTTTAAAATCTAAATAAAATCAAGAACTTCTTTGAAAAAAAGCAGTTTTCGTCGTCTTTAAGTCAGCAGCTTACCTGGTTTTATAACACTCAGTAAAAGCCCCATGAGTTAACCAGGGTCAGAAATAATTCTTAAGGCCCAGGAAAGACAAAAAGATAAAAATACACAAAGCAGTACAGTTTGGAAATGCAGACAATATCAGTTAGGAAGCATGAAATCTTCTGTTCTGAAGCTGAAGACTTGCATGAGGTTCAGATTTGAGTCTGAATGGGAGAGACCAATGGCTGGATATGAAGCTAAGCTTTCGAGGACAGCAAATGGTACCGACAACTTTATGTTCTCCCCTAAATTACTTCTTTATATAGTTTCTCATATGGAAACCATTTGACAAATAATACAAAATATTCAGCTCTATGGATCCTTTTGTTCCCTGTCTCATTTTTAAATGAGACAGTGAATCAATTACCTTGGCTTTAGTAATGATTAGATTAAATCGTATGCACTTGTCATTTTTGTAGATCAAAGCAGTTGAATATTGGAAAGTTCATAAAATTTAAGTTCTGTGTGAATTTATTATGCCAAATAAAAAGGAGTAATCATTTTCGGTATTTCTACACTTCCACCATAATGACTTCCAATGCTTTAGTTGAAATATCTACTTAAAAAAAAAAAATGAAGAACTGTATTTGACAAATGCTATGTTAGTTCCTTCCTTTCCCCTTAATTTGATGTAACATTTGTCTTTCAGAAGAGCCAGTGCAAGTTACCATAGCAGGCCAATGGCCCATAGGTTATTATTGATTCTCCATAATCTGGAGGTCTTGCAGGTCATAGTCTTAAAATTAGATAATAGGAAGAATGAGGTCAGATTCCTAGCTAGGGCCTTCTGAGTACCCCCATTTGAATAATGCTACCTCCTCAGAGGTAAGAAAATTAAAAATGCTTCATTTACTTACCATTCTGGAGAATTTTCAATTTTACTAATACGACCACCCCATACTGAATTTCAACTATGTGCCAGATATTTAGAATATATCAATTAACTTTTATCTCCATTACAACCCCATTTCATGTAGGCACGTGAAGCCTATTTTACAGATGAGAAAAAGGAGACAAAGTATCAACCTTACTTACTATCACACACCTCAGAGCTCCCTGATTCTAAAGCTTGTGGCCGTGTATGGTGTCACGCTGCCTTAAGTGGCTGACAGTCTCTCTCTTTAAGCACCAAAACTTCGGTTTTTATTCGGACCTTTCCAATGGAAACCTTTCAAAAGAAATCTTTCTGAAATAAAATTTTTTTCTAAAATCTTTCTTCTTAAACATGGGTGTTTTACCCAATGTATATTCTTAGTACTTAGTTACACCATTATGTACACATGATTTATTTTGCAGGTCGAAAAACCTGAACTGGCCTGATAGCATTGAAAGCTGTTTATCTTTGTTAACTTTAAAAATAAAACTGTCAGTTACTTTACCAGCAAGAATGGGTTTAATCCGGAATAGCAGAGGATTGCAGTTTGGGTCAGGCACGCTACAGCAAAAGCATAGGCAAGTCCAGAGAACCAAAGAGAGGGAGGAATGCTCTTTTATAGATGAAAAGGGGAAGTCGGGAGGTTTATTATAAAGAAAAGAGTCCATTGGAGTAAACTTGGAGTTCAAAGTATAGTGGCTTTTCATTGGCGGACTTGTGACTGTCTTATTGGCTGAGCTCCTGCGGGGTCGGTGGGGCAGGGGGGCACGAAGAAAAACCTTTCTTGCTCCTGCTGAAATATAAAGAGCTGAAGTAGTATCACTTGCAAGGTTCTTTTCTTCTGTTGGGATCTGCAGTTGATGACCGTAGTAGAGCGTGAGAGCTACCTTCTTCTGGTCTCCTGACTTCATTTTAAACACGATTTTCTTTGATTACTTTTCACATCTTGATTCTGCATCTGCCAACCTGCTGTGTTTTGAAAGCCCTTTATGGAGCAGAAGAGTTTTCCCTTCTTCCGTTTTAGGTCCTTTGGCTGGTCTGATAATTAAATCAGTAGAAGATAAACAGAAAAACAAACAAAACTTTAATAACATGTATACATGGGAGAGACCAGGAAAACCAAGTAACTCACTGAGAATGGCCAAAGCCATCATCTTAAATACCATCTTCAGCTAAAGACAAAAGAAGGCGTTTGGGGAAAGGAGACCAGCTCTGGGAGGTTACCAGGAAAAACAGTATACAAGGGTAAGGTTGTTAAGTAGATTTAAGTTGTTGTCATCTGAATTGATAAGGGCTCTAGAATCACCTCTTCCAGGTACAGCAAGGGAGACACCCTTACAAATGGAGATTTTCCTTATAAACGTAAGTGCCTCTTACAAAACAGCAACTTGTGTCGGATTTTTAAAGCTTTTCCATATCTGCTGTATTTTTAAAATAACCAAGTTACAATAATCGACGTGCCAAAGAGGCATATTTTGGGGTGGCAAAATCTGCTCTCTTGCACCCTTTATCTGTTTTTGTTGTTTTCATTCTTCCTGCTCTCAGAATCTGCTGCCAGGTCTCTGTTCCTTCAGGAGCCCTTATTTAACATTTCACATAGCTACTGCTTTTCTGCTTTAAACAATAACAACAAAAATCAAGAGTTATAAAATTGAGTCCATAAAAGGCCCAGGTCTAGATGAAGTTCTACATTCTCTTTTGATCACTGGCAAGAGTTTTAGTGAGTAATTTTGGCATCATTCCAGAATTCCTGGACCTCTCTTTGGCATCCTTTTTAATTCTCAGCTTTACTCGGAATTACATGATTTAAAAAAAAAAAAAAAAAAAAAAAAGCCCTCAGCAAATATGGTTTGGAAGTCTCCAGGATGTTTTCCTAGAATCAGAGCCCAGTTCTGGGGAGTAGGTTTGCTGTTTCATTTCTTCAGAAATATATAAGCTTGGAGCCAATGAAAATCTCTGCCCTAGTATGAGTCTTGATAAAGCTTTCTTTATACTTGCAAAAAACTATCTTGCTGTGTTTCAGCTCCGTTATAATATGAGCCCCAAGTGCAGTTGAAGTGATTTCAAACACTCTTAGAAAATTATTTTGTTTTCAAAATCACACTTTCCTAATGAACCAGGTAAGCTTTTCACAACAAATTTCTCTATCCAGTGGTGGCGTAGTCTGCAGCCAACACTTCTTTACTTCTTACTGCTTCTTTCAGGGAGAAAGAGGAGCCTAACAGGCTACTCAGCAAATAGCTGTGGGGAGGGAAAGGATAAGTACACCACAAAGTAAGATCATTAAAACAAAAGCATTTCAACTCAACTGGAGCGTTATCTTTTCTACTAAAATATTTTTGTTTTGTTTTGGGGGGTTTTTGGTTTTATTTATATTTGTTTTCTTGCCTTAACACACTCGTGCCTGTGGGGCATCCGGACTGGATGGGGGCTGTGGCGCAGGTAGTGAAAGAATCCCCTTGAGGCAGAACAGAAGAGATGAAAGTGTATCGAATCCACCTGCAAGGGAGCAGCGGGCGGGACAGCAGAGGAGAGCCTGTCTGCCACGAGGTGGGGGTGAGGGCCACAAATATGGGGCCGAGGGAGGGAGTATGGGGACATGGGGAATTTTCTCTTTTCGTAATCTCAGGAGTTGTGTCTGGTTGTAACTGGTCAGTTAGGGTCTGTGGCTGTTTCGCGGTGGTTTGCTTCATGAAGCTGTTTGCGTCAGCTCAGTAGTCACTGTGGGCCCTTCTGCCTTGCTCAACTTTCTATTGCTCAAGCCCATTGCCTAAAAGCAGCGTCTACCATGTCCTCAGTACGGCAATTGATATTTCAATTAAAATAGTATTAAATGTGAGTAGAGAGCAATGCCAGCATGTCTAACATCAAATGATTATGAGATGGAAAATACAAATGTCTCAGGCTTTTTCTAATAGATATTGGGACTTATCGTATGGCCTCATCCTTTTGTCTTTTGAGAGAATACTGGGAGTTGATTAGTCTTTAAAATTCCAAAAACAAGAAGACTGTAGCCAACTGGAATCCATACTGTGGAATAGTTTGTTCAGAATGGAAGTACTCTTCTCTAGGCAGCAGAAGAGCTTCTTTGTGAAGCTTCCATCCATAACCACAGTCCTCCCTCAAGGCAGATGTGAACTGCAGCCAGTGGCAAACTGTGTTCTAAATGATTGTTCTAAGAAAGCTCCAGTCATGCCCAGTTTACTCATTCACTCACCTCACTGTACTATCCTCTATGGGCCAGTTGTGTTCAGTAGTGAACCAGATAGAAAAAACCCTGGTCCCAGACTGCATCCACTGCAGGAGGGATGGGAAACGATGAATTACTTACCATATTTTGTCACAAACTTGAAAGGCATGGTCATCAGTGGATGGCGGTGTGGGGATCGAGAATTTTCTGTAACTCCAGAGGGAATGGTAAAGGTAATTCAAAGAGAGCAAGCCATCCTATGTTTGGTCTTTACTTGTGAGACTGTCCATATAAAAGGATTTCTTTTTGTACAGTAACTAGAAGTACATAGCAGAATGACTTGCCTCTGGTTATCCATGATTCACATAACCTAGGCAAATCAAGAAGACATTACTTTGCAATTGGATATCCAGGACATCGGGCAAAGAGAACTGGGAATATAGAACAGGATTTGTCAAAGGGTGTCACAGAAGAGATTTTACCAATTCCTGAATAACAGTTGTTGACTGGAACATTTCTCTCCAGCACTTCCTTATTAGTAGATCCAATTACATATTACTTCAGTTCGGTTTCTCTCTTTGAAAATTATTACTTGAAGAATATAACCTCACTTGCTTGGTAAGAATGTCACCTTGTGTTACTATTCTAGATATGAAAAGAAATACTTAACTTTCATTAGATTTGCTGTTGAAGTCTTTAACGGGATACAGTTCCTTCCTTGTGAAAATACATTTTTATTTTGACAAGGACAAGGAACACAGGAAATGGAAGTTCTTTTCTATACTTTGTATTTTGATATTTGAAACATAAACTATGGTTGAAAGGAGGGAATCAGTATTACAATGATCCATATGGAAAGCGTAAAACCATCCAATTAAAACGTGCAGAAGCATATGCACACACACACGCGCGCACACACACAGTTACAAATAAAGATTTCCCCAAAGCATCATCTTATGACTGAGTTTTTTTTTTAATGAGAAAGAAGTTATATTTGTGTTTCATTTTAGGTTTTCTTAAGATGGCATAACAATTGAGTTTTAAATTGCTCCCATATTTAAATTTTCCTCCAGCTAAAGATTGTTCTCTCTCAGCTGGGATTATTTCTTAATTCATTTCTCCAGTTCCTCAAATCTTGGCATAAAATCTAAGAAAAATTTTCTCCTAAACTTTCGGCTTAATATTTTGAATTAAGGCATGAGGAAATCGACACGGTTTTTCCAAAAGCAAATATTTTCGACCAAATCAAGTTGCTTTTCTTTCGCACTTACAAGGAGGAGAAAAATGAGGAAGACTTTGACATCTGTCTGGAATGATGGCGTCTGGCCCCGTTGTCCAAGCCTCAACACACTTGCGTGATATTATCCACATTTTAATAAGATAGCTGTCTGAAAGTCTTCACTCCAAAGAGACCTAATCTCTCACAAGCCAGCTCCCTTCCAATTTTCTATTTTTCTCTATTACCAAGTAGCTCCTCTTCTTTTGTTTCCCACGTGGGTATGCCACCCACTGCTTCATCATACTGTGCTATTATCTTGCATAGGAATGTTTTGCCCTGAATTAGGCACATTTACCCACTCAGCCACAGGTATCGCAGAACCGGTGCTGTGGTATAGCATGGAATATTACAGAAGGTGGGGAAAGCAGGACAGGAGGCAGAAAGGTTGAGCAGTCCACGCTTAGTTCTTTTGCCCATTTCCTTTGATAGAGAAGAGAGTGATGGGCAGAGAGAGGCCACCTGTGTTACTCTAACAAAGGTCCATCCACATGAAAACATGAAGCAAAGAAAAAAAAAAAGAGAACCCTAACACAGAGAATCCAAAAATCCAGGAATGATAACTCTTTTTAAATTCTCTCTCCATGGAAATTAAGGGAAAGTAGCTAAGTTAAAAAGAACAAACAATTCAAACAGAAAAAAAGAAAAGAAAGAAAGGAAGGAAGGAAGGAAGGAAGGAAGGAAGGAAGGAAGAAAGAAAGAAAGAAAGAAAGAAAGAAAGAAAGAAAGAAAGAAAGAAAGAAAGAAAGAAAGAAAGAAAGAAAGAAAGAAAGAAAACAGAACGCTAGGCTAAGTCAGAAGATCTGATTTTAATTTTGGTTCTGAAGATTAATCCCTCTGAGCCTTGCGTCAGTTTCTCCATCTGTAGAACAAGGACTAGGTGAGATTATCTTTGAAGTTTTTTCTAACTTAAAATTCTGTGATTTCATGAAAAGCAAAGTGAGCAATCCACTTATTTAAGAAGAAAGAGAGAAAGAAACCTTATATTCAAATGAATTTTAAGTATTCCGAAGGAAAAGAAAAACAGGCATAGAAAGAATTCTTCACATCCACAGTAGCTTAGGTTGTGTTCCCTGGTGGCCTGGGGAGACCATCTCCCCAGGCCCTGAGGCCCCTCCCCGTCCCACCCCACCTTGTCCCTGGAGGCTCTTAGTCTCATCACAATAAAGTATTCCAGGAGTGGGGCGCCTGGGTGGCTTAGTCGGTTAAGTGTCTGTTTGGGTCAGGTCATGATCCCAGGGTCCTGGAATCGAGCCCCGCATCAGGCTCCTTGCTCAGCGGGAAGCCTGCTTCTCCCTCTCCCACTCCCCTGCTTGTGTTCCCTCTCTTGCTGTGTCTTGCTCTCTGTCAAATAAATAAATAAAATCTTTAAAAAAAAGAAAAAAGAATTCCAGGAGAGACCAGACACACAACAGCTGAGTGGTGCAGGTAGGAAAGTTTATTCAAGTGAGAGTACCCTCTGGAAATGAGGGGGGGTGAGCTCAAGGGAGAGCTGCACTTGGGGTTTGGGTCTCTGTCTTTTATTGACAGATGTTAGCGAGAGGGTGGAATATTTATTACCTGGGGAGGAGATTTCTTGGGAGCACAGTTTTGTGCCTTTTCTCCCTTTCTTGCTCAGCATCTCTGGCCTACTTTGTCTTGAGCCTATCCGGTTTGATCCAGCCTCTTGCTGGCTTTGTTTTTTGGAATGCTGCCAGGACAGTTCTCTAACTTTCCCCACAGCAGGCCATGGCTCCCCGCTGGCCGTCCTCCAGTCCAACTGCCTACTCAAACAGTTGCCCAGCTCAGGATGCCGAGTAGACAGAAGTCCAAGGTCCGAGTCCTAAAAGAAGGAACATATGTGCTTTCTTAATCTTGCCTGTTACCCTTTAAAGCAGATCATGGTGAGAAAAACAAGATATACTCTATATTTAAAAAAGAAAACCATTAAAAAGCATGACTAAAGGAAGACGGGGAGAGAAAGAAGGAAGAGAAGGAAGAAGGAGAGAAAGAGGAGGAAAGAGAGAGGAGAGGAGAGCGTGAGGAGAGGATGGTTGAGGAGGAGGAGGCATCCTGAAAGGTGAGTAGAAGCTAGATGTCAGGGTCCAGGCCACACTTCATTTTTTCTTATGAGTTGTAAGCAGGTGGTTAAAGGCTAAAGTAAATTAGATTTGAGTAGTTCTTGACAACAAAGCTGTTCTGCAGCACCAAGACACACATGGAAGATTTCTGACCCTAAGAAAAGAGGCAGGCAGGCTGGGCTGTAAGCCATTTTCTCCTTGGCACAGTAAAGAAAACCAGGTTGATTGAAGGTCTAGCAAATTAGCTTAGTTGAGTCTAAGAAAGATAATTATATTTTCTTGAAAGCTAGGGTTTCTGAAAATGCAGAGCTAGTTTAATATAGAAGTTAAAATTTCAATGGAGTATTTTTATCAATAAACGACACTAACCAATTTTTGAGCCAGAGCTTTTCAGCATCTGGGTAGTGACTTATCTCTTAAGACATTGATAATCTCCTACTGGGATCTTTATATATAAGACCATCCCAACAGCCAACTGTGTCTGAAGGACCACACGGAGAGGTTCCAGCAATGCCCAGTTATGATTCACTACTCCCACTTCATTCAGTCAGTCACCAGGGGTTCGCTGAGTGCCAGTCACTGTCCCTGGTACTGAGATTATAGTGACGAACAAGTGAAATTTTTGGATCTTAGGGAAGATACATTTTTGTGGGGTAGAGATGAAGGCAGGGAATTTGAAAGCAAGTTAGTTGTAATATTTTGAAAGAGACTTAAAAATGGTATGGGAGATAATTATTTCTAGGTGAAAAAAGTCTTCATTTCTCAACTGTCTCACTGTTCCATCAGGGAAACAATTCAATAAAGGAAATTAAGATGAAAAGGTTGCTGCATGAATGTCAGGAACCAGAGCTAGGAAGACGCACACAGACAACTCTTTCCACATTGGCTGAGAAAAATTACCAAGTGTCTGTGGAATGCTGCTCAATTCCACAGATAATTTACTTTATATCAGGAAACAGGTTATATAAATGAATGAAGCAGTCTGATTTTATGATGATAAATGACAAATAATGCAGTCCAGGGGATACGATGAGGCAAAGTGAAAACTATGGCATTCTGGAATAGATGTGCCTTCTCTAAACACAGTCATAACCACTCATCTCTCGTGGCCTGTTGCCAAATCAACTGCTTTGTCAGATGAAGCCCAAATTCTAGATTTAATGTATCTCTTCTGATTTTTAAAAATAACAGTAACTAATTCAAACTTGAAAACCATTCAGGCAAAGCAAAACAGATCTGAAGGCTAGAATCAGCCCACAAACCAAGAGTTTGTGATCTCTGCAGGATAGAAATGCCCATGTAGCTCCTCAAGTATTTGCCCAGCAGAGTGCGACATCTTGTGTCTTGTGTCCTGACATGGGATCTGTCGGAAAAATGGAAGGTAGAAGGACGGCAATGATACCTTCTTTGCCAACTTTTCAGGATTCTACGGGGGAATAAAATCATGTAAGTGAAAGTACTTTGTAAGCGGTGAATTCCTACAAAATGATGTTATCTTCTCCAGCTCTCCGTTAGCAAGTTCACTTTTCCAATCTTCCTCAATCAATATTTAGGATTGAATTCACTTTAATGCCAACAAGAGAGTAGCATGCACATTTTCAATGAACTATTTATCGAGCACTGAATTATTTTAAGGATACATGCACTGATAATTTGTAGTCCAGTAATTTTGAATGTATAGTCATCCAGGTAAGAGTTATGCTGGTTTAAGTTTGCAAGTTTTAGGGGCGCCTGGGTGGCTCAGTCGGTTGGGCATCTGCTTTGGGCTTAAGTCATGATCCAGGAGTCCCGAGATAGAGCCCCGCATCAGGCTCCCTGCTCAGGAGGGAGTCTGCTTCTCCCTCTGCCCTTCACCCCACTTGTGGGCTCTCACTCTCTCGCTCTCTCACAAAAATAAATAAAATAAATAAATAAACAAACAAACAAATAAATAAATAAATCTTTAAAAAAAAGTTTTCAAGTTTATAGGGAACTTGCTGAGCAAATTAATAAAGTAAGGAGAATAAAGACAGGAAAAGCATCAACATCCTGAAATCTTTTCAGGAGTTCATCATAAAACATGTTAAAACAATTAGCCTTGCCTGGCATAGTTGAACAAAATGTATTTTGTGCTTATCTCCTAAAGGGTTATGTTCAGTGTACCAGGCAGCTGTTTGCATATAAACATCTGATAGAGCAATTAATCTTTTTTATAGATTCATTGAAATATTTCTTTCGAAGACTTATACATAGTAATCCAATAGTTCAGTGGTTTTCATTTACCTCCTCTTACTAGTGTGATGATCTAGAACTTGAGCTCTGGAGTCAGCCTGCCAGGATGTGTGTCCTTGATCGTGGTCATTGTAGCAAGTGACTAAATTTCTGCATACCTGTGTCTCCTTCTGTACTAAGTGGAGATAACAAAAGCATGTATCCCCTTGTATGGTTGTTCGGAGGTCTGATGAAATAGTACCTGTAAAGCACTTAGCAATATGTCTGGAACATGATGAGAAGACAGGTTAACTACCCGTATATGTAAATTTTCAATGACTTTAATTTCAATTTCTCAGTATTTTTTTATGATTCCAGAATTTTCAAGTTAAAAGTATCTTTTGAGATTACACCTCTGAAGATGTATAAAGTGATAGACCTCTCCTCTTTTTTAATGCAATTTTATTTGGAATTAAAAATATAAAAGAGGTAAAAGGATACCTAGTGCCCCTGTCTCCCTTAGACCACTCTTCCTTGTGACATCCATAGACCAATTTGTGCAACTGTATGCCTCACCTGGGGAAGACAGAAGATGTGGGGTATGAGAAAAGGCGGGGAGGGATTATTTTGTATGCAGATTAATCCCTAAGCTTGGTCCCTTTTAACTTGAGTCTAGACATTAAGGGTGTTTGGAAATATCTTCCCAATAATCAGGACTTGGATCACAGACCTTCCTCAGGAGCTGTGTAGCTGAGTCAGAAAGACTGAGGATCATGTCAGCCAGCCGCTCTTAGCTGGGGCGCCTAACAGAAGAGATAATGATCTAGGCTGTGGGATCATATCTCTCTCTCTCTCTCTCTCTCTCTCTCTGCCCCTCCCCCACTTGTGCTATAAATACATACATACATACATATGACAACAACAAAGAGATACCCCAACCAAAGTCATGACAAATTAACAAGTCTTGCCCTTTATGGGCCATCATTTATTTCCTTCATAAAACATTTAGATTTTTTTGGAAATTAGAGAATGTCAGGGCTTGAAACTTGTAACATACAACCCAACTGATAAAGACTTCCAGTGGGAGAGAAAGAGTGAGTTTTTCAGTATTCTTCAGGAAACTGCCATAGCATTCGTATCAGAACTTTACAAAGAAAGCTTAATTGGTTAAATTGCATATTTATGTTTTAAGTTCCCATCAATTTAGAAGAAATGAAAGCATAGATTTTAAGAAATCCCTTAGAAGTACCTAATAAAAAGCATTCAGTGATAAACTTGAAAAAGCAAGTTGAGCAAATATTTCAGAAACTAAAATAAAAGGGAAAAAAATGAGTAAAGCAATTTTTTTAAAAGTCTTAATAAATTCAATAAAACTTTATTTATGGACACTGAAAAAAAAAGTCTTAATAAAAATAGTCTAGAATTCAGTTAAGAAAATTCCCAGATATTTGGAGTAAAGAACAAAGCAGAGAAAATTATCAAAGAAGTAATAATACAGGAGTGCTTCTGAAAAACGAAGGCCGTGATTATCTGGCACAAATGATTAAAGACTTAGCTAAAGGTAAAAATTTTTTTAAATTGTAAAAATTCAGGATACAAAGAATAAATAAAAAATGGTAAATTCTGGAAGCTTTCAAAGGGCTTCTGATGAATTCCATTGTAATCAGAATTATGGCAGTCTGCTCAACCATACATGCTTAGGAGATGGAACAGTAAGAATTTGAATATTCTAAAGAAATATCCAACCACAACTTGAGTATTAAGCAAGTATACCTATAAAACATAAGAATAGAATAAAGATTTTCAGGAAATGCAAAGATTCTAAAAATTTACATCCCATGCCCTCTTAGGAAATTTTTCAAGGGAGGGCCTGAGCAAAATAAGGGACTAGATACAGGAAAAAGTGGAGGATTAGAGAAGCACAAAAAAGCAATGTAGCAGGAAGCAGGGAGTAAAGGAGCTTCCAGGACAAAGATTGTGCAACAAACATTTCTAAACTATTTGAAAACAATCACCCCTGGGAAGGGTGCAGAGGGGGAGAGCAGGAGGAAAAAAAAAAAAGAGAGAGAGAGAGACCAAGACAGTGACAAGCTCAGAATGGAGAATAAAGTAGAAGCCTCAGGGTTAGAGGTCCCTAGAAAAAAAAATCAGTTTGATAGGATATCTGATTTGCTTGAGAAATAAAATTAAAGGACTTTGGATAGATGCAGTGAAAGATATAAAAAAAAAATGAGGTAGGTACATCCTAAGCAAAGAAATGAAAGGAAATTATCTTTAAAATGCAACAGAAATGTATTGATTAAGTGAATTATTACTCCTGAGCAGCAATTCTCAAGCTTTTTGGCCTCAAGATTCTTTTACACTCTTACTAATTATCGAAGACACCAAACAGCTTTGGTTTATGTGGGTTATATCTATCAATATATACCATATTAGAAATTGAAACTGAGAAATGTCCCCATATGTACTTATGAAATCATTTAAAAGTAACAAGAAACATTTGCATGTTAAGATAAATCTATTTTTATGAAAAATTCTATTTTCCAAAGCACAAAAATATTTAATGAGAAGAGTTACATTGGTTTACATTTCATAGCATCTCTTAAATGTCTGGCCTAACAGAAGACAACTGAAATTTCATATCTGCTTCTGCCTTCAGTCTGTTGACCATACATCATGTTCCTTCCGGAAAATCTCCCCATTCACAAATCTTTAAGAATTATTATTAAATAGTTTTGACACCTGAAAGGGTCCCTTGAAAGAGTTCCCAGACGACACTTTGAAAAACACTCCTCTGGACTAATGCTTGACTTCTTAATGAATACCATTTTACATAGATTTACTATAATTTCTTATATTGATATAATCAAAGTAGCCATACAGTTACCCTGGGAGTATGAATGTGAAGGAGGAGTGCTCTGGCTAGCATTAAATCACCAATGATAATAATAACCAATCAAAAGATGATGTGTAATATCAATGAGTTGTCAATAGCAGCAGAAGCATTTTACATAAAATGATGGAGGTATATATCAGAAGCATCACCCAGTGTATTTTAAGTGACTGTCTCTGGATGATGGTAAAGAAGGGCACAGAAGGGGAGAGTAGGAGACTGTCACAAAATGAAATTCTATGTAATCTTTAAAATGAACATTTCCTATAGATTTATTTAAATAAGTCTGAAAATATGAATCAAGTTTTGATGATTCAGTAGGCCTCCGGCAGGGCATGAGATTTTTCATTCTTCATAAGCTCCCAGGTGATGCCAATTAGAACCACGCTTCCCTCAGCATTTACTCACATAAGGAGAAAATTGTTCCCAACTCAGAATTTTAAATCATTCTGATGGTATCAGAAAGAAAGCCTCAAGTAGGTACTAGATTGTCTTTTACATCTCTTCCTTATTTTCCAAACTCTGTGAAAGATAGTCTCAGAACTTTCATCAGGAAACAGTATCTAATGAACATTTAAAAGGGAATAGTGGGCAAACTGGTAAAATCCTAATAAAGTCTGAAGTTGAGTTAAAATTAATGTACCTAATGTTGATTTCTTTGTTTGACAAACGTATCATGGTAATATAAGATGTGGACATTAGGGGAAACTATAAATCTATAATTATTCCAAAATTAAAAATTTGTTTTAAAATGTTAAATAAAAGACTAAATAGCAAAGAGGTAAAAGCCAAAATACTCTGATTAGACCGCTGAGAAAAAATAAAAGGGGGACCCAGAGCCCTTCCTGTTCTTCATTCCCCTTTAACCTCTGATAGTTCCTGAAACTCTACTAAATCTTTGGCCTCTACAGAAGAAAGATTGGAAACTACCAAATCTAACATTTTGTTTTACAAGGAAAAAATCACGAGACCCAAAGATTATTAGGCATCTTACTCAAAATTACACATTTGTGTAAAATAAGGACCAGAATGGAAGATTTCCTTCTGCATCATATTTGTTGCTTTTCACCAACTGCAGGTTTTATTTAGATATGTCTACTGTCTTCTCTAAAATAGAGAGGTTTTCTTCAATGTGACCACAAGATAGATTCACATATGTCACTCAAATAGCTCCCATGTGAGACTGACTTATGTGTGATCACACAAGTAATCAAAGGCCAGATGGCCCACTTGTTATGAGAACTGAAGTCATTGGAGAAAGATGAGTTCTGTCTTCTTGGGTAAAATTCCTGTTTCCCTGTGCTCTCATAAGTGTTTGCATGGAAGGTGTGTAGATTACCTTGTCAACTGAGAAGGTTAAAAGACTTGGCTAGGAAGGCAAGTTATGGCTTAGTACTTGCTCGGATTTTGATATTCTTATATTATTATTATTATTATGTTCAGTTAGCCAAAATATAGTACATCACTAATTTTTGATGTAGTGTTCAATGATTCACTAGTTGTCTTTAATACCCAGTGCTCATCACCACACGTGCCCTCCTTGATACCCATCACCCAGTTACCCCATCCCCCCACCACCCTCCCTTCCACGACCCTCAGTTTGTTTCCTGGACTCCAGACTCTCTTGTGGTTTGTCTCCCTCTCTGATTTCTTCCCATTCAGTTTTCCCTCCCTTCCCCTATGGTCCTCTGTTCTATTTCTTGTATTCCACATGTGAGTGAACCATATGATAATTGTCTTTCTCTGCTTGACTTATTTCACTTAGCATAATCCTCTCCAGTTCCATCCATGTCAATGCAAATGGTGGGTATTCATCCTTTCTGATGGCTGAGTCATATTCCATTATATACATGAACCACATATTCTTTATCCAATTATCTGTTGATATTCTTATCTTGACTGAGAAAGTCTAATGTTTACAACTGAAGCTGTCCATGACTGTGTCTTTGACACAGTGCCGAAATAATATGCCCAGTGTTCTACCAGGTATCTAGTCAGTGAGCCATTGTTGACGCTATGCCTATACAGTCGTCACTCCTAAAGATACACATAAAAAGCAATGTGTTCATGCATCCTTTGGCATCCTTTAAATTATTCATGGGTTTGGAATGTTGGATTTTGCCTCCAAGAGACATAGAGCCTCACCAGTAACCTTGTCCTTTAATGTAGGTGATGGCTTATCTGTTAGGTTTCCTGTCTATTACCCTGGAGAAAGAAAACACATTTCATTTGGAACAAAACCTTTCTTTGTTCTTAGCCTTCATGCTCAGCTGCGCTAGGTTACCTTGGCTTTGCATATGTTGGAGCTGTCCTTGTCTACCCATTCATACTATCCAAGCTCATGGGAGCTGGGACTAGTGCTTCTCAGCTTAATTATTACAGAGGCAACTCCCTCACTCCTGATACCTGTCTCTTGGGTCACAATTCCCGCCCATGATCTTAAAGCCAGGACACACAAAAGGAAAGAGCATCCCACCCACACAGTGTGTCTCCTTCACTCAGAGCCCATCTCTAGTAATATCAGATGAATCACAGCATGAGACTCTACTGAAAATGAAATTCATACTGCAGTTGAAGCCAAAGAAAAGCATAGCTCTGCTTACCTTTAAACAAAAACTCATTTATGAAAGGAAAATCAAAACTCCTCCTTCAAAATCGCCTTATGGTGATTTTTCAGAAGCAGAGTATCCAAATTATGTACCTAGAACAGTGCCACAAAGTGGTGCTTGCTGGGGGAAGGAAACAAGCTTCTTCAATAATGTAGGTTTTTAAAACAGGCTTGTCTTGGAGGCTTGATGATTTACAGATAAATCTCTCCTCAGCCCTGCCAAGATAATTGGACTAAAGGGCACATATGTTAACAGGTTTTGTTTTCTATTCAACTAATAACTAGCTTTGTTGCGGTTATCTGTATTATGCTCATTATTTAAGACTATGCAATATGGCAGGTGATATCCCTCCTGGAGGAACTCTGTGGGAAACTGCTGGGGAAATCGAAAGAAACAGGGCAAGATACACTTTTTTTTTCCTTAGCAGAATGGACTTTCAGAGAATATGCAGGAACTCCTGGACTTCTGATGGGGGTGGGGTGGTCTAGAGGAGAGGGGGCAGACTCTTCAATAGAAAGAACCCTTGCACTTCCTGCTTTTTTCCTGCTTTTCTGACTGTCTTGCCCACCTAGATTTTTCACCTGTTTTCTAACAAGGTTCATGACAAAAGTGAGAACTAGTATTTCATAGGTCATGTAACACTGCCTTAGATAGTAGATTAGTTTTCTTTTAACATAATTTGGTAGACGGTATACAATCCTGAAATACCAGAAGGTCCTGCATTGCCATGGATTTCCTGATGCAACCAACCCATGTTGTCAAGGCAACCCACTTCATGTTTTCTCTCCTCTAGAAAACCATTTCCAATGTTGCAAACCTTAAATCATAATCTTCTTTTATAATACACAGGGTCAAACACATCCCCTGTATGCACAAACCTATTACTTTTTAGAAGATATCACGTCATTACACTCGAAGAATTTGACTTGAGGGATAATGTGTGTATTAAAGCATTAAAGTTAAAAAAAAATCCCATGGCATTTATGTCCTCTCTCTGCATTTCAAAGGATATGTGAGGTTGTTTGCTACAAGGAGTTAGATTTTTGAAGCTCTACTAACAATGTTGATATATTTTGACTGATTTCTATGTAAATTGGTTGCAATCAACAGCTTTTTCTTGGTTTGTGAAATTAAATCACTTAAAAGACAAAATATTTTTTGTGGTTACTATCACCCACCTGTTGTATATTTTCTCCCTTGTTGAGTCAAGGCCCAGTTTTGAAAGTTCTTCCATGTAATTGGGGTAACTCCACAACTCTCTGAAAAGCTGGGACAGCATCACACAGGAAGTCAGAGACTGACCTCATGGGGAAAAGTGTCTCTACAGAGATCTGGGCTGTTGGAGTGGTTGGTTTAAAAGAAAATCCCAATGAAAGGATAGTTAGGATCATTTTACTCCTTTTGCTAGTTCACTATTAACAAGAAAATTGGATTCTTTCTGAGGTTTAAAAATTTAAATTCTTCATTTTTAACCCAGTCTTGTCAATACAACTCAGAGGCTACATTTAACTTACATAGTGATCGGAAGTAATTCTTAGTCACTCATCCAGTGCTTATTGGCCTGGGTTTCTAGTTAATTTTTCAAACATTTATAAGACTTCCTGCCCCTTACATTTTTGTTCAAAAGTCGATTGCATAAAAGGTAGCCATGTTTCATTTCATGATTCCCAAAGGTTTCAGAACACAAATATGTGGCTTTAAATGAAGTTTCTTTATGGGTCTTAATGGCTCAGAGCATTTTCATGTTGCACGTTTATTAGATAAAACATACCTCAGCTCCTTTCAGCTGCCATTCTTATTTCAATAAGCTAAAGAATTTTATCCATATAAAATAGTACAAATTATCATATCCACTGTTGAAGGATTGGCTTTATTTTCTCTCCATTATTGTGGTTTGACAAATGAGGCATTCAGACGTCAATCTACAAAGCCTTTAGGTTACTTAGATCAGCCCTCTCTTGTTATATCCTTCAGAAATTATTAGCACTCCATCACAATGCACAAAGGATTTGAGCCTGCTTACAGAAATACATGCCAAAAAGGAAAGCCAACGGTTGAGGAGGTTGTAGGAAAAGAAGTGAGTAAAGTAAAATCATAAGGCAAACACAAAGAAGATGCAAGCCATGGGTCCTGTATGCTAGTTAGATGGTAAGAGTAATTTGTTTCCAAAAGGATTAGCAGCCAAAGCAAAGAGAAATGTGGTGAATTAAATAATTTATAGTATATAAATATAAATATTTTAGCAAATACATAGATTATCAGATTACTGAGGTCCTAGCGACATTTTTCCTCTTGGGTTACCATTAAGTAAATTTGGTAAAGGTATATATCATTTACAGTAATTATACGCTAAGATGCATTATTTATATATGTATATATATATTTTTTTATTTGTCAGAGAGTGAGAGTAAGCAAGCACAAGCAGGGGGAGCGGCAGGCAGAGGGAGAAGCAGGCTCCCCGCTGAGCAGAGAGCCCGATGTGGGACTCGATTCCAGGACCCTGAGATCATGACCTGAGCTGAAGGCAGATGCTTAACCGACTGAGCCAGCCAGGTGCCCTAAGATGCATTATATTAATGACCATAATAATCAGCCAGGATTTCCTGGTTGCTTACTGGTGCCAGGCACTGTGCTATATGCTTTGCTGTACCCGACCTCATTTGACCCTCCCAAGGAACATGAAATAGTTGTTCTTTTTTTTTTTTTTAAGATTTTATTTGTTTATTTGACACAGAGAAAGAGAGAGAGCATAAGCAGGGGGAGTGGCAGGCAGAGGGAGAGGGAGAAGCAGGCTCCCCACTGAGCAGGGAGCCCAATGTGCGGCTTGATCCCAGGACCCTAAGATCATGACCCAAGCCTAAGGCAGACGCTTAACTGACTGAGCTATCAAGGTGCTCAAAATAGGTGTTCTTATCATAATGTCACAGGTGAGAAAACTCAGGCTTTGAGAGGTTAAATCAACTAAGGTCTCCGTTTTACCCAGTAGAGCTGGGATGCAGTTTTAAATCAATGTTATGCCCAAGTCAGGGGTTTTAAGCATTATCCTAGACTGCCTCTGTGGTTCGGAGTAGAGAGTGATCATGTCTCCCTGGATTGTTAGGAAATGTTTCCCTGGTACGGAGGGAGTCGAAATTGGTAATGAGTGGTGACTAGATGTCTCACTGTGACATAGTAACAGTTGAGGACATTCTATGCAAGAAAACAGTACATTTAAATGCACACAGGATGAATAATTCACAAATTGAAAATAGCTGGCTTTGCCAGAAAGAAGGATAATCATTGGCAAGTTTCTCAACCTCTCATCTTCATCTACAGTGGAAATAATAATAGGATGCCCATCATAGAGAGGTTTTGAGAATTAAATTAACAATGTAAAGGTATTAATATTATTGTTAAGACAGATATTAGATGAAGTTAAACAGAAAGCAAGTGCCAGGTTGGGGCGCCTGGGTGGTTCCGTTGGTTTCAGCTCGGGTTGCGATCTTGAGGTTGTGGAATCCAGCCTCCTGTCCTGTAGGGCTCCGCACTCAGCAGGGTTCTTTCTCTCCCTCTGCCCCTCCCCCTACACCACACTCTCTGTCTCTAAAATAAATGAAAAAAAATCTTTAGAAAGCAAGTACTAGATTATATCAGATGCTTTGCTAAAGAATTTCAACTTTATCCAGAAGGGCATGGGAAGACAGTAAGAATATTACATAATGAATTAATATCTGTGTACTTTTGAAAGATCACTATGCAGCGATGCCCTTGTGGGTGAGCCAGGCACAAGAGGCAAGCTAGAAAACAATATAGATCCAATTCAAGCAGTACTGAGGGGATGGAGAGGGAGGCACTTGATAGGGTTTGGTTACGGAGTTACTAGAGCTGACATTGAGAGATATGGTGTAGGAAACAGTCCGTGATGGCTCTCAAGCTTTCTGCCTTGAGTGATTGGATGAAGGGCTTCATGATTAACCGGGGAAGAATATACATGCAGATGCGCAAATCTGGAGAAATAACGTAAGAAATCCTGTCAGGACACATGAACTTGAGATGCCTGTGAACCAGCCAAGTAAAGGAGTGAGTCTGAGAGAGGTTGAATCTGGAAAGAAGTGTGGGTAGAAGTCTCGGGATGTCTCTGCTAGTGGAAGCCTCAGACTCAGATGAGTCAGCGAAGAGCGAGAAGGGGCGATGAGAACGTGGATGAAGACGGAGCCCCAGGATCGAGATGTAGGCAAGTGGGTAAGAGGAGCCGGCAGAGAATGCTGAACAGCAGCCGCCAGAAGGGGGCGTAAGACCAGTGAAGGGTGACACACTTGAAACCAAAGGCTTCAAAGAAGCTGAGTCAGGCAGTGTCAGATGCTGCAGACAACACTCAGAGTAAACATACAATTAGGAGGTCGTCAGTCATTTTGGCAAGAGCCAAAAATTTCAGTGGAGTAACATTTTCAACAGTTGGATTTGAGAGGGTTGAAGAATTTACAGAAGATGAGAAAGAGTTGACATTGAGAGAACGGTAGAATATACGTTCTAAAATGTTGCCCATAGGGGCGCCTGGGTGGCTCAATGGGTTAAAGCCTCTGCCTTCGGCTCAGGTCATGATCTCAGGGTCCTGGAATCGAGCCCCGCATCAGGCTCTCTGCTCAGCAGGGAGTCTGCCTCCCCCTCTCTCTCTGCCTGCCTCTCTGCCTACTTGTGATCTCTCTCTGTCAAATAAATAAATAAATCTTTAAAAAAATAAAAAATAAATAAAAATAAAATGTTGCCCATGAAGCAGGAAGCGAGTCACTGGCTTTTGGTGGAGCAGAGAACCAAAGAACGTGTTTTTTTCCACTGGAGATAAACATATAAGCATTCTTAAAAATCAAAAAGATAAGCAGACAATAGAAAAAAAAATATGGGAAAAAGCAGTACAAAAAGAAACGGAAATGGTCCGTAAACACACACACACACATACACACACACACACATACACACACACACACACACACACACTATTTCATCTTATAAGCAATCCAAAATATGAACACTTGAACAATCTAGTATCAATTTTATCCTCCTAAATTGGCATTTAAAACATGCTCATAGTGAGATAATTTTCCCAGAGGGCAAATTTGACACATACCAGAAGTCTTAAATATGTCATACAATGTCTCCATCAAATTTTATTTCTAAAAATTGGCTTTCATGAAGTAATCATGCATGTGCACAATATTATGCTACATGAATTATTGGCACAGTATTAGCTAGACAGTGAACAAACAAATGTAAAACCTAAAACAATAATACTTCCAGGAGAAACCATAGGAGAAAAATCTGCAGGACTTTGGGATAGGCAGAAATATTTAGAGACTACACTAAAAACAATCAAAATTTCTAATAGTGAGCTGGTTCCAGAGACTTCGGTTGAGCTATGTGATAGCATATATGCAGCCATTAAAGATGAAATGCAGTGACATTCATGATATACTGTTACATTTAAAAAACTTGTCTTTGAAGTATATTAGTGTAATATCTCTTTTTTATTTAAAAATAAAACTTTAAAAAATTTTTTATTTTAAATTCCGGTTAGTTTCATACAGTGGAATATTAGTTGAAAGTGTACAATATAGTGATTCAACACTTCCATAAAATACCTGGTGCTCATCACAACAAATGCCTTCCTTAATCCCCATCACCCATTTACCTATCTCCCCACCCACCTCCCCTCTGGTAACCATCAGTTTGTTCTCTATAGTTCAGTCTATTTCTTGGTTTGTCTCTCTGTTTCCCTTCCCCCACTGCCCACTTGTTTTGTTTCTTAAATTTCACATATAAATGAAATCATATGGTATTTGTCTTTTTCTGAGAGTAATATTCCATTATATATATAATATATATAATATTATATATATAATGTTACTCAGCCGTAAAAAAGAATGAAATCTTGCCACTTGCAATGATATGTATGGAGCTAGTGTATCAAGCTAAGTGAAATAAGTCAGTCAAAAAAAGAAAAATAAAACTTATTCAACATTGTACTGAAGGTTCTAGCCAGGGTAATAAAGCAAGGAAAAAAATTCAAATTGGAAACAACTAAGTAGAACTGTATTTGTCCACAGATGACATTATTATTTATCTATGTAGAAAACCAAATGGAATCTCCAAAAACCTTTTAGACTACTAACTGAATTTAGCAAGATTACAGGGCACAATATCAATATATAAAAATCAAATCTATTTCTATATAGTAATAACAAACTTTTAAATTAGATTTTTTTTAAAAAACATCAATTGCAATAGCACTAAAATTGTTAAATACTTAGGGATAGATCTGATAAAGAAAGGACAAGACCGTACATTGAAACCAACAAAACACTGCCGAGAGAAATTAAAGACCAACATAAATGGAGAGATCTAGTGTACTCATGGATTGGGAGGCTCAGTATTGTGGTCAATTTTCCCCCACCCCAAACTGATTTATAGATTTAACACAATCCCAATTTAAAAAATAAAATCCCAGCAAACTTATTAAAAAATAAGCTGTCAAACTAAATATAAAATTCACATTGAAATGCAAAGAAACTAGAATAGCCAAATCAATTTTTAAAAAGGACAAAATTAAGGGCCTGGGTGGCTCAGTTGGTTGAGCATCTGTCTTTGGCTCAAGTCATGATCCCAGGGTCCTGGGATCCAGCCCCGTATTGGGCTCCCTATTCAGTGCGGAGCCTGCTTCTCCCTCCCTCTGCTGCTCCCCCTGCTTGTGCTCCCTCTCTCTCTTTCTAAAAAAAAAAGACAAATTTAAAGGAATAACACTACCTAATTTAAAGACATATTATAAGGCAACAGAAATTAAGACAGTGTTGGGGCACCTGGGTGGCTCAGTGGGTTAAAGCCTCTGCCTTCGGCTCAGGTCATGATCCCAGGGTCCTGGGATCGAGCCCCACATCAGGGTCTCTGCTCTGCGGGGAGCCTGCTTCCCCCTCTCTCTCTGCCTGCCTCTCTGCCTACTTGTAATCTCTCCCTCTCTGTCAAATAAATAAATAAAATCTTTAAAAAAAAAAAAAAGAAATTAAGACAGTGTAGTCATATTCATCAAGACTGACAGATAAATCAATGGACCAGAATAGAGTCCAGAAACAGACCCACACATATATATTCAAATAATTGTTTTAATAAAGATGCAAAGGCAATTCAATAAGGAAAGGATGGCCTTTTTAATAAATGCAAAAAAATAAATTACGATCTACATCTTCCTCTATATTAAAAATTAACTCAAACTTTAACCTATAAATGTGAAACCTAAAACAATAACACTTCTAGAAGAAAACATAGGAGCAAACCTTTGGATTAGGCAAAGATATTTAGATACAACACCAAAAAATCCATAAAAGAACAAATTGGTATCATGGATTTTGTCAAAATCAAAAACATTTTTAATTCAAAGTTATTGTTAAGATAATGAAATGTCAAGCCACATTTTGGGAAAAAATATTTCCAAATAATATAGCTGACAAGGACTTGTGTTTCACTTATATAAAGAACTCTGAAATCTCAACAGTAAAAAAATCAAACAACCCAACAGATTAAAATGGACAAGACATTTCAATAAACACTTCATCAAAAAAGTTACACAGATGGCAAATGAAAACATAAAAGATGTTCAACATCATTAGTCATTAGAGAAATGCAAATTAAAACCCACAGTGATACCACTATACAACTATTAGAATGACTAAAATTAAATAGGCTGATCATACCAAAAGTTGGGAAAGCTGTGGAGGAACTTGAACCCTCACTCACTGCTGGAGGAAGTATAAAATGGTATAACCACTTTGGGAAGAGGTCTGGCAGTATTTTAAATAGTTAAACATATACCTATGATATAATCTAGCTATTTCACCCCTAGGTATTTATACGATAGAAATAAAAATGTACATTCTTACAAAGACTTGCACATTCAGTAGTCCCTAAACTGGATACAGCACAAATGTTCATGAAGTGAACAATAAACGAATTGTAGTATAGCCATACAATGGAAAACTATCAGCAATAAAAGGAATGACTATTGATACATGATACAATATGTGTGAATCTCAAAATAATTAAGCTGGGGACACCTGGGTGACTCAGTCGTTAAGCATCTGTCTTCGGCTCAGGTCATGATCCCAGGGTCCTGGGATGGATACCCGCATCGGGCTCCCTGCTCAGCGGGAAGCCTGCTTCTCCCTCTCTCGCTCCCCCTGCTTGTGTTCCTTTTCTCGCTGTCTCTCTCTCTGTGTCAAATAAATAAATACATAATCTAAAAATGATAATAATAATTAAGCTAAATGAAAAAGGCCAGACAAAGAAGATCATATATTGTTATAATTCCACTTATATAAAACTCTAGAAAATGCATACTAATCTATGACAAAATGACAAAGGTGCCTATCACTAGTTGCCTGGAGAAGGTGCGGGAGAAGAACTGGGTGGGAGAAATTACAAAAGGATAAGAGGAAACTTTGAGGAATGATAGCTATAGTCATATTTTTGTTCATGTTCATATTCTTCATATATTCACATCACCTGTAGTGATAGTCCCACAGGTGTATAACATATGTCAAAAGTTACCAGATTTTACACTTTAAATATGTGCAGTATGCATGTCCATTATATCTCGAAGCCACTTTTTAAAATTGTGCAAACAAAACACTGTTTGAGGCTTGGTGGCTCACAGTTGTTCAATTCTTGCTTCTCCCAACTAATTATAGGATAGAAGCCTTCCCATTACCACTCCACTAGATGTCCAAGGCTGACCATCCCCTTTCTTATATGTGCAAATATTCCGGAACACTGTGAAAGGGAGTGTGTGCACCTGCTTTGCAGATGGGAGAAAAGCGCTGTGGCACAGAAGGGGACACTCGTTCTTGGTAGTCAGTGGGTGAAGCAATGGATGGAGGTAAATTCCTGTCTTCCTGGGCTCCACCGATGGGATGAATAATAGGCTAGAGCTCAAGTGCAGACAATCAGAGGTTTTTAAGTCAAGGATGGATGGCCTTAGAGAGGTGACTCAGACCCTGCTTGGATTCCCTCTTGTCAACAATGTTTCTCAGAGTGGTCCTCTGTTAGACACATTCTCGAAGTTCTCCCTGAGCATGAGGCCTCTCTGCCTGCTAGAGCAGCATGTAGATGACACTTGTCATCAGGCTCCTGATATGAGTATGTTTTTCCTCCTCTCTCGATCCTTTGACCTCTTCTTAGCACAGAGGAAACCTGCCTTCATACTTTCCTGACTATCAATCACTCCCCTTATCTCTCCACCTCCATTCTCCTGGGGCTTTCAAGAAATAAAGATATATATGAATTAAATTTCGATTTTAAAATGGCCTGAATGTTTACATATTCATATATTTCACGTACACGTAAAGAAGAAAAGATTAAAGAGACACATTGAAGATGAGACTGCCAATGATTTTATTTGATTTGCTTTTACTTTTTTACTTTTCTGTGTTTAATTGATTTCCTATAATGAACATGCAGTTAATAAAAGCAATGAGCTACTGTAAAGCAAGAACTGGGAGAGACATGCAAGCAAGTGTTCATGCAGAAGGAAAGGGGCTACATACAGAGAAAGAGAAATTAAAAATAAATGAAAAGATACAATCAAAGGGTCTGGAGTCATGGGGAATGACTAATTTGGACAGCAGAGGAACATTTTGTACTCTTTGATAAGAGGAAAGGAAGTAAAAAGGGTGTGATGCAGTTATAAATACGGTTTTAGTCTAAAGACAGGAAGTTAAGGGAGTTTACGCTTGAGAGTATCAATGTTCTCCAGAGTAGAAGCTGTATTTAATACGAGCCACTGTTAAGACATCAGTTCTTTCCCTCCTTTGGAGGGAAAAACTAGTAGTAGAAACTACTAGTCAGTCACCCTCTCTCCAGTTAACCCTCCATACAACTATAAGAACAGCCTTTAAAAACCCTGGGAAGCCTTAAACCTTAAACCCTAAACTCATTTCTATCTTTCTCCTTAGAGATTGCTTAAACTTGGACCACACTTCAAATCCATGGCCTGGGACAATCGCATCTTTTTTTTTTAATTAATTACTTAATTAATTTATCTTTCTATTATGTTCAATTAGCCAATATATAGTGCATCATTAGTTTTTGATGTAGTGTTCAGTGATTCATTAGTTGCGTATAACACCCGGTGCTCATCACGTCACATGCCCTCCTTAATGCCCATCCACATCTTGCACCTGCTTCCTGCAAGCGCCGGTAACATCTTTTCTGTTTCTACACACTCTGTCCGGTCAGGCTGTCCCACCTCTGTTTCTATAAATCAAGATCAGTCACTCTGTGAATTTTGTCCCCAAATTCGCTTAGCTCACCATTTGGAGAGTCCAGCAGCAGGAGAGCAATCCCATCATGAAGCCGGAGGCATCCACTTCCTCTCAGCTACCCCCAACGAACTTAAGCCCTCCTTCTCCCCATTTCCTCAGAAGGACAGACAAGCTCTCTCTGGTGTCTCACTCAAAGAGATCAGCCCACACTTGCATCCCTGTGGTCTTGCTTTTCACTCCAACTAGGCATAATTTCTTTTGAACAAATTCCATGGAGGAAATCTGGGAAGAACATTTTCTGCTTGTCCCCACACATTAATCCATGTAGATCTTGGGCTCCAAATTCCCTGGCTTTGGGTTGATACCCAAGACTCTTCATCATCAGTCCTGCCTCTTGCCCTTTCACCCCTTATTCATGCTCTGAGTCCTTGCAGTTTCCTCAGATGAATCTCTATCCCACAGAACCCTGTAAATTTTCACATAACCCAAAGTTCACCTTCCCCTCTTTCTCTTTTGTCATGCTCAGCTCAAGCACTGGAAGCATTTTATGATCTTTAATAGAAAGGGGATGTTTAAAAAGGGGAGGGGAGGATGTTTAAGGAGGAATATTAAACATTCCTGCTCCATTTTCAGTGTGGATAACTGACCTTCACCTCTTGCTTTTTATGAGAACAAATTAGTAGAATACTATTAGATTGGCTTACTATTTGATTTCTATCCCTTTGCAGGGATTCAATGGCATTAGAGAAATTGACAACTGAATCTGCTGTGGAAAAAGTGTGTTATCAGAATTTTAATGACTGGGAATGAAGGACATGGAGAAAGAAGCAAGGCCAACCCATTTTTATTAGACTTCCAAAGGACAGGGGGGAAAAATGAGAGGCTATTAAATAAGAACTTTTGAATAAGAATTCCTCTCATATTCACTTTTCACTCTTAAACTCTAGGAAGAAAAATGGAATCTGTTCTAGAATGTGAACAAGTATCACTTGTGTCTCAAGAAATTCCACACAGAGAGCAACCAGACATAAGGGATCCTTGCTCAAAACACATTTCTTGGCAAGGGCTCCTGGAGGTCCAGACAAATTGTTTTTGGTGTCCTCTAAACTGACATAAAATGCTTGGCTACCCAAAAGCTCTCCTTGGTTGAAAGCAACTTTTTCTTAAACAGAAGAACTCAAGATTTGTGGATGGCAGGATGGGACACAGTTGCCTTTCTTATACGGCAAAATATGGGAACACAGTTGAACATTCCCATGTAAACAGGAATGAGCTTTACGCATTGTCTCCCACCACCAGTAGGTTGAGAATCAGCATTTGAGATTTGGAATCCATTCTAAGTGCTGCAAATGAGGAAATTGGCCAGTTGCGGTTTTCCAAACATGTCACATCCCCCAACCCTAAGTTTCATTTCTAGCCTGTGAAATTATATGTACCTCCCACCCTTCTCTGGCGTGGCGCTTCCTTATTTTGTAAGAAGTGGACATGTTACTATTAAATCTGTTAAAAGGAGAGCAGTTAATAACAAGTGCTCTTAATCTGGAAAGTGTCTCAGAACTCTCTGAGAATTCAGTGAAAAGTATGAACCTCTCCCCAGAAAAAGTAAATACAGCATTTTACATACAATTTAGAAAATTTATATACCCCTAGAAACTCCAAAGAACTCCACTATTTAATAAAAAGTCTTCAGTTTTAGGACAAAACTCTTAGCAAAGGCTCAGTCTCTAAAATGCCAAAACAAGTTTAAAGGTAATGTATGCAACCAACTGCGCTTGATGTCAAAGTACTCGTAAAACTTATTTTATTTGTATTATCCTTGTGTTATCATAACTAAAATATGAATCAATAGTTAGAGATTAAAGCTTCATTGTCTGCCATTTAAACTGGAGTAGAATATATATTTATTTATCAGATTTATTTCAAATGTTTATGTGAGAATAAAACACCATCACCACCAAGAAAAACTCAACCCAGTCACCTTATATACAGTGTTCAGATGTGATACTACTATTAAAGCAGGTTGGAAATAGGATGGAGAAGGGTTTTTTTGAGTCCTAAGAATGAGTATTGACAAGGAGCTGTCAGTGGAATTGACATTGTACAATAGAGACTCTGTGGAGAAAACTCTCTTTTTCTTTGCTGCCACCCTAAGGACTATTTTAGAGAGATAACTACATACATTCACACACACACGAGAAGACAGTTGGGAGAAGGATAGAAGCATTCATGAAATCACGGTCCAATGGGCAATCATACAGCGCCTCACTCTAACACACAAACTCCACAATTATGACACTAATGTAAACTTCACGAAAGCAGGAATTTGGGTTATCTTGTTCACACCTAGAAAATATCTGATCCATTATGATGCTCCTGACTGAAAAAATCCACTACTCAATAGAGCTTGGAAAACAAACAAACTGAATATAACTTACCATATTACCCTGGGCAAATCGGTTCAGTTGTCTGGGCCTCAGTCTCTCCATGTAGAAAATAAGGGGTTAAAACTGGGTCTTCTTAAAAGTCTTCCAACATTTCCCGTCTCTATGATTCTGCTTCTTGCACAGGTACTTTCTCCTAGACTGCAAGGCTATGATCATCTTAGGTATAAAGAGCGAGCACTGGCCTATGTAGACCCACGTGAGCGATGAATAGTCACTCACTGAGGAGGAAAGAAGGGAGACATTTACAAAAGAAATAAACAGGAATTTATATTTTGGGGGAGCGTTTATTTCTTCTGAGGAAGAACCTCATAGGTGGCAGTGGTAATTCCAAGAGTCCTTGGCAGGGTCTTAAATCTGTAGAGAAGGAGGACTAGGCCATTTTATGGAATGTGATCCAGTTATTCCCTTTGTTTTCTGTACAAAGTCACAGCCCATAATGAACGTTCCCCACTGACCCGGCACCGTAGATCTTCTGTCCGCTCAGCATGCCGGGAGCGGTAATATACTGGTATCTCTTCCAGAGTGTATGATAGGATATTTTTCACCACGAACTTCAAGAGGAAACAGACAACTGAGTATTGGTTGAGTATTCTAAAATAAATTTTAAGTGCATCTATTACGTCTCTAAGTAATTTGTCTTCTTAGGTGACCATACTAATCAACCCAGATTTAGGTGAGTTATTTTGCGGGGGGAGGGAAGGGGTGGTGGTAGAGAGGCAGAAATATTTTCACTCTTGTGAAAGATATTAGGAATTACAGGTTCTCTCTAAAGTGTTTCCCTAAATTTTTCTTTCCTCAAAGAAGTAATCTTCAAACTTCAACATACAGAAATATCAGTTGGAGTGATTATTAAGAATGCAGATTCCTAAGTCCCCCCCCCAAATGGATCTGGGACAGAGCCTCAAAATTTGTCATTTTAACTGTTACCGTATCAGCTCCAATGCCCATGTGCAAGAGTACCACATAGTATCTCTCCCCTCTAGACAGACCTACTTGTCCATTTCTTTTTTGTCCAGCCCGTCATCTTCATATGTGATATCATTGCACCCTCTAGTGGACGATTTTACTTAGCAATTTTTTTTTTTTTTCTTGAACTACAAATACCTTGCTCAGAACTTGAAGGAAATCCCATCTCTCGTGAATTCCTTGAAAGGAAACAATGGGAGATCAGGAAAAGGTTTATAAGAAAAAAATGTTTAATATAAAATCAAGTTCCTGTATATGTAGATATACATTTAATATGTAGTATACGTTCTATGAAAAGAGAACATTGTAGCCCTGATAAGTTTGAATGTAACATAGCTAATATGCTTTACACAAATATTTCAGTAACTTTGGATTTACTGGCCACATTTTATTAAACTATTTATACCTGTAATATTGATATTCTCACATACCAGTTTTCTATAAATGCCTTCCAGCACATCAGTACAATAACTTGGGTCTTCTAGATTGTTCCCTCTGAGCATCTTTTAATACTCAGTGGCCCTTGAAACTCCTTGAGTCACTCCTAGCAGCCACAGCTCTTCAAGATTCAGAAAGCACAGGATGTCTGTTTTTTACCTCATGGCTTCCATCTCTGAAAAACTTTGGTTACTGATGCTAATACACAGGGTCACAAATTCAGTTGCCCACAGGCAGCGAGCAAGTAATATAAATGAGTCAAGTAAGAAGGGTGTGAACCAAACAGAGTGGTGGGGACGAAGGCGAACTGAGTTTGTTACATTTCAAGGAACTCAAAAACTAGTAATATTTTTGAACCCACAATGGGCCTAAGAGTCATATGGAACTTTGTTTCATAAACCAGTTAGGGACCCCTGGCTTACTTGAGGGTTCACTAAATGCTGACTATGTACGGATGTCATCTTCTATAATTCTAACAAATACCCTGTATAAGAGATGGTATCATCATCCCAATTTTACCCACGAGGAAACTGGAGCTTAAGGAGGGAGGTCACTTGCCCCACATCAGACAGTGGAGACTTCCTGCCTGTGGCTCTGATCCAGTTCGGCCTAATCCCAGAGTCTGCGTCCTCGGGGACTTTATTCCAGAGCCTCTCTGAGAATGTGGCTTCTTGCCTGGTTGACCTGACTGGCACGTTGTGCTCCTCACCTCCCACTCGGACCCCCTGCTCCTACCCCAATTCTCCCTGCTCCCCCTGGTTCTTTCCCACATCTGTGTTCATCAGGCCTCTGATGCTACTAGTGTCTTTGCATTTGGACGGTTTCTCATCTGGTAATTTACACCTCTCTCTGCATCAGCATAATTTTAGTAACTTATTACTCACCTTGTAAACTAATGTGACAGTCTTATTGATACAGTTTATTTTTACTACTATTGCTTTAAATAAGTGCACTTTTTAGAGCTTTACAAAGGTATTTCAGTGATGCTTAGATTTTGGTGATAAGTTGGATTTGCCCTGAGAGGACACCCTACTTTTCTACTTAACTGGGCTGTTTCCAAGTACTATTGTAAATACTGTAAAGTCATACCAATTCTTCTCAGTAAAGTACTATTGTATCCGTTGGCCTCAAAAAAAAAAAAATGTTTGTTTTTGAAAAGCAAATGTTAAGAGTCATCGTGTATAGAAACCCAAGGTAATCACCTTTTGAGGAGAATAAGCTATTTCTTTCACTTTTCATTCTCAAGTTACCAAGAAGGTAATTTCTTGGGTTGTGCAATCATGAAGCTAGAATAGCAGCCCAGGAGCATGTTTCTGGATGTTTCCTATCAGGCTGGCTCTCTTGTTCTTCTTTACTCAGGAAAGACATAATTATAATCCAGACACCGCATTAATGCTTTCCATTTATTTGGAATGTTTGAGTCTCTTCAGCCTTTTATAAAAACTGTCACCCAGAACAGTATTTCTTTGGGAAGTCTTAACATAACATTTTGAATTGAACTTTCAAACAAAAAGAATGAAAACTAACTAGACATATATCGCAAGCTGTGATATATTTTTTTTTCAATCCTGACAGAAAAGAAGCTATCATTGTGTAGCCTTTTGAATGATTCTACCTAGTTTATGAAGAGTAAATTACCCTCTTACCCTTCCTTGTACAAATAGTTAACAAAAACAGGCTGTTTTTCCTGGCTATGAGATTCATTATTCAGAAAAACAAACAAACTTATTTGTACTTGGAAAATAGATGGGGATGGGTGGCTTTGACTGCCTTTATTCTGTGTGAACAAATCCCAGCTCATCCATTCTTCGTTCTTTGGTTATGTTATCAACACGATGCATTAATCTAGAAGGTAAAGACAATTGAGGTTTAATTTAATATGACGCTGCAAGTTCCAAGTTATGACAATCACTAACATTTATTGAATTCTTGTTAAGTATATGATACTGCTCTGTACTTACATGCACTTAACTCACCTCAACTTGACCCTGTAAAGTAGGTTCTGTGTTTATCATGATTTACAGGAAAGGAAATGGAAGGACAGAGAATTAAAATAACTCACCCAAGATCACACAGCACTTAGTGGTAGAGTCAGAATTTGAACCCAGAGCCTTCGTTTTTTTAACAAGTACCCCTTGAATCTCAGACACAGTAAACTTTGAAACTGCATAGTTCATTCCTCAGTGCTGGATTCAGCCGGGCCTGGGTGTAGAGACTGGGAATTAGCTCCCCAGAGGATTCTGTTAGACAGCCAAGTCTGAAAACTACTTCTAATTATAGAAGATTCCTAGAACTGAAGAATTTTTGTTTTTATTCCTCTCCATGTTCAGGTAATGTCCATTATTACTCAGTAACTCTAAATCCTGAAGGAGATAAACTGAGTGGTAGCAAGATGTAGCCATTGATTTCAGATTCCCAGGTGTACCTCCTCTTTGCGGAAAAAATGTATAAACCATTTCTCAGAGACACTGTCAGTTACTTGCAGTATTATCTTTACCCAACCTGGGTATCCATGCCTGTTTCCCCCAACTCTAAATCAGCATGTGCTCAGAAGATCCCAAGATGGCAGTTGTTAATCCTATATTTGCATTCCAACTGGAGGTTTGGAAGGTTCATCTGGACACATAACCCATTCCTCACTCTTTTTGCTTGCAGATTTTTTTGGATATAGGTCCTAAACCCTCTTGCGGTACAAGACCATTTCCTCTTGTCCTGTTGTCAAGAGAAACAGAGGAGCTACATTCAACCAAAAACAGAATTCCCCTTCACATGGAACCATGTATGAAAGATGTTAAATCAATCATATCGGCGGACCCAAAGTGGAAGAGGGAACTACGAGGGGGGGGGCGGATTTCAGATTATAGTAGTCACACAGGACATTTATGGATATAACATTTGAGGTTTGGGCTCTTGGTAGGAAAGCCAGGAGATCCATGTACACAGTTATTTGTAATTCTGTTGAGGGACAAGTTTGAATCATGGATGCTTTCTGACTTGTGTCAGATAATGAGCACCTTAACTAATCAGTGAGCTTAACCAACTATCCACTCTCCATATCTCAATCTGGTTGTCTTGTTTCCCATCTATAAGGTTTGTAGTAAATATCACTAAAAGAGGAGCGCCTGGGTGGCTCAGTCGGTTGGGCATATGCCTCTAGCTCAGTCATAATCGCAGGGTCCTGGGATTGAGTCCTACATCAGACTCCTTGCTAAGCAAGGAGCCTGCTTCTCCCTCTGCCCCTGCTACTCCCCCTGCTTGTGCTCTCTCTGACAAATAAATAAATTAAATGTTTAAGAGAATATATCACCTAAAGCCTGAAGAGGTCACAGTTTTCTTTCAGGGTTCTTTATTCCATTTTTAAGAGAGAAATGATTTACCAAGGCATATCTGTGAAATTGAGGATTCATTAAGGTCTCAAGAGTTATGCCTCATGTATGTAAAGGGCCTGTTGTTTGGTTCTCTCCCACAGTATTTGAATTATAACTAAGAAAATTAGATTTTAATATGTTCTCATGTGCCATAACACTAATTTGAAAATTAAAAGTAAAAATGAAATAGTTTAGCTAACATCAAATTATTTTATTTCAAACAAATTCACTGATTCTGTGATTGTTCATTCAACCTGAAATATTTATATCACAGACAGATAACCAAACTGGTTCACTGATTTCCCTTTCCC